>CM045736.1:41553895-41658895 GCA_024760905.1 Plotosus lineatus | reverse complement strand
GTTCTACAGGGTAAACAAACACAGAAGGTTATCACGCCATTTTGCAACACCATGCCACACCATCTGGGTGGCACTTGATTGGAGCCACTTTCTACAACAGGACAATGACTAAATATTTAGAGAAGAAGCATCCAGCTGGTGTTTTGTCATTAATGGCGTGGTCCGAATAGTCACTGGATCTCAACCTTATGAGTATCTTGACTGTATGTTACAGAAGAAGTGCCTATCAATCCAGTACAACTTGTGGGAGGTGTTTCAAGAAGCACAGGGTAAAATTTATTCATCTTACCTGGACACAGTGACAACTAGAATGACAAAGGCCTGCAAGGTTCAAATAGATGCACATTCTCTTTTCCTTTCGGCTTTTTCTCTTTTTCCGGGGTCGCCACAGTGAATCATCTGATTCGCATGTTTGATTTGGCATAGATTTTTACGTCGGATGTCCTTCCTGACACAACCTTTTAGCAAGGGACAGAAACAGGCTGACGGCTATGCAACTACTCTTTGCAAAAGTCAGCAATGGTTCTTTTACATGAACTTCTCAAAATTGACAGTGAGAGACATAGCCGGCCTTTGATAACCCAGTTAGTTGCACTGGGGGTACAGTGACAACCTTGTGGAGAGTGGGACTCGAACTCCCAACCTTAGGATCAGCGATCCAGCAGCACCTTTTACCACCAGGCTTCCATTGCCCCGCTGAAATAGACGCAAATGATGGATTTTAAAACAAAAGCAAAGTTTAAAGGACAAATTTAATATTTCAAGTATAAAGTTATTATTTTTGATGTCTTGACTATATTTTATACTCATTCTGCAACTAATTTGATGGAGTTTGTGTTTTCATGGAAATTTTTTAGTAACCCCAAACTTTTGACCAGGAATATACGATAGATAAATAGACTGATAGAGAATATAACGGTTACAAAATGTTGTTAAAATAGCACTTTTTCTAGTTAGGAAGGAATTTCACACAGTCAAAAGCTGAAAGACAAAGAGTTTGTAAGACAGAGTCAACAGCTTAAGCCCCTGTGTCTGTGAATGGTACATAATGTACAAATAAATTCTTTTTGCTTTAATATGCCAAACATGCTTGCTTATTAAGAAATGTTGTGCAGTAATTTTTTTTTTTTTTTGATTTTGCTATACAGGGATCCCTCACTTTTCGCAGTTAATTGGGACCGAGATCACCCCGCGACCTCCGAATTCCGCGAAGTAGGATCAACCCGCCCCCCAACTGACGTATACGTACACTTATATGTGTATATAATATCAATAAATGCATATTCAACGCTATAAAGGCTCATAATAACAATTAAACATTCAAAAATAATGCATAAGATGTAAATAAAATATAAATATACACACATACAGATGTGGGCATGCACACAGATGTGCGTGCACACACTCAGATGCACACCTCACATAAAAAAGTTTTGATGAGGGGGTTGTTTTTGTTTGTTTGTGTGTGTTTTTTTGTTTTTTGTTTTGCATAATTGCCCTTGTTGTGTGGCATTTTCCGTACCCTGTTCCCCTATTCTTACTTAATTTCCTTATAATATTCGATGAATATTAAAAAAAAAAAAACAAAACAAAACAAAACTTGATGCACTGAAGCCGCTTGCATTGAAGCGTGAAGTAGCGAAGGATCCCTGTACTGTATTAATCCCATAAAGGAAATTATTTCCTCTGCATTTAAATCATCCAAAGTGAGCACAGACACTTGGAGCAGTGCGCTGCCACACACATTGGGGGCACCCAGAGAGCAGTTGGGGGTAGGTGCCTTGCTCAAGGGGCTCTTCAGCCATTTTTAATGTGTAGTTGCAGTCCAATATAATTTATATATCATATCTGTGTGGCAATTGTCAGTGATAAACCAGACACGTAACCTAAGCAAGTGACCCATATCTATGCATTTAATGTCAGGCATTATTGGTGGGTCAGCTGACCCTGGGACTGAGTGCTTTGTCTTGACTTGGCTGTAATACGAGTGCAGTGAGGGAGAGGAAAAAGTCTTGGCTTTGCTGCTCAAGGTCTGTGATGGACCCACTATTGTATCCAACCTGAATGGGAGAGTGCAAACACACATTCACGTGATCACAAAAACACAGATAAGTGGACAGAGCTTCATGTAAGCAGTTGGGAACAGAAACATGAAACACTAGCAATGAAATTAAATGTAATTTTAAACCATTATGGGAAATATTTTCAATCAGCGAATGTCATGTTTAGGAGTTTATAAAAGTCAGGATAAGCTGACCTAGTTTGGAGACTCTTGATGCGACACAGCATATCCAAGTGCCCGGCTGAGTACTGTTCGATCACATCCTTCACATCGTATGGCCGCAGAGTCTCTTTAAACTTCTTCTTGGCCACGTGGAATTTCATTATTCTGATAAGGACAAAGGACACAACTCACATCCCAAGTCTCTTAGTATGCAGTTAAATAAAAGAAAGATCTGCCAAATGACCATTTATTATTTATATAGTCTTGATCATTTTAAACACGAACACAAAAACCTGTACGAATTTAAGAGTTAAAATCGTGCAATTCCGAAAAATGGCTTTCCAGTTCAAAAAAGCTTTTTGAAAGTGGGGTATGCGATGTTAAATAAATTAAGAAAATGCCATCATGCCAATTTCTGTGGTGTAAGCAAAAACATTTCCTATGATGAGCTCCACATGTAAAGTCAGTGGAAAACTAGTTTAAGATATAGGTTCTCACACTGAGATCATCAAATAATGTTCTCTCAACTGAAAACCTTGGGAGAGCAGAGAGAAATCTCACTTCACTGCAGGAGAACGTTGTGATTATTCATGCCACCACTGAAAATACAACTGCAATGCAATTGCAAAAAAAAAAAAGTGTATTTAATTCTACAATTGATCAATCACATCCCAAATTTTGGTCCATCTCACAAATATGTGATGGTTTGGGAGCCTGGTATTAAAAATGCTCAGCTTATTTTTGTTGACATTTACAGAAACATTAGTTTGAGCTGGTTATTCATATACTAATAAGGTCATACATGCATATGAAAAATAGGTACACGCTATGAAATTTGTTGATTTTTGTGTTCAGCACACTTTAACAAGCAAATATTTCACCCAACCTACACGTAAAGCTGACACAGTGGAAAACACTACAAGGAAAATTTTTTTTTTTTTTGGGGGGGGGGTTTCTCCATTTTCTCCCTAATTTAGTCTTATCCGATTTTCACCAATCAGGTTTTGCCTTCCCTAACACACGACCACCATTGACCAAGTAGGGGCAAAAGCATGCACATGGCCCCGACATGACATTCAAGGTTTGCCACCTGTCTCTTTTCAAACTGCGGCGCATGCATATTTTGTGCACGGCCTAGCTCACTCAGATGGAAAGTGCAATCCATCCCTTTGTATGAATGAACTCACAGACACCCATGATTGGCTGTCAGTTGCTGTGAGGGAGAGGGAAGTGAGTATATGCCCTCCCTCCTGTAGGCGCTCTTTAGTCCAGTTAGCTCCCATGGACTCCTGGCCATGGATGGCTGTAGCATTAAACTAGATTTGAACTTGCAAGCTCTGGTTGAATTATTTTTAATAAAAACACAATGGCCTAATGGTTAGTGCCCTTTCCTCACTGTGAAAAGGTTCACAGTTGAATCTTGTCCAAGGCAATCAGGCCCCAGAGCAGTCAACCCAAACTTAGCTGGGATTTACCCCAACTTCCCAGTAACCCTAAAGGATAAGTGGATAACTTTTTGTAAATTTATGTGTTAAAAAATGTATGTGATAAATTTTGGTAACATTATAAAATATTATAAAATATCATCAGACTTATCTGTGGACACTGTGTCAGAGAGTGAATTTTTTAAATAAGAGGTAATAGTTTTCTAATATGGTAATAAATATAAAGGTTTCAATTCCAGAACAGCATTTAATGTTCAGTTGCCTTTAATCAAAATGACAACAGCCAGAACAAAAATTACTTAGTCACTGAGCCGTATCAAAGAAAAAAAGCTGCTGCAACTCCAATAAGATGCAGTAGATTATTATTTGCATATCATTTATTTTCCCCCCTAGAGCAGTGCTTTTCAAATAGTGGGGCCGGAAGGCAGGGGGGGGGGGATTGGGGGGGTGCCGGGGGAGCACGGTGTGATGCCAGGGGAGCGTGGTGTGATTCCGGGGGAGCGCGTATGACCCTGGGGGACATGCTTTTCTGGAATTGTGTCTGAGAATTAAGTGTAATTGCACCTCCACTCCACTAGTTGGCAGTGGCGCTCTAATTGTCACGTTATGGTGCAGCGGTTGTTTGCAGAAGCAAAGTGCAGTAAACAACCCCTCAAGAAACAACATGGAAAAATTCCTAACAGGAACGAAAAGAAAGGTGGAAAGAAAGAAGGAGATATTAAGACATAAATAAGTTAAATGAGTTTCAAATAAGGATGTATTTTTTTTTATTTCAGGCACATTACATTACAATTTAGATTACAAAACAACGTTAATAAAGTTTTTCTTTATTGTAAGTTGAACTATATTTCTTTATTTTTTGTTTGTAATGTTAATAAAGATACAATGTTATGCAGAGATGTACTAATAACAATTTTATAGACAAATAATATTATTTATAGTTACTCATGGGGTGATGGGGGTGTGTGAAATGTTTTTTTTTTCTTCTTCCGGGGTGGGGCACAGAAAATAATTGAGAAACACTGCTCTAGAGGCCACTAGCATGGACTGTGTTGTAGAGCTCCACAACTCCAACATTAGCCCAGTCAATGATTTTAGTACTGTACTTACACATAATTTAAAATAACTCTACATACCCTATCAAAAGCATTTATTAACCTCGTTTTGGCAATTTCCAGGCTCGGACGTTTCTGTATGGGGTTTGCATGTTTCCCCTGTGCTTGTGCAGGTTACCTCTGGGTACTCTGGTTTCCTCCTACAGTCCTAAAAAATACATATTATGCTAATTCAGGGGTCGGGAGCCTATGTGTGGCTCTCTTGATGACTGAATCTGGCTCTCAGATAAATCAGGTGGCCTTTCTTAACAGAATAACTAATACAGTACATAATTTCACTGTCCTTTAAATAAAAATACAGAAAAAAGCCATCAAATAAAACAAAAAAATAAATATCACGCATTTCAATCTATACATTTATTTTCAATGCCACTTGTCGCTGTGGCGCGCAGCGAAGAGCCAGTCCTTGCTGTACTCCAGTGTGTGGGCGGGGTCGATACCTTGAAACTCTAATTTTATTGGATTATATGCAACAGCCTGCGCGAGTTGTTTTTGGGTTAAGAGGTAAATTTCCCTCGTTTTTGATCAGCTCATGTGCAAGAAGCCAAGCAGAGTTGGCAAGCAAAACACAAATGGACAGAACGAAAAAACTTCAACCAGCAGACCAGCTGATGGCCAAAACTTGGGACGTGCTTCCTGTCACATAAACACTGCAGCGTGAGTCCTGACCATACTTGGCTCCACATACGCATGTGAGCAGTCCTTCTCACACCTGAAAGGCATCAAGACCAACCTGCGGTCACGTGGAATAGATGGTAGCCTAAACGCCTGCATGAAGCTGAACCTCAGCACGTATCAACCAGACTATAAAGCCATCAGCAACATCATGCAGTACCAGAAGTTGCATTAATAGCAAGACGTATTTTTCTTATTAATAAGTAACTTCGTTATAATAATGTTGTTTAAAATAAATTCAGAGTCTTAT
The DNA here is from genome assembly GCA_024760905.1 of Plotosus lineatus. Taxonomy (NCBI): domain Eukaryota; kingdom Metazoa; phylum Chordata; class Actinopteri; order Siluriformes; family Plotosidae; genus Plotosus; species Plotosus lineatus. The sequence continues at coordinate 41,653,186 of CM045736.1, read as the reverse complement.
TACACTCTAAAACTATTGGTCTAAGTATTAAAAAATATATTTGGCTCTCAGAGGATTAGATTTTAAATAGTTTTTTTTTGGCTCTCGCTCTCTTCGTCAAAAAGGTTCCCGACCCCTGCGCTAATTGGTTGTTCCAAATCACCCTAGGTGTGAATGGTTGTGTGTATGTGTTGCCCTGCAATGGCCTGGAGAGCTATCCAGGGTGTACCACACCCTCACCTAGAGTCGGCGGAGATGGGCATCAGTCACGGACAGGCTTGTTACATTCATGTTCGAAACATTTTATCCACATGTATAGGATGAACCAAACATAACACGCAGAAAAGAAATAGCTAACCTTCTGGTGTTTGGAAACTGGATATATAGTGATATTACATCAGCCTTTTATTTATTTATTTATTTTAATTTTTACATTTTCATCTTCCAACACTTCCTCTAAAACAACTAACACACATTTTCACAGTCTCTGAATTAGTTAATGCTATTTTCAGGCAATCCTTAAGAAAACTACTGTGGCCCACTTTTGCTCAGAACAGGAGTACACCATGGTGGCCATTTCAGTTCATGGTTAATGTTTCAGTTTTGATCTTTGTGTTGGTGAGCATCTGAAACTTTAGGAAAATTAGCACCGAAGCTGGCGTGGTAACTGAAGAAAATGTCTTTTAAAGTTGTACTCTTTGGCCACCATGACTGATTCAGTGAAAAGTAGACAAAACAACTTCACCCAGGCAGCTCTCACTGTTGATTTGTATTTTTTTTAAATATAGACAGTGACACTCAGGCAAAACTGAGAGCATGCAGGGAGTACGGGAGTGGTTTTCCTGTTGGAGGAAATTGAATGTGGCACTTTTTCACTGGAAATATTTTTCTTTGGGGAAATATATTAGAATTCTAACATTGGATCTGGAGTTTTAAAAAAGATGGCCAGATGAATTAGCCTGGCTTAGACAGAGCAATGACGCATTTATTATTAAAATTAGGAGGAAAACTTCAGTTTTAAAAGAAGTATGTATTCCTGAATACTTATTACATGTCACCTGTATTAATTACAAATCATCTTAAAACATAAAACTCCAGGTTCACCTTGAACCTACATTAATTTTCTGAACTGCCTAATCTTAATCAGGGTTGCGGGGAGGCGGCCGCCCTTCTCAGCTGACTGGACAAGGGTGGGGTACACACTGGACAGCTCGCAAGGCAATCACAGGGCCAACATGACCATTCATACTCACACTCACACCTAGGGGTGATTTGGAGCAGCCAACTAACCTACTGTGCATGTTTTTGGACTGTGGGAAGAAACCGGAGTACCTGAAGGAACCCAGTGCACAGAGAGAACATGCAAACTCCATACAGGAACACCGGGAGCTGGGAATTAAACCCAGGAACATCTTGCTGTGAGGTGGAAGTGCTAACCACTCTGCCACTGTTGCCGCAGAAGCTGAACATATGACCAGGATAAGGCAACTACAGTACTGCAGATAAAATAGCGAAGAGAGCAGTGACATTAAATTCATGGTCTTTAACTTGCTGATAAAACTCTTCACAGATTAAATTGTTTATTCCTTCCAGCCCTTACTCCATGCTATCTCTCTTTTCCTTTAAAAACTGTATTAAATCATTCGATCATTTATGCAACACTGGTCAGGCATAAACCGGTGCATGAGCATAAAGGTTTGATTGGACGTATGCTTTTCAGGCTCAATAATTTTAGGAATAACAAGATTGGATCCTGATTTGTAGGTTAGTAACATTAATTATAATAACTAATAATAATTAGTATCGTTAATTACAAATTATAATTAAGGTAAATAATAACCATGAGGAAAAATTATGGCCCAGAAGATGAACTTAGGCCCAATGTGTGATGACATTTCAGTTTAATATTTTCCTCACCTGACAGCTCTGATGACTGTCTTCAGAGGTGAAGACAGATCCTCCATAGTGACGTCACAATGACAGCCCTTTTCATCAAAACATTCTTCTCCTCCCAAACTGTCAGCTATGAGTGAGAGTTGGACAAGGAGAGATAATAAAAAGATCATATAAACAGTACAACTAAAAGTATATGACTGGAACATAAGCTTCAAGTGGAACGTATGGACACCGAATCCTGACATTATCCTGGATCGCAGCAGTATGCCGCAAAATGTGACCACATGTACCCATGTGACAGTGTAAAACTATCATTTGTGTATCATTGAGTGGAGCCCCAGAGGTATGGGACGCGGCTTCGATGGCTGACCTGTTTTCATACTCTATCTCTAACTTGATGCCGTTATGCAAGATTGGATGTTATGTATAGTTCATGCAGTAACAAACCTGAAACCCCAAAAATACAGGCTCCTACACCACCACTCAGACTTGCGCAATAATGACACTGTAACCCAAAAATACAGGCTCATACACCGCCCACACATGCACAGAATAATAAAAAACAAACAATCTGACAGAGGTAGGCAGACTCAGCATCACAGAACAAGAACATTCTACACGGATACTGAAACTAAAAAGACATGCAATTCTTTCGCGTTAGACTCAGTTCAGGAAACACTGAATAGAGTACAGTAATATGTACAGTTTATTTTCTCCATGGCTCAAGTTTATTCGGCTCTTATATGAGCAGTGGGCGGCACAGTGGCGTAGTGGTTAGCACGTCCGCCTCACAGGAAGAAGGCCTGGGTTCGATTCCCGGCTTGGGCGTTTCTGTGTGGAGTGTGCATGTTCTCCCCGTGCTTGTGTGGGTTTTCTATGGGTGCTCCGGTTTCCTCCCACAATACAAAGACATGCACAGTAGGTTAATTGGCCGTTCTAAATTGCCAAACCACTGCACTAATCCTGCCAAGAAAACCTCCATGAAGATGATAACCAGGGCGTTGTCCTTCATGGCGGGTCGCCAATGGTCGTCCTACGACTCAGGCACTAGATAGATAGATAGATAGATATGAGCAGTGATACATTTATAACACCAACCTCAGACACCTATCAGTAGAGATGTCATTTTCATTCCCCATTCCTGTCTTCTTTTTCTTTTCCTTTTGGCTTGTTCCCTATTATTCAGGGGTCGCCACAGCGAATCATCTGATTTGCATGTTTGATTTGGCATAGGTTTTTAATGCAGCCATGAGGGGGGGGGGGGCACTAACCAGTGTCTCTCCCCCTTATGCCGGTCCCAAGCCCGGACAAATGCAGAGGGTTGCGACAGGAAGGCCATCCGGCGTAAAACTTTTGCCAAAATGCAAAATGCAAACCAGAAAGTCTAAACTCATACCGGATCGGTCGAGGCCCGGGTTAACAACGACCGCCATCAGTGCAGTCAACCAACAGGGTGCTGATGGAAATTGGACTACTGTTGGTCGAAGACGTCGAAGAAGGAGAGGTGGGAGGCATGTCCGTAGGCAGAGAGAGAAGAGGAAAAGCACGAGTCTAGGACTGAGAGTAGGGACTTTGAATGTTGGAACTATACAAGGAAAAGATAGAGAGCTGGCTGACATGATGCAGAGGAGGAAGGTGGACATACTGTGTGTCCAGATGGAAAGGTAGCAAAGCTAAAAGCTTAGGGGCAGGGTTTAAGCTGTTTTATCACGGTGTGGATGGGAAGAGAAATGGAGTAGGAGTCATCTTGAAGGAGGGGTTTGTCAGAAATGTTCTAGAAGTGAAGAGTGTCAGACAGAGTGATGAGTCTCAAGTTAGAAATTCAAGGTGTGATGTTCAATGTTGTTAGTGCTTACACCCCACAGACAGGATGTGAGCTAAAACAGAAGGAGAGATTCTGGAGTGAGTTAGATGAAGTGATGCAGAGTACCCCCAAAAGTGAAAGAGTGGTCATTGGGGAAGACTTCAATGGACATGTTGGTGCAGGCAACAGAGGGGACGAGGAAGTGATGGGCAGGTTTGGTATCCAGGACAGGAACACAGAAGGACAGATGTTGATTGATTTTGCAAAAAGGATGGAAATGGCTGTGGTAAATACTTTCTTCAAGAAGAAACAGGAGCATAGGGTGACTTATAAAAGCGGAGGTAGGAGCACACAGGTAGACTACATCTTGTGCAGGCAATGTAATTTGAAGGAAATCAGTGACTGCAAAGTAGTAGTGGGTGAGAGTGTTGCCAAACAGCATAGGATGGTGGTATGCGGGATGACGCTGATGGTGAAGAAGGTGAAGAAGGCAAAGGCAGAGCAGAAAACAAAGTGGTGGAAGTTCAAAAAGGAAGAGGGTTGTGTTGTCTTCAAGGAGGAGTTGAAACAGGCTTTGGGTCAGGAAGTGCTTCCAGATGACTGGACAACCACAGCAAATGTGATCAGGGAGACAGGTAGGAGAGTACTTGGTGTGTCCTCTGGAAAGAGAGGAGATAAGGAGACTTGGTGGTGGAATGAGGAAGTGCAGGAGTGTGTACAAAGGAAGAGGTTAGCTGAGAAGAAGTGGGACATTGAGAGGACCGAAGAGAGTAAACAGGAGTACAGGGAGACACAGCGTAAGGCGAAAGTCGCAGTGGCTAAGGCCAAACAGAGGGCGTATGATGACTTGTATGATAGGTTGGACAGTAAGGAGGGAGAAAATGATTTATACAGGTTGGCACAACAGAGAAATAGAGATGGGAAGGACATGTACGTGTAAAGCAGTAGATTTTCTGACAAGGTCTTCGAGAGTGAGCAGATGCTGGAGGAATGGAGAAGTGTGCTGGTGCCTATTCTTAAGAACAAAGGAGACGTGCCGAGTTGCAGCAACTACAGAGGGATAAAGTTGATGAGCCATACGATGAAGTTATGGGAAAGAATAGTGGAAGCTAGACTAAGGGCAGAGGTCAGCATTTGTGAGCAACAGTTTGGTTTCATGCCAAGAAAGAGCACCACAAATGCAGTGTTTGCTTTGAGGATGTTAATAGAGAAGTACAGAGAAGGTCAGAGGGAACTGCACTGTGCCTTTGTGGATCTGGAAAAGGCATATGACAGGGTGCCAAGAGAAGAACTGTGGTATTGTATGAGGAAGTCTGGAGTGGCAGAGAAGTATGTCAGAGTGGTGCAGGACATGTATGAGATATGTAAGACAGTGGTGAGGTGTGCTGTAGGCGTGACCGACGGATTCAAGGTGGAGGTGGGACTGTATCAAGGATCAGCTCTGAGCCCCTTCATGTTTGCGATGGTGATAGACAGGCTGACAGACGAGGTTAGGCAAGAATCTCCATGGACTATGATGTTTGCAGATGACATTGTGATCTGTAGTGAGAGCAGAGAACAAGTGGAGGAAAATCTAGAGAGGTGGAGGTATGCCCTGGAAAGGAGAGGAATGAAGGTTAGCCTCAGAAAATCAGAATACATGTGTGTGAATGAGAAGGACCCAGGAGGAACGGTGATGTTACAGGGAGCAGAGATAACGAAGGTGGAGGATTTTAAGTACTTCGGCTCAACAATCCAGAGCAATGGCGAGTGTGGAAAAGAGGTGAAGAAGCGTGTGCAGGCAGGCTGGAATGGTTGGAGAAAAGTGTCCGGTGTGATGTGCGATAGGAGAGTGTCAGCAAGAATGAAAGGAAAAGTATACAAGACGGTGGTGAGGCCAGCGATGTTGTATGGCCTAGAAACAGTGGTGCTGAGGAAAAGGCAGGAGGCAGAGCTGGAGGTAGCAGAGATGAAAATGCTGAGGTTCTCTCTGGGAGTAACGAGGATGGATAGGATCAGAAATGAGTACATCAGAGGGACAGCCCATGTAAGATGTTTTGGAGACAAAGTCAGAGAGGCTAGATTGAGACGGTTTGGACATGTACAGAGGAGGGATAGTGAGTATATTGGCAGTAGGATGCTGAGGTTGGAACTACCAGGCAGATGGCGTAGAGGAAGACCAAAGAAGAGATTTATGGATGTGGTGAAGGAAGACATGAAGGTCATTGGAGTAAGAGAAGAAGATGCAGAGGACAGGGCGAGATGTAGGCGGATGGTTTGCTGTGGCGACCCCTGAAGGGAACAGCTGAAAGGAAAAGAAGAAGATTTGGCATAGGTTTTTATGTCGGATGCCCTTCATGACACAAGGGGCAAACCCTTTGCAAGGGGCAGAAACACGCTGAACGGTTTTGCAGCTACTCTTTACAAAAGTCAGGAATGGATCTTTTACATGAACCTCTCACCATAGACAGTGAGAGACATGGCCGGCCTTTGATAACCCAGTTAGCTGCACTGTGGGGGGGACAGTGACCACCTTGTGGAGAGTGGGACTCGAACCCCTCACCTTAGGATCAGCGATCCAGCGCCCCTTACCACCAGGCCACCACTGCCTGCACATATACATATATACATATGAAATGCATGTGCATAAAAACTAGCCTAATTATGTGATGTGCAATAAATCTTATTTTTTTTAACGTGTATGCATTTTTAATCTCTATATTTCTGGCCATTAATCTAGAGATGCATTTCCACAAGAAAATGTGCAGTGTGATTTCTCTGCTGCAACAAAAAGAGACGAAGACCTTGGACTTAGGGTGTTTGATGATAAAAGCAAATGTAGTATTCTGAGTATTCTGAATGTAGTATTCTGAGTCATTATACACCTCTGTATAATGAAAACTGGCTTTATAGAAAGACTTTCAAAAATGCATTTGAGTGAAGGGAGCAAAAAGAGAGCATAAACAAGTTGAACGAATACAGAGGGTGATTATGAGTTGTTTGATGATAAGAGATGATGGGGTATAACAAGCCTGTTGGCTGCCAAATTAAAACTGGTTAACTAAAAACAACAATGAGCTGGTACATCTCATGTGATCCAAGTAAAGGTGGGGTCCACCCTGAACAGCTTGCCAGTTCATCGCAGACTCAGCACACACAACTGCTTATAGTTCCAAGCACATCTTGGTGAAATTTGGAACAACTAGTATTGTTATATTACTATAACAGGCCTAACATGTATGTCTTTAGACTGTGGGAGGAAACCAGAGTGCAAGCAGAGGAACACCATGCAAATTCCCCACAAAACACCCCTGCTGAGCCTGGGACCCAAACCTAGATTCACAGTGGTAGAAAAAAAATTATTTAGTATTTATTTCAATATTTAAAGAGCTGGCAGGATTCAATCTTAGGCATGACTACTTTTAAATGAACCATTTACGAGTAGTTTCATTTGAGTGGCATATATAGTACAGGGATACCTTGCTACTTTGCGCTTCAATTCATGTGGCTTCAGTGCATCATGGTTTTTTAAAAATAGTCATTGAATTAAAAAAATAAGGAAATTAAGGAAGAATACAGGAAAAGTTAAGGAAAATGCTGCAAAACATGCCAATTATGCAAAAAAAAACCCCAACCAAACAAAAAACCCTACTCAAAACCCCCCCTCAACACGACTTACTTTTTTATGACATCTGAGTGTGTGCACGCACATTTGTATGTGAGCATGCGCGTCCGTATGTGTGTGTATTTATATTTTATTTCCATTGTGTATATTATTTTTTAATGTTTAATTCTCATTATAAGCATTTATAGCATTGGATATGTATTTATTGATATTATATATACATGTATGTATACATCAGTCGGGGGGGTGTTTCGATCCTACTTCACGGAATTCGGCGGTCACGAGGGGATCTAGGTCCCAATTAACCGTGGAAAGTGAGGGATCCCTGTATATACTTTGCTTACTTAGGTATACACTACACTACATTTTTTACTAACTTTGTTTGGTGATCAGAAACAAGTAAGCGTACAAAAAACTGGAGCAAAAGTAGGTGGAATAAAAATGAAGATAATAAAAATCATAAATAGAATATAAATCAGACTAATTGGAGATTTGTGTTTGTTTCTACCACACTATCTGAAAGTTTTTGTTTTCTGTTCTGTTTCTGTTGGATGCTGAACAGCTAGAATCTGTACAAAAACCACAAGCACGCAGAACATGTCTGTGGTGTGAATGAGTTTTTTCTTAAACAACCTGACTGATGCAACTAAGATGATAATCCCGGAGCCTGAATACCCACTCTTAAAATGGTGCCTGATTTCCGGGTCAAATAAAATTCCTCAAGATTGTTGGAATGGGCAGTGGTGGCCTGGTGGTAAAGGTGCTTGATCACTAATCCCAAGTTTGGGGGTTCGAAGCCCACTCTCAATGGATTGTCACTGTCCTATCAGTGCATCTAACTGGGTTATCAAAGGTCGGCCTCACAGGTCGTGTGAGGTTCATGTAAAAGAACCATTGCTGACTTACATAAATAGTAGCTACATAGCTGTCAGCATGTTTCTACCCTGCGATGGCCTGCCGAGCTGAACAGGGTGTACAGTAACCCCCCGCGGTTCAGAGGTCGCGGCCCCGCATATTCGTGGGTTAGTGGCAAACCCGGAAGTTACTGGCACGTGATTCAAATTTAGCCAATGGCTGAGAGCTTTTGTTTCTTCCTCCTGCTGATTGGTTGCAGATGATGTGTACACTTCTTTTTTTCTCCTTCGCGCACGTCATCAAAATGATTGCCTGAATTGTGAATTCAGGATTTTTAGTGTGTTTGTAATTATTATTTAAGTCCTGTGATGCCACTCAAACACCACGCATCTTCTCTAGCTTCCGGTAAGGAGCCTAATCGCTTTATTTATTCATAATATTATCACAGTACAAAATTAAAAAGTTTTTACTTAATCATTACTACATTTTACTGCATTATTACTGTATTAATGAGTAAGACTGTTTATAGAATGTGTTTAAGAAGCATATTTTAGCACATGTAATATCATACAGTGGTATGAAAAAGTATCTGAACCTTTTGGAATTTCTCACATTTCTGCATAAAATCACCATCAAATGTGATCTGATCTTTGTCAAAATCACACAGATGAAAAAACAGTGTCTGCTTTAATAAAACCACCCAAACATTTATAGGTTTTCATATTTTAATGAGGATAGCATGCAAACAATGACAGAATGGGGAGGAATAAGTAACTGAACCATCACATTTAATATTTTGTGGCCTCCCTTTTGGCAGCAATAACTTCAACCAGACACTTCCTGTAGCTGCAGATCAGTGTTGCACATCGATCAGGACTAATCTTGGCCCATTCTTCTTTACAAAACTGCTGTAGTTCAGTCAGATTCCTGGGATGTCTGGAATGAATCGCTGTCTTGAGGTCATGCCACAGCATCTCAATGGGGTTCAAGTCTGGACTTTGACTTGGCCTCTCCAGAACGTGTATTTTGTTCTTCTGAAACCATTCTGAAGTTGATTTACTTGTGTTTTGGATCATTGTCTTGTTGCAGCATCAATCCTCTTTTTAGCTTCAACTGTCTGACAGACGGCCTCAGGTTTTCCTGCAAAACATCCTGATAAACTTTTGAATTCATTTTTCCATTAATGATTGCAAGTTGTCCAGGCCCCGAGGCAGCAAAACAGCCCCAAACCATGATGCACCCTCCACCATGCTTCACGGTGGGGATGAGGTGTTGATGTTGGTGAGCTGTTCCATTTTTTCCTCCACACATGACGTTGTGTGTTCCTCCCAAACAATTTAACTTAGGTTTCATCAGTCCACAAAATATTTTGCCAAAACGTCTGTGGAGTGTCCAAGTGCCTTTTTGCGAACATTAAACGAGCAACAATTTTTTTTTTTTCGACAGCAGTGGCTTCCTCCTTGGAGTCCTGCCATGAACACCATTCTTGGCCATTGTTTTACATATAGTTGATGTGTGCACAGAGATATTGGACTGTGCCAGTGATTTCTGTAAGTTTTTAGCAGACACTCTAGGTTTTTTTTTTTTTACCTCTCTGAGAATTCTGCACTGAACTCTTGGCGTCATCTTTGGTGGACGGCCACTCCTTGGGAGAGAAGCAACAGTGCCAAACTCTCTCCATTTGTAGACAACTTCTCTGACTGTCGGTTGATGAACATCCAGACTTTTAGAGATGGCTTTGAATCCTTTCCCAGCTTTATACAAATCAATAATTCTTGATCGCAGGTCTTCAGACAGCTCTTTTGAGCGAGCCATGGTGCACATCAGACACTGCTTCTCATCAAGACAATTCTTACCAGGTGTGTGTTTTATAGTGGGCAGGGCAGCTTTAAGCCACTCATCAGTGATTGGGTACACACCTGACTTAAATTGTTTGGTAAAAATTGGTTTCAATTGCTCTTTAAGTCTCCTTAGGCAGAGGGTTCAGTTACTTATTCCTCCCCCTTCTGTCATTGTTTGCATGCTATCCTCATTAAAATAGGAAAATTTATAAAATGTTTGGGTGGTTTTAGTTAAAGCAGACACTGTTTTTTCATCTGTGTGATTTTGACAAAGATCAGATCACATTTGATGGTGATTTTATCAGAAATGTGAGAAATTCCAAAAGGTTCAGATACTTTTTCATACCATTGTACATAGGGTTTTAAAACCACATCAATAATTCGTGGATTTTCAGGATCCACGGGAAGGGGCGGAATACAACAAGGGGTTATTGTACTCTACCTTCGCCCAGAGATGGGTGCCAACCTTCCCGCAACCCTAATTAGGATTAAGCAGTTCAGAAAATGAATGAATGAATGAAAGGTTTGTTGGAGCCCTGCTCATCATTACATCCATTCTTCCACAGGTATACACGTGGACATGTTTTGAAACCAGTCTTCACATACAAATCCTGCTCCGTGTTGATTTCCCAGCTGCTAAAATATTTAGGAAACCTGAACAAATGTGTGCCTTGTTCAATTGTGGGTCTGAAAATACTAAAAAGAGAGACACCTTTTTAAGGTCAAACCCCAACGTTTTCTGTCATTTAAAGATAATATTGTTGCCTTGTAAATCCTTATTTTGCCATAAAAGTTTCTGGCCTGTCAATATTGAAACACAGTGAGAATAGTTTTTCCATCATTTGTCTACTTTGTAGGACACAGCGTTCATCCTGACCTCGCCTCTTCATTTCTATCGCTCATACAGTAGTACAGCGGTACCTCACTTTACGAAATTAATCCGTTTCAGAGCCTTTTTCGTAACCTGCATTTTTCGTAAATTGAACTGCATCTTACATGTAAAACGCATGATTTGTTCCAAGGCTCCCAATACGACCCCATAAACCCTTTAAAAATTATAAAAGCATACCTTTTAAGACCTCCTTCTGCTTCAATATCGTACTGATGGTAGACGGGTTTGGCCATATTCCTTTGTGATATCACTCGAACCTGTTTCTTCTTCTCACTCGCACCGGAAATCACACACGTCCGCACGCGCGTGCGTGTATGCATGCGTGTGTTGACCATGTCTTCTTAACGAAGTTATAATCTTACAAATGTTTATGGAAGGTTAAAAGCCTGAGTCAAGAAATAAAGCATAAAACAACAGTAACTCTGTCCTTTACACGAAAAGCATCATGGTAGATTCAGCTCCATAATAGGCAATGGGAGCGAGCTGTGTCATCCCTCCTAGCCAATGGGATCCCTGTCCAAGATGGCCTCAAGTGGACCTGTCCAAGATAGTGCTCGAGTGAAGGCGACATGAACGAAAGCTCAGTTGTTAGCCAAAGGGAGGCCAGCGGGGCAGGATGTTTGAATGTCATTGATGGGAGAGTATCTCGTGCATTGTTTAAATGGCGCGTTTGAATTTTTAAGATGGCGCTTTCATAACGTGAACTTGTTTCGTATACAGAGACAAAAATTTTAGGAAAATGCGTTCCATAACCTGCATTTTTTTGTTTGGTGAGACTTTCGTAAAGTGAGGTACCACTGTACTTCTCATTCCCCCAATCTGGAGGCTGGTTCAATGAAATAGAATTGCTAAAGTAGGTTCATGTCTACCATAAAGCTGTGGTGTAGAGAACAGATTCCCCCACACCAAAACGACACACAATATAAACTAGAAAATACAAAAACAGTATAAATAGAGTTTAATCAACCATCGTGAGCAAACAGTTCAACAAATAGAAACTGTTTCAAAAATCCTGGATGTTTTTAAACCTTTCATTTAATTCTATAATAGAATCTTTCACTCTCGGAACTGGTCCAGAACTTCACTACTCAGTGTTCCTTCTTGGAATTGCTGCATACTGTATACTCAGTATATGTGTAGAGGAAAATCCATTGCCTCTTCTGTGAGATAAAGTTGCTGACATGGTTTGGGAATATGTATTCTGGGCTCAAACTGTTAAAAACTTATCTAATGATGAAACATTTCTAGCTTGAAGGAAGTGATCTTTTTCTGGGAAGACAATAACCCTTTTTAAAAGGCATAAGGGCCCACTGCATAGTTTGAGAATTAAAACTGTATGAAAAGTTAATAAATCATTGACCAAGGAATGTAGTGGTTCACACATCTCAAGAAGGCCCTGGATTTAAGTTCCAGGAATGGTGACGGCGTTTCTCTGTAGAGTTTGCAGGTTTTCCTCTTGATTGCGTGGGCTTCCTCTGGTTACTCTGAGCTCATCCAATAGTAGAAAGAATTCACTATTCACAATTGTACCAGGGAATGAGTATGAATGGTTGTGTGTGTGTTGTTCCTGCGATGGACTGGCAAGCTTTTCAGGATGTACCTCATCTTTTGCCCAGAGTTGTTGGCTGAGATAGGCTCTAGCCTTCCTAAGACCCTATTTGTATTAGTAGTAGGCCTCCGTCAGTCCCGAAGGACTATGGCTGAACTCTGGTTGGTATCCCGACTGGTGATACACTCCAGTGCGCAGAGCTTTGGGTAGGGAATAATGGAGGACAGGCTGTTACCCCAGCAGCAAGTTCCCCCTCTCGGCCCCACTGGAAGGATCCAATGGAAGGGCAAGTGCCGATATGACTGGGTTCCGGTGCCGCTGTAGGAGTTACCAGAACGTTACTGTGAACGAACTGCCTCAGGGGACTCCGACTCCTGATTAGAAACACGCTGACGGCTTTGCAGCTACTCTTGCCGAAAGTCAGCAATGGTTCTTTTACATGCCTCACACCATAGACAGTGAGAGACTTGGCTGGCCTTTGATAACCCAATTAGCTGCACTATGGGGGACAGGGGGGACAGTGGCAACCTTGTGGAGAGTGGGACTCGAACCCCCAACCTTAGGATCAGCGATCCTGCGCCCTATACCGCCACTGCACTGACCCCTTATTTGTATTAAGTGGCTCAGCAAATGAATGAAGGGATACTATGTCACATTGGGGCAGTGGTGGCTTGGTGATAAAAGGTACTGGATTGCTGATCCTAATTGTTGGGGGTTCAAGCCCCACGCTCCCTGGTTGTCACTGTCCCCCAGTGCAGCTAAGACCAGCCATGTCTCTCACTGTCTATGGTGTGAGGTTCAGGTAAAAGAACCATTGCTGACTTTCGACAAGAGTAGCTGCATAGCCGTCAGTGTGTTTCTGCTCTGTGATGGCTGGTGAGCTGTCCAGGAGGGATTCTGCCCTCGCTAAGAGTGAGCAGATACATGCAAGGGCCAGTGATGCCAGAAGCATGTCAACACACCAGTAACTATGCCACATTGTAGGCCCATATATATATATATATATATATATATATATATATATATATATATAAACTTAAACTTATGCATAATAATATCTGAAACTTGTTAAACAGAACCAATTCTAATAGATACCTTTGCTACTGGTGAGCAAATAAGTTTATGATTTTAATCAATAAATTTCCAGCTAAGAGAGACATACAGACCTTTCCTCTCACTTACCTTCGGGCATAGTGCGTGATTGACTCTTGAGCCTGAGTGAGGGTCGGAAACGTGTTCGGTCATTGAAACTCCAGCTCTTTTGCACCTTGGCTGGGCTGCTCCCCTCAGTGGGTACATCAGTCACGGGAGAGCGTCGGTCATTCAGCGATGTCTGTCTGCTCTTAATGCTCTGACCACGAGGACTGGCCATGCGCACACGTTCCTTAAAGCTCAGTTTCTGACTACATGAGTGGAGGAGGGCAGATGACAGTGAGAGGATGAAAAAGGAGGAACGTGAAAAGAATTATAAAGAGAAGAAAGAGAAATATCTGTTAAATATAACCAACAAAGCTAAAACAGATATCAAATACAGTAATGACATTCCAGCCTGACATACAATTAATTACATAAGTATTCACCATTTTGAACTTTTCCACAATTTAAAGACAACGCGAAATTAAATTAATTTTGACTCTCACCATTCGTACAATATGGAAAATATTCAAAGGTGCATTTTTTTTCTCACAGTGATCCAAAAGTTATTTGAACAAAATAGCAGTATTTTGTTGGTCGCAAATGTATTCATGCCACAAAAGTAAAAATAATCTTCTTGAGAAAACCCCATTCATAAACAGCCTAAAATGTTGAACAAATTTAGTAAGGACAGAAGGAACTGGTGTAGGTTTGGTTGAGGTAGATTTGATTGCATTGAATGCTGTAATGTATTATAAAAAAATGTATGTCTTCCATGGAAGACTTGTGTTCTGCACTGCTTTTATCCACTAACATTGAAAATTTTCCATATTAAAAATTTATTTAACTTAAAAAATAAAATAGCAGGCGCGCAACGGCTTTGTGATTTGAGGAGGTTCACAAAATTTATTCCCAGATTTAAGAGAACTTGCGAATTAATGATGATGGATGATGACAATGAGGCGAGACGACATATTGTGGTCCCTTTATGTCATTCCAGCTTCTCTGGCAAGAGACACAGATTATGTTGTATGTCTGTCATGGGGAAAGAGGTCAAGTCTGTAAGTCAAATTGGATGATGGTCATACAAAAGTGACATGATTATGGTAAGATAAAATTAATTCACGTGATATTCCTGTAATACTCAGTTGATGTAGGACCACTGAAAGCATGCTACATGATGAATGTATGCTCAACCTAAATCTGTTGTGAGAATGACCTTACAATACACATAAATATATAATGAGGTCCTGTTGAGTAAAACACGGGCCAATCATAAGATTATTTTAAGAAGGCTGAACGATTCTAAGCGTATCACATGATCTAAATGCATCTAAAAATTGTTTGTCTATCTTAACACAGCTGTTGGACATCACAGGACATCGCAGAATTTTCAACATTAGAAGTCCATGACGAGGATCTACAACAGCATTATCCATCACGCAACATGTGAGCTTCATACGAAACACACAATCGTCCTAGGAATTATTTCACTTTTTTGGACATGGAAATGTTTCATATTTGTGATGTGACGTGCATGACAGAGGCTTTGTGCCCCGGTTAGCTTTTTATAATAATAATAGTTTTGCATACTTTTCTTCTTGGGGCAGTGGTAGTCTAGTGGTATAGTGCACTGGATCGCTGATCCAAAGGTTGGGGGTTCGAGTTCCACTCTGCACAAGGTCGTCACTGCCCCCCCCCCCCCAGTGGAGCTAACTGGGTTATCAAAGGCCGGCCATGTCTCTCACTGTCTTTAAGGTGAAAAGGTGACTTTCGACAAGAGTAGGCTGCAAAGCCGTCAGCGTGTTTCCGCCCTGCGATGGCCTGGCGAGCTGTCCAGGGTGTACTCTGCCCTCGCCTGAAGTTGGCTGGGATGGGCACCAGCCTCCCCGCGACCCAAATTAGGATTAAGCGGATACAGAAAATGAACTGAACTGAACTTTTCTTATTATTAACTTTTGACAGACTGGATAGATATCATTTATTCAGTTCATTTTCTGGAGCCGCTTAATCCTAATTAGGGTCGCGGGGAGGCAGGCGCCCATCCCAGCCGACTTTGGGCAAGGGCAGAGTACACCCTGGACAGGTCACCAGGCAATCCCAGGGCAGAAACATCCTGAGGGCTTTGCAGCTACTCTTGTCAAAAGTCAGCAAAGGTTCTTTTACATGAACCTCACACCATAGACAGTGAGAGACATAGCTGGCCTTTGATAACCCAGTTAGCTGCACTGGGGGGAAAGTGACAACTCTGTGGAGAGTGGTACTTGAACCCCCAACCTTTGGATCAGCGATCTAATGCCCTATACCACCAGGCCACCACTGCCCCCTTAGATATCATTTGGTGAACAGTAATTTTCAAGTTTTGCCACAGATTTTCAATCAGATTAAGATTTGAATTTTGGATTGATATTAATCATGATTACCTTTTCAGTGACGGTTATGAATGCAGCCCTCAACAAGATGCTACCACCACATGTTTCACAGTGAAGATTATAATATCAGATTCATTGGGTTTTTCAAAGTTTTTTTTTTTTTTTGTGTGTGTGTGTGTGTGTGTGTGTGTGTGTGTGTGTGTGTGTGTGTGTGTAGTTTTTGGCAAAATTTTGTACATTTAGTCATTTGTGCAATAAAATTTTGTGCATTGACTCAGTTTGACTGAATTTGACCAGAAAACAATTTTTTTTCACTTCAATTTTTTATTAATTTATTTTTAGAGTATCCACCATGCTTCTTGCCAAACTTCAAATGGGATGTCAAATGGTTCAACCATGTTCCAGGTTTAGTAGTGTCCTACTAACTAATTGTGTGACTTTTTTATGACAACTGGCTACACTTCCATGTCAGTTAATGATACAGTCATGACAAAATTTCAAGTTTCATCCATGTCATCTACCGGTAACAATACAAAATGTGGAAAAGTTCAGTATGCATGAATTCAGGTGAATATGCAGGTATAGCACTGTATATCAACTTCTCAACTTTAATTCAGAAGATGTTTAATTATAACCAATCAAACAGCTTCACAGCTTCATCTGACCACACTTCCTTGTACTTAAATATGCCCTTTACTCATAGCCTGAACAACATAAATAGTCTGGCATGCAATGCACTGAGCATTCTACATCAGGCAATATTTTCAGACCAATGAGTAATGATTATGGAAGCTCGAAACATTACAAATCAAGATAAGATCAGTAAAATGATAAAATAATCAATTGCGGTAAATGCCTGTCTCTTCGAGGGACTTCTAAATAGATGCAGATGCTGCATGAACAGTACCAAGACATGTGTGATGATAGTAAAGGGAATACTAGCAGCTTGACTCAAATACAACTTAGGGCTTCGTGCTCAGAGATGAACTTTTGTGAAATACTAAGCAGAACTCTGAAGCATGCACGTGCAACATGCGGATATGGGCATTAATGCAACTTGAATTTGTCTCACTAAAGGTAAGATCCTTTAAAACTGGACACAGGAGATGAAAAGCTTGCTTTTAAAATCTAAACCCCACACTGCTACCTTTACTAAGTGTTATAATGATATATTACTTTCTGATAATGAGTACAAAAAAAGATCAAATCATGCATGGTACAGTCACTCTTTCATAATGACATCTTTTGTTTTAGGGTGTTCAGAGTCACTGTGTGTCCAAATATAGTGAATTCAGTAATAATCTGTGGTGATCTAATGTGAGCTCTTCAGGTTACAGGGAAGAGTGGACCTCCTGTTTTAGTCATTTCATCAGATTACATTGGGACTTTAAAAGGCATATTTGGAGTATGAGTCATCATCCATGCACCTACAGTTAGTCAGCATTCTCATTGGTTGTCATATGGCCAAAGCAGAGGGGTATGCTGGGTACCTATAATTCCTTGTGGTATACTTCCTGAAGAGCTTCTGTCTATTAATATGAACCTTACTAGGGAGTGTGAGAGACAGATGGGTATGGATTAGTTAGAATGTAAAGAGAACGTAGATTTCTTTCAGTGGAATAAACAAATATGTGGTTTGGAAAAAAAGACGAACACAGTTAAAAAGCTGAATACAGGGATCCCTCACTTACCGCGGTTAATTGGGACCGAGATCCCCACACGACCATCGAAATCCGCGAAGTAGGATCACAACACCCCCTCCCCCTCCCGACTGACGGAAACGTACATGTATATGTGTATATAATATCAATAAATACATACTCAATGCTATAAATGCTGATAATAAAAATTAAATATTCAAAAATAATGCATATGACGTAAATAAAATATACATACACACACACATAGACGCACGTGCATGCACACACGCAGATACGCACCTCACAACAATGTAACTAGTTTTGATGGGAGATTTGGGTTTTTTTTGTTTTGTGTTGGTTTATGATTTTTTTTTTTTGCATAATTGGCCTTTTTTTTGTGGCATTTTCCTTAACTTTCCCCCCTATTCTTCCTTAATTTCCTTATTTTTTAATTTGATGAATATTTATTTATATTTAAAAAAAACAAACTACGATGCACTGAAGCCGCATGAATTCAATCGTGAAGTAGCGAGGGATCCCTGTATTTGTGTTTTTCCCCCAAAATGATCTCTGTTTTTCAGAAAACTTTTAAGGCAAAATGAGTGGCAGACATGCATGGACTGAGTAATCACCGCCAAACACACATTACGGCCCACCCAAACATCACAATATATAAGAGCCAGTTTATGAAAATTTGTTCGTCAATTAAAGGAGCATTGTACCATACAGAGTTTCTGCTTATCACTGTTGTAAGTAAACCATATTACACTACAGAAACCACCCGTTATTTTATTAAAGTGGCTCAAAGTTTAGCTGTATTTACAGCTTAGCATTTTGCTTTGTAGCGTTTTGCGTTTACAGTTCCGAGGAGTCTTTTCAGAAACAAATATAAGGCATATTTGCCACCTACCGTGGAGACTATAATTTAATTCGCTTTAGCTTTAAGTGTCTGGTTCTGCTGCTGTTCTTACTTTGAATATAAATCCCACCCTCAAAATCCAATTACACTGCTAATTAAAAGCAGTGTAGGTTGAATGTAAGGAACGCTCTGGTTTTACCATTACTTACAAAAATTACAAGCAAATGCGCAAAGCTGAAATTACTAGGAATTTAAAAGAGCGAGAAACTGCTCGCATATAAGCAGCAAATTTTTCTGGTAATGAGAATGTAACTAATTAAATAGTCTCTGGCAATATAAATGTGGCTCCTTCCTATGTATATACATTAACATAATGAAAATCTATTACTTTTCATAAAGAGAAATACAAGAACAGAGAACAACGATACACATGCACTTAAAAAAGACACACTGGTCTGCTGCCATCATCTACCATTCCTACCATGAGCATCAACTCGCTCACCCATTCTTTCTTTCTCTGTCTTTTTAATAATTTCTGAATATGAATTCTTGGGAGTGATATTTAATCACTAACATAAATAATCACCGAATGGAAAAAGTGCATCATGGTGCAGTCTGCCATCAGACAAGTGGTACTGTGCTCCATGTTTAACTAAAGCCAAGATAGAGGAGTTTATTGCGCACACATGCACTTTATCTTGGCCTGCCTCTCTCTCTCTCTCTCTCTCTCTCTCACACTCACTCTCTCTCTCTCTCCCCTTACCCCCCTTCACACACACATATCTAAATATATAGAGTCATGTGCAAACATCCTTGAGTTTATAAGTCTACTGATCCTGTTGTATGAAAGCTGCTCTTTCTCAATGCAGTTAAAAAGAAATATTAATCTACAAGCTGCATATCACACATATTCATTTTTACTTTAATCAAACATGTTAATTAAAAACTTGATTCATTATTTCTTT
Source organism: Plotosus lineatus (assembly GCA_024760905.1). Classification (NCBI taxonomy): domain Eukaryota; kingdom Metazoa; phylum Chordata; class Actinopteri; order Siluriformes; family Plotosidae; genus Plotosus; species Plotosus lineatus. Next base: position 41,633,796 of record CM045736.1, on the reverse strand, counting down.
GCACTTTCTGCTATTTTACTTTAAACATTAAATAAGATCAATCTAGTGTACACAGAAAAAATATATAAATATTTTTTAATTTTTGATTTTATTTTTTACAGTGCTGTAAAGGCACAGGTGACATACTGTATAAGAATAACAAACCTGGTAGAGGATTCGCCCTGGTCTTTCCTTCAGGTGTTAGTTAGCAACAAAGAGGAGAAAAGGGGCAGGGGATTAATTCATTATATGAAAAACAGGAACAAGAATAGGAGTCTAACAAAGTCATGTGGCATTGAAATATACTGAGTCTTTCATACATTTCATGAAAGATCAATATATTTCTCTGTGTGTTAACTCAATACAGTATACACTACGTTGAGGGAGACAGACATGCACGTACATTCACCAATAGTCAAGGCAAAAACAAACCACACTTGGAAAAAACAAAACAAAACAGAAAACAGAATAGAAAACATAAACATGCATCAAGCAGACATGCAAGCAACTGGTAACACACAATCAAGCTGTCTCGGAAAGCTAGTCTCTGGCAATATAAATTGAGAGGATAATTTAACCTTAAAATTGATAGGAACTGAGTCAGTGATTATAAAAAGTATAATGATGCTTCTCTGTGTGTGTTTATACTTCTGTGTATGGGTGTGCGTTTACTTCCTAAAGTATATTCTGTCTTTCATGCTGGGCCGCTGTATATAACCAAGATTACAAATCGTAACTCATACTGTATCCTCAAGAGAAGGCTAGTGAGTGTCTATAGCTCTTAAATTTACTTTGAATGCAGCCATTTTTGTATTTTGGTGACTACAGGCCTTTTGCAAGGTAGAACTCATGGGTGAATATAAGGAGAGGAAAGAAAAATAAAAAGAAATTAGGCTTGGAGACACAGACTTGTTTGCAATGATAAAGAGGGAAGAATGAAGGCCACAGGAGAACAGACACCAAAGAGAACACCCAGCTGCCAGAGATGTACCTACTTTGTAGGGCTGCAGGTATGCAATGCCTTCAAATGAGGCTTCCAGGTAGCAATGGAAACCGAGTTCTCATCAGCCGCATAACTACGCCAAACACACTACGTGCAGAGTATACAAAAAGGAAAACAAGAAGGAAAAATGGAATTGAAAAGAAATGTCACAAGGCCAGGAGAGAGCAGGGGTTGGAAAAAAGGAAAGAAAAAAAAAGAGAAAAAAAAAAGGAAAAAAGGAAAACAAACAAACAAAAGGCAGATTAGTAAAAACCAGTTCAGGTCAGAGTTTTCTCATCATTGACTGCATGGATACATGCCTTTGAGGAGGGAGAACACTTTTATAGTATCGCCACGTGCCACTCAGGTACGTTCTGGAGCGGTCTGTGGAGTAGAGTCTCCACGCAGCCTGGTGCAGAACACACATACAAAAGGACACACACATGGACATGGGTGCAGAGAGACATCAGCAATGGTGAAGGCAAAGCCGGGAAAACAGGCACTCTTATAGAATGTTAAGACATTTGTTCAGTGAATGTTTTTGGTGATTTTTGACTGAGCTGTAGTGGATAAATTACTGTACATCAAAATAAATGTACATTCTGAAATAGGTATGCTATATCAGTGGCTTGTTATATATTGCACCGGGTACTGGCGTCACAAAAAAAAAAAAAAAAAAAAAAAAAAAAAACACTGAAAAATGTCTTATTGCATAAGGGGAATCATACCATTTTAAAATAGCTGAAAGGGGAAAGCAAAAGAATGTGGAAGAAAGGTGCCACATCTAACAATGATTAAATATGTAAAACACAAACTAATAAACTAATACATCACTGGGATCAAACAGCAATTTATTCAGCCAATGCATATTGGTTTGTTTGGTTATATAAACATGAAAAACCCAATGTTAAACAAATTATAATGTATTAAATGTGTAACGTAAAACAGTAAGTAACTGTGATGAAAAAAATTGAAATGAGAAAGGTGAAGACACTGCACTGGAGCATGGAAAAGACGGGCACTGCTTAATATAAAAAAAGCAGACATATTAGTGGATGTAGAGGAATCACAGTGTGAGTGTGATGAAGGCAGTATAAATCAAAAGGCTTTTTACAGCATTTATGCAACGTGAAAAGACGCTGACAGGCACAACTGCAAGAGAAAATGGTTACAGGAATGTGTGATTATTCAAACACCATACATCATAAATCTTGCACACTACACTTTTAATCCAAGAAGATGAACAAAAAGGATGGCAGAGCTGTAAGCAAGTTCCATCACACAGTGATTTCAAGACAAAAGACAAACAGACCAAAATAAGTGTGACATTATTCCTGAAATTACAGGTTTTCTGAAAAACAACCTTAGTGCCAACTGTATGTCCCTGCTGGACAGTGAGTCTCCATCATAATAAGTAGAAAAGTAAACATTCAGTGAAAAAAATAAGCATTCATATACTTTTAAATTATTTTCATTTTTCTTATTTAATGCACATCAATTTCAAATTTACACATGAAGGACGTTTTTTTTTAATTGTTTATTTTTGTTTTGTTTGACTTTGTGAATGCGGACAAAAGGTATATTGGAGTGGTGGCTCAGTGATTATGACTCTTGGGTTCAAACCGCAGTCACACTATGCTGCCACTGTTGGGCACTTGAGCAAGGCCCTTAGCCTGAAATTGCTCAATTGGTGGAAAAAAATCTGGATAATGTCAAATGGACAAATACCATAAGTAAGCATTCATGAGCAAAACTAAAATTTACATTTATAGCAGACACCCTTTTCCAGAGGAACTTACATTTGTCTTTTTCATTCACCTCAGCAGTTAAAGGTTATGGGGCTTGCTTATTGGCCCATCAGTGACAGCTTGGTGGTATTGGGGCTTGAATCCCCTAACCTTCAGAGCAGTAACCACTAAGCCACCACTGCCCCAAGAGCTGTGAAAAGTTTTACACTGAAAAGGGAAAATTATTCAGGCATTGTAATAAAAATAAAACAAATTCTCGGAATGAATTCTAAAAAAATGTCAAATTTAATTTTTTTTAAATTGCTCCCAGTGTTGTAATTAAAACCGTTCTGTTGTTTGGGAAGCGTTCACAAACAAACAACAAATACTTTGAAGGAGCTTCTTCAAGTTCTCATGGACAATATTACTATACAACACAAAAATGGAAAAAGCTAGAGAGCCATAACAAAGCCTTTAAACATCACTGTCAGTTCAATTGGTTTGATAATATGCAGGTGAAAACTTTATGGAACTGCAACTAATCATCCCTGGACAGGTGTGTGTGTGTGTGTGTGTGTGTGTGTGTGTGTGTGTGTGTGTGTGTGTGTGTGTGTGTGTGTGTGTGTGTGTGTGTGTGTGTGTGTGTGTGTGTGGCATGCATCGTCTGGAGACGTATTCTGAACAAAGATGAGAAAAAGTCACTTCAAACCAAATAAATTAATGATTTTTCAGGAATGGAAAAAGTGGAATGTTACAAACAGACAGAGAGGAGGCAGGCTGAAAGAGAGAGAGAGTGAGAGAGAAGGAAAGACAGAAAGAACTGACAGATCCAACACGCACTGCAATTTTCTAATTACATTAAGAATAAAAACAGTTTTAAAATGCAGAACTCAGAATGTTTGCTTTCACTCTGGGTTGACGTCCAAACAAAGGCCGCAAACATGCATAATCGGCTATGATACACTGTTGCTATACAATAGTTCTATACCTACAAGATTAATGTGTATAGGCACTGTGGGTAATGGTGGTTTACTGGATAAGGTGATGGGTTACTGAACCAAAGGTGAGTGATTCAATGCCCACCATCACCACTGCTGGGCCTCTGATCAAGGCCCTTCCCCCTCAGTTGTTTAGTTGTATAAAAATTGCTCTGGATAAGAGTGTCAGACAAATGCTGTAAATGTAATACAGGGATCGCTCACTTTCCGCAGTTAATTGGGACCGAGATACCCCTGTGACCGCCGAATTCCATGAAGTAGGATCAACTGCCCCCTTGACTGAGGTATATGTGCCTGTATATGTGTATATAATATCAATAAATACTTATTCAATGCTATAAATGCTTATAATAACAATTAAACATTCAAAAATAATGCATGAGATCTAAATAAAATATAAATACACACACACACACACACACACACACACAGATGCGCACCTCACATAAAAATGTAAGGAGTTTTGATGGGGGTTTCAGGTTGTTTTTTGTTTTTGTTTGGTTGGTTTTTTTTTTAATAATTGGCCTTGTTTTGCAGCATTTTCCTTAACTGTTCCCCCTATTCTTCCTTAATTTCCTTATTTCTTATTTTGATGAATATTTAAAAAAAACAAAAGCGCCATGCAGTGAAGCCGCATGAACTGAAGCAATAAGTAGCGAGGGATCCCTGTATTTGTCATCCTTACAGCATCATTTGTATGTAATATTTGTAAGTGATGCAGATGCTTATTTTATCATAAATGACCCGAAAAAGCACAAAACTGGGAATTTTAACCCATAGATTACGACCAGGAACTAAACTGTGAGGATTAGGAGTTTAGGAGCCATGTTTCCATGAAGTGATGGCAACATGTTGGGTGGGGATGATGCCTCTCGTGGAGAGAGTGAGACATCATATTCTCGTGTTTCTTAGGATGAGAATGCTGCCAGATGTGTGCATGAGGTAAATCCAAAATGACGAATACAGCTTCTTCTTCTTTTCCTTTCGGCTTTTCCCTTCAGGGGTCGCCACAGCGAATCATCTGCCTCCATCTCACCCTATCCTTTGCATCTTCTTCTCTGACACCAACGACCTCCATGTCCTCCTTCACCACATCCATAAATCTTCTCTTTAGTCTTCCTCTAGGCCTTCTGCCTGGTAGTTCCAACCTCAGCATCCTACTACCATTATACTCACTATCCCTCCTCTGTACATGTCCAAACCATCTCAATCTAGCCTCTCTGACTTTGTCTCCAAAACATCTTACATGTGATGTCCCTCTGATGTGCTCATTCCTAATCCTATCCATCCTCGTTACTCCCAAAGAGAACCTCAACATTTTCATCTCCGCTACCTCCAGCTCTGCCTCCTGTCTTTTCCCCAGGGCCACCGTTTCTAAACCATACAACATCGTTGGCCTCAACACCGTCTTGTACACTTTTCCTTTCATTCTTGCCGATACCCTCCTATCACACATCACACCGGACATTTTTCCCCAACCATTCCAACCTGCCTGCACACGCTTCTTCACCTCTTTTCCACACTCACCATTGCTCTGGATTGTTGAACCTAAGTATTTAAAATCCTGCACCTTCCTTATCTCTGCTCCCTGTAACCTCACCATTGCTCTTGGATCCTTGTCATTCATGCACATGTATTCTGTCTTACTGAGGCTAATCTTCATTCCCCTCCTTTCCAGGGCATGCCTCCACCTCTCTAGATTTTCCTGCACTTGTTCTCTGCTCTCACTACACATCACAATGTCATCTGCAAACATCATAGTCCATGGAGATTCTTGTCTAACCTCGTCTGTCAGCCTGTCCATCACCATAGCAAACAAGAAGGGGCTGAGAGCTGACCTTTGATGCAGTCCCACTTCCACCTTGAACTCTTGTGTCACACCGACAGCACACCTCACCACTGTCTTACATCTCTCATACATGTCCTGCACCACTCTGACATACTTCTCTGCCACTCCAGACTTCCTCATGCAATACCACAGTTCTTCTCTCGGCACCCTGTCATATGCTTTCTCCAGATCCACAAAGGCACAATGCAGCTCCGTCTGACCTTCTCTGTACTTCTCCATTAACATCCTCAAGGCAAACACTGCGTCTGTGGTGCTCTTTCTTGGCATAAAACCAAACTGTTGTTCACAAATGCTGACCTCTGCCCTTAGTCTAGCTTCCACTATTCTTTCCCATAACTTCATCGTATGGCTCATCAACTTTATCCCTCTGTAGTTGCCACAACTCTGCACGTCTCCCTTGTTCTTAAAAATGGGCACCAGTACACTTCTCCTCCATTCCTCTGGTATCCTCTCACTCTCGAAGACCTTGTTGAATGTTCTTGTCAGAAAATCTACTGCTACCTCTCCTAGACACTTCCATACCTCCACCGGTATGTCATCAGGACCAACTTTCCATTCTTCATCCTCTTCAATGCCCTCCTCACTTCACCCTTACTAATCATTGCTACTTCCTGGTCCTCAACACTCACCTCTTCTACTCTTTTTTCTCTCTCATTTTCCTCATTCATCAGCTCTTCAAAGTACTCTTTCCATCTTCCCAGCACACTTCTGTCATCAGTCAATACATTTCCCTCTCTGTCCTTTATCAATCTAACTTGCTGCACGTCCTTCCCATCTCTATTTCTCTGCTGTGCCAACCTGTATAAATCATTTTCTCCCTCTTTACTTTCCAAACGAGCATACAAGTCATCATACGCGCTCTGTTTGGCCTTTGACACTGCTACCTTTGCCTTACGCTGTGTCTCCCTGTACTCCTGTTTACTCTCTTCGGTTTTCTCAACGTCCCACTTCTTCTTAGCTAACCTCTCCTTTGTACACACTCCTGCACTTCCTCATTCCACCACCAAGTTTCCTTATCTACTTTCCTTCCAGATGACACACCAAGTACTCTCCTACCTGTCTCCCTGATCACGTTAGCTGTAGTTGTCCAGTCATCTGGAAGCACTTCCTGACCACCCAAAGCCTGTTTCAACTCCTCCTTGAAGACAACCCGACACTCTTCCTTTTTCAGCTTCCACCACTATGTCTTCTGCTCTACCTTTGCCTTCTTCACCTTCCTCACCATCAGCATCATCCTGCACACCACCATCCTATGCTGTTTGGCAAGACTCTCACCTGCTACTACTTTGCAGTCACTGACTTCCTTTAAATTACATTGCCTGCACAAGATGTAATCTACCTGTGTGCTCCTACCTCCACTTTTATAAGTCACCCTATGCTCCTCTCTCTTCTGGAAGAAAGTATTCACCACAGCCATTTCCATCCTTTTTGCAAAATCTACCAACATCTGTCCTTCTGAGTTCCTGTCCTGGATACCAAACCTACCCATCACTTCCTCGTCTCCTCTGTTTCCTGCACCAACATGTCCATTGAAGTCTGCTCCAATGACCACTCTTTCACCTCTGGTGGTACTCTGCATCACTTCATCTAACTCACTCCAGAATCTCTCCTTCTCTTCTCGCTCACATCCTGCCTGTGGGGCATAAGCACTAACAACATTGAACATCACACCTTCAATTTCTAACTTGAGACTCATCACTCTGTCTGACACTCTTTTCACTTCTAGAACATTCCTGACAAACCCCTCCTTCAAGATGACTCCGACTCCATTTCTCTTCCCATCCACACCATGATAAAATACCTAAAACCCTGCTCCTAAGCTTTTAGCTTTGCTACCTTTCCACCTGGTCTCCTGAACACACAGTATGTCCACCTTCCTCCTCTGCATCATGTCAGCCAGCTCTCTACCTTTTCTTTGCATAGTTCCAACATTCAAAGTCCCCACTCTCAGTCCTAGACTCGTGCCTTTCCTCTTCTCTCTCTGCCTACGGACACGCCTCCCGCCTCTCCTTCTTCTTCGATATCCTCGACCAACAGTAGTCCAATTTCCATCAGCACCCTGTTGGTGGACAGCACTGATGGTGGTTGTTGTTAACCTGGGCCTCGACCGATCCGGTATGTCATTCTTTCTTGTTATTCGCATATTTTATTTTGCATTTGTTTTATGCCGGATGCCCTTCCTGACGCAACCCTCTGCATTTATCCGGGCTTGGGACCGGCGTGAGGGAAAGACACTGGTTTGTGCCCCCCCACGGCTGCATTCAAAATGATGAATACAGCTAATGTTTGAAAATTTGTCTGTTTTCCATTATTTCTGCACTTGTTCTTGTTCTGCACAGTGCTGCTCATCACTGGCTGACAATGTGTTACAAGGGCGTAGGCTGGCCTGACCGCAGGGGGGTGCACATCTCGGATGACCTGAACTCGAGACCCAGGGGCTATAGGCCTAAGCCTTAAAGGGGAAATTAAACGAAATAAGTTGGCGGTAGCTTAAGTATAGTTTATTGAAGTGATTGTGGCTTAAATTTTATATCATAAATAAACCATTGCACACACCGCGGTTTTGTTTTATGTGCTTGTTGTAAAAGTTATCGACCCGAAAGCCGCCATTGCTGAGTGCCCGCCGACACAAAGTTACCGTGACGTCACTGGGTTGGTACAAAGTACCACATGAAATATAGTGCATACATATCACAGCATGCTATATGATATATACAACATAGAATCTCACGCCAAGAACACGCACAGTTTTTCAGCAGAAAATGATTCATCTATTACTCTCAGAAGATGAATCAATTATTATAGTTCAATCAAAAACATTCTCAAATATATTTCAAACTACATCAGCAAGTACATGTGCTGAATACATTTACAAATTGGGCTAAAGTTATTTATCTATTGAAAGGCACAAAGAAATATTAATACATATTTACAGCACAAAAACATACAGTACTATTAATTTTATAAAAGTGCTGAGCATTAGGCTGCAGATCCAGGCTGGATGGCTTATGATTATTTTAGCCGTTCATTCTCTGTACATCAATGTTTATGTTCGAAAACATGTGCAGGAGCCGGAGGCGGTACTAACAAACTGTGCTTTATTCTCACACTCGCACTTTGTTTGATTGACAGTGTTCAGCTATTATTGCTTACCAATAATACTGTATTATGTTTGTTGATTGGTCAGCTCGGGCTTGCACATGCGCAGTGCCCGTTACACATTAACTGCCAGTTTACTTCCTGACTCTAGTCATGCGGAACGTATCTCCGACTTTCTCTTCAATAACAGTCATTAAGTTTATTTATAAGATTGTGAATACACATAATTTCTTGTCCAGCGGAACTCAACTCCTGCTGTGGGGGGTGCACATGCACCCTGTGCACCCCTAGCCTACGCCCTTGCGTTATGCTACATGGGTCAATGACATAACCCAGCCAATCAAACAAGTTCTTACCACTAGCAGCCTGGACTAGTCAATCAGAAAGGCAACATGTCTCTTAGAGTCATAACACTTGCCTGCACTTTGAAAACTGGCAAGAATTGATGTTGCCACGAATGTTATACGGCACCATTTTAAATAGCTAGTAGCACTAAATTCCACCGGTACACTTTAAGGTCATTGTCAAAGGTGACGTGTCATGTGACCATATACAAAGAATCTGGAAAAAACTTGTAAGCCACCTCAGGGCCTCTCGGTCAAGGATGTCTTCTCACTAATCTTCGAAATCAAAGAATCCATGCCAAAAACAGACATGGTGAACAAAATGTAGTTATATTAACAAATGCTACTCTTATTAATATCTTTCTTTTTCCATTTTTCAAATTTTATTTCCTTTGCTGAATTTCTCTTTGAGAGCTGTGTGACAGATGGTGCTACGGCAGAACCCATGACCCAGTACCTCTGCTTCTTGTGATCGACATCATTATGATTTCACAATGCAATCTCAGACTAATGATGAAATAGGCAAGAGAAAAGACAGCAGTCACTTGAAAAAAGTAGCAGGAAGACATGAACAAAGCAGAAATGACACTGATAATTACAAAGAATAAACTGCATTCCTGAACTTAATTCCTAGACCCCTAAGAATAGACATTCATATGTAAATGTATTTAGACAAATTAGCACTGTTTTGGAACATGTAAATTAAGTTGCCTAAATAAAGTCTCTGATGATTCCAAGAACACCACACACACGCGCGCGCGCATATGTTATAATAAGCATTTATAGCATTGGATATGTATTTACTGATATTATATACACATGTACGTCAGTCGGGGGGGGGGGGGTTGATCCTACTTCGCAGAATTTGTCGGTTGCGGGGGATCTCGATCTCAATTAACAGAAAGTAAGCGATCCCTGTGTGTGTGTGTGTGTGTGTATATATATATATATATATACACACACACACACACACACACAGTGGTATGAAAAAGTATCTGACCCTTTTGGAATTTCTCACATTTCTGCATAAAATAAAAAAAATAGTGTCTGCTTTAACTAAATCCACCCAAGCATAACCAGATCAGAGTGGCACATCGATCAGGACTAATCTTGGCCCATTCTTCTTTACAAAACTGCCGTAGTTCAGTCAGATTCCTGGGATGTCTGGCATGAATCGCTGTCTTGAGGTCATGCCACAGCATCTCAATGGGGTTCAAGTCTGGACTTTGACTTGGCCACTCCAGAACGTGTATTTTGTTCTTCTGAAACCATTCCGCAGTCGATTTACTTCTGTGTTTTGGATCATTGTTTTGTTGCAGCATCAATCCTCTTTTTAGCTTCAACTGTCTGACAGACGGCCTCAGGTTTTCCTGCAAAACATCCTGATAAACTTTTGAATTCATTTTTCCATTAATGATTGCAAGTTGTCCAGGCCCCGAGGCAGCAAAACAGCCCCAAACCATGATGCACCCTCCACCATGCTTCACGGTGGGGATGAGGTTGATGTTGGTGAGCTGTTCCATTTTTCCTCCACACATGACGTTGTGTGTTCCTCCCAAACAATTCAACTTTGGTTTCATCAGTCCACAAAATATTTTGCCAAAACTTCTGTGGAGTGTCCAAGTGCCTTTTTGTGAACATTAAACGAGCAACAATGGTTTTTTTAGACAGCAGTGGCTTCCTCCTTGGAGTCCTCCCATGAACACCATTCTTGGCCATTGTTTTACATAAAGTTGATGTGTGCACAGAGAAAATGGACTGTGCCAGTGATTTCTGTAAGTCTTTAGTAGACACTCTAGGTTTTTTTCTACCTCTCTGAGTATTCTGCGCTGACCTGGCGTCATCTTTGGTGGACAGCCACTCCTTGGGAGAGAAGCAACAATGCCAAACTCTCTCCATTTGTAGACAACTTCTCTGACTGTCGATTGATGAACATCCAGACTTTTAGACATGGTTTTGTATCCTTTCCCAGCTTTTTATACAAATCAACAATTCTTGATTGCAGGTCTTCAGACAGCTCTTTTGAGCGAGCCATGGTACACATCAGACAATGCTTCTCATCAAGACAGTTCTTACCAGGTGTGTGTTTTATAGTGGGCAGGGCAGCTTTAAGCCACTCATCAGTGATTGGGCACACACCTGACTTAAATTGTTTGGTAAAAATTGGTTTCAATTGCTCTTTAAGTCTCCTTAGGCAGAGGGTTCAGTTACTTATTCCTCCCCCTTCTGTCATTGTTTGCATGCTATCCTCATATCCTCATTAATTTATGAAAACCTATAAATGTTAGGGTGGTTTTAGTTAAAGCAGACACTGTTTTTTCATCTGTGTGATTTTGACAAAGATCAGATCACATTTGATGGTGATTTTATGCAGAAATGTGAGAAATTCCAATAAGTTCAGAAACTTTTTCATACCACTGTATACATTTTAGTTTATATTTACAAATTAAATCATGATACTGGTCAGCTTAGCTTTGAGCTCACAAAAAACTCTGTGTCTGATGAAATTAGCCCCCTGGCATAATAATGAAACACACACAATGCAGCCATGAGGTGGGGGGGGGGGGGGGGGGGCACTAACCAGTGTCTCTCCCCCCCCTCATGCCGGTCCCAAGCCCGGAGAAATGCAGAGGGTTGTGTCAGGAAGGGCATCCGACGTAAAACCAATGCCAAACTTTTATGATGCAAATCAGAAGTATTACCCCATACCGGATCGGTCGAGGCCCGGGTTAACAACGACCGCCATCAGTGCTGATGGAAATTGGACTACTGTTGGTCGAAGACGGCGAAGAAGGAGAGGTGGGAGGCGTGTCCGTAGGCAGAGAGAGAAGAGGAAAGGCATGAGTCTAGGACTGAGAGTGGGGACTTTGAATGTTGGAACTATGCAAAGAAAAGGTAGAGAGCTGGCTGACATGATGCAGAGGAGGAAAGTGGACATACTGTGTGTTCAGGAGACCAGGTGGAAAGGTAGCGAAGCTAAAAGCTTAGGAGCAGGGTTTAAGCTATTTTATCACGGTGTGGATGGGAAGAGAAATGGAGTCGGAGTCATCTTGAAGGAGGAGTTTGTCAGGAATGTTCTAAAAGTGAAAAGAGTGTCAGACAGAGTGATGAGCCTCAAGTTAGAAATTGAAGGTGTAATGCTCAATGTTGTTAGTGCTTATGCCCCACAGGCAGGATGTGAGCTAGAAGAGAAGGAAAGATTCTGGAATGACTTAGATGAAGTGATGCAGAGTACCCCCAGAGGTGAAAGAATGGTCATTGGTGCAGACTTCAATGGACATGTTGGTGCAGGCAACAGAGGGGATGAGGAATTGATGGGCAGGTTTGGTATCCAGGACAGGAACGCAGAAGGACAGATGTTGATCGATTTTGCAAAAAGGATGGAAATGGCTGTGGTGAATACTTTCTTCAAGAAGAAACAGGAACATAGGGTGACTTATGAAAGCGGAGGTAAGAGCACACAGGTAGACTACAACTTGTGTAGGCGATGTAATTTGAAGGAAGTCAGTGACTGCAAAGTAGTAGTGGGTGAGAGTGTTGCCAAACAGCATAGGATGGTGGTATGCAGGATGACGCTGATGGTGAGGAAGGTGAAGAAGGCAAAAGCAGCGCATAAGACAAAGTGGTGGAAGTTGAAAAAGGAAGAGTGTAATGTTGTCTTCAAAGAGGAGTTGAAACAGGCTTTGGGTGGCCAGGAAGTGCTTCCAAATGACTGGACAACCACAGCAAATGTGATCAGGGACACAGGTAGGAGAGTACTTGGTGTGTCCTCTGGAAGGAAAGTAGATAAGGAGACTTGGTGGTGGAATGAGGAAGTGCAGGAGTGTGGACAAAGGAAGAGGTTAGCTGAGAAGAAGTGGGACATAGAGAGGACCGAAGAGAGTAAACAGGAGTACAGGGAGACACAGCGTAAGGCGAAAGTAGCAGTGGCTAAGGCCAAACAGAGGGCGTATGATGACTTGTATGATAGGTTGGACAGTAAAGAGGGAGAAAATGATCTATACAGGTTGACACAGCAGAGAAATAGAGATGGGAAGGATGTGCAGCAAGTTAGATTGATAAAGGACAGAGAGGGAAATGTATTGACTGATGACAGAAGTGTGCTGGGAAGATGGAAAGAGTACTTTGAAGAGCTGATGAATGAGGAAAATGAGAGAGAAAAAAGAGTAGAAGAGGTGACCATTGAGGAGCAGGATGTAGCAAAGATCAGTAAGGGTGAAGTGAGAAGGGCATTGAAGAGGATGAAGAATGGAAAGGCAGTTGGTCCTGATGACATACCGGTGGAGGTATGGAAGTGTCTAGGAGAGGAAGCAGTAGATTTTCTGACAAGAACATTCAACAAGGTTCTAGAGAGTGAGCAGATGCCGGAGGAGTGGAGGAGAAGTGTGCTGGTGCCCATTTTTAAGAACAAGGGGGACGTGAAGAGTTGCGGCAACCACAGAGGGATAAAGTTGATGAGCCATACGATGAAGTTATGGGAAAGAATAGTGGAAGCTAGACTAAGGGCAGAGGTCAGCATTTGTGAACAACAGTTTGGTTTCATGCCAAGAAAGAGCACCACAGATGCAATGTTTGCTTTGAGGTTGTTAATAGAGAAGTACAGAGAAGGTAGCGGAGATGAAAATGTTGAGGTTCTCTCTGGGAGTAACGAGGATGGATAGGATCAGAAATGAGTATATCAGAGGGACAGCACATGTAAGATGTTTTGGAGACAAAGTCAGAGAGGCTAGATTGAGATGGTTTGGACATGTACAGAGGAGGGATAGTGAGTATATTGGCAGTAGGATGCTGAGGTTGGAACTACCAGGCAGAAGGCCTCGAGGAAGACCAAAGAAGAGATTTATGGATGTGGTGAAGGGAGACATGAAGGTCGTTGGAGTCAGAAAAGAAGATGCAGAGGGCAGGGTGAGATGGAGGCGGATGATTTGCTGTGGCGACCCCTGAAGAGAGCAGCCGAAAGTAAAAGAAGAAGAAGAAGAAGACACACTAAAACAGAACACCCACAAATTACAATGAAAATGCTGTCAAGCTAAATTAATGATATTCCAGCTAGAATGGAAAAAGAGTCTCATTAATTATCGAAAGGCTCTTAGTGCTGATGGAGCAATATAGTTTTCAAATCTAATAGAAAATAACAAAAATAATCCAAAACACTTGTTTAATATTATTGCAGAATTAACTAGGAATAAAACCATAAATAAAACATGTAGACGATTTATTTATATCAGTGACGACTTTATGCACTTTTTAATGTTAAAAGTTAAAAGATCGGACAAAAAATTGGTTCCCTAAACTTAAAGACAGATATGTCAATACTGGAACTAAAACAGTAAATAATAATATACCACTATCAGATTCACAACTAGTGTTTTAGCCCCATTCAAAAGACAGAACTAATCCCATTAATTTCCTCATCAAAATCATCAATGTGTGTACTTGATCCAGTACCTACATGTTTAATATATTAATTCATTTATTGAATTGCTTAATCCTAAATAAGGTTAAAGGGAGGCTGTTTCCCATCTCAACTGATTTTGGGCGAGGGCACAGGACACTCTGGACAGCTCACCAGGCCATTGCAGGGCAGAAACACACTAGCAGCGATGTAGCCTACTCTTGACAAAAGTCAGCAATGGTACTTTTACATGCCGCTTAGCATAGACAGTGAGAAACATGGCCGGCCTGTGATAATCCAGTTAACTGCACTGCGTGTACAGCAGTGACTGCTGACAGTGAGGCTTGAACCTTACCACCAGGCCACCACTGCCTATCTACAATGTTTCTTTAAACAAATACTATCAGAGATGATAGCATTATTAAATGTAATTAATTATTCCCTTAGCACTGGTTATGTACCTAAACCCTTTAAACTAGCAGTTATCAAACCTGATTAAAAAACCTGATCTCGACCCATATCAACTGTCCAAGTATAGACCAATATCAAACCTCCCTTTTATCTCCAAGATCTTAGAAAAAGATGTAGCACAGCAATTATGTTCATATCTTGGTAGGAATAACATTCACGAAATGTATCAGTTAGGATTTAGACCTCATCATAGCACAGAAACAGCACTTGTTAAGGTGGTAAATCACCTACTGGTGGCCTCTGACCATGGCTGTGTCTCCCTGTTTGTGTTATTTGACCTTGATGCAACCTTTGACACTATTGATCACATGATTCTCCTTTACAGATTAGAAATGTTGTTGGAGTTGAGGGAATGGCCCTCTCCTGGTCAAATCTTATTTAACTGACCGTTATCAGTTTGTAGATGTAAATGGTGATTTCTCTCTACATTCTAATATTAAGTTTGGCGTTCTACAAGGTTCTGTCCTAGGCCTGTTACTATTCTCTCTATATATGCTCCCTTTGGGTAATATCATTTGTGATCGTGGTAATTGCTTTCATCGTTATGCTGAAGATATACAGTTAACAGTTACATATTTCAACAAAGCCAGATAAGAGACATCAGCTTAATTAAAATTGAGAATGTGTAAAGGTCCTTAGACACTGGATGCTTACTAACTTTTCCTATTAAACTCTTATTAGGCAGAAGTACTTGTACTCGGATTGTAGGGTTTCTGATTATGTAGTAAATTTAGATGGTGTGTGAGAGTGATTTAGATGGTGCCTTGGAGTGATTATTGATGTTGGTCTTTCATTTGAAATTCATGTAGATAATATAACTTGGCTAGTCTTCTTTCACCAATATTGCTCAAATAAGAAATATGTTGTCACTTTATGATGCGGAAAAACTTGTTCATGCTTTTGTTTCTTCAAGATTAGATTATTGTAATGCGTTACTGTCTGGATATTGTACTAGGAACATAAACAAGCTCCAGTTAGTACAGAATACAGCAGCAAGAGTTCTTACTAGAACTAGAAGACAAGAGTATATCACCCTGGTCTTAGTTATACTGCACTGGCTCCCAGTTAAATTTCGAATTGAATATAAAACATTACTTTTAATCAATAAAAGCATTTAATGGTCTTGCGCCACATTATCTTAGTGAACTTCTTGTCATTTATGATCCAGCATGCCCGCTTGAGATCTTAAAGTGTAGGCTGGTTAGTGATACCTTAAATAATCAAGACCTTTTATTCGGTAAAGGAGCAGATCTGGGGGTCTCAAAAATAGAGATTTCTATTAAACTGATGTTGGGGTGCTGTCGCTTGATCACTCCACATGCTAACCCAGATTCGTTGACAGTGGAGTGACTGATTGCATAACATCACAGGGTGTCTTCAAGTCTGTCTTACTTCTGGTTCTCTCTTTTTTAGTTACACTGCCACAGTCAGTCATGCCGGCGTCCCTGCTTACACTCATCAATAATAAATTCTTCTATTTCCATTACACTATTATGAGTATACCTAACAACCTCTCTCTCTCTCTCTCTCTCTCTCTCTCTCTCTCTCTATATATATATATATATATATATATATATATATATATATACATATATATATATATATATATATAAATTTAAATTGTGATGATGATGATAAATATTATGCTGCCTGTTCGAATGCCTGTTACAAACTGTGTGGTTCTGTTATTTTGATTCAAGCATTATCTACTCAGAATCATGATTTATGATCCTGAGGTAGCAGACCAATAGGATCGTAGTATTTAACTGGTAATTATTCACTTTCTTGTGAGTGGTCAATGCTTTTATTGTTATGATTGATAATAATAATTATCACTTATGATTGATAATTGTTAGCTCTCTGTGTGGCAACCATTTAATTTCAGTGTCAGTAATGGAATTTAAAAACAAACACACCCTATTTTACTTAATGAGGTAGTAATTCGGACTAATTTTCCAGAGGAAAAAAAATTAAACCATTGCTTGTCATCAGTCTTGCAGTAAGACCAGTCCTGATGGCAAAACCAGTGCTATCGGAACTTTAAATTAGAATATAAAAATATCTATTGATCATGCCAAAAAAGTGCAAATACTTTTAAGTGAACAACTTACTTTACTGGCAAAGATTCAGATTCCTTCTGTCCTCAAAATTTCAGCTGTTCATAAACAACTAAGTTACAGACTGGAAGATGGCGAAAGTGAGTCTAAACTGACCAGGATGATTGTCAGCTCTTTCAAATGTCAGTCAGCAACAGCAGGACAAGACCAAATGACCAACAAAAAATGGCAGATGGCAACTGGGATCAAGGGCATTGCTAACACTGTTAAATGTTTCCATTGTGCAGGAATGAAGTCATGTAAATCTGGGGAAAACCTTCATCAAGGTAGAAGCAATAAATAAATAAGAATTTTATCACACAGGACTGCTTCTTTGATTAATACAATTTCAGCTTTACAAATTCACTGTTTTTTCAATTCACTTGACTTGAGACAAGTGCTTACATTCGGGGGAGCACCTCACATATACATATATATATATATACATATATATATATATATATATATATATATACACACACACACACACACACACACACACACACACACACACATATATATACAGGGATCCCTCACTTGCCACGGTTAATTGGGATCGAGATCCCCCACGCAACCATCGAAATCTGTGAAGTAGGATCACCCTCCCAACCCCCTGACTGATGTATACGTACATGTATATCAATAAATACATTTTCAATGCTATAAATGCTTATAATAACAATTAAACATCAAAAAATAATGCATAAGATGTAAATAAAACAAATACACAGACAACATACAGACGCAGGTGCACGTGCACACACTCAGATGCGCACCTTACCAATCTAGTTTTGATGGAAGATTTTGGTTTTTTTTGTGTTAGTTTAGGTTTTTTTTTTATGCATAATTGGCTTTGTTTTGTGGCATTTTCTTTAACTTTTCCCCCTATTCTTCCTAAATTTTCTTATTTTTAAATTCAATATATACTAGTCCTTCTCAAAAAATTAGCATATTGTGATAAAGTTCCTTATTTTCTGTAATGTATTGATAAAAATTATAAACTTTCATATATTTTAGATTCATTGCACCCCAACTGAAATATTTCAGGTGTTTTATTGTTTTAATACTGATGATTTTGGCATTCAGCTCATGAAAATCAAAAATCCCTATCTCAAAAAATTAGCACATTTCATCCGACCAATAAAAAAAGTGTTTTTAATACAAAAAAAGTCAACCTCCATATAATTATGTTCAGTTATGCACTCAATACTTGGTTGGGAATCCTTTTGCAGAAATGACTGCTTCAATGCGGCGTGGCATGGAGGCAATCAGCCTGTGGCACTGCTGAGGTGTTATGGAGGCCCAGGATGCTTCGATAGCGGCCTTAAGCTCATCCACAGTGTTGGGTCTGGTGTCTCTCAACTTTCTCTTCACAATATCCCAGAGATTCTCTATGGGGTTCAGGTCAGGAGAGTTGGCAGGCCAATTGAGCACAGGAATACCATGGTCAGTAAACCATTTAGCAGTGGTTTTTGCACTGTGAGCAGGTACCAGGTCATGCTGAAAAATGAAAATCTTCATATCCATAAAGCTTTTCAGCAGATGGAAGCATGAAATGCTCCAAAATCTCCTGATAGCTAGCTGCATTGACCCTGCCCTTGATAAAACACAGTGGACCAACACCAGCAGCTGATATGGCACCCCAGACCATCACTGACTGTGGCTACTTGACACTGGACTTCAGGCATTTTGGCATTTCCTTCTCCCCAGTCTTCCTCCTGACTCTGGCACCTTGATTTCCGAATGACATGCAAAATTTGCTTTCATCCGAAAAAAGTACTTTGGACCACTGAGCAACAGTCCAGTGCTGCTTCTCTGTAGCCCAGGTCAGACGCTTCTGCCTCTGTTTCTGATTCAAAAGTGACTTGACCTGGGGAATGCGGCACCTGTAGCCCATTTCCTGCACACGCCTGTGCATGGTGGCTCTTGATGTTTCTACTCCAGACTCAGTCCACTGCTTCCACAGGTCCCCCAAGGTCTAGAATCGGCCCTTCTTTCACTTTTTCCTTCCCACAGATGTCCCACTGAGGTGGCTTGATACAGCACTCTGGGAACAGCCTATTCGCTCAGAGATTTCTTTAAGTGTCTTACCCTCTTGCTTGAGGGTGTCAATGATGGCCTTCTGGACAGCAGTCAGGTCGGCAGTCTTACCCATGATTGCGGTTTTGAGTAATGAACAAGGCTGGGAGTTTTTCAAAGCCCCAGGAATCTTTTGCAGGTGTTTAGAGTTAATTGGTTGATTCAGATGATTAGGTTAATAGCTCGTTTAGAGTACCTTTTCATTATATGCTAATTTTTTGAGATAGGAATTTTGGGTTTTCATGAGCTGTATGCCAAAATCATAAGTATTAAAACAATAAAAGACCTGAAATATTTCAGGTGGTGTGCAATGAATCTAAAATACAGTGATACCTCAGCTCACGAACATAATTGGTTCCCAGAAAGTGTGTGTAAGGAGAAAAGTTCATCTTCCGAACATTTATTTCCCATAAGAAACCATTAAAATGAGAATAATCCGTTCCCAGGTCCCATAAAACATAATTTTCTACTAAATAAGCCATAAAACTACACAAAAATATATCTTATTTTATGTATAATAAATGTGCTCTTGTATTGTAATTAAAGAAATAAACTGTACTGTATAATAAAGTGGTTTTATTTACCTTTGTGATGGTAGTTGATGGCTTGATGGAATGGAGTGGGAGGAGGAGGGAGGGAGGGACTTACTGTTTGGAAGGAGAGTTTGGAAACGCCTACTGTTTGGAAACACCCTTAGCCACACACGCACCCTTAATAGCTTCCTTGTTCTTAAGGATGGGAGCAATGGTAGACTTAGTGTACTGGTACTGGGACGCTGAGTCACACAAACGCACACCTCGTTCGTGTTTTTCAATGATCTCCGCCTGTGGTGGGGTCTTTTTCGGTCCCATAATAGCAAAAGTACACTCAATATGGTCCAAAATGTCTAGCAAACACAAACCACTTCCACACTCAAAGAAAGGGGGTGACGAACTGTGACGCCGTGAGCGTGCGTCAGCTTCTCGTGGCCGCCACCGTGGTGCTGTTCGACCGCGTGGTTTGACTCGTCCGACGAAAACTAATTCGTCAGCAGAGACTATATGCTCGCAAATTTAATGTTCTTGAGGCGAAAAGTTCGTGAGCTTAAGCGTTCGTCAGCGGAGGTTTTACTGTATATGAAAGTTTAATTTTTATCAGTACATTACAGAAAATAATGAACTTCATCTCAATATGCTAATTTTTTTAGAAGGACTAGTATATGTGTGTGTGTGTGTGTGTGTGTGTGTGTGTGTGCACGCGTGTATGTGTGTGTGTATGTAATATACATATAGTATGTATTGTACTTGCTTCTATTTCAAATACAGTACTTTCTTTCTTTCTTTCGTCTTTTTTCCCTTTCTCAGGAGTCGCCGCGGCGAATCATCTGATTCGCACATTTGATTTGGCATTGGTTTTTACATCGGATGCCCTTCCTGTCACAACCCTTTAGCAAGGGACAGAAACATGCTGACGGCTTTGCAGCCTACTCTTTACGAAAGTCAGCAATGGTTCTTTTATATGCCTCTCACCATAGGCAGTGAGAGACATGGCCCGCCTTTGATAACCCAGTCAGCTGTACTGGGGGGACAGTGACAACCTTGTGGGGACTCGAACCCCCAACCTTAGGATCAGCGATCATGCGCCCTATCCACTAGACCACCACTGCCCATTCCAAATACAGTACAAATGTGTAAATAAATTTAAGCACATCAGTGCACTGTCCCTCTCTCATTTCTTGATCAAGGAGGCAGATGTGTAACAAGTGGAGCGGGTTTACCTGTATCAGACTGGCAGCTGGATTTCTCCTCTTTTCAAAGTGTTTCTGTCTGTGCTGCTCCTGCACTTTCAGAGCAAAACCCGAACCTAAAATCCCCTACACACACAAACACACTTGACTTATTATTTGGTAAACAATGGCAAAGAGTTAGTTCTTCAATAAATTCCAAAAATTTCTCTCCACATTTTCATTACAATTAGTCATCCAGTGTGGGATCTAAACTCTACAGCAAAGATTACTGACAGAGCAGCAGAAAAGACAAATGTCATGAGGCTTTTTTGACCTAAACACATGAGTACACTGTACATGAACATCTCGGTGTTTCTGAGATCACATAAAAGCTGATTGGACGCGATCTTGGATCACATATGACACATAACTGACATCAATCTTCTGTTTTGAGAGCTTAGAGAAATACTGAACTTCTGAAATAACACTAGCCAAATGCAGCTGGCAGCCATGGCGATGCTGGAATGACGTGCATATGGATCTGAACACTGAGATCTAAGGCACCTTGGATTAATATCACAGCTTGACCTACCGCACACCCAGATGCCTTAGCAAGGGCCAAAATAGATAAGTATAAAAACAGGGAGTAGAACTGCTTCATAAAAATCATATCTGTTTTCAGTTTTTATTCATAGCTGCAGTCATGTGAAAACATAAATACATCCCATGGAAATTTGTTGATTCTTTCAACATGTTTGAGCAAGCAAGCCTCTTGCCCTCTTTAATACGGTGCCTAAAATGGATGGCAAGAAAAGTGAACAAAAATACAAGGCAACTTAGCTTTTCCAATCATTTACTCAACCAACATATCCATAGATGTAATATTCTACCCTGAAATAGCTACAGTCTTGGTATCCTAAGCTTGTCATGCCCAGAAGAAATAACCCCTTGTAGACATTTTGAATTGCTCAAATATTTGACCACGCTAATTTCAGTTGAAAAAATGTTTTGAGGGTTGTCTTGCATGTGCTGCATTTTTCAAGACCCCCATGACATTTCAATGTGATTCAAATCTGCCTTTTCTCGACCTTTCTGTATCCCTCAATTTCTTTTTTTTTAGCATATTCCTTGGTTGATTTGCGCGTGTGCTGATGAATAGTGTCTTTGGTTCAACTTCAGCTTTCACACAAATGGCGTTACATTATCTTCAAGCACCTTATGAGATGATGCAGAATTCACAATTGAATCAATGAAAGGAAACTTCCACGTCCCTGATGCAGTAAAGCAAACCCTAATCATAACATTTCCACCTCTATTCTTTAAAGTTTTTATGAGTCTTTTCTCCTACTCAAATGTGTAATGTGACTATATCCAATAAACACTATCTTTGATGGATCTTCTGTCCAGAGCACATTATTTTGATTATTATAAATGCCTGGTCCTTATCAAACCTAGAAGGTTAATGGCAAACTGTGGTCTTTATCTTCTCTTCTTTCTAAACAGCAAGGTACTGGCATGCCTCCCATGTATATCAACTTTCATTAATTTTCTAAACCATTTAGTCCTAATTAGAGTTGCAGGGAGGCTGGAACCCATCTCAGCCGACTCTCGGCAAGGGCAGAGTACACCCTGGATACCACGCCAGGGCACCACAGGGCAGAAACACACTTAAGGCAATGCAGCCTGCTGTTGATGAAAGTTAGAAATGGTTCTTTTAGATGCCTCTCACCACAGACAGTGAGAGACATGTCTGGCCTTTGATAACCTAGCTAGCATCAGATCAAATTGTTCAAAATGTTTGGATTGACAGGTAGTCATCAATCAAGCCTCAAGTACCTTTCCACTACGGAACACAGTCTACAGAAGAGCTTTGGCATTTTGAATGGAAAATGGGTGAAAATCCTACGGGAAAGTGAAATTCTTACATTCTCGGAACGTTCACAGCATGTGCGGAACAGGTACACCAAAGTACGCCAAAGTGACCCCACGGAACACTCACAGAATTTTTTTCCGTGAATGTGCTTTTGAACATGTTCAAAAGCACATTCACGGAATATTTTGGCCTGCCAGAAGCATACAGAAGTACAGTAGAGGAATAACTACGGAATCACACGGAAAGACATGGAAGATAAGGGAATAATTGCGGAACGTTTGCGGATGACAACATTTTTGCTTCCGTAAGTCTGCCGTGCTCCAGTGAAATGGGGGTATTAAAGCTCTACCTCTTACCTGTGTACATCATACACCTCTGACATATTATTAACCCTTCTATATATATGTAAATAGATGTGAATATGTGAATACATGTATAGTCTGGGAATATATAGACAGATATATATCTATATATATATATATATATATATATATATATATATATATATATATATATATATATATACACTGTCGGCCCCCTACTTACAAAATTAATCCGTTCCAGCGCGTTTTTCGTAACCTGGAATTTTCGGAAGCAGAGGTGAATTTTACATGTAAAATGCGTGATTCGTTCCAAGGCTCCCAAGACTACTCCATGAACCCTTTAAAAATTATAAAATTCGGCCATACTCCTTTGCGATATCGCTCAACCGCATCCCACTTTCGTATTTATTTATTATCTCCTGCTTCACTTCAATTGATAACGGAGCCCGCTTTCTCTTTTCGGTGTCACCGGGAATCACTTTCTTGGGGCCCATGATGGATAGCGAAATATAACGCTGCAATGATCACTCTCAAAAAAACTCACGAGCCAACAGTCCTGTTCAACTCTCCTTCACGCGTGTGACAAACAGGAAGTATGGGTACAGTAATGGATACAGTTCAGCTCCCTCCTGGCCAATGGAAGGCCAGCGGGGCGGGATGTTGGGAGACAGCCAATGAGAGAGCAACTCGCGCATTGTTTGAATGGCGTGTTTTAATGTTTGAATGGCGCATTTGGATGTCTGAATGGCGCGTTTGGCGCTTTTAGTAAGAAGAAGTTGTTTCATATACAGAGGACTAAAATTTAGGAAAACCTGAAGGAGGCGGGGGACATGGAATTCGAATGGGTCATGGTTCGTGCCTCCATTGCTGAGGCGGCAGCCCATAGCTATGACCGTAAAGTCATTGGTGCTTGTTGTGGCGGTAACCCCCAAATCCAGTGGTGGACACCAGCTGAAGAAGGAGGCCTGTCAGGTTTTATTAGCCTGTGGGACTCCTGAGGCAGCAAACAGGTATCGGCAGGCCAAACGTACTGCAGCCGAGGCTGTCGCAGATGCAAAATCTTGGGTGTGGGAGGAGTTCGGTGAGGGCCTGGAGAGTGATTATCAGTTGGCCTCAAAAAGGTTCTGGACTGCCATTCGACGCCTTAGGAGGGGGAAGCAGTTCTCCACAAACACTGTTTACAGTGGAGGTGGGGAGCTGCTTACCTCGACTGGGGATGTCGTTGAGAGGTGGAGGGAATACTTTGAGGACCTCCTCAATCCCACCAACATGCCCTCTGTGGAAGAGGAAGACCCTGGGGGTTTGGGTAGGGGTCCGCCCATCACTGGAGTGGAGGTCACTGAGGTTGTCAAAAAACTCCTCGGTGGTCGAGTTCCGGGGTTGGACGAGATCCGCCCGGAATATATCAGGGCCCTGGATGCTGTAGGACTGTCTTGGTTGACACGTCTCTGCAACATCGCGTGGTCATCGGGGGCTGTACCTCTGGATTGGTAAACTGGGGTGGTGGTCCCGATTTTTAAGAAGGGGGACCGGAGGGTGTGTTCCAATTATCGGGGAATCACACTCCTCAGCATACCTGGGAAAGTCTATGCAGGGGTACTAGAGAGAAGGATCCGACCCAAAGTCGAACCTCGGATTCAGGAGGAACAATGTGGTTTTCGTCCTGGCCGCAGCACTCTTGACCAACTCTATACGCTTCACAGGATTCTGGAGGGGGCATGGGAGTTTGCCCAATCTGTCTTCATGTGCTTTATGGATTTAGAGAAGGCTTTCGACCGTGTCCCTCGAACAATCTTGTGGGGCGTGCTCCAAGAGTACGGCGTTCTGGACCCGTTGCTACGGGCCATTCGGTCGATGTATCACTGGAGCCAGAGTTTGGTCCGTATTGGCAATAACAGGTCAAATTCATTTCCAGTGGGAGTTGGAGTCCGCCAAGGGTGTCCTTTGTCATTGATTCTGTTCATAATTTTTATGGACAGAATTTCTAGGCGCAGTCGAGGCGTTGAAGGGTTCTAGTTTGGTGGCCATCGGATCTTGTCTCTGCTTTTTGTGGATGATGTTGTCCTATTGGCTTCACCAAGTCGGGACCTCCAGCTCTCATTGGAGCAATTCGCAGCTGAGTGGGAAGCAGCTGGGATGAGGATCAGTGGGAAGGATGGAGCGGGAGATCGACAGACAGATCGCTGCAACCTCTGTTTTTAAGCGCAGCCTGTACCAGTCCGTCATGGTGAAGAAGGAGCTGAGCCGCAAGGCGAAGCTCTCAATTTACTAGTCGATCTACGTTCTAACCCTCACCTATGGTCACAAGCTTTGGGTAGTGACCAAAAGAACAAGATCGCGGATACAAGCGGCTGAAATGAGCTTCCGTTGCTGGGTGGCGGGGCTCTCCCTTAGTGATAAGGTAAGAAGCTCTACCATCCGTAGGAAGCTCGGAGTAAATCTGCTGCTCCTCCGCATTGAGAGGGGCCAGTTGAGGTGGCTCGGGCATCTGGTCAGAATGCCTCCCGAACGCCTCCCTGGTGTGGTGTTTTGGGCATTTCCAACTGGGAAGAGACCCCGGGGTCGACCTAGAACACGCTGGAGGGACTATGTTTCTCGGCTTGTCTGTGACCGCCTCGGTGTCCCCCCCGGGAGAGTTGGAGGAAGTGGCTGGGGAGAGGGACGTCTGGACTTCTTTGCATAGGTTTCTGCCCCCGTGACCCGACCCTGGACTTAGCTGAAGATGATGATGACATATATATATATATATATATATATATATATATATATATATATATATATATATATATATATTATATGTGTGTGTGTGTGTGTGTGTGTGTCTGTATCTATATGTATCTACATGTGTACACATGTCTACATATGTAGATGTAAGTATATATGCATGTATAGTTAAGTCAGTGCTTCTCAATTATTTTCTGTTACGCCCCCCCTAGCAAGAAGAAAACAATTCGCGCCCCCCCACCACCCACTTTCCGCCGCAACTATAAATTATAACTTTTTTCTATAATATAGTTACAGGTATATCTCTTCATTATATCGTATCCTTGTTAACATAAATAAAACAAAAAGAAAGAGATATAGTTCAACTTACAAGAATAACTTTTTTAACATTTTTATTAGTCTGTAAAAGAAAGTGCATCAATTTGCCTTAAATTTAAAAATAATAATATCCTTGTTACATTTTTGACAAACTTACCACACCATTTGCTGCTGAAAATAAAATCAATAAATAATTAATTCAAATTGACTTCAGAAACATTAACTCAGGAGCACAATATATAAACACTTTAACCTACAAAACAAGAACAAATAGAACAATTTGTGCTGATTTTTTTTTCTCAAAATGAGGAAGCCAAGATTAATGGCTACAATGAGCACGTTTTGCAGCGCACAGCTTCTCAAAGCGAGGTTTGAAGCATGACACTGCAACTCTCAGCTCCTGCTCAATGTTTAGCTGGGACCTGTACTTGGTCTTCAGTGCAGCAACAGCGCACAATGGGCAATGAGGGCGCCACTGCCAACTACTGGAGTGGATGTGCAATTACACTTTCTTGTAGTACGGCGGAAAAAAAGCATGTTCTCCTGCCTCCCTCAGCATCGGGGCGCGCCCCACTATTTGAGAAGCACTGAGTTAAGTATAGTTCCTTAGTTGTCTTTATTGCACTTTCTTTTTGATTGTTATTACTGCTAAACAAAGATCTTCTAAACTGATTTCATTCATACAACAGTTGAAAATAATGATATGTTTATCTTCTCATCATTAAATGATGTAGATATCGCTTTAAATCCATTGGCAGACTCAGGGGTGTCCATAGTAATTTTTTCTGAAGGCTTCGTGAACTCTGTCTTCCTGTCATGACACCACACATTTCAATAGTAAAGACAACACCAGACCTAAGATGTCAGGTTTACATAAGACAGGTTCTAACTTTAGGGGATCTAAATCAATCGGATCTAATCTGAAACACCCGATTTTAATAATATGGATACGTAAGGGTGTACTTACTTTTCCCGTAAGTACACCCCTTGTTTATTTAAATTATGTTTTGAGGTATTTTATGTGTGTGTGTGTGTGTGTGTGTGTGTGTGTGTGTCTGCGTGGGGCATGATACAAAATATATTATGACCATAAACAGTACTGCAGTTCAAGTTGCTGGTGGATTAAGGAGGTGTTTTTGCTTTTGTTTGGATTGCAAAGCCATATATACTCACCGCAGGCAGTGCGAAAAAAGAGATCCCCAGCAAAGCAAAACCTGCTGACATGAGCCGACCCGACCAGGTCTGTGGCGTCTTATCTCCATAGCCAATGGTAGTAAGAGTGATCTGAGTATTCAGACATCAACGGTCAAAGGTTAGTGGTTGAAGACACCAAATCATTAAAGACAAGAGTTCAATTACTTGAGTGAATATCAGTTCAGGACAAGTAGCAATGCCCAGACGACACCTTGAATCAGCCTAAGAAGAAGAGAAGTGGCTGATCTCACTGGTTTTGCCAGCACAATGGAAAGCTGGCAGCTACGTAGAGCAAATTCTCCCACAGTGCTTACACTGATCATATTCCTACAAGAGGGCACTGCATAGAGCAATAAAAGCCACATGTTGGACACCATGCTCTACTTATAACAACTCCAGTCCAATCTGCCATATTAAAAGGCCATGAATATCTAAATGCAAACACAGGAGTACTCTAGAGTTACAGCCACACTACCAATTGTGTTACCCATTTCTCCTTGAGTAATAGAGTAATAAATCAGTAGCTTATGTTAAAAAAAAAACATTAGTCTAACAGTTCCCTCTTCATTTTGTACTAGTAAGTGAGAGATTCTTGCAGGCAGGGGATACTCAAACAAAGTGCAGGCCAAAGCAAATTCAATACATCCAGTAAAAGTGAGTGATCTGTCAAATGCTGAGTGTGCTGTAGACATTAAATGATGGCTGGAAGCAGACACGCAGACACTGAATCCTGTTCATCCGCTTTTCTTCTGAGCACTGCAGTCAGCCTGACAGATCCTCACAGAGAGATTTCAGTCTTAACATGGTATCCATACAGTAATCTTAAAAGGACAATTACCAAGAACCTCCACAAACTGACCTTTTGTTCTTTACTCTTAAATAGGTAGTGTTTCTTGAGTTGACTGAATTCAATTATTTGGTTATTTTCCCAACAGGAAACCGTGATGGTGGTCATGGCATATGGACCAATATGTTTCTGTAATGTAACACTGTGATATGTGAAACATACCAGAACCGTATAAAGTTTCTCTGTAACCAATCATGGCCTTGTATTGAATTTACGGTAGGATACTATAAGGACACATGAAACTTATACAGCTCTATGACAACTGTGGGAGACTTAAAAAAAAAAGTAAATGTGTGTAGTGTTTTTGTGTGTGTGAATATGCGTGTGCTGCATTTATATAGACTTACCGTCCCCCACCAAAGTGCATCAGCATAGGTGGTAAACTGCTTGTTTGAATCTTTCTCCACCAAGTAAACCAGAAATGAGGAGAAGATCAGTACCAGAAAACCAATGTACCAGGCAGTTACCAGCTCCTGTACACACACACACACACACACAAAAGCCCAGAACCTTATAGCATGCCAGAAAAATCAAACTACCCAAATACCGTGCGATGGGACAAAAAAATCTGAAGGACAGGAGTAAGAAAAGATAGAGGACTAAAGCAGCTGTTTCATAGACCGCAAGAAATCAGTAGGGAGCTACAGCCCGTAATATATCCACTAAATGGCGGGTGGCTGAAGGCTGAGGAAGTCTGTGGTTTGGCTATGGATCATGGCAGGAGCTACAGTCCAGACAAGACTGCCGAGAGAGAGGCTGAAAGCAGGGTCACACATTAGGAGTCAAAAGAAACAATTTCACACACGTACACATGACCTGGCAAACCTACTTGTATTCAACATCTGTTTTTAGACCTCATCCTGCATTTCAACTGTTTTGTCTTATTCTAGATTCCAGGGGAAAAAAGGTATTTTTAAGTCTTAGTTGCTTATTTACTATCTCTGGAATGTAATTTGTTTTGCAATTTTGGCTACTGTACACTATAAGACTACAGAGTGCCGTTTTGTTCCATTTAACATTAGACATAAACACATTTCAAAAGATGCTAATGTCTGAATAAGTTATTAAATAAATAAGACCAAGTTATACAACAAAACTGTAAGTGTAACCTCATAGTCTAGCATACCTTGCTGTGGGCATAGACAACAGATCCCAGCAGTTTCCAGGTTCCCCCTCGTCGGTCCATGCGTACCATCCGTAGAATCTGCAAGAAGCGAAGGCTACGCAATGCAGATGCGGCCAAAATGTTGCCCTGGCTGCCGGCTGACACTACAGCAATAGATGCAATGAGCACGATGATGTCTGCATGAGGAAGAAACACAGGAGTCAGAGGCAGACATATAGGTTTGGGCAAAATTCAACTAGCAGTAATTATTGACGAAATAGGAAACTGTAAATAGTTCATTTGAAAAGTTATTTCTCCATCAACTTTCAACCAAGGTTTTTCCATCATCATTTTATTACCCTCATTGTTTCAAGAAAGAATAAAGACAACTTATAAGCTTTTCGATCCAAGTCTAGTGCCAAAGAAATCCTTATGTTCTCCGATTCTCACTGAAAATGCATTGAAACGAGGCAAACTCGGAAGTACACTTACAGTGATGGAAATTTCACATCTATCATTTTTCTGAAACACATCAGTAGTGAGAAATGTCACCAGGGAAAAGTGTATCTTCCTCCTTTCGTAACAGCATGTCCTATCACTAACCTGTTTAAACATTTCCTGACCTGGAAAAATATCAGTCTTTCTCTCTAGACATATCCTTCCTTTTTCAATACTTTTCCAACAAAATCAAGCCCAAACACGGAAACAGAGAATCAAGCGCCAACTGTACATACAGGTTATCTAGAATATGTATAATATTACATACGCTAAAATATGCTTCTTAAACACATTTCATAGACAGTCTTACTCATTAATACAGTAATAATGTAGTAAAATGTAGTAATGATTAAGTCAAAACTTCTTAATTTTGCACTGTGATAATATTTATGAATAAATAAATCGTTTAGGCTTACCAGAAGCTAGAGAAGATGCAGGGCGTTTGAGTAGCATCATAGGGCTTAAATAAGATTAAAAACAAACTAAAAAATTGAATTCACAATTCCAGCAATCGGGTTGATAACGTGCGCAAAGGAGAGAAAAAGAGGTGTAAACATCATCTGCAACCAATAAGCAGGAATGAGAATTAAAAGCTCTCAACCATTGGCTAAATTTGAATCACATGCTGGAAATTTCCCAGGCTGCGCTAATCCACAAGGATGTGGGGCTGCGACCAGTGAACCACGAATGAACGGGGGCCTACTCTACTGTATGCATGTTGTTACTAGCATTGAAGAAACTGAAGGCTAATCGATTACCGTACTGTGTTTTACCATCATCATACAAAACTTTCCTATGCTGTTGCTCAAAATGTCTGACCAAGGGTCTCTACCTATACAATAAGTTGCTATGCTGCTATACCTGTTACCACAAACATACAAAGCCTGTCCTGTTAACTCAGTTGGTCTTGTAAAGTAAACTTTTGCATATGAAGCTGACTTCCCTGACAGTTTCTGTCCACTATTTTATTTCTTTAGTCAATTCAGCATTAAGTACAGTCTTAGCCTTCTGGGGCCCATTAGAATAGTGCAGGGTAGGACAAGTTTTGACTGTATGAAAACTATTGTGGTGGATGTAACTTGTAAATTTGCTGTATTGTGTCTTGCATTGACTGGAAATGGGATGTTGTTTTGGCAAAAGTAACTGCTGCTGTAAAGGGATTTCAATCTAAGTGACTGCTGCTCATCTAGGTCGTTTATAAGGAAATAATGAAAACACTAAATAATATTCAAGAATGAATCATTCATTCATTTTCTGTAACCGTTTAATCCTTATTAGGGCCACATTGAGGCTGAGGCCCATCCCAGCCAACTCCGGGCAAGGGCAGAGTACACCCTGGACAGCTTGCTAGAAACACACTGACGGCTATGTGGCTACTCTTGTCGAAAGTCAGCAATGGTTCTTTTACATGAACTTCACACCATAGACAGTGAGAGACATGGCCGGCCTTTGATAACCCAGTTAGCTGCACTGGGGGTGGGGTGGAGGTGGGGGGCAGTGACAACCCATTGAGATTGGGGCTTGAACCCCCAACCTTAGGATCAGTGATCCAGCATCTTTACCACCAGACCACCACTGCCCAAGAATTAATCAAATAAACACTAATAAACACAATCAAGGATTGTGTGGTGTTTTACATTTTACAAAAATGGCATGCAAACACGAAGCAGCACCAGTGTGTAAAGCTAAAAAATCAACTCATCATTCAGAAGTGATCGTCTTTGTGAACACTAAGCTGTGTTGATGATTTGATCCTGGTTTGGATTAAGGCCATTGCTTGCGTATTTATCACCCACAGACTGTCCTACAAATGCAAGCCCTGTGTATGAAAAAGACTCACCAATAGTATGTTTAAATATTATACAGGGTGAACTAAAAATCTCACACATGATAAAGATAAAAAAAATTACATTTCCACAAATTATTATTTGTGCACATGCAACTTGATACTATAGAGATTTTATTCATTATGCTTTGCGCAAATGAAACTCAGTGAGGCAGAAGAGGTACGGCTAATTTCTGCTGATTGCCCAACACCATTTAAACACCTTGAGCTTGAAGAACCCGACATGTGGTTTCGGCAGGATGAAACTGCAGAACACAGAGCTCAAAGATCATTAGAAGTGCTGAGGGAAATGCTTCTGAATTGGCTGATTTTGCATGGTGATGTTGAGTGGCTTGTTCCCCTAACCTCGCCACTTGTGATCTTTTTCTGTGGGTGACATAAATTATCAGTATATACTCATCAAAACCAAACTCTAGAATCCCTTAAGTTGGCTATTTCGTATCATCTGATCCCAAGGTTGGGGGTTCAAGTCCCACTCTCAATGGGTTGACAGTGTCTCCGCAGTGCAGCGAACTGGGTTATCAAAGGAAGGCAATATCTCTCTGTCGATGGTGTGAGGCTGTAAAAGACCCATTGCTTTTGTCAACAGTAGACTGCAAAGCCGTCAGCATGTTTCTGCCTTGCGAGCTGTCCAGGGTGTACTCTGCCCTTGCCTTTAGTCGGCTGAGATGGGTGTCAGGCTACCCGTGACCCTAATTAGGATAAAGCGGTTCAGAAAATGAGTAAATTTATATATATATATGCATCAGAGATATAAGACAAGAGTTATACATTTAAAGGCTTCTAACCAAAAGCTCATATAATACTGAATTAAGAGGGAATAGGACTTATCAGGTTTATTCTTTTTAACATTTCTGTGTTACGTTCAAACACTAATACAGTGGCCCTCTACTTACGAAAAACCATTTTCCTAAATTTTCGTCCTCTGTCTACGAAACAACCTCTTCTTACGAAAAGCGCTAAATTCGCCATTCAAAAATTCAAACGCGCCATTTAAACATTCAAACACGCCATTCAAACATTCAAACGTGCCATTCAAACATTCAAACAATGTGTGAGTTGCTCTCTCATTGGTTGTCTCCCAACATCCCGCCCCGCTGGCCTCCCATTGGCCAGGGGGGAGCTGACCTGTACCCATTCCTGTACCCATACTTCCTGTTTGTCACTTCCTGTTTGTCTGTGAAGGAGAGTTGAACAGGACTGTTGGCTCGTGAGTTATTTTGAGAGTGATCATTGGAGCGTTATATTTCGTTATCCATCATGGGCCCCAAGAAAGTGATTCCCGGTGACACCGAAAAGAAGAAGCGGGCTCCGTTATCAATCGAAGTGAAGCAGGAGATAATAAAAAAATACAAAAGTGAGATGCGGTTGAGCGAAATCGCAAAGGAGTATGGCTGAAACCCCTCCACAATCGGGACGATATTGAAGCAGAATGAGACTTTTAAAGTGGAGATACAGTGACGCAGGTGATTATTTCGGAATGATATTGGAGCAGAAGGAGGCATTAAAAACGGAGATACAGTGACGGAGGCGATAATTTCGGAAAAAGCAACCGCCATATTTAAGGACCTCATGAAGGAGGGTGGGGTGAGGGTTCTTCAGACCAGTAACCCCTGGGCTTTAAAGCGTCGCATGGGTGGTTCGAGAGATT
Organism: Plotosus lineatus; assembly: GCA_024760905.1. Classification (NCBI taxonomy): domain Eukaryota; kingdom Metazoa; phylum Chordata; class Actinopteri; order Siluriformes; family Plotosidae; genus Plotosus; species Plotosus lineatus. The sequence goes on along the minus strand of CM045736.1, from coordinate 41,600,693 downwards.
TAAAAAAAAAAGGTAAATAATTTTCTTTTACTTTTAACACATATTTCATACATATTTCATACAAAATTGGTGTACTTTTATAATTTTTAAAGAGTTTATGGGGTAGTCTTGGGAGCCTTGGAACGAATCACGCGTTTTTACATGTAAAATGCTCCTCTACTTACGAAAGTCCAGGTTACGAAAAAGGCACTGGAACTGATTAATTTTATAAGCAGAGGGCTGACTGTATGGTCACTTTGAGTTATCATCAGTCCATTCACTTCAGGTTTCCAGAAACATATAACATCATCAGTGTCTACGCATGGAAACAAACACACTTGTACAAGCATCCCATACATATGAAGTGACTCAAAGGCAATCATGTCTCACCTATGACACAGAATGGCTTCCTGGCGAAGCGCAGTCTCCCTTGCCATCCTCTATAGCGACAGCAGCATCCGGCAGACCAGATGCGAATGATGTACTCCAGACCAAACACAACGATCATTACAAACTCCTGCAAGTTGTAACACAAAAGCATATCATCTCATTAGCCCCACCAGATTTGAAAACAAGAAAATGATATGGAATGCGTTAGGTTTTATCTTTCCAATCTAACATTATATTTCAAGGTGATATAAGGCGGCAGTGGTGGGTTAGTGGTCATGGCGATGGGTTAATGATGCAAAGGTCAGTGGTTCAACCCCCTCTGTCACCACTGTTGGGCCCTTGAGCAATACCCTCAACCGTCAATTACTCATTTGCATAAAAATAATTGTAAGTCACTTGGGATAAAAACATCTGCCAGATGCTGTAAATGTAAGGTAATTACAATATTTTGTGACTGTCGAAAGTTTTTAAGTGTCCAGTTGGATATGCCTGAAACACTTCTCCTAAGAGGCATCCAGGTAGAATCCTAGCCAAAGGCCTCTACCTCCTCAACTGGTTCCTCTCGATGACAAGGAGCAGCAGGATCTACTCTGAGCCCCTTCTGAATGTCTAAACTCCTCACCCTGTCTCTAATTGTGAGCCCTGATACTCCTCAGATTAATTGCTTTACAGCCACCTACACCAACCTTCTTCTTTCAGACAATACCCATTGCTCTTGGCCCTAGTTGAAGGCTGGAATACAAGTTGATAATAGAAAACTTTTGGCTCCGCTCTCGCGTCATCATCTGACCGGTACAGGAAATGCATCACTGCAGACACTGTACCAGTCTTCCTGTCAATCTCCTGTTCGACTCTTCTCACAATCATGAACAAGAAACCAAGATACTTGAACTCCTCCACTTGAGGCAGCAAATCATTCCCAGCCCAGAGGAAACAATCTATCTTTGTCGGACACACAGATTTCACAGATTTGATGGTGCTAATTTTTAAATAACCACTTGAGAATCCATGAGGTGAAGATCAGTGCTCAATGAAACAAAAAGGATTCCACAATGATAGAGTCCTAATACTACCAAATAAGACACCATTGGGCCACTGGCTAAATCTAAAATTTTTGTCTATGAATGTTTGAAGCAAATCTGTGAAACATAGCAGTCCTTGGAGAGTCCAACCTATAGTCTGGCAGAGTTAGACTTGTTGCCAGCAATGCATGCCAATCTCTCGCTCCTGTTATGCAGGGAGTAATTGGCCTGCAACATTAGCAACATAACAACAATAACATCATCCTTACTTAATAACCACCCCAATAGGACACACCAGTGACCACAGTTATATGCCCTTTCCAAGCCCATAAAACACAGCTAAACAGACTCTCCAGCACCCTTGGGAATGTATAGAGCTAGTCTAGTGTTCTAAAAACTGATGTTTGACAAAAGGACAGGGTTCTGGAAAGGAGATTGTCCATTTGTCAAACATCAGGTTTTAGAACACTGGACCAGCTCTATACACTACAGACACTCCCCGACTTACGTTCATTTGTTTTACGTTTTTTCGATTCAAAAAAAAAAATTCAAATATTGAGTTTAGCGTGCTCTCTGTAGTACGAGACGTACCAACGTAGCACCCTGACGTAATGACGCAATTACGTAATGACGCTGCGTCCATTGTTTACAAACGACAGACTAAACATGCCACTACTTCTTCCCAGTTCAATGCGTGTTACCCTTGTGTTACGACGTCGTCTCTGTGATCTTTGTATATACACAGTTTTGCGGACTTTTGTAACCCTAAGCAAATATGGTTGGTCAGAAGCGTAAGCCTACTAGCATGGGTGCAAGTTTTCCGTCATATGCCAGAATTTCTGGTTTTCCCTAGACTGAATTAACTATCTGGTCTGTTTGGCTCAATCTACCATGCATACTCAGTTAAGCAAAAGAGAGTTGTAAAATGAATGAAAACCCAAATCCAGAAAAGAAAGAGAACTCTCCGCTCAGCTGGTGATTCACATCAGTGCAGGCTGAGTACTAAATGAGTATTCGACGGCGCCCTTGCTCACTTGAAAGACCGGAAGTCCGGATAACCCACGCTTTGTCTAAAGCACAAGCAAATGAACTACTTTTGGTGGAGCGCCTCACATATTGTAAACGTTGATTGGCTGTTTTAAGCTTCCTGTAAAGTGACTCGGCTCAGCATCATATAAAGTGACCATCCATCGACCATCAGAACCATTTACAAGCAGAAAAATCGCATCATAGAGCATGTTAAAGGTTTTATATTGTATTTGATATTTGATGAGTGAATTTGATTAAAATTTATCTATTTGAAATTATTTTGCTTGAATTTAATTTATTTGAAATTAATGTTGATATTTGATATTATTTTACAATGTTATGTTTATAATAATTGATTTAGGGGTGCTTTATGAGATACAGTAATGGTATTTATGGATGTATAGTACAGTATGAACGTCATACGTCACTGGAACATATAGTAACAACTTGCATTTTTTTTTTTCAACTTGCGTTCAGCCGTCCGGAACCGAACAAAAACGTAAGTTGCGGAGCGTCTGTACATTCCGATTTTCAGAAAAAATGGTTGTGGGCAGCCGTACTATAGATTCTAGTCATTAGTCTGATTAATAAATTCAGTTTTGACAAATATCTCTTGGGTTTTATCCTGTCTGTATGAGAAAAGTCTTCGTAACTGTCAGAAAAGAAGAGGATTTTTGGATGGGAATTTTTCAAGTAAGAATGAAAGTCTGTGGTTTTTATACTATGTTTTTTTAAAGACAAAACATTTGGATTAGGAGCTTCTCATAAAACAAAACAATGACAGGTGCTCCATAATGTTGTACATGGTACACTATAATGTACTCTAGGGTTCTAGAGTAGCAAAAGGCCTGAGTAAGCAGTTTGACATAGAACAGCACACTGCCCTGCAGGAGCTAATCGTAGGATCTGGTTAGCGGACTTACCTCTGGAGCTCATTCCTCAATGTCGGCTGCTGACCCTGATAATTGCAGCGTTTGATAAATCCAACACTATTCTCAGCAGATTAAAACATCTGCCAGTACAGCACACTACTACAAAGTTGATAGTGCTGCACTAGTACAGCAACTTACCTCTGCAGTATTTGGTGTTCATGTTGGACTCAACATACACCTTGCATTTAAGTGCTGGTTGGTTATTTATTTAAAAGAATTGTAAACAAAATATAAAATCACTGCATATTGTTAATGCAACTGTTTTGTCTTTATACATGCATATGTCTTATTCATGTACCCACCTAGTGTGACTGTCTGTGCGTCTTTATGCAGTTCAGATTTCACATTATTCAGCAATTCAGGGAAACTTGAGCTTGGCTAGGGATACACTCATCATTTTCTTTACAACTCTGAGTAACTTCCATGTACTCTCATAACAAACTTATTTCCCATGGTACCAACTGATACAGGCGGCATTGTTTTTACATCAGTGAGAGTAAAGTCACTCTTGACCAGTGCACAGTGGGATAGATCAGCTAATCCAGCAACCCAGCTGAGATGTGATTGACAGGGCATGCTCACCTTGGGCTGGTCCATTATTACATGTGCTGATCATACTTACCAATAAAACAATGCAAGAAATCTAGTTTAACAAAACAAAACAAAATATGTATCATATAGCAAGGCAACAGATTTGTCCTCAAGGGCCAAAGGAGGTCATAGAACATGAGATTAAACATACTGCTTAGCTAGACATTTGAAACTTTCAAAAATCAAACTAAGCTGTCTTTTGTGTGATTATGTGCCAAATGTCCTCAGGTGAGTGTGATTTGATCTCACCAGTATAAGTAGGCAGTGGTTGGGGAGGTCCATATGATCCGGGATGGTGGAGAACACAGACAGGACCAGACAGCCAAACACCAGGATGAAGCTGAAAGGTATCAAGGCACAGAAAACAACTTAATTTATATGTAATTGCCCTTGCAGGTGTGCAGTGAAGTATCTAAGACACAGAATGATCTAAAAACATCAGACTGATAAGGTTAATGGTCTGTCTCCTGAGCTTAAGTCATGCCTTGATGAACATAATGTTGACAGTGAGAGAGAAAGTGGACTAGTGAGTAAAATATGAGCCCTGGCTTTACCTGAGACCAGATGCAAGAGTCTGGTCAGCTCAGAGAAGGGCACAGATAATACTGAACATAATGGCTAAACATTACTGCACACACACACACACACACACACACACACACACACACACCAGGCATCACCAACCAGAGAGGTAGAAAACTTTCCAAGTTGTACCTGAGTTTAAAAGTATTAAAGCAGTAAATGTGGTTTGTTTTATGTCCTTCAGCACTGCATAAAAGTGAAATATATGCCCACTAACTACAAATAAGTGTTATGCAGCCACGATATAAAGTTATATGAAGAAATATTAAAAATAAAAACAGCTTTGGTCATTGAAGCATGAGATACTTTTAAGCCTGTGTTTGTTAAATATTAATTCAGTTTCTGAACTGCTTAATCTTAAGCTGGCTCCCACCTCAGCCGACTCGGAGTACACCCTGGACAGCTTGCCAGACCACTGCAGGGCAGTAACACACTAGCAGCACCATCCCACCTTGTTAAACATTAAGTGCATAATTTATTTAATCCTAATATGACTACAATTACTACAAAACTAGCATATGAACCACACTGAATTATTACATGTTCCATAAGTGTGAACTGTTCTACCTCTAGTTTGATCATGAAAATTCTCTCTCTCTCTCTCTCTCTCTATCTCTATCTCTATGTGTGTGTTTTTGCTGAGGCACACATCCTTCCAGGATGCTAGTGATCCTGATCCTTCTGCCTTCTGAGTTCCGTGTCCTGTCCTGGTGTGCTGATGCTGGCTTGACTTCTCATCTTGGAAGCCCCTCCCTCCTGCTGATGAAGATCCATATGGACTCAGATCTGCACTCACAAACTAAGATGATATTTCCCTGTTGGTTATATAAACTATTTTCCCCACAATTATTTAAGACTTACAGTTGTTATATAACCAATTGGACTATATTTTGAACTGTTTCAAAGTACATGAAGTTTCTCATACATGATTTGTATCTTCATGGCATCACCCAAATAAGGATGGACTTCCCTTTTGGGCCTGGTTCTGTACAAAAAGCTTTAGGCACATGCAAAGCAAACATTCCTTTTATTTACATACAATGAATTAAATCAAATGTTTCTATTTTTAAAAATATATCTGTCTGTCTTCCTTTCGGCTTTTTCCCCTTTTTTTTTTTTTTTTTTTTTTTTAACTTGGGAGTCACCACAGCGAATCATCTGATTCGCACATTTGATTTGACAGAGGTTTTTACGTCGGATGCCCTTCCTGTCACAACCCTTTTAGCAAGGGACAGAAACACGCTGACGACTTTGCAGCCTACTCTTTACGAAAGTCAGCAATGGTTGTTCTATATACCTCATATATGTATCCTGAGTGACCTGAGAATGCTTTAGGATCCCTCAGGAGAAGCTAGAGTGTCGCTGGAGGGGGGGAAAGCCCTCCTAGACCTGCTGCCTCGGTGACCCACCCTCAGATAAGCAGAGGAAAATAGATGGAAGATGGAAGAATAAGCTGATAGGTTTACAGAAGATCCTGCAGAACCAGATTCAGCAATTTCAACTGTCGCACTTACTTCTTTATTATCATGCAAAACCCAAAAGCCTTTAGTTAGTGTTTCAGTAATATTTAAATTTGTGCTGAAAAACTAATATTTGGATATTTAAAATTTACAAGTCATAAAATAAAAATCTAAAGCACACACACACACACACACACACACACACACACGGTGGCTATGAGATATATTGAGGAACTTAGCATGCTGCATCACTGTAAATGTTGTATAAAAGACAAAAGTTGGGTCTTCTGTTTTAAGTATTTAAATTAAAATTTAAATAAATAAAAAATTTCGATTACTACTTTTTCTTTACTTCTTATTCTCTCTCCCACCTCTTGCTTTTTCGCTCCCCTCCCTTGCTCTCTCGCTCTCTCTAACTCTCCTTGTCAGGGTGAATATTTGTGTGTCTGTGGTGGATCAGCAGTGACATATGTGTGTAACAGCTGTCACTTACTTCCCTCACCTGTTTAAGTAATCAATCCTTTATGTGTCTGAGAGTTGTAGTCTGTCTGGTCTGTCTCTTCCCCTAAAAGCCAGACACACCGATCTAAAACTCACATCTTACTAGACGGACTACAAGAAAGAATATTCTGAGAGTTATTTCAACTGACTTAAGCGAGTGAAGGTGAGAAATGCAAATACTAAAGCTAACTCTAACCACCTCAAACAGAAATGTAGAGAGTAGCCAATTGTTCTCATAGTCCCTAAAATGTTTTGTGTCCATCATGGGGGTGTTTGGTTATCACAGATGGCTAAGAGGGCTAAAAGGATGATATAATGTTATGCAATTTATATTTTGAAAAAGTATTTATGTACAGTGGTACCTCGGTACTTGAACGCTTTAGAGGTGGAACAAATCGGAATTCGACCAAAAAATCCAGGGTTTTTTTTGTCCCAGAAGTTGACCAAAATCCAGAAGTCGAACGCTAAAAAAGCGAAAGAAAAAATGAGACTGAGAGGGAGGGGAAATGCACGATTTCCAGAAGTCCAGAAGTTGTTAATACTATATATCACCCTGATAAAGCCAGCGCTGTTCTGGGGAAGTTCGGAAGTTGTTGATACTATGTATCGCTGTGAACACCTTTAACAATGAAGTCATGAGCCGCTTCCTTTCCACTACCTTTTAAGGTCTTGAAAAGAAGGCAGAAACAAGCCACGTTAGAAATGTTCAAGAAAAGAAAGGATCATCCTGAAGAAGAGTCATCCACGCCAGAGTAGAAAGGGAAAAAAAACACCTTTGGCTAATTCACCTGAAGCGGTTATGGAAGGGGATCCGCCTCCTCTCTCCCTCTCTGTTATGGAAGGGGTTGTGAGAGACTCTGGTTTTGGCGGCTCTAACTCTCTCTATGCATGCAGCGCTGAAGATGGGCATGGCTGTCACACGCAGGTAGAGTGCTAAGCACACATCTGATTCCACTTAGCAATCACAGGGCTTCTCTAACAGTGACTACGATTTTCCCGTGCTCTAGTGCCTTCCCTGTGAATAATAAAGCTCCTCCATCACACTCTGTCTCCTACATTTTTGGGTCCGGCTGAATGTTTCTGGAGTCACAGAATCTTCTAGCCCTTCTGTGACACCAGGAATATTTAGCCGGACCCAAAAATGTACAAGACAGGGTGTGATGAAAACGGATGAGCTTCATTGTTGACAGGGAAGGCAATAGAGCACGAGGAAATCATAGTCACTGTTAGAGAAGCCCGGTGATTGCTAAGTGGAATCAGGTGTGTATGCTTACCACTCCACCCGCGTGTGACAGCCATGCCCCTCTCCAGCATGCATAGAGAGAGAGAGTTAGAAACACCAAAACCAAAGTCTCTCACAACACAGAACATAACATAGTGTACTATATTCAATAATTTTTTTCACTTCATTTGAGGACCTATGGTTACGGTAGCGTTAACTTCTGTTTAAAAGATGACGGGAACGGATTAAGACCATTTACATTATTTGTAATGGGAAAAACGGATTCGGAATTCGACCAAATTGGAATTCGACCAGCCATTGGGAACGAAATATAGTCAAGTCCCGAGGCACAACTGTATATTAATTCTAAACTATCCAGTTCTACTGAGTATTTTATTTTTTTTTTACTAAAAGTGTATGGAAGCACACACACACACACACACACACACACACACACACACACACACACACACACACACACACACAGCAGCAGCATTATAACATGGTGTTGTTTAGCACATGAGACACCCACAAACCCATCACCTTCTTACTCACACACACACACACTCACTCACACACGCACACTCACTCACACACACACACACACACAAACACACAGCAGCAGCATTATAACATGGTGTTGTTTAGCACATGAGACACCCACAAACCCATCACCTTCTTACTCACACACACACACACACACACACTCACACACACACACACACACACACACACACACACACACACACACACACACAGCAGCAGCAGCATTATAACATGGTGCTGTTTAGCACATGAGACACCCACAAACCCATCACCTTCTTACTCACACATCACTGACTGTGAAAAGAGGCTCTGATGTATTATCATCACAGACCCCACCTCAACATTGACAGTACACAAACACATACTACACAGGAGTTGCCTCAGGGATCTCTCCTTGCACTTCATGTGAAAGGTGGCTGAAACTGAACCGTGTGCTAGCCCCGTGAAAACAGTGCAGCTCAGTTGAGCAGAAAGTGGTAGCTAAGGAACTCGTCACATCACACAACTAAACAATGTGTTTTTCATTCCACTGAGTGTCAAGATCGCTCACACACACACCAAACTATTTAGTCTGCACCCCAGAAAGTACTTTTGCTCACTGATTCAAAACATAGCAGCAATCTCCACTTTTTCAGTTCTGCATCTTTTCGTGTGTGTGTACTTGGGCCAATCAGGAAGCTAATCTAGAGAGCAAGAGCATTAATCTACAATAAGTGTTTAAAAGGACACTTCCCTCAACAGATACTGTATTATAATAGTATTGCATGTGTTGACTTTCATGAGAATCTTTAAACCCAAGATAGCACTAATGTTGAGAGTCAACACTGAATTGCCAATGATTCACTCACCACACTGGACAACCACCAACTAGAACACACAAGAGGGCACTCGTGCAATCTGTCTCATACTCTCTCTCTCTCTCTCTCTCTCTCTCTCGCTCGCTCTGACTCATGAAGAATAGCGAAGAGTTCAGTTTATCTCTTAGTCCAAAGGTTAGTCTTTGAATTCTTGACAAGACAAATTAGCTAATTCATTTTTTCCACAGGATTACTGTGATATATTAAGTAGGTAAACCACAGTCCAAAACCCATTATTTCCTGAGTTATAACAGCTGCTTTGTGAATTATTGAATGCCTTGTACATGTACCCCACCGACATCTGGCTCTGATTTAACCTGAGCTCCTAAAAGCCCCGTTCTGATCTGTCTGTGAGGAAAGGTCTGGACACTCACTACTGTTTTCCCTGAATCTACAGTGCATCATCCTGGTCCACCCACTGTTGCATGTGTAGACCTAGAGTTAGAAGGAAACAAGCAAGTAAACTACTTTCGGTGTTGAGCGCCACACATATTGTAAGCGTTGATTGCCTGTTTTAAGCTTCATGTAAAGTGACTCGGATCAGCTTCATGTAATGTGACTCGGCTCAGCTTCAAGTAAAGTGACCATCCGTCAACCATTTACAAGCAGAAAGATCGCATCATAGAGAATGTTAAAGGTTACACTGTATTTGATACTGTATTTGATATTTGATGAGTGAATTTGATTAAAATTTATCTATTTGAAATTATTTTGCTTGAATTTAATTTATTTGAAATTAATGTTGATATTATTCGATATTTTACAATGTTATTCTATGTGGTGAAGGAGGACATGAAGGTCGTTGGTGTAAGAGAAGAAGATGCAAAGGATAGGGTGAGATGGAGGCAGATGATTCGCTGTGGCGACCCCTGAAGGGAAAAGCCGAAAGGAAAAGAAGAAGATTCTTATATTCATTGATTCCAGGGTGTTTTATGAGATACGGTATTGGCATTTATGGATGTATAGTACAGTATGAACGTCATACGTCACTGGAACATACAGTAACAACTTGCGTTTTTTTTCAACTTGCGTTCGGCCGTCCGGAACCGAACAAAAACGTAAATTGCGAAGCGTCTGTATCATGTAAGTAAAGAATGCTATAATAGTGAGAACGCTTGTTTGTTTTGTATGAGCTGCGCCGGAGAATTACAGTTAACAGGTTATTTCAGGCAGCCATAGCCTAAAGGTTAGAAAAGTGACTTTGGGATTGAAAGGTCGCTGGTTCAATTCCTGAACCAGTCGGAAAAATGTGTGATGATTGGGGAGTGAGCTGCACTTTCCCTTCCTACATGTAACTGGTTGAAGTGCCCTTGAGCAAGGCACCTTAACCCCCAACTGCTCTTCAGGTGCCCTCAATGTGTGTGGCGGCCCACTGCTCCGAGTCTGTGCACTCACTGCTTATGTGTGTGTGCTCATGTTAGACGGGTTAATGCAGATTAAATAATTTACTGGGTTAATACAGCATATAAAATAAAATAAAAAAAATACAGCATTGTGTAATGTACTTAAATGAGACAATGAGAGTTTAAGCAGTGCTGATATCTATCAGCAGATATGTGTCAAGCTGCTGACATGCATTCACAATTTTTTTTTTACTCTCTCTCCATAAAGGGGAGACTCATTCTAATCTGGACAGATGACATTCAGATATGGTGTAATCAAATGTCAAATGATATGTGAAAGCTTAAGGCACCACTAAGGAAAATTCACGAGTCGTCATCAGAGGGAAAACAAATCAGGGCCTAGGCATGCAACAAAAAACTAGGATAATTCATTAATTCCTTTTTTGTAACCGCTTAATCCTAATTAGGGTCACAGAGGAAGCTGGTGCCCATCCCAGCCAACTCCAGGTGAGGGAAGAGTACACCCTGGCCAGCTCACCATGCCATCGCAGGGCAGAAACACATTGACGGCTAAGCAGCCTACTCTTGGCGAAAGTCAACAATGATTCTTTTACAGCCTCACACCATAGACAGTGAGAGACATGGCTGACCTTTGATAACCCAGTTAGCTGCACTGGGCGGACGAGGATAATTCATAATTAATTCACAGTTAACAGATGCTATATGTCAATTCAAGATTTGGCTGGTTTGCGGTCAGGGATTAAAATACAGTACTATAAGCAAATAATGCTTGACTCAAAACAATGGACAATTACAGGGAGTCACGATCACTTGGAGCTAACACAGTGCTTCTCTATTATTTTCTATGCCCCCCCCCAGGAAAAAAAAAAATATTTCACACCCCTCTCCACTGCCCGCGAGCGACTATAAATAGTATTATTTGTCTATAAAATTGTTATTAGTATACCTCTGCATAATATTGCATCTTCATTAACATTTAAAACAAAAAGAAAGAAATATAGTTCAACTTACAATTAAGAAAAACTTCATTAACATTGTTTTTTAAGCTGTAATAGAAAGGATTTAAAGTACACCAATGTGACTGAAAAAAAAATCCTTATTTAAACATCCAACTATAAAGTCTCCGTCTTTCTCCACCTTTCTCTTCGTTTCTGTTAGAAATTTTTCGGAGTTGTTTCTTGAGGGGTTGTTTACCGCACTTCATATCGTTTGCTCGTGCAAAAAAACGCTACAACATAACGCGATAATGAGAGCGCTACTGCAAACTAGTAGAGTGGAGATGCAATTATACTTAATTCTCGTACACAATTCCAGAAAACATGTTCCCCAAGGTCATACGCGCTTCCCCCGGCATCACACCGTGCGCCCCCCGGCATCATAAAGTGCCCCCCAAGGGGGGGCGCGCCAAACTATTTGAGAAGCACTGAGCTAACAGCATCACCTTTCTCTTTTCCTTTTGGCTTTTCCCTTTTTCCAGGGGTCACCACAACAAATCATTTGTTTCGCATGTTTGATTTGGCATAGGTTTTTACGTCGGTTGCCCTTCCTGACGCAACCCTTTAATAAGGGGCAGAAATACGCTGATGGCTATTGCAGCTAATGGTTCTTTTGCATGAACCTCTCACCATAGACAGTGAGAGACATGCCTAGCCTTTGATAACCCAGTTAGCTGCAATGGGGGGACAGCGACAACCTTGTGGAGAGTGGGACTTGAACCCCCAACCGTAGGATCAGCGACCCAGTGCCCTTTATCATCAGATCACCACTGCCCTACAAGAATCACCATTATTGTGCTAAAAAAAATAAAGAAATAATGAATATCTTATGTTTATTTTTCTTGTATTTTCACATAGTTAGTATGAAGTATTCGTCTACGAACAGAATCAGAATTAAAATATTTTATTGATCCCGGACAAAATTGTTCCTTTAGCTACATGGTGCTTAAATTTGTATTTGGAGCATGCAGAGCTCACTTGAACTGTGTAGGTCATGGTAAAGATATGAGAAATTACAGAATATGATCTCGTTTTAGTTCGATTTTTAATGTTTCCCCATTTCACTTGTGTCTGTCTTGATTTAAAAATTATTTTTAAAGATAAAATGTAAAAATCATTTTTAGTGTGATACATTCCTTACGTTCCTGTGTAGGACATACTCAGACAATTATGCCCATCATGCTTAGTGGATGTCAAGATCCACCTCACCTTTGGTGCAAACTTGTTCAATAATAAATTGGGTAAATCAAAGATAAACTAGAAAACACTAAACGTCTTGGAATTAACTTGACAAGGTAAATCTTCAGGTAGGATCCAGTAATTAAACGCTCACCCTGGGTTTACACTGAGGCATGATGTCCCTCATTAAGAAAAAGGCAGGCCGACATGATTTATGATGCTTGGAGCATGATCTTGGAATAAAAAGCTCGTATCCAGGAGATTAAATTTGAAGGAATCATGTTGCCAAGTTCATCAAGATCCCCTACTGGTGCATCAATGTCTGTTACACTCTGTTAAAGCTTGTTAAAGTCTGCTAAGCTCTAGTGCGATCTACAACACTTCCCACATTCTATCACGATTGGCGTCAAATCATAATACAGTGGGATAATCGTGAGCAGTGCAATTATCCCAAATCCACCAAGTTTCTTCAAGATCATCACGACTGTACCAAGTTCCCTCAAGAACATCATGACTCGATCCCATGAGCTCTCATGCCCATATTCTCTTAAATCATGGAGATTGTGGATGGCATACCCCAGTGTACACCCAGGGTTAACATGTAAGAGGTAACATATTTGGCAAACCAGTTAGATCAAATGAACCCATAGCTGAAGAAATGATGCCAGTGTTAATTGTTCTAGGAAATGTCCTGCAAACTCAAATGAAAGTTGTGCTGACACACCTAATATCATAAATTATGACTTGCAATTATTTACCTTGAAAAAACCTAAAATAAATGAGCACAAATGTATGTGAAGAGTACTTGTGAAATTTCCTGGAAACATGCCTGATCGCATCTGCAATCAAAAATATAAGGAAACACCCTACATGTTTCTTGGTTACTGCTCCATGGACATCAGATTAAATCAGAAAAACTGAGCGCTCAACTTTAAGCAGCCTATAGTGTACACTTCAGCATATCATACACCGCAGCAAATATCTAGGAAAGCCTGTTGGTCCAGCTCACTCTAAATGAGACTGGCCTTCAACTGTTGTCCATCAAAAACAAACTTCTTGTCTGTGACTTCAGTAAGAACAATCCACAACACACACTAAGGTAAAAATAACTGTCCTTCCATTAGAAGGTTCACCGGAAACTATTAACAGTGCATACGCTGACAACGCTATGTGTCAGGCTCGGTGTAAGCGAGCTATAAACTAATCATGGCTGTCCGGTCCCATCCAAATCTGTACAATACAGTGCTACAAATTTATAAGGATGTTACATATCTATCTTGGGTGGGCCTGCTGTCAGAGTGTGTAGAGATATACCACGACGTGATAAGCACCTAGGGCACCAAAAAAAATTGAAGTGGGTGGGCGCTTATTAAAATGTGAAACAACGGAGTGGAACGGTAAGTGCTTATTACCATAGAGGTGGAAAACATCAATAATAACAGAACAATAAAAGAGTTTTACTGGTATTTGTGTTATTCATTTTGTGGTATCAATCAAATTACTTACATGAAAGCTGAAAATAAACAGAAAACAGCATCATAAAAAAAAGGACCTTTTAATTTTCCCTCCTGGTGCTGTTCCTTTAAATACACCCCCCCCCCATGTAAAATCGAGCCAATCAACATGAATGTCAACTTTAGCACATGGCACATTGAACCAATCAACACAAAGGTCAACTTTAGCATATGGCATGTTGAAAAGCACATGGCCAGGAATGTCTTTAAATGTATAAAGTTAGTGAGCAGAAGAATCGGGTGAAAAATCCTCATCATCACTTTCTGACAGGTCCATATCTGGCTCATTGCTCCATTCATTCAGAGTATCCCATAGTTTTTCTATAGCAGTTTCTAATGGTTCATCGGTTGTTGGACATTTACCAAGAGAACACAGCAAAAATATTTTCCTGTTTTTTAAAGCACAGCGGAACGATCAAATACGTTGTTACCGATGAACATTATAGACATTCCCTACTGTCAGGGGGTCTTGAAATACTGTGTAAACTCACTTTTACAGGCAGTGAACACCTCATTTTACCGTCACAGAGACTGATTGAGTAAAATTGGTAAGTTTGATCTACCATTTTGCTCTCAGTACACATGGGTGGGTATTAGACGTAATATCAAAAACACTGGGGGGGGGGGGGTAATTGGAGCGGAGTCCTTAGTCATGTATCTTGTACCTAGTGCAATCCTTTTCAGGCTGAGTAGGGCAAAAGCAGCAGCCTTCAACACTCTCTATAGCACTGTTTCTCTGAAAAATGAAGTGTACTGAACTTTGAGTACCCAGAACTTTTCGATAGCAGCTTAGAGTTTACTGTACAATCCAACACATAATGTAATACTACTGCTAAGAAGCAGAACTGTATTAGAACTGTCCAAAGGGAAAAAAAACACCAAATTGTTACCACAGCAGAAAAAAAATGTTCAAGTGACTGAAATGACAAGTCACATGACAAGAAGCCAGTGGAAAAGCAAAAAAAAAAAAAAGTATTATAGCATTGACTGAAGACCAGACACTATCTCATCCACGGTGCAAACAGTGCAAGCTGGTAATCTCACACAACTGTAGTACTGAAGACATGCCTGGCACAAACTCACAGACATTCACACACTTCTAATTACCATGCATATTTTATTTAAAAAGTCTACTGTCTACACTTTATTCAGGAGAAAACTCTTAATTAGGTAGAAGCAGAAAGCATTTTGTTTGTCTATCTTTGCATTGTGCTCTCTTGAGTCGTCAGGTCTTGCAGAGTGTTTGAGGTCAGCGACGTGAGAGGTCAGCGTTTTCCACAACACTGCAGCCTGCTGTCATTACCACCTCTCTTTTTTCTTTTACAGTCAGGTCATGAACTCTTTCTCAATTGCACATGCTCAGAGGTACTAAAAACAGAAGGAGTGAGAGAAAGAGGGACAAGAGAGAAAAAGACAGATAAAGAGACAAGGGGAGAGAGAGAGAGAGAGAGAGAGAGAGAGAGAGAGAGAGAGAAAAGAGACTGAAAGAGACAGAGTGAGAGAAAAAGAGACATAGTGAGACAGAAAGACAAATAGAGAGAGAAAGCGACAAAGAGACAGAGTGAGAGAGAAAGAGACTAAGTGATTGAGAAGAGATATAGAGTGAGAGAGAAAGAGAGAGTGAGACAGAGAAAGAGAGAGAAAGACAAAGGGAGAGAAAGACACAGTGAGAGAAAGAAACAGAGTGAGACAGAGAAGAACAACGAGAGAGAGAGACAGAAAGAGACAAAGAGACACACAGAGAGAAAGAGACACAGAGAAACAGACTGAGTGATTGAGAAAGAGATAGAGTGAGACAGAGAAAGAAAGACACAGAGTGAGACAGAGAAGGACAATGAGAGAGAGACAGAAAGAAAGAGACAAAGAGAGAGAAAGAGAGTGAGAGAGAGAAAGACAAAGAGAAAGAAAGAGACAGAGTGAGAGCCAAAGAAATAGAGTGAGACAGAAAGACAAATAGAAAGAGACAAACACACAGAGAGAGAAAGAGACAGAGTGAGACAGATAAAGACAAAGAGAAAGAGACAAAGAAACACACAGAGAGAGAGGGAGACACAGAGAGAGAAAGAGACAAAGAGAGAGAAGAGAGACAAAGAGAGAGAGAAAAAGACAGTCAGAGAGAGAGAAAGACACAGAATGAGAGAAAGAGTACACACATGGGGTTGAAGGTCAATGAGAGGAATGAATGATGAGAGATGCTACAAGCCTTAGCACAGTTCCTGATTTTTTTTTTTTTTTGAGTTCTAACGCCGCTGCAAATGATCGCATGTACTTCCCAAAAAACAAAACAAATTGTGCAAATACACTCCGGTGTGAAAAGTATGGCGGTCTGTAAGTGGATATCAACATAAACATAGACACCGGTACTCTAGGACCAGCTATTGATGCAGCTATCGGATTCCAAAGTGCCTCTTCTGAGGGTCTTATAAGAAATGAATAAATAAATAAATAAAAAAGAAAAAACATTCTCACTCACACACACACACACACACACACTTTGGTATGTGTGAGTTCTATCCCCCATCACACCCATATTTATTGTCTGTTGTACATGAGCAAGCAAAAGTGTTATTATACCTTCCAGACAGGAGGCTTTGCTTTTAATGTTTGTTTTTTTTTTTATTTAATAAAGACATAATGAAGATAACAAATAAATGATTAAAAATGTACGTTATTTGTCACCCATGGATTTTTAACATGCTGAATGATGATGATAAGTCAAACACCACGCAGCCCCCCGACACACACATACATTTCCATATCGGTGCACCATAACTCCAACTAATAATTCACTCGTAATTCAATTCAATGAAGCATTATACAGGAAAGGAGAAAATATATTCAGATATGTTCAGGACTTGGATCAATCGAAGTTTTGTTAAATTGCAGGGCAGTGGTGGTCTGGTGGCAAAGGTGCTGGATCACCAGACCACCAGACCAACACTGCCCAGTAATTTAATAAAACTTTTCGATGGTAAAGGTGCTGGATCACTGATCCTAAGGTTGGAGGTTCCCCCCAGTGTTGCTAACTGGGTCATCAAAGGCCTGCCATGTCTCATGAACCAAAAGAACCATTGCTGACTTTCGACAAGAGTAACTGCAAAGCTGTCAGCGTGTTTCTGCACTGCGATGGCCTGGCGAGCTGTTGAGGGTGGACTCTGCCTTCACCCAGAGTCGGCTGAAATGGGCACCAGCCTCCCCTCATCTCTAATGAGGATTAAACGGTTCAGAAAATGAATGACTGTTGAACTGCATATATATATATATATATATATATATATATATATATATATATATATATATATACATACACACACATACATGAGGTTGTTGGTCAATTTATACTGAGTTAGAAACTTTTTTTTTACAAAAATTGTACACAATATTGCACAAAAATATTTTCATTTACAAGAATACACACTTTGTCCCTTGAATAATTTTCAGTAATGCTACTGCGTATAAAAATATTTATACATATACGTATGCGTAAATTGTCTTTAAAAATAAGCCAGAGAAAAACTGAGAATGATATCTGTCAAAAACCAAATGTAACATGTCAGTCAGTACGTTTTCAAAGATGGCAGACATGAAAAACACACATTTTTAGCACTTTGCTGTGTTGTAGTTATCTTTCCATGTCTTTCTCTTGACATGAGGGTTCAAAATTTGT
Organism: Plotosus lineatus; assembly: GCA_024760905.1. Classification (NCBI taxonomy): domain Eukaryota; kingdom Metazoa; phylum Chordata; class Actinopteri; order Siluriformes; family Plotosidae; genus Plotosus; species Plotosus lineatus. The sequence goes on along the minus strand of CM045736.1, from coordinate 41,582,863 downwards.
TATTCTGTGATTCAATTTGAAAGATTATTATTCTTATTATCTATTCATTTGTTTTTTTTAATAACACCTCAGTAGATTTTTTTTTGGTGGGGCCGGTGGCGTAGTGGTTAGGGTGCTGCGCTCATGATCAGGAGGTTGTGAGTTCAAATCCCACTGAGACCCTCACTGTGCTAAGACCCCTGGGCAAAGTCTCAACCACAAGTGTGCCTCTGTTCACCCAGCAGTATAAATGGGTACCATTAAAAATATACTAGGAAGGTAACCTGCGATGGACTAGCGTCCCATCCAGGGGGAGTTGTACTCCTGGTCGCTTCACGCTATGGAAACTGGGGATAAGCACCGGCCTGATGAGCCACGAGACTCGGGTGTAAAATCCCAACAGACTTTACCTACCTACCTTATTAGATTTTGACTCATATCCCAGTGCAGTCCTTCTCTACTGTTATAAAACTTGCACTGTTATTTGAAGGCTTTCCATTAAATTTTGAAGCGTATCTGTGGGAATTTGTGCTCTTTCAGCTCCAGGAGTTTTATTGAGATCCAATACAAATGTCAGACGAAGTGGAAGAGTGCATTCCAATTCACAATAAAAATGTTTATGGGGGTTTGTATAACGTAATTCATGTTCATGGAACTATTATTATTATTATTATTATTGTTGTTCTCGTCTTATTATTATTAATATTAACAGTACTAGAATTACCCCTAGCATTTCTAGTAGTAATTTCCATATAACCCTCTTTTGTTCTCATTTGTATTCTTTTACCTTCTCTTCAAAAATGTAATTCTTTGCTCTTTATCTTAAGAATTCCCCGTCCTTTTTAATCCTGTGTAAACTGACATGACAACAAATGTAAATTTAAATTATATTCCACTCCTAATATCAGCGGTGAAGGATCTGTAGAAGAAAGGGATGTAAGTGCACGGCTGTGTCTGTTTTTGCTTTCATTGGAAAAGCAGGAACTTCACGTCCTTCTGTCCTTCAGCCCAGTGGCAACTACTCCTGTTTATACACAATAGCCTATGTTCATATGCAAGTGTACAACAGCTTAACAAGGCCACTTATGCAAACAAAGGCTCGCACATTATGCAGTATGAAAATGTGGACAATTACACAGACAATCCCAGACCAAATTTATCACTGCGATATGGTGTCTTACCATAACATAATCTCGCAGGATTTTTTTAAAATAAACATTTGTCTATAAACTATCATTCTGATTTTACTGTCACAAAAAAGGCGATATAATCTTAACGTTATATTCATCTGGCTTTGTTGGATAAAAAATATGTTTGGGTGACTATTTGTAGACTTTGAAGCCGATGTGTGGGAAAATAACAAACACTAATATAGTTTATCAGCGCATTAGTGAGAGGAAATAAGCTGATCCTGCAGCTATTTAATGAAATGTTGAGTGGATGTGAATGCTAATTGCCACTAAATATAGTCTGTGGACACCTTCGATAGTAATTTTATCATGGCTGCATGGATGTACACAATGAGGAATGAATACTATGAACACATGATACCCAAACACTTACATATCACAGGAACAGATACCAGTCAACAGCTGTGGGAAGAAATCGGCTGAAGCTGTTGTACAGCAAAGATTTACAGACCTGAGACTACATGAAAAATTATCCATAAAAATTAATTAGAGTGATTTTTTTTTTTTTCATTCTTTAGTGCAGGCATGCCTTCATATTTTACTGGCCACATCACGGAATTTAAAGGTGATCAAGGGCTGAATAATCACAGAACGTCTATTCTGAAAGGTAACCATGAAATCTGTAAGGTAAAATGACTCATTTAGGCATTAGTCCTCTTCTTTATTTAGGTGGGGCGGTGGAGTAGTGGTTAGAGTGCTGGGCTCACGATTGGGAGGTTGTGAGTTCTAATCTGAGTGAGACCCCCACTGTGCTAAGACCCCTGGGTAAGGTCTTAACCACAAGTGTGCCTCTGTTCACCCAGCAGTATAAATGGGTACCAGTAAAAATATACTGGGAAGGTCACCTGCGATGGACTAGCGTCCCATCCAGGAGGAGTTGAATTCCTAGTCGCTTCATGCTACGGAAATAAGCACCGGCCTGATGAGCCACTATGGCTTGGGTGTAAAAAGCCCAAAGGACTTCACCTTTTTACCTTCTTCATTATCTTTATTAACCTGCATTATCTGACAACGCTTAACAGCTACAAACTAGCATTCAATCTTATTAACACTCTTTTGACCCAGAAGGTCATTTACATATTTTACATTTTTTGGATAATTGATTTAAAGGAATACTGTACATTTCGAGTATTTATTAATCACACTCATTTACTTTCTGTAATTGCTTTGTCCTGGTTATTGATGCAGCAGAGCCAGAGTCTGTCCCTTTTTTGTATGACAACTCAATCCCTGATGACGAAAATTTGCTTGACTGGGGACTGTGGCTTCTAATTCATGGTTGGCCTGTAAATTGGAGATTGTTTGGTTGTTCTAAACCATCCAAACTAAATCTTCTTTCAAGAGAGAAATGCAGAACCTGTTCTTCAGGACTAACATCCATTCACACTTATATTCACACCTGCAGACAATTTGGAACAGCCAGTTAACCTCATGTGCATGTTTTTAGACTGTGGAAAGAAACCAGAGCACCCAGAGGAAACCCATGCAAGCATGAGAACATGCAAACTCCAGAGATAAATGCCTCAGCTGGCCCAGAAGCTTCACATCCTGACGTACTTGCTGTGAGCTGAGAGTCTTCGTCACCATGCCCAGGCTTTATCTCCTAATAAGTTGTACTTACATACTTACATACGGGCAGTGGCGGCCTGGTGGTAAAAGGTGCTGGATCGCTGATCCTAAGGTTGGGGGTTCGAGTCCCACTCTCCACAAGATTGTCACTGTCCCCCCAAGTGCAACTAACTGGGTTATCAACTGGGTACTGGGTTAGACCGAGCATGTCTCTCACTGTCTATGGTGAGAGGTTCATGTAAAAGAACCTTTGCTGACTTTCGACAAGAGTAGCTGCAAAACCGTCAACATGTTTCTACCTCTTGCTAAGGGTTGTGTCAGGAAGGGCATCCAACATAAAAACCCTATGCCAAATCAAACATGCGAATCATTAATATTACTTCCACGAAGATGGAGGCAGATGATTCCCTGAGAAAAAGGGAACAGCCGAAAGGAAAAGAAGAAGTTGTACTTACATCCTCTAATATTAAAGAATCTGGCAATTACGTTGACACAATGGTGTAGCGCTTTAGTCTCACAGCAAGAAGGTCCTGGTTCAAGTCTTGGGTTCTTATGGTATTTCTGTACAGAACTTTCATGCTCTCTCAGTGTATGCTTGGGTTTCTTCTGGGTAGTCCGGTTTCCTTCCACAATCCGAAAACAGGTCAAATGGCTCTTTCAAATTGCCTCTAGGTATGTGTGTGTGTGTGTGTGTGTGTGTGTGTGTGTGTGTGTGTGCGCGTCATACTGCGATAGACTGGTGAGCCATAAAGGGTATACTCCACCTTTGCAGAGAGTTAGCTGAGATAGGCTCCAGTGACCCCAATAGGGTTAAGCAGTTTGCCAAATGAATAAATGTATGAATATCTGTTTACAAACTTTAGTTCACCTAAAAATAGGACGGTCTGACATCCAATGTATTGTGTTTTATGTTGTTCAGCATATCTAGAGGCAAAGATCAGGAACTGAAAGCTGAAATTCCCTCTTCTCACATTCATATATTCAAACCCAAATGTGTTTATTATTCCCCAGAGTGTGGTTAACATATATTGTTTTGTGTTAAGTGCAATCATATTACATCATTTAATATTGTTCTTATAAATTGAAAATTAAAACAGATTACAATATTCTGTGTGTCCTTCTTCTTCTTCTTTTACTTTCGGCTGCTCCCTTCAGGGGTCGCCACAGCAAATCATCCGCCTCCACCTCACCCTGTCCTCCGCATCTTCTTTTCTGACTCCAACGACCTTCATGTCTTCCTTCACCACATCCATAAACCTCTTCTTTGGTCTTCCTCGAGGCCTTCTGCCTGGTAGTTCCAACCTTAGCATCCTACTGCCAATATACTCACTATCCCTCCTCTGTACATGTCCAAACCATCTCAATCTAGCCTCTCTGACTTTGTCTCCAAAACATCTTACGTGGGCTGTCCCCCTGATATACTCATTTCTGATCCTATCCATCCTCGTTACTCCCAGAGAGAACCTCAACATTTTCATCTCCGCTACCTCCAGCTCTGCCTCCTGCCTTTTCCTCAGCGCCACTGTTTCTAATCCATACAACATCGCTGGCCTCACCAACGTCTTGTACACTTTTCCCTTCATTCTTGCTGACACTCTCCTATCGCACATCACACCGGACACTTTTCTCCAACCATTCCAGCCTGCCTGCACACGCTTCTTCACCTCTTTTCCACACTCTCCATTGCTCTGGATTGTTGAGCCTAAGTACTTAAAATCCTCCACCTTCGTTATCTCTGCTCCCTGTAACATCACCGTTCCTCCTGGGTCCTTCTCATTCACACACATGTATTCTGATTTTCTGAGGCTAACCTTCATTCCTCTCCTTTCCAGGGCATACCTCCACCTCTCTAGATTTTCCTGCACTTGTTCTCTGCTCTCACTACAGATCACGATGTCATCTGCAAACATTATAGTCCATGGAGATTCTTGTCTCACCTCGTCTGTCAGCCTGTCCATCACCATAGCAAACAAGAAGGGGCTCAGAGCTGACCCTTGATGCAGTCCCACCTCCACCTTGAATTCGTCGGTCACACCGACAGCACACCTCACCACTGTCTTACATCTCTCATACATGTCCTGCACCACTCTGACATACTTCTCTGCCACTTCAGACTTCCTCAGGCAATACCACAGTTCTTCTCTTGGCACCCTGTCATATGCTTTTTCCAGATCCACAAAGGCACAATGTAGCTCCCTCTGACCTTCTCTGTACTTCTCTATTAACATCCACAAAGCAAACATTGCATCTGTGGTGCTCTTTCTTGGCATGAAACCAAACTGTTGTTCACAAATGCTGACCTCTGCCCTTAGTCTAGCTTCCACTATTCTTTCCCATAACTTCATCGTATGGCTCATCAACTTTATCCCTCTGTAGTTGCTGCAACTCTGCACGTCTCCCTTGTTCTTAAAAATGGGCACCAGCACACTTCTCCTCCATTCCTCTGGCATCCTCTCACTCTCTAAGACCTTGTTAAATGTTCTTGTCAGAAAATCTACTGCTACCTCTCCTAGACACTTCCATACCTCCACCGGTATGTCATCAGGGCCAACTGCCTTTCCATTCTTCATCCTCTTCAATGCGCTCCTCACTTCACCCTTACTAATCTTTGCTACTTCCTGCTCCTCAACAGTCACCTCTTCTACTCTTTTTTCTCTCTCATCTTCCTCTTTCATCAGCTCTTCAAAGTACTCCTTCCATCTTCCCAGCACACTTCTGTCATCAGTCAATACATTTCCCTCTCTGTCCTTTATCAATCTAACTTGCTGCACTTCCTCATTCCACCACCAAGTCTCCTTATCTACTTTCCTTCCAGATGACACACCAAGTATTCTCCTACCTGTCTCCCTGATCACATTAGCTGTAGTTGTCCAGTCATCTGGAAGCACTTCGTGACCACCCAAAGCCTGTTTCAACTCCCCCTTGAAGACAACCTGACACTCTTCCTTTTCCAACTTCCACCACTTTGTCTTCTGCTCTGCCTTTGCCTTCTTCACCTTCCTCACCATCAGCATCATCCTGCACACCACCATCCTATGCTGTTTGGCAACACTTTCACCCACTACTACTTTGCAGTCACTGACTTCCTTTAAATTACATCGCCTGCACAAGATGTAATCTACCTGTGTGCTCCTACCTCCACTTTTATAAGTCACCCTATGCTCCTCTCTCTTCTGGAAGAAGGTATTCACCACAGCCATTTCCATCCTTTTTGCAAAATCTACCAACATCTGTCCTTCTGCGTTCCTGTCCTGGATACCAAACCTGCCCATCACTTCCTCGTCCCCTCTGTTTCCTGCACCAACATGTCCATTGAAGTCTGCCCCAATGACCACTCTTTCACCTCTGGGGGTACTCTGCATCACTTCATCTAACTCCCTCCAGAATCTCTCCTTCTCTTCTCGCTCACATCCTGTCTGTGGGGCATAAGCACTAACAACATTGAACATCACACCTTCAATTTCTAACTTGAGACTCATCACTCTATCTGACACTCTTTTCACTTCTAGAACATTCCTGACAAACTCCTCCTTCAAGATGACTCCGACTCCATTTCTCTTCCCATCCACACCATGATAAAACAGCTTAAACCCTGCTCCTATGCTTCTAGCCTTGCTACCTTTCCACCTGGTCCCCTGAACACACAGTATGTCCACCTTCCTCCTCTGCATCATGTCAGCCAGCTCTCTCCCTTTTCCTGCCATAGTTCCAACATTAAAAGTCCCTACTTTCAGTCCTAGACTCATGCCTTTCCTCTTCTCTCTCTGGCAACGGACACGCCTCCTGCCTCTCTTTCTTCGACTTCTTCGACCAACAGTAGTCCAATTTCCATCAGCACCCTGTTGGTTGACGGCAATGATGGCGGTCGTTGTTAACCCGGGCCTCGACCGATCCGGTATGTCATTCTTTCTTTTGATTCGCAGTTTATTTGGCATTTGTTTTACGCCGGATGCCCTTCCTGACGCAACCCTCAGCATTTATCCGGGCTTGGGACCGGCGTGAGGGAGAGACACTGGTTTGTGCCCCCCCCCCGGCTGCATTCAAATAACCAAATTTACCATGATTATTTATTTTGAGATTCTTTATAGCAGGGGTCCCCAACCTTTTTATCACCGCGGACCAGTCAACGCTTGGGTGGGGGTGGGGGGCGTGTGTTGCACGGTGTCATAGTTTGTTCATATTGTAAATATCATTTGTTTATACAAATAATCATAATAATAATAATAATAATAATAATAAATAAAGTTGGTTGGTAAGTAGAGCTTGAACTTTTCTTAAAAAAAAAAAAAAACAAACAAACAAAAAAACCCACAGGTGATGGTGCACCAACTGGGAGAATAAAGGCTCAGGCTCAGTCTCACCCAAAATCCCCACTATTGTTTGAAAGATGTCCAACTCGCCTCTGTTCATGTGCCATCCCCTTGTGGGTTACATTTTAGCGCTCAAATGACCGACATGTAACCGAGAGAATCCGGTCATTTTTCAAAATAAAAGATTTTTCAAAAATAAAGATCGTTAAGACCCAGATAATAAATAAAAAGTAAATAATTAATTATTTCTTCTGCAGACCAGTACCAATTGAGCTGTGGAGCGGTGGTTGGGGACCCCTGCTTTATAGTATAGGTATACTATTTGTAATTGCCCAGTGGTCATTCTAAATTCAAATTCCAGCTTTTTAAGTAACTCGGATATGAAACAATTAAATTTATAACAAAGTGACATGATGGTATAGCTTTTAACACTTCTACCTTATATCAAGGAAGTCCTGGGTTCAAGTCACAGGCTTCAAGAGGGCATTGCTCTGTGGAGTCTACGTTTTCTTTGCATGCTTGCATGGGTTTCCTTTTGGTGATCTGATTTCTTTCCACAGTCCAAAGACATGCATTTTGTTTGAATAGAATATTCTTGATTGCCCCTATGTGTGAATGTGTATGTGAGAGGTTGTGTATTGGCGTTGACCCTGTGGTGTTCTGGGTTTACCCCGCCTGTGACTAGAGTTGGCTGGGATGGTCTCTAGCCACTGTATGACTCTAATACAGGATAAAACGGTTCGGAGAAGGAAATGAAATTCAAATTTACAACATAGAGGCCTGGTATTGTCCAATTTAAGATGGTGCTGTCCAGGGTACTGAAACAGAGTTCCCATAATGCCACAGCCATGTCACATATCATTTTATTTTCATATGTGCATCAAGAAATGTGATGAAAGAAGCACCACAATTTTGCATTAATATAATTCTAAAATCCATCTCATGATTCAACCAATGAATGAGAAAGGCAAAGAAAGCAATGCTAATCATGTTAAGGAATAAGCTCTTAAACACACTATTATAAAGACATATTTAATTTGAATGAACTAATGGAGCTCTGCGGACATCATAATAACTCCCCCATCCCAGAACTGGGACACATTATACACTATAAAGGAGTGTCGTTCCCCTGAAATCCCCAAACACTTTTACAGAGGGAGTCAGCTTCAAACCTCACACTTATAGCCAAATAAAACACTAAGTGAGCCCATAAAGCTCACCCAGCCCTGCGCTAACTGCAGACTCATTGCTTTGTTCCGTCCGCAAACACTTCTTATCCATCGACTCTTCTCTGTGCTCCGATCCGGCTGGCTAATGTTACGGCACAAAGACCTATTGCACGGTGCTCACGACTGGATTTTGCACTCTGTCTTTGGGAGGACAGACAGAAGACAGGATGTTCCCCTGCCAAGAGTCTATTAACTAATCCCCTGTTTATAAAGTCTACCTCAGTATCTTACAAGACTGATCTGCAAGATAAAACACAGGGTTTTATTTCTAAGCAACTACTTAACAAAACACAGTGAAGCCAAGCCATCCACTGCCCTAGGAATTCTTCTGGGCAAGAGTTCACCAGAGTGAATGCAAACACTTATTAAGCTTTTACCATCAATAATCACTCATTACTATTATTCGGATCATTAGTCAAAAAGCATGTAAATAATAACACCGGCACACAATTTACTGCTGATAAATACAATCAAACAAACAAAAAAAAATCTGACATACAGCATGGTATTTGTACTTCTACTTTTACCTACAGTATGTTAAAAAACAGTTATATTTTTGCACATTTTTAAAAGCAGTGAAGCAACCGGCCATGAATACCTTTTAAGCTATGATAGTGCTTGTTGTGCTTGGTCCATCTTGGCCTCTGAAAAATGTGATTTATAAAGTACAGTCTCATCCATTGTAAGCAGAATGAAGATGGTTCATTGATGGTTACCTTTATAACACATTTCCATAAAGCACCTATTTACATTCATATCTCCAATAAATAGCACGTTCACTCAAAGACAAAATAACTCCTGATATAAAACAACGAAATAATTAAGCTGCTGGGTTAGTTAAGTAACAAATGGACAAAACAATACAATTCCCTTTGTAGGTAGCGTGTGAAAGACAAAGGAAGAGAAACGGACTAAACAGCGGGCTGAAGAGTTAGGGCCATAATGATTCTTAAGAGCAGTCAACATCACCCGCGCGTCTGAGGAACAGTGCCAAATTTCCATGATGCACTGCTGCTTGGCTTTGAAGGTGTGGGCCAGGAAACTCAGTCTCTCCAACTTTGTCTCTCTTCTCCTCCTCCTTCTCTATTTTTTCCCTTTTGAGCACCATTAAGGAGAGTGGGAGTTAAAGGCACAAGCTCTTTTCCATGTGATGAGCACAAATCCTCTTCTAACAGGATCCAGACCTGGGGAAACTGGTGAGTTCCAGGAGCTGACAGGCTCCATAAATGCTGCTGGAATATGGGGAGACAGCAGCAGGTTCTCATCAAACCCCAAACACCCACTCCCTTAATCCACTCTCTCTTTCTCTTCCCTTCCATCTCTTTTACTCACTTCTGCTCCACATGAGTCTGTGCTAACCAGATGTCAGCATGTGTATTTGCTACAGTCACCATGAGGGGAGACAAATGCATAGAGGTAAAGGGGAAGTGTAGCAGAGGATGAAACAGGGAAGTGAAAGGCGTGTAGGAGGAAAGACAGACAAAAGCATAAAGAGAGATAAGGGAAAATAAATACGTGAGCCAGGAAGACATTACGTGAACCATTTCTGCCTTACAGTGTCTATACTGAGGTATAATCCAAGAAAGGGCTTCTATAACTCAATAAAAAAAAGAACGGATGACAAAGTGGATGCTTCCAATGGCTTGAGTGTATTGATTTATATCCATGAGAGGTCCTGTACCTACTGCTGCTACTGTGCTTCTGCATACTGTCGCCTGGACTGTCTCAGCACTCACGGCCTGGGGTCGAGTTTAAAAAGCACCTGTGCTTCAGGCACAGAATGTAAGAAGGGAACAACAGTAAAAACAGGAGACGAGAGTAGGGCAGAGCATAGAAAAGGAGAGAAGAAAAGAAAGGAAAAGCAGCGGGAAGAACCGCAAGAAACAGAGGTAAGAAGTGGAGAGAGAGAGAGAGAGAAAGGTAAGAAGAAGAAAGACAAGAAGAGATGACAGACAGAAAATGGTAGCGTACGAATGAGGAAGACAGGAAAGAGGAAGAGAGGAGAGTTAAGAGGAGCAGAGAAGAGATGGAAAAGATAAATGAAGAGGAAAGAAGAGGAGGGAGGAGAGAAAAGAACAGGAGTGGAAAGGTAGAATATCAGAGAAAAGGAAAGGGGAGATAAAATTAGAGGAGATGAGAGGAGATGAGAGGAGGACCAGAAGCACCAGCTCAAATTTTTTGCCTTCTTAGCAGCTTCCTGAGGAGATGGTGCAGACGAAAGATGAGAGCCCGGACATAACCCCTCCCCAGCCACCGCTGGGTGACCTGCCTCAGACAGAGTCCCACATCTGTTGGTGACATGTGCATAACGCCTGTGTGTGTGTGTGTGTGTGTGTGTGTGTGTGTGTGTGTGTGTGTGTGTGTGTGTGTGTGTGTGTGTTTAAGAACCAGGACAATGAAAAAGATATGGCATTGTACAGCATTCATCGCTTCCTCTGCATCCATGCTGGTGTTATAATACACTTGGAAGGATTGGGTTCCTCGGAGATGGTGTAAGCCCTGCTCTCCACTTTAAATAGTCTTATCACACTAACTGATAATCTCTCTCTTCACTCGAGGTGACACATAAGCCAACGGGGCAAAAGCAGTAAATGAATAAGTTGTTTGAAGAAGTGCAATACTATACCCCGTTTCAAGGTCCACCTGAGGTCTACTGAAAAGAAGAATGTCTGCAGTGGGACACACACTACTGTCTAATGAGAGACAATACGCCTTTACTCAATCACGATCCTCACCTCTTATCCTCCTAATTCACTACTGGCTTCCCACCTCACATCAACCCAATCCAATATACCACAGTGAGTTACCTAATGCTTCCATCACCGAGGCCACTTACTGCCATATTCCTGCGGGGCCCAGTTCTGAAAAAAGGTCAATTATGTAATGCTGCTCTGTCCGTTATTCACAGAAAGACTAACTTGAGGAGCATAAGCAAGAGCAGACAGCAGGCCATGCAATAAAGTTTTGCTAAAAGACACAGAATACAGTATTCAAAGTGAAATGGAAGTCAAGCCTTCCAAATTCTCCTGTTAAACATGATCATGCACATATTTAAATTATTAACTATTTTTATTGACATTTTCCATGTTCTAACCAGCGAAAATCCATGTAATGGTTTACATTAATCAGTTTGAAAAATTTGCTAGTGCAAAATCACAAGAATAAGATGTGAATCCCACAGTTCATATCAGGTGAGTTAATGGCAATAATTACAGTACAGAGATATCAAACTAAAAAAAAAAAAAAAAAAAAAATCAGATATAATCTGCTGAATTTCTAAATAAAACAAAAAAACACACAATTACCTTTCTGCCTGACTGTACATGATTCAATGGGGCAGTGGTCTAGTGGTATAGGGCGCTGCATCGCTGATCCAAAGGTTGGGGGTTCGAGTCCCACTCTCCACAAGGTTGTCACTGTCCCCCCCAGTGCAGCTAACTGGGTTATCAAAGGCGGGCCATGTCTCTCACTGTTTATGGTATGAGGTATATAAAACAACCATTGCTGACTTTCGTAAAGAGTAGGCTGCAAAGTCGTCAGCGTGTTTCTGTCCCTTGCTAAAAAGGGTTGTGACAGGAAGGGCATCCGATGTAAAAACCTCTGCCAACTCAAACGTGCGAATCAGATGATTCGCTGTGGCGACTCCCGAGTAAAAGGGAAAAAGCCGAAAGGAAGACAGACAGACAGACCTGACTGTAAATGATTCTATTTACATACATTAACACAACCTTCACTTGTACAAATAAAAAACACAATGCATTGTATTGCACAATGTATCCGTATGTAAATTAGTTCAGCATTTCGCTACCTTTCACATAACAAAGCTCAACTTCTCCACCCTAGCTCCCAAGTTTAGAGGTATTGCATGGTTTTAATTCCTACTCCAATAAAAGTTCATTAAGAATCATGTGTGCAAGCTTTTATTCAGTTTGGGTTTGATATCCTTATAAAGAAATGAAATTAAAAATTGGCCATTGACCTACTATATAACTTTTAACTTAAACCAAATGGGAACTGGGGCAGTGGTGGCCTGGTGGTAAAGGTGTTGGATCACTGATCCTAAGGTTGGGGGTTCGAGTCCCACTCACCACAGGCTGTCACTGTCCCCCAGTGCAGCTGACTGGGTTATCAAAGGCCAGCCATGTCTCTCACTGCCTATGGTGCGAGGCATATAACAGAACCATTGCTGACTTTCGACAAGAGTGACTGCAAAGCCATCAGCCTGTTTCTTTTGCGAGCTGTCCAGGGTGTACTCTGCCCCCACCTGGAGTCGGCTGGGATAGGCGCCAGCCTCCGTGCGACCCTAATTAGGATTAAACGATTATAGAAAATGATTCATGATGAACAAATAGGAACTGATATTGTGTTTATTATCTATTACATAGTTAATTTGAATACTCAATTCTGATTGGCCAGCTGTACAACAAACTGTATTTTTTTTATTTTAGGTTCATTTGAAAAGAGAGAGACATAAAATCAAAAATAAATAAGTCTGTTGGGCTTTTATGATCAGAGTCTAGTGGCACATCAGGCCGGTGCTTAGCCCCAGTTTCTGTAGCGTCAAGAGACTCGGAGTCTCTTCACAACATGGAAACCACGGGTAAAAAACACTCTATAACAGTTATAAATCGATTTGAATTTGATTGAGTGAAATAAGCATTTAATCCTCTTACCAGCAAGATTTCTGGCTTGTACGGATCAGTCATGTGCCCACGAGGCACACTGATTAATCCTACTACTTAAAAGATGATAAAATAATTATTTTTCTCCACTGTAAGGATGGGGATAGTTTGCACCGAGCTTCATGGTGATGCAAGACTGTGCTGTTGTACACTGGAGTACTGATTCATGTATCTATGTACTATGCTGTACTATGCACTAGCTGACTGTACATTATCCCTTACATAATATTCTTCATCGGATGATTCGGTGGACTCTCAACCCCACTCTCAACGGGTTGTCACTCTCCCCCCAGTGCAGCTAACTGGGTTATCAAAGGCCGGCCATCTCACTGTCTATGGCGAGAGGCTGGAAAGGAAGCATTGCTGACTTTCGACAAGAGTAGCTACATAGCTGTCAGCGTGTTTCTGCCCTGCTATGGCCTGGCGAGCTGTCCAGGGTGTACTCTGCCCTCGCCTGGAGTTGGCTGGGGTGGGCGCCAGTCTCCTAATTAGGATTAAGTGGATACAGGAAGAGAATGAATGAATGACTGAATGAATGCGCCTCAGGGATAATTCTTGGCCCTTGGACTAATCAAGACTTTTACCCTTCAACTAGACTCCACTTTGACTGCATCCACAAGAAATCTAAGATAAACTCACTGAGGAACAGTCATGGCTCATGACGTAAAATATATCTGGGGCGTGAGTGAATGAGTGTTAGAAGAGGTTTCATCATTGCCAAAAATTTCTAAAAAGACATTGTTGAGTTAAACCTGATCAGTGTAAGAACTAATTTAAAAGAAATATGGAATGAAATGAGGCAAATTATTTGTAAAAATCTTGTTCTCTTTCCCAGACAGATGTGAATTTTATCCTTCGTAAATGCGGTGAACTCAGTTACCCCAGAAAGTAATGCTTTGACAGTCACACAAAGCAATACCTAATTCAATTTTCCTGGCAATTATACAATCTCCAAGCTTAATGTCCACACGCACGCACACCGTGAAAGTTCCAACAGTGTGACACCGTTACGGCTGGCTGTGCTAGGACAGACAGTGCTTTCTACTTGGCATAGGTAGAGATGGAGAGATAGACAGTAGAAGACCCAGAGTGAGCCTATTGTAAACCAGCCAAATGACTGTCAGATAAATATCTCTCCGAGACAGAAAGACAGAGAGGTTAGATACGGAGACACATGTATACAGAGAGAATTAGAACATTTAAAGATATATGGTTCGACATAAATATAAAGAACATGGAGTCTTTCGAGTTCAGTGACCCAAGCACTGACACTGAACACAAGCCTTTAACATGACTGGCTAATTTTCACTTGCTGTTATATTGTGTATGCTTGCTCTGCTAATGTTTATAGTGTTGTAAATATGTAGCTCATTTATACCTTGGGTTATTCCCTTAATCTTATATCAAAGCAAGAGTTTCACAGCCATAATAACCTTTCAGGTCCATGTCTACCTGGTCATTAATTAAAAAAAGAATTCTTTAATTCTTTAACTTCTCTAATAATATACAGACTGATAGTAAAAAGATAAACACATACACACACACAAGTACGCACATACAGAAACACACGCACATTTAGAAAAACACACACGCACACACACACACACACACACACACACACACACAGAAACACATAGAAAACACACAGTAACACACAGAAACAGGCAGAGAGACAAACAGACAGACATACACACAGAAACACACACAAACAGGCAGAGAGACAAACGGAAAGACACACACACGTATAGAAACACACACACACACACACACACACACACACACACACAAGAAAGTCAAACGGACAAACACACACACACACACACACACACACACACACACACACACACACACATACACACACACGGCCATCTATATAAACACTTGGATAATTTCTTAGACCGTTGGCTTGTTTTGACATTAATGATAATTTGAAGAAAGGCAGATGGACATAATGTGTCACCCTTTGTATTGATGCTGTCCATGTATGGTTACAATCTTCACCTGTCTCTGAAGGTTCAGTGGCACACACACGGACACAAAACAAATAACACACTAAATCAACCGCTCAAAGCAAATTAACTGCTTTTGTGAAAACTCTGCTCCAACTATCCTGGAGTTATTACTTTCTTGCTGGGAGAGTGTGAGTGGGCGTGCCAATGAACACTTTCACTTCTGTATAGTGAACAGTATGTCCTGTAAAGAAAAGACTACTTAAATTGCTGCAGCTTTATTATAGTGAAGAGCTGCGTGTTATTACACGTGCAATTAGGACATGTACATAGTAAATCTCCCTTCGCCTTCACACCACTTCACATAAAGGTTTACCCAAAGAGAGCCCATTAGGAGGTTGTTAAAACCACTCCAGCATGCTCTGTTTTCCATGATAAATCAGGCCTGAACAGCTGTTTACCACCTGAATTACTTCAGTCTCAAGCTGCTACACAAAAAGGCCTCAACCATGAAGTTGTAGCTGTGAACTATAAAACACAGGTAAAGCCTTACCACATGTCCTTCAGCAAGAGATCTCTACAAACCTCTCTCAGATATTTCGCATCTGTCTTTGAACCGTTAAAGCAAGTTCCGTTCACTCCAAAGTGCATATTTCTTTATTTTATAAGCAAGCTATTACTAAATGATTTGGAATATTTATTTAACCTTGAGTCTATTACTCAAACAAAATTAAAAAATTATGAGCCCTCTGGCTCTACTTCACAAACCTATGAAGCTCCCTCAGGTGTCACGTTAAGACCCATCATCCAAGAGACTAAAAGACAAGGAGTGCAAGTTTACTGCATATAAAAGAGCAGCAGACTATTTACCATAAAACTGTGGGGTTACTGGATGTAACTAGATAATGAATGCATATTAAAGGCTGACGAGGACCATTTTAGTATTTCAAGATGCTCTGAACATGCTAGAACTCCAGCTCAGATTTGTGAAGCAGATTGGACACCTTTACTAAACAGTGTGATCTGATTCCCTCTAATGCAGTTTGATTGGCTTAAAATAAGCAGACTAGTAGGAAGTTTCATTTCATGCAGCATTGGCTCTTTTCTCTCCAAAGGTCTCGTGAACACACAAAAAAGCCAAACTGTCCAATCAAAGGAAGCCATCCATGATGACTGGAATGTATTGCATGACCAGGCTGTCCCAGCAATACATTTTCTTCTTTCCTGATTGGCAAGATATAAAATTGGGGCCCAAATAGCAAAAGACACAGTGGTGGCCTGGAGGTAAGGCGCTGGACCGACCACTGATCCCAAGGTTGGGGGTTCAAATCCCACTCTCAATAAGTTGTCACTGTCTCCCCAGTGGAGCTACCCCAGTGGGTTATCAAAGGTCGGCCATGTCTCTCATTATCTATGAAGTGAGGCATGTAAAAGAACCATTGCTGACTTTCGATAAGAATAGGCTGTAGCCATTAGCGTGTTTCTGCTCTGCGAGGGCCTGGCGAGCTGACCAGAGTCGGCTGAAATGGGCAATAGCCTCCCCGCGACCCTGATTGGGACTAAGTGGTTCAGAAAACGAATGAATGACAAGAGTAGATCACATATGAATGAATTCTGAGCTTGACCATATTGAAAATCTTTAATATGTGTTGGAGAAGACTTTATAGAGTGGTTTAATTTTCCCTTCATCAATTCAAGAGCTCAGTGAAAAATGAACTTAATTCTGGATGGAAATAAATGTTGTGATGAAGTGCAAGTTTGTTGAATAAATCCGATGTTGATCACATGTTGGAATCAATCGTAAAGGCTGTTCAATAAAATATTAGAGCGCACAACTTTCTTTTTTGGCTTAAGGCTTGAGGTCTGTATGTGTAATAAGCAATCATATTTTGAATTAGATAAAAAAAAGTTACTTGCCATATCAGAACTGAATTATTTAAAATGCTGACCATGCTGTTTACAAAGACTGGTATAGAATCACAAGACTCTAGTGAGGAAATTACTGCTCCCTCTCTATGTCTGCATCACAGCACATTTAAAAGGTTTCAGGGTATTTATATGTTTCAATAGAGACTTGAAGTAAACAGGGTTAGCCCATGAGGGGTTGTTTTCTTTTTCGCTTGCTTTCATTTATTCATCACTATGGAAAGAACTACAGAGGGTCTAATGCAGGTTCCACTAAGTAAGCTGTGGTCTAACAGTGTGTTGAAAGCCAGCTTGTGGTTTATTTTACTCTCAGCACTGGTTTCTTCTACTTAAAAACTCATCCTCTTGCCGCAAACGTATGCTTCACTTATCTTATGTCAGATATTTGCTGGCGCGCACGCGCACACACACACTTACACACACACATACACACACACACACACACACACACACACACACACACACACACACACACATATGAGGATGAAAAATAAAACACATTCAGCGAGCATTAGTGCTGCAGGTGGAAGCATGTCAATTAGAGCAGGGAGAGGAGAATAGCCAGACTGATGGAAGCCGGCATAAAGACTGGTAACTCAAATAGAAACTCCTTACATCTATACAGAGATCTCTCACTTTCCATGGTTAATTGGGACCGAGATCCCCCCCCCCCCACACACACACCACCGAATTCCGTGAAGTAGGATCAACCCCCCCCCGACTGGTGTATACGTACATGTGAATATAATATCAATAAATACATATTCAACAATATAAATGCTGATAAAAATTTAACATTCAAAAATAATGCATAAGATATAAATAAAATATAAATAAATAAACACACACACACACACACACACACACACACAGAGAGAGACATGCGCGAGCACGCACAGGTGCAGCTGCGCGTGCATACACTCAGACGCACCTCACATAAAAATGTAAGTAGTTTTGATGGGAGGTTTTGGGTTGTTTTGTGTTTGATTAGGATTTTTTTTTTGCATAATTGGCCTTGTTTTGCAGCATTTTCCTGAACATTTTCTTCCTTAATTTCCTTATTTTTTAATTCGAATATTAAAAAAAAAACCACTATACACTGAAGCGGCATGAATTGAAGCGTGAAGTAGCGAGGGATCCCTGTATACCCCACAATTCAAAAGTTTGAATAATATAGTCAAGACATTGACAAAGTTGGAAATAAAAAAGTTTTAGGATACAATAATCTTCTTCTTCAAACTATGTTTGTGTGTAAAATCCTCTATTTGCAGCTATTTCAGCTTTGCAGACCTTTTTCAATGTCAATTTTCAAGGTAAGTCACCGCGTGCTTCCTGAAACACCTCCCATAAGCCGGTCTTTCTTGATGGGCACTTCTTATGTACCACACATTCAACCTGCTCCTACAGCAGTTCAGTAGGGTTGAGGTGTTGAGGTGACTGCACTGGTCACTCCATTATCGACAGATTACCAGCTGACTGCTTCGTCTCTCAATATCTATTGCATAGTTTTTAGCTTTGTCGTGTTGTAGGAGGAAAATTTATCTCCAATTAAAAGCAGTCCATACAGTGTGGCGAAGGGCTGCAAAATGGAATTCCTTTTTTCGATTTCTGTGCTCTGTTGTGCAGCTTAATCTTTTTCTTTTAGTGACCATATCCCAAAGATGGCTATTTCTTTCAAACTCCATGAGTTTCTTCATCAATATTAACGTGGAAACAGTTTTGCCTGATGATACTTAATGAAGCTGAAAATTTAGGGGCCAGTGAAGCATCTGTTTCTCAAAATAAAGACTAGACTGTACTTGTCTTCTTCGTCATTTGGGCACCATGGTCTTCCACTTCCTTTGCGTTACTGGTTATAACCAGTTTGAACTGTTCTGTAAAGGGAGTGGTACACATCATTATATGAGTGTGTTGATAGTTTCTATCATGGAATAGCCTTAATTTCTCAAAACAAAACTGGACTAATACATTTCCGAAGAAAATATATTTTTGGCCATTTTATTTCTATAATTAACCCACAACTTGTGGATACTTGTTGAAAAAGAGGCCAATTTTATTGCTTACAACAATTTCTACATCTGTGTTGCAAGGGTTTTCTAATCACTTTTTAACAGGACAGATTTGGATTATCTTGAACCATGTGCCATTATTACGCAAGTAAATGTATGACATTATATACACACACACACATATATATATATATATATATATATATATATATATATATATATACAGTGATACCTCTGCTCACGAACATAATTGGTTCCTAGAAAGTGTGTGTGAGGCGAAAAGTTCGTCTTCCGAACATTTATTTCCCATAAGAAACCATTAAAATGAGAATAATCCGTTCCCAGGTCCCCATAAAACATAATTTTATACTAAATAAGCCTTAAAACTACACAAAAATATACCTTATTTTATGTATAATAAATGTCTATTGTATTGTAATTAAAGAAATAAACTGTACTGTATAATAAAGTCGTTTTATTTACCTTTATGATGGTAGTTGATGGCTTGATGGAATGGAGTGGGAGGAGGAGAGAGGGAGGGACTTACCGTTTGGAAGGAGTGTTTGGAAACGCCTACTGTTTGGAAACACCCTTAGCCACACACGCACCCTTAATAGCTTCCTTGTTCTTAAGGATGGTGGTAGACTTAGCGTACTGGTACTGGGACGCTGAGTCACACAAACGCACACCTCGTTCGTGTTTTTCAATGATCTCCGCCTGTGGTGGGTCTTTTTCGGTCCCATAATAGCAAAAGTACACTCAATATGGTCCAAAATGTCTATCAAACACAAACCACTTCCGCATTCAAAGAAAGGGGGTGACGAACTGTGACGCCATGAGCGTGCGTCAGCTTCTCGTGGCCGCCACCGTGGCGCTGTTCGACCGCGTGGTTTGGTTCGTCCGCCGAAAAGTAGTTCGTCAGCCGAGACTATATTTTTGCGAATTTAAAGTTCTTGAGGCGAAAAGTTCGTGAGCTTAAGCGTTCGTCAGCCGAGGTTTGACTGTATATATATATATATATATATATATATATACACACACTATTTATATATATATTTATACTAAAAATTAGACTTTATGTAAATATAGGGATCCCTCACTTTCCGCGGTTAATTGGGACCGAGATCACCCGTGACCACCAAATTATTATTGTAAATGCTTATAATAACAATTAAACATAAAAAATTTATGCAAAAGATGTAAATAAAACATGCATAAAAATACTGTACTCACACATACATACAGACGCACGCGCACCTCACAAAAGTGTAACTCGTTTTGATGGGTTTTGGGTTGTTCTTTGTTCCGTGTTTAAGTTTTTTTTTGTTTTTTGCATAATTCGCCTTGTTTTTGTGGCATTTTCCTTAACCTTTTCCTGTATTCCATAAAAAGTCCTCCCTTTTTCACAGTAGTAGTTATTTTCTTCAATAACAGTGTCTAAATGGTCTTTTCAAATAATTAATTTGTCTTTTAAAGGTGCTTTTCTTAGAAAAAAAACAAATAAACAAACAAGCAAAAAAAAAAAAAACCAACAAAATTTTTGAATGTGAAACATTAAAATTAGACAAATGGAGTGAACAGACAAGGATAATGAGTAATGTTATCAACTACATCTTTACTCTATAAGGGAAAGACAGATAAGAAAAAAAAAACAGTTTGTCATCAAGGAGTTAACAGAAGAAGATACGACCTGTTATGTAACTGCCCAATTTCACATTAAGAGCTGAGTCAGATAATGCATAATGTTATATAATGGTTATTCACAGTGTTGGCTAAGGCAAGTGGATGCTGTGAGGAATGCAGCGGATATGAATGTGGAGAAACTTAGGGCATGGAGAAATGAGGAGGAGGAAGACAGCTATAAAAACCTACGTGTGGCATAGTGCAATGCTAACGTTGTCTGATGACACAAATTATCAGAAGAAGATGAATTGACAAAGATATAGAGTATGATGGCAGGATGTTATGAGCAACTTCTTACACGGAGAAAGTAACTGTCGACTTTCTCTCACATTTTTGAAGTGTTAATGTTACGTTTTTTACACGTGCATTGCTACTGCTTGCTTTGGTGCTCATCCTTTCAGTATAATATATCTGAGTCTGTAGACAAAACCACAGGGAAAAGTACATAGTTTTATCTTAAGCACCAGAATTTGACTGGAATATTATGAATGAAAGGTTGTGCCTTTTGGTGCATCGTAATCTCCTGAGTGCGCCATTATCACCTAAGATCAGTTATGATACACTTCGTACATATTCAATTTGTTTATTCATGTCTGCTAAAAATTGTGGTACAATTTCAATTATTTCGCTTCCTCATTCACATCCAATTGTACGTTATTAAAAAAGTATTTGATAGATATACTTATTCCTTGAGGGTTTGTACTAAAGCAGTCACTGCTGAAAACTTCTCACAAAAATCTCAAGATACCGTATTTCTCAGAATATAAGGCACACTTAAAATCCTTTAATTTCCACAGAAATTTGACGGTGTGCCTTATGTGTGGATAATGGCACGCGTCTACATCACACGGATACCGTCAACAACCGAGTGAAGAAAATAACTCAGATCTTACCATAATTCCGGTGGATTAACCAAAGAACTCCAACCTCTAGATATTGGTGTCAACAGATGGTAAATTAGAGGAATCCGGGCTATATGTCCAACTCGCATAACTGTTAAACGCCGACACTGAAGATGAGGAATTTGATGGATTTGTGGAAGAATGTTACGGGCATGTACATATTTGTTATGAATGTAAATATAAAAATAATGGAAGAGAGTCACATAGTGTGACTCAGCTGTTTGAGTCTGTAATTTTCCATAGGGGACCTAGTTGCGCATGCGCCCTGGTGGTGGGTCAGGTGTTTGTGGAGTTTCCACAGAATGGAAAATTCTCGAACAGCAGGGAATGGAGATTAAGGACCTGTTGCCGACTGGCTCTTCGGGCGGATTAGGGCTCAACTCATCCAAAGTGAACCATGGAACACACTTCACCTAAGTTTCGTTGTTCGGACTTCATCGCGAAGGCCATCACCCACGACCACACACAGCCCACGCGAGGATGGTCATCATTTGTTTTCGTCCGACACGTGGGATGGCGAGCCTTTCCCCGCCAGCACATGCGCCATCTCTAAATTCACCCCGCGGCGGCTTGGTGACCATGGGACCCTTGGTTAATTTGTATATGGTTTAGGTAAAAGTTGTAAGTTATGAATTTTGTCTCGTTTTGTTTATATTATTAAATTGTACATACACAGTTATGTCGTGGTCTGTCGTGCTTTGCTGGTTTCACAGGGCAATTTCAATCCTCTAAATTTTCTTATCCATAACGAAGAGGAATGAACTGAAAAAGTGAGTTTATTGTTTTATATTGTTACAAATGAGCAATGTTGAGAGTTATTGTGAATGAGTTGAATCAAGTTTGACTTATCTGTCTTTTGTTTCACTTAACACGCCTTATAATCGGGTGCGCCTTGTTGTGTGCAACTGATCTGCCGTTGTTGTTGCATTTTATAATCCAGTGTGTTTTATGGCTCGCACAATACAGTAATACAGGGATCCCTCACTACTTCACACTTTAATTCATGTGGCTTCAGTGCATCACGTTTTTTTTTTAATTATTATTATTCATCAAAATAAAAAATAAGGAAATTAAGGAAGAATAAGGGAAAATGAAAAAGAAAAAATGCCGCAAAACAAGGCAAATCATGCAAAAAAAAAAAAAATACCAAACAAAAAACAACCCAAAGCACCCCATCAAAACTGCTTAGATTTTTATGTGAGGTGCATATCTGTGCATGTGTATTTATATTTATTTATATCATATGCATTAATTTAGAATGTTTAATTGTTATTATAAGCATTTACAGCGTTGAATATGTATTTATTGATATTATATTAGCATACGTCATTGTGGGGGGGGTGTTGATCCTATTTGTGGAATTTGGTGATTGAGGGGGGGATCTCGGTTCCAGTTAACCACGGAAAGTGAGGGATCTCTGTATATCACTACAGGAAGGTTTACAACAAAAAGGTTTTTTTTCTTTTTTTTTAGTATTTAGGTGGGAGTAGTTTTTTTCCCCCTTATATAAATAATCCTTAAGATCAAATACCAAATAAACCACAGAGTAGTTAATTCTTGTATTTAATTTGAATCACATAGATTTTTCTCTCTTTCCCCCTCTATAAAATAATGTATGGAAGTGAACAGCATGAAGCCCATTTATGGTTAAATTACATGCCAGGAGATGTAATTAGCATGGAAGTTAATATGTTGAACAGGGAGAGAATACCAGCATGCAGCCTGCAGGATGCTCGCTTTCAACCAGATTTCTCCATCCTTATTGGAGAAAAAAGGTCATGAAACATTGGTCGGGGGTATATGAAGGGAAAATATGGCATCTCTTTTATTTTGCGTGCAAAGCAAAAAGGTCTTTCCATATTTCTAGTTTCATTTTATTGGCTGGACTGTAAAAAATATGTCCCTCCTGATAGTGCTGACTGGTTCGTTTATTCACTGATCCTTTCTCAGCCCCCAAAATAACAGTAGAGTCATTAATCATCCTTGAACGGAGGGGCTCCATTGCCTACTCCATCTTCATGCCCCCCTGCAGACTATATTTGGAATGAGGAGGAACACTGAAGAGGAAATTTCTAGTTTGTCTAGTTTGTACAGGAAAGCACAGGATGTAGACATTGTTATTTTTACATTGATTTGTATGTACGATGCACCGAATGACAAAAAAGATAATAAAAAAAAAAAGATTCTAGTTAACTGCTACGGCCTGGCAATCCATCCATGGTGTACCCGGCCCTCACCCAGATGGGTGACCCTAATTTGGGATTAAGTGGTTTACGAAAATGAATGAAGATTCTAGTTAAATTCCACTAATGAGCATTTAATGCTATAACAAAACCATCGTGAAGGATAAAGAATCAAGTTTTGTGTGGGCAGATAACAGTATTCATGTGCACCTTGTCTGTGTCTGAGTGTGTGTGTGTGTGTGTATGTGTGTGTGTGTGTGTGCGTGCACACGCATACGTGTACTTTTATGTACAAGTGTACACTTGTCTTTAAGTTCTTTCTTTTCATATTCCGCAACATGAACATGACTAACACATTCAGGTCTCAACATTTTGACACCAGAAAGTGCAAAAGGAATCAAAAAAGAAATCTGTGCAAACCTTAAACCATGACAAAGCAAATGCTTAATGTTAATAATGAAGTATTTATGTGCAGGGGTGATAACTGCAAAAATTAAAATCATGAAAAACTTGTTGCATAACCTTTCTCCTCCCCCACCGCAAGCTCCTGACTTTTGATCATTTATCATGGCATAGATAGAACTGTGACTTCAATACTGGTAAGACAGAGTTTTAAGTCTTTAAAATAAAAATAAAAAAAACAAAAAAACAAAAACGACTATGACGGGGAGCTTAATTTCTTGATAATGAGTGTGCCGATTCCATCAAGAATCCCATGCCTTCATCTTTACATTTGAGAGACGTTCTACAAAAGGATTCAGGAGCGACGTGTGACATGCATCTCATACGGTACCTAAGATTAATTTATTTGATTACGATATTAAAGCTTTTTTTTTTTTTTACCCCTTTGGGATTAAGTGTATGTAAATAAGTCATCAAGATTCACACTCCATACCAGGAGTTGGCAGTAATGCACTATATAGCCATTTGCCAATCGTCAGAAAACAACAAAGAAAAAGAAGCCCTCGGCCAGCATCAACATTATACATGTGCAATTGTGCAAGTATTCATCATTTATTCATTTTCTGAACTGCTTAATCATTGGGTCACAGGGAAGCTGGCACCCATTTCAGCCGATTCGGGGCAAGGGCAGAGTACACCGTGAACAGCTCGCCAGGCCATTGCAGGGCAGAAACACACTAACAGCAAAGTAGCTACTCTTTGTGAAAGTCAGCAATGGTTCTTTGACATGCCTCTCACCATAGACAGTGAGAAACATGGCCGGCCTTTGATAACCCAGTTAGCTGCACTGGGGAATGTGTGATGAATAAATGTATATTTTAACTTGCTTAAAAAACACAAATTGAAATTCCAAATGAATCTTGGACCTTAAAACTGGCATTCCTTATTAACTCGGAATTTTATTTTATATACTCCTGAATTTAGCCATAAACTGTGAGGCCTGGCTTATGACACAACTCCTGACACAACCCAAGGGACAGAAGCACGCTGACGGCTTTGCAGCTACTCTTTATGAAAGTCAGCAATGGTTCTTTTACATGAACCTCTCACCATAGACAGTGAGAGATGTGGCCAGCCTTGATAAACCAGTTAGCTGCACGGTTGGGGAGACAACCTTGTGGAGAGTGGGACTCGAACTCCCAACCCTCGGATTAGCGATCCAGCGCCCTATTATACCACTAGGCCACCACTGCACCTGTATAGAAACAAGATCTCAAACTTAAACATTTTGTAGTAGGTATGTGGCTGAAAAGTTCAATCAAGAAATATCAAGAACAAACAACACAGCCAGAAAGAGTGTGAAAATATGAACAAAACCAAATTTATCTTCTGATGCCAACAGCCAAAGATGTTGTTGTGAAGTTTGTAAAATGGCCTCTGTTTTTGTCTAATTAATGAAAAGAAATAGAATTAAAACAATAGAGAGAATGCGACCAATTTTTGAAAGCTATAATGCATTTTTCAGGAAATCTCCAGGCCAAACAACTCAACAATTCCTACATAACCGCACACGTCTTCCTTTCGGCTTTTTCCCTTTTACTCGGGAGTCGCCACAGCGAATCATCTGATTCACACGTTTCATTGGGCAGAGGTTTTTTACGTCAGATGCCCTTCCTGTCACAACCCTTTTTAGCAAGGGACAGAAACACACTGACGACTTTGCAACCTACTCTTTACGAATGTCAGCAGTGGTTCTTTTACATGCCTCACACCATAGACAGTGAGAGACATAACCCACCTTTGATAACCCAGTTAGCCGCACTGGGGGGACAGTGACAACCTTGTGGAGAGTGGGACTCGAACCCCCAACCTTTGGATCAGCGATCCAGCGCCCTATACCACTAGACCACCACTGCCCCACACATAACCATACACAATACACATTGAAACGGTGGTCTCTGCACACTATTAAGTGCACTCCCTAAAAAAGCCTCAGGTGACAAGATGGTGTCACTCAACGACCCAAAGGTTCTTCCTTCATTGTCAATCTTCACAGGGTTCTCCTAATCAGACGCTAAACAAAGTTGGAATGTACTGACACAAGATATTAATAATGAATTTCACTTTTCTTGTGAAACCTTCCAACTCAAATTGTTGGCAATTTGGACACTTTGAAATCGGAGTTGACTTTCACCATAAGTGTATTAACAAACCATGGGACAATTGTCAAATTGAGAATTTTAATTTGAGGCTGTTCACTGGGTATACCCTGGTGTGACATCGAATGGAATCCTGCGAAGTCTATACCATTAACCGATAAAATGCTGATTTTGGGGGTTAACCCATCATGTGACTAGCCAACTCGGTCACATGAATCGAGAAGAAAGATGTCGGCCACGATCAAATATTTATCCACATACCTGTTTCTGGCGTGTTGGTGGGATGAAAAATTAAGATAAAAATATACTGTAATACAACAAGTAAATTAAATACAAAACCACTTGCCACAGAGACTCTCAAGACAGCAGCTGACCATTGTCCCATATAATATGCAAGATTTAAAAATCATTAAGAGCTTCTTAGATGTACTCTGGATAAAAGTAAAGTGGTACGATTTTAATTAAAAACAAGCACTGTACTTCGGGTGGTGTGACAGAAAATCTTTCACCATGTCATCAGGAGATCATGAGCTCCAAACAATGACGAGCACACTAGAGAGTAAAGTTGGCTGCGTTACCACTCCCTATCAATTACAGCAACACTAAGTGACCATAGGTGTCTGTGAGCTGTTCTTGTATCATGATGTTTTCCTCTGAGCGTGTTATGCTGCCCTGTGATACAGCATTTCACAAATGCAGTCATACCTCACCGCTCCAGAAGTGGTTTCGTAACCTGATTTTTTCCTAAGTTGAACCGCATTTTACATGTAAAAGGCCTGATTTGTTCCAAGGCCCCTGTTTAAAAAACCGTTTAAAAATGATAAAAATATACTTCTCCTCCTTCTGCTGCAATATTATACCAATGGTAGACGAGTTTCGGCCATATTCCTTTTGCGATATCACTCAACCGCATGCCAAGAGCCCGCTTCTTCTTTTCACTCACACCGGGAATCACTTTCTTGGGGCCCATGATGAATGACGAAAAATAAAGTTGCAATGAGCACACTCAAAAAACGGACAAAACACAGTAACTCTGTCCTTTACGTGTGTTAGAACTCCATGACGACCAATAGATCAAAGGCACACGAAAAGCATTATGGATATTATGGAAATACAGCTCCGTCCTAGCCAATGAGAGGCCCGCGGGGTGGGGTGTTGGGAGATAGCCAATGGGAGAGCAACTTGCGCATTGTTTGAATTTTTGAGATGGCACGTTTCATAACATGAATTTTTTTCGTATCCAGAGATGGAAATTTTAGGTAAATTAGTTTCGTAACTTGGATTATTCATTTGTTGGGTCTTTCGTAAGGTGAGGTACCACCACCGTATGCAGATTTCTAGTTTCACGTGTGTCTGCTTAAGTGTGTATTAGCCTTTACTATCTCTGGCAGTCAATCATTGATGGTAGGGGGAGTGGTTGGTGGGTGAGAACAGACAAAAAAGAAAAAAAAAACAATTTTGGGTGAGTGGAATGTACTAGAACAGTGAGTTACACCCGTTACTATTTTATTTCTGTAATAACAATCTGCTCTTGAACATCCCTTCATATACCGTATTACCCATTATATCTTCCCATTGCAAAAACTAGGATGAATAAACTGAAGGAACCAATGTTAAGCTTCTCTTCAATCATCAAACTGCCATAAAAATTTATTGGAAAAATTGATAGTGTCTCTTCCTGCCAGAATTTTTTCACTTTCACCGCAGCCACAAGAATGATCATATTCAGAAGTTAAAAAAAAATTGCAACCATATTTCAGCACAGTAAACCAAATTGCTTTCTGACTGACAGGAGGAACCTACATCTGGTTTGTCTGTCATGATATAGCATGCATGCACATAATCTACAAGTTTTATAGTCCTAATATAGGCCTTTCTGAGTTAAATCAAAAGACTTTTATTCTTTATGGCGCTCTTTCTGCAGTATATCAGAAAAAATGCACAGCCTCACTTGGAGAAAATGTTGGCATGAAAGTACTGTATGTACTATATAGATGAGAGAGAGAGAGAGAGATGACAACCACTTGTCATACCAGTTTGAAAGTAAATAGAATTCAGGCAAAACCCCTTTTCATTATAAACAGCAACCCTATTGCTCCGCAACACAAACACAGATGAGAGTCATTGGCAAACATGCGCTTGTTTTTCTGACCTGATCTCATTGCTAAGTGCGAGGGACATCTGTAGGAGGATTGTGTGGAATTTTTGGATGTACCCATATGCATGATTTGCAGAATGGTAGGCATATAGCTGTGGAATGGCGGTTTGATGGCAGGTTCTTGATCAAACACATTTTTCCGCTTCGTTTCCTTTGATGCTAAACACACACAAAGACACGCACAGGCTTATCCGGAGGGAAATCAGTGTTCTAGCTGATTAAGTCCTGATTTAGATCGATATTAACCACGTTGTGGCAATTACATTCACCCTAGGTCACCACAACAGTGTTTACACTGGTATCATAGTAAACTAGACTTTTAAGGCTGTGTGTCTGTTTAACATCATTGCACTGTTATATTACGCTGCTATAGTTCTTACTCACACAAAACACTGCCATTTTTCCGACAACACACAGCTTCAAAACTTAAAATAACTACAGTATATGCGATGGGCTATGATCACATTCAACCCAGAAGACTAATCCTGCAATGGAAACTCCGTGTATTTTCAGAGATTATAGGTCAGTGCTGATGGAATGGTTGTGCTTGCTATGGTTCACAGATTTAGTCTACAACACCCCCCCCCCACACACACACACACACACACCACCATGGGGGGCGTGCACCATAGAAATTC
>CM045736.1:41446395-41551395 GCA_024760905.1 Plotosus lineatus | reverse complement strand
CACGCAGTGAACTGGTAAGGAGGGAGAACGTTCAGTCTGTCATTTGTAAACAATGGAGGCAGCGTCATGCGGAAGTAGCGTATCACGTCAGCGTACTACGTAGGTATGTCTCGTACTACAGAGAGCACGCTAAACTCAAAATTTGACTTTTTTTTTTTAAACGTGAAAACGAAAAATACATAAAATGAATGAACGTAAGTTGGGGAGCGTCTGTATTTATATTTTATTTACATCTTCTTATTATTTTTCTTTCGGCTGTTCCCTTCAGGAGTCGCCACAGTGAATCGTCTGCCTCCATCTCACCCTATCCTCTGCATTTTCTAGTCTTACTCCAACTACCTTCATGTCTTCCTTCACCACATCCATAAATCTTCTCTTTGGTCTTCCTCGAGGCCTTCTGCCTGGTAGTTCCAATCTCAGCATCCTACTACCAATATACTCACTATCCCTCCTCTGTACATGTCCAAATGCCAATCTATTTATATTTTATTTACATCTTATGCACTATTTTCAAATGTTTAATTGTTATTATAAGCATTTATAGCATTGAATATGTATTTATTGATATTATACACACATATACATGTAGGTATACGTCAGTCAGGGGGGTTGATCGTACTTCTCGGAATTCGATGGTCGCGGGTGGTCTCGGTCCCCATTAACCATGGAAAGTGAGGGATCCCTGTGTATGTATATTATATATAGAACAGTCGCCTCCTACTTATGAAATTAATCCATTCCAGAGCCTTTTTCGTAACACGGGAGTTTCGTAAGTAGGGGCGAATTTTACATGAAAAATACGTGATTCGTTCCAAGGCTCCCAAAACTACCCCATAAACCCTTTAAAAATGATAAAAGTACACACATTCTGTATTAAATGTGTTAAAAGTAAAAGAAAATTATTTATTAAACCATTTAAACATTTTATTAACATATTTATTAATTAAACCATTATTAAACATTTTTTATTACACACACACGCTCGTGCACACACACACACACCTGTCTCTCTCTCTCTCTCTCTCTCTCTCTCTCACACACACACACACACACACACACACACACACACACACACACACACACACAAAATACAGTACACTTTAAATCCACAAGCAGGATGCCGGAGCATTTTAAGACGTGGAATTCAAAGCGCATTCCCTGCTTGACAGATCGGAGGTCCAAACTCAACTTGATTCCTTGAGGGATCGGAGGTCCAGCTAAGCCGCGTTTTGCTCACATGTGCCACATTTATTAAATATTTACTGAATTAAACAACTTAAAAAAACTAAACTAAAAACTAGAGTTAAGCCTCCTTTCATCTCTGATTGACTCTGTAGACAGTCTCTCTCTATCTCTCTCTCTCTCTCTTGCACACACACACACACACACACACACACACACACACACACACACACACAAACCCGGGCCCCGCCCACATGCATCGCGCAGCTGACGGAACAATTCTATTTAAATGTTTAAATGGACGGGATGTTGTATTTAAAGCGGAATTACAGTACCTGTTCAAAAGATCAGAGGTCCTCATTCAATATTAACTTGCTTCCTTGCGAGATCGGAGGTCTTCTCCCACGGAGCGCTCTGTTTTAATCTTGTGCTGAAATAATCACCTCCGTCACTGTATTTCCGCTTTAAGGTCTCCTTCTGGTTCAATATCGTTCCGATTGTAGAGGGGTTTCGGCGATAACGAAATATATCGCTGCATGATCAATCTCAAAACAAGCCAACAGTGACCTCTCCTTCACATGTGTGACAAACAGGAAATATGGGTACAGGAAGTATGGGTAACAGCTGCCTCCTGGCCAATGGGAGGCCAGCGGGGCGGGATGTTGGGAGATAGCCAATGAGAGAGCAACTTGTGCATCGTGTGAAATTTTGATTGCCGCGTTTGAATTTTGAATAGTGCATTTGGCGCTTTTCGTAAGATGAGGTTGTTTTCGTATCCCAGGGACGAAAACTTAGGAAAATGGTTTTCGTAACCCAGAATTTTCATACCCAGGGGTTTCGTAAGTAGGGGGCCGACTGTGCATATAAGGTTGGGGGTTCAAGTCCCCACTGGGTTCTCACTGTCCCCCAGTGCAGCTAACTGGGTTATCAAAGGCAGGCCATGTCTCTCACTGTCTATGGTGAGAGGCATGTAAAAGAACCATTGCTAACTTTCGTAAAAAGAGTAGGCTGCAAAGCTGTCAGCGTGTTTCTGTCAGTCTAGGAACCACCACAGCTGTCTCAGTCAGCTGAGCCACTGTGGAAGGGACCTAGACCCAGAGAGTGGGGATCAGCCAGCGCAAACTGTCTCTCGCTATACAAAAAATACTCGGCGCAGGCTAGGAGAAATAACTCTTCACTATCTTCAAATTCGAAGAACAGAGCCATCACACATAATGTTCTTATAAATACTTAACCTAATAAAAGAATTACTTGAGCAGTGGATGGATGGACACTATCCTAATCTTTATCATCTGAGGTGAGGAGAGAGGTTATTTTAGAATAGGCAAAAAAGAAAAGAAATGAAAATCAGCAACCTTTAGCAATCTGAACATGAACCTGCCACACCCCACTCTGTCAGACCAAGTCCTTATAGAAACAGCTGCTTGTAATGTTTGGGCTTCATTTGTGTTGCGCTAAATCCAGCATTTCCCTGGGGGGGGGGTTTGGTTTTTATTTGCTCTGGATAATATGCCGACATGAAACAGAGATCAAGTAAACATACACCTTCTCCATTCAAATCCTCCCGACCCTAATACCCTTCAATATTAAAGCCATATTAAACTCTGATATAGACCCATATATTATTATTTTAACTAATAAAAGCAACACTGACTTGTGGCCATGGATTTTGGTGAGACAGGATGACATTAATAACATCATAGCCTCAAAGGAATAATAAGCTGACTGGCGAAAACACATCATATAAATGATTCATTCATTAATTTTCTGAATTGCTTTTATCCTAATTAGGGTCGATGGGAGGCTGGCGCCCATCTCAGTCAACTCTGGGTGAGGGTACACCCTGGACAGCTCACCAGGCCATTGCTGGTCAGAAACACGCTAATGGCTATGCAGCTACTCTTGACGAAAGTCAGCAATGTTTCTTCTATATGTCTCTTGCCATAGACCAGGGGTCTCAAACTCATCCCAAAAAGGGCCGCAGTGATTGCAGGTTTTTGCTTCAACCAAGCAGCAGCACACCTGACGACTCATTTAATAAATCTTCAGGCAGTTGATTGGTCAATCTGTGTGCTGTGTACAGAGATTGGTCTACTGCTGCTTCAATCAACCTGGATGCCGTGCCAGAATTCTGTCTTAGGCGGCAGCCATAACAGCTTGTCATTGCTGTATACGAAGGGAAAAAAATCCGCAGTAGAGTCCCAAAGTTCTTTCTGCAGGGTGTTTTTATTGAGACACCATCTCTAGCTAGCTGGCTGTTGACTCTAAAGAGTTCATCCGCCCTTCGATAGATCTTGTTTTTATTCCCAATGGGTTGCTAGTCACCCTACTCACCAATTTGGAACCTGGTGGGAGAGCCGGTTTAGTCACCGACCACTCGACCATCCATGGGTGTACTGGCTTACATATTACCAGTAGCAGGACAAAACCTGACCTGACAAGTTTGCTTGGTTGAAGCAAAAACCTGCAACCATTGCGGCCCTTCGTGGAATGAGTTTGAGACCTCTGCCATAGACAGCGAGAGTCATGGATGGCCTTTGATAAACCAGATAGCTGTGCTGGGGAGACAGCAATGACAACCGTTGACAGTGGGACTTAAACCCCAGACCTTGGGATCGGTAATCCAGCACCTTACCACCTGGTTACCATTGCACCACATAAATTATTATCTGATAATTTTTTGAAGAAAACCTTTAAAGATACTTGAAAGTCTACAAGATAAAGTCACAAAGACTACCATTTATAAATATTTGTCTCACTGTATATAAGGTAATATTATTAACCAGAGCTGACAGGTTGAAATTTTCATCACATCTACACATCAATCTGAATGAAATAAAAGAGACATGTTATGTCTGTACCCAAGTTTTTTGTAGAGGGAACCTGGTATTTAATTTCTATTTCCATTACATAATCTGCCCTTTCTTTACTTTCTACTTTGGAATACATTCTATAAGGAAAATAGTACTTACATCATAGACACACTACTTGCACTTCCACTTTGAATTTTGGGAAAATGAATTGGATTTAATTGCCCATCGTTCATTTTCTGTAACTGGCTAATCCTAATTAGGGTCACGGGAAGGCTGGCGCCCATCCCAGCCAACTCCGGGCGAGGACAGAGTACACCCTGGACAGCTTTGCATTGCAAGGCAGAAACATGCTGACAGCTATGTGGCCTACTGCCCGTGGATTTAATTACATAAATCTTGTCTATAAAGTATTTTTATATATGAAGTTGTGAATGAGAACTGTGCAAATATTTGTTGAATGGCTAATACAAACAGTTGAATTCTACCTGCACCTGTAAACGAATGTCCACTGGAAATGTCTCATAGGGTCTAATGAATGGAACTTATCCTGGGGCATGCAGACCTTTTTTTAAATGTTGTGGGATTACAAAACCATTATATCTTGAGGGACCAAAGGCTGTCCAATAAAAAGAAACAAACATCTTGAGCCTTTGGTATTTTAAAATTGCAGTATCATTTATTTAACCTAATATATAGAGCTTTTAAAAAACTTGCAATCCATGCAGTGCAACTGAACACAACAGGAGCTCCGACTAAAGAGATTATAACTATGCTCTCACTGACAATGATTCGCTTTTAGTTTCCTGATTCAGGCTGATCAGCAGGCATCTGCTAAGCCAATTAACTGTGATAGCAGTGGCTTGTGCTCAAATCGCATCCCGCAGAGCAATTCTAACTCTGACAAGCTCAGGAGTCTGTTCCGTCAGAGCCATGCTTGTGCCATCAATTTATTGCTCTCTAGAGACGTGACCTGGAAATACCCTACTTCCAATACATTTTAAGTCATGCCTAGGTGTATAAATGACCGGCTGGTGAACATAAATCTATATGTAAGTTTAAATTAGAAGGTACTATCATTTCTATATATCTATATAAACAGATACAGAATGAATCCTGTCAGTGAGTGATATGTACAGTACAGGGATCCCTCACTTTCCACGGTTAATTGGGACCAAGATCCCCAAGTGACCACCGAAATCCGCGAAGTAGGATCTCCCACCCCACCCCTTCCCGACTGACGTATATGTGACTGTATATGTGTTTTGGATCTCCGAAAATCTACAATCAGTTCCTTGGTTTTTGTCACATTTGTCACTCCCATTTCACTGGACTACGGCATGCAAGGATCATAGCGGAAAGGTGCGGAATGCAGTCTACGGAAGAGCTTCAGCATTTTTACAAGGAAAACGGGTGCAAATCCTACGGAAAAATGGAAATTCTTATACCCCCATTTCACTAGACTACGTCATGCAAGGATCGTGTAGCAGAAAAACACGAAACGCAGTCTACAGAAGAGCTTCAGCATTTTTACACGGAAAACGGGTGAAAATCCTACGGAAAAGTGGAAATTCTTACACTCTTGGAACGTTCACAGCATGTGCAGAACAGGTACAGCAAAGTACGTCAAAGTGACTCCACGGAACACTCACGGACGTTTTTTCCGCGAATGTACTTTTGAACATGTTCAAAAGCACGCTCACAAAATATTTTGGCCTGCCGGGAGCACACGGAAGTGGAGGAAGACTTGAGGAATAACTACGGAATCACATGGAATGACACGGAAGATGAGGGAATAATTGCGGAACATTTGCAGATAACAACATTATTGCTTCCGTAAGTCTGCCGTGCTCCAGTGAAATGGGGGTATATGCTGCAGATGATTCTGCTTACACACCATGTGACAAAGGTATCCACCGCAGCCCGATACTCCATCTCATCACCTCCACTGATACATCCGACTCCAGAAGAGTCATTAGAAAACTTCTGAAGATGTCAGGTCTCTGTTTAGTATCTGCAGTCTGTTGTGTAGAGGGCGAAGAGAAAAGGGGTGAGCACGGTTCATTATGGTGCTCTGGTGTTTCTGACCGCCGTGTCCAAAATACAGTGCTGCAGGTGCACATAATGTGGTCTTCTGGTCAGGTAGTCCACAGTACAAGACACAAAAGAGGCGTCCAATTTCATTGATGTCAGCTTCTCACCCAGGACGGTTGGCCTGATGGTGTTGAATGCACTGGGAAAGTCTAAAATCATGACCCGCACAGTGCTCGCCGACTAGTCCAGGTGGCTGTAGATACGATTAAGCAGGTAGATGACGGCATACTCGACTCCGAGATGAGGCTGGTAGGCAAGCTGAAGGGGGTCTGTATGTTGTCTAACCATGGGTTGGAGTTGATCCAGTATTAGTCTCTCAAGGGTCTTCATGACATGTGAAGTCAGTGCCATGAGTTTGTATTAATGGGGGCTAATGGGACATGGGGTCTTTGGTACAGGAACTAGGCATGATGTCTTCCACTGCACTGTGACCCTCTGTTGACTCATCAGACTTGTTATATATAATGTAAGGCACGGGGGTCACAGCTCACCCTGTTCAGTCCAGCTGCCTTGTCTGAATGGAGTCTTTTCAGTTGTCGCTCAACCTGACTGTAAGTGAAGTTGAGAGGAGGGAGAGAGGTGTCAGGTCTATCACAGAAGGCAGGGGTGCAGTGAAGAGAGGGAGGGAAAAAGAGTGTGGCGTAACAGGGAGGTTTAGGCTTGCTTCTGGCGAGTCAGAGGGGTGCTGTGCAGCGGCCGCAGTGTCAGATTGGTTAAAAACATATTCAGCTTGTTGGCCCTGTCCTCACCCTTGTCAGCTCCTCCACTGATGGTCTTCATACCACTTCAACACTCCAAACCTCTTTCATGTTGTTACGCTGGAGTTTCCACTCCAGCTTTCTCTTGAAAGTGTCCTTCGCCTCTCTGATCTTGACTCTCAGTGAACTTTGGATTGTTTTCTCCTTCTCACTGTTGCCAGCCCGGAATACCTTCTTTTTGTCTTGGGGTGGGGGGGTGTAATGCCTTTAGTTAAACATAGCTTGTAATTCAATCACTCATTCATTTAATGAACTGCCTAATCCTAATTAGGGACACGGGGAGGTTGGCCCCGACCTCAGCCAACTCTGGGCGAGGGTGGAGTTCATCCATGGCCTTCTCCAACCATCTCCTAACAGACCATTCACAACAGTGCACATAGCATGAAGAGAGGTAAATTAAGTTGTGGTCTGACCTCTCCAGTAGGGGAAGGGGGAGGAACTCTAGGCATTCTTAGTGTTTGTATAAAGCAAGTCTAAAGTTCTCTTCCCTCTGGTGTGACAGTCCACATACTGCACAAAGTTTGCCATTCTGTTGTCCATGGTGACGTGATTGAAGTCACCCGAGATCACAACGAGAGCACTCGGGTGCTGAGGCTGTAACTGGGCTATGGTAGCATGAACAGTGTCACAAGCAGCTGCGGGGTTGGCAGAAGGGAGAACATAAATAGCCACTAAGCTGACATGGGAAAATTCCCTCGGCAAATAATGTAGTCTGAGCCCAATAGTACATAGTTCAATGTCCGGTCCACAACGCCGCTCTTTGATGGTTATGTGGGTGGGGTTACCCCACTGGTTATTGATGAGAATGGCAAGCCCCCCCCCTTCTGCTTGCTGCTTGTGGTGCAGTCTCTGTTGGCCTGGACAGTGTGAAAGCCCGTGCTGGATACATGGTCATCAGGAATCTCCTGATGCAGCCATGTTACCATGAAGAACATTAAATTACATAATAAAGCACAACCAGTTCTCTATAGAAATCCTCTCTATATCCTCTCTCAATCTTCTTTCAAGTCACAATAACTAAAAACAGGCATGAAGTAAATAACATTGACATTACTATGTACTACAAGGGAAGCGAGCAGTCTGAGCTGAGATTAGAAAACTTTAACCTTGACTTGGATAAAAATATCAGACACTCACAGTTTGGTACGGTTACTCGGTGCTGGCAGTGTCATCATTGTTTCACTTAATCCTCCTAGAGCTCTGGGGAGGCTGGAGCCTTTCTCAGTCAACTCTGGGTGAAAGTCAGGGTACACAGATTGCCAGTCTATTGCAGGGCCAACACGCGCAACCATTTATACTTACACTCAGACCTAGGAGCAATTTGGAAAAGCCAATCAGCCAAATATGCCTTTGGGCTGGAGGAAGAAACCAGAGCACCCGAAGGAAACTGATGAAAGCCCAGGGAGAGGATACAAAATCCACACTGAAACGCCTTCACCAAGACTGGGACTCAAACTGTGAAACCACCCTCCAATCCCCTCACCCCACCCCACTACACATGCTGATTCATTTACACATTCACACAGACTCATTTCATCAAAGCATTCTTTTCTAATTATTAAGTGTTAGAGTTTTTTTACTGACATACTAGGAAATATTCATTCACATTTTAAACACTTAGGACTTGTCAAAAAATACATTTTGAATGAAGTCATAAATGAGCAAAACCATTTCATCCTTATTCCAAATTATTCATAGTACGTGTGTAGGGATTGAATTAAAATAACAGTATCCATAAGCATGATTAAGTTTAAAACAAGCAATCTGCACATCTGTAATTTTCTCCCCATCTCTGTTAGGTAAAAAAAAGAGTGATCACATCAGTTAACACGACACTTCATTGGAACTAAAGTAAGCTTAAACCATACTGTAGTCTTTGAGTAGTGTCAGCCAGCCAAAGAAAGCAAGTGGAAAATAGACTCATAGCTAGAACTTCTGAGAGTTTTTTTAAGTGCGCAGAGTGTGCTGATATATTTTCCATCCATTAGCTGAGTGTGGGGCCTGACACACACACACACACACACACACACACACACACACACACACACACACACACACACAAAACTTGCTTTCCAGTTGTCACATCTGTACTTAATTTACTAATGGCATTATAATCAGAATCAGTGTGATCACATTTGATCCCCTGTTCCATTAGAAAGAAGGATCCTGATTCCACACGAGTCAGTCTGGGGGAAAACACCACTATTTATTAATCAGTCACAACAGCATGACTATGCAGCAATAATTCTTTAATGCAGGACATTTTATTTATGTGTCACTATAAATGATACACATCCATTATGTCTCAATTTGCATACTTCGTCCTATGACAGTGCTTCTCAAATAGTGGGGTGCACCCCCCCTTTGGGAGTGCGGTATGATGCTGGGGGAGCGCGTATGCCCCTGGGGAACATGCTTTTCTGGAATTGTGTACGAGAATTAAGTGTAATTTCACCTCCATTCCACTAGTTGGCAGTGGTGCTCTCATTGTTGCGCTATGGTGTAGTGGCTTTTTCGCACGAGCAAACAATATGGAGTGCAGTAAACAACCCCTCAAGAAACAACATGGAAAAATTTCTGACAGGAACGAAGAGAAAGGTGGAGAGAGACGGATATATTAAGACATAAATAAATTAAATGAGTTTAAATAAGGATGTATTCTTTTAATTTCAGGCACTTTGGTGCACTTTACATATTTTCTGTTACAGATTAAAAAACAATGTTAGGGAAGTTTTTCTTTATTTTAAGTTGAAGTATATTTCTTTCTTTTTTGTTTTTAATGTTAATAAAGATACAATGTTATTCAGAAGTGTACTAATAACAATTTTATAGACAAATAATACTATTTACTGTATAGTGGCTCACGGCCGTGAATTGTTTTTTTTCTTCCAGGGGGGGGGTGCCACAGAAAATAATTGAGAATCACTGGCCTATGACCACGTAGAACACTAAGTGCCCTATTTTAGGGGCCCATGAATTTCCACAGGGTAGGGCTGTCTCAAATTGAATAGGGAAGGCTGTGCACTTAAAGGAAATGACATTTGCAACATTTGACAGTGAGCATCACCTTCACCAACAAGTGTACCATAAACAGCTGCTGCTGCTAACTCAGCTGACTTCTTCAGCCAGGGACCACCCGTCAACGATTGTTCGACCCTTTAAACCCTGGACACTCTCAGGGTGGTGGGTCCGCAGTGATGATGTTTCACCACTACGTGTCAGCTGATAGCTTCCAGCTTTTGTCCTCTCTCTTCAGCCACAGCCAGCTCAATGATCTTTCAGCTGCTTGGCATACTGCTTTTATAGTTCTCTTCCTGTCCCTGCCATTGACACCTAGGCTCCCTAATGTTCTCCATAAGGACTGCGCAGCGAATCCTCTAGCTACTACTTCTATAGGAAAAAGCCAACACTTCCAACCTCATTGCTGGCACTGTACAACCAACTCAGTGTACTTGGCTTTCTTGTGCTCAAACGCTTCCTCACATCTTGTTTCCCAAGGTACCGTGAGTTCGACGATTACAAGCCTCTTATTCTTTGCGCACCAAATGATGATATCAGGCCTCAGAGTCGTCTGGACTATTTCTGGAAAGACCAGCCTCTGGCCCAGGTCAACTATCATTTCCCACTGCTCTGACTCGTCAAACACTGATGATGTTGGTTGTGCCACTATAGTTTCCCTAGCCTCCCCCTCTTTGCCGAAGTTGATACATTTTCTTGTTTTCTTGGGGCTCTTCTTCTTTCTCCTTTCTCTGTCTAACGTGTCAGCCAGTTCCCGTAGAACTTTGCCATGTCTTCATCTATAGCGGCCTTGATTCAATGCTACATTGCAAGATACCAGCACATGCTCCAGTGGTCCTACTTTGCCGCAGAGTGCGCACTTTGGGTCTTCTCTTAAGCTCCACCTATGCAAGTTCGCCGGTGATGGCAGGAGGTCATACACCGATCTCAGTAGGAAACTCAATCTGAATGGCTCGTATTGCCAATTCTCCACCCATGTAAGCTTCCTTTCAGTAGTTGTCCATTTTGTCCAAGCACCCTGCAGTACCAATTCAGCTGCTCTTGTTTTGCGTGACTCGTCTTCATTCGACCTTACTTCAACTTGGACCATTTTCCTCTTCTCACTGCCTGATGCAGCAGACCATCGTGGGGTGCTAGTAGTTCCGAGGCCCTGGCGTCCAACTGCTGTTGTGCCAATTATGTATTTTAGTTTAAGCCTATTCTCTGCCTGGGTTTACTGCCTGGCTGGCTGACCACTTTCTTCCTGTACGGGTTTCTATGGCTGCCCTCCTAATCATCTCATCTTTGGAGTTCTTCAGAGTCATCACCAGTCTTGCTTTTGATACCTTGTATTCTTCCACCACTGATGAGACTGGAAGTTGCAGTTGATTTGTTCTTCCATACAGACCCATGCTTGTAAAACTTGGTGGTACACCCAGCCATCTTCGCAGATGTCTCTTAATGGTCTTTTCCCATCCTTCCACTGTTGAACTGGCTATTTCATAGAGCATGAGCGGCCACAGTAGTCTTGGTAATAGTCCATGCTGATACAGCCAAACCTTAGACTTGCCTGGCAACCCTGTCTGTTCTATTAGCTTTAGGTTCTCGAGGAGCTGACTTTTGAGCCGTGTTGTTCTTGTCTTTCAGGCTTGCATCGTACCACTTCCCCAGACACTTGACTGGGTTATCCACAATGGATGGGATGACTTCACCTTGTACTTGAAGAGTGAATCTCTGGCTTACCCGCCCCCCTCCTGATAACGAGGCTCCTCGATTTCTTGGCCTTGAAATTCATCCTTGCCCAAGAAACAACTACTTCTAGTGCTGCCAATATCCACCTGGCTTGTGCAGGGGTGATTGTTGTCAAAGTCATGACATCCATGAATACCCTGCTAGATGGTACGTACACTCCCGAAGCTGTCTTTGGGCTTCGTGTTTCTCGTCTCCCTGCTTCTAAGATGAAATGCATTCCCATAATGAATAGTACCACAGAAATGGTGCAACCGGTAACTATTCCTTTCTCTAACCTCTGCCACTGGGTCATGTTGTCACCAACAGAAAACTGCAAATATCTCACTTCCTTAAAAATATCTCCTTTAAAATAACCTCAGTTATATTAAACAAATATTTCACACAACGTGGAAATTATGTCATAGTCAGTATAGATGACATACCCTACTTCCACTTCCAGAAAACAGACTAGGGATTCCCTGCCTCCTTTATGTAGCAAAGACGGATGGCGCATTTAAAATGATAAGTGCGCAGTGTTGCACTCTAAACATTTTAATCATTCTGAGTATGGCATCTGTATGTTCATCATGCACTGCATGTTGCTATATTTCTCAGTGCCAATGCACTTGTCCATTGAACTATCAAGTGTAAATCACCAGGTATCCAAAGTGAGGCACACTGTTGATCTTATCTGCTGGTTGAAGCATTGAGCAGGAGGAAGAGCAAATCATTCAAAGATGCTCACTTGGAACACATTCATAGAATTCAGGTCAATGTTCATGAAGAAAATATCAAAATCAGAAGCAGAACATGAACTTTAATGGAACTTCTTAAATTAAACTAAAAAGACAGGTAAAAAAAGGCAGCACAAAGTAAACCCAGGCCAAGCACTGCAGATGGCCATGATGTTCTTTCCCAGAACCAAAAAATTCATCAGTTCCTTTCTTTCCACATTTCTCCTTAGAGCATTTTTTTGTTTGTTTATTTATAAGTATGCACATTTACTTACCTTTCATTCATTCATTTTCTGAATCGCTTAATGCGGATTAGGGTCATGGAGAGGCTAGGGTTCATCTCAGCTGACTCTGGGTGAAGGCAGTGTACACACTGGACAGCTCGCCAGGCCATCGCAGGGCCAGTTACTTACCTATTCATGAATTATGTAAAGCAGGGTTCCCCAACCTTTTTAACACCGCGGACCAGTCAAAGCTTGACAATTTTACCGTGGATAGGGGGGCAGCGGTATCATAGATTGTTTATATTGTAAATATAATTTATTTATATATTATTATTATTATTATTATTATTATTATTATTGTTTTATTATTATTATTATTATTATTATTATTAGTGTTTTTATTATTAATGTTATTATTATTATCGTTATTATTATTATTAATATTATTATTAATAATAATAATAAGCACTCCATGAATGTTATTTTTCAACAGCTGAAATAATGTTGGCTGGGAAGTAGAGCTTGAACTT
Source organism: Plotosus lineatus (assembly GCA_024760905.1). Taxonomy (NCBI): domain Eukaryota; kingdom Metazoa; phylum Chordata; class Actinopteri; order Siluriformes; family Plotosidae; genus Plotosus; species Plotosus lineatus. The sequence continues at coordinate 41,538,335 of CM045736.1, read as the reverse complement.
TTCTAAAAAAAAAATAAAAAAAACCCACATGTGATCATGCACCAGCTGGGAGAATGAAGGCTCAGGCTCAGTCTTCCCCAAAATCCCCGCTATTGTTTGAAACATGTCCAACTCGCCTCTGTCCATGCGCCGTCCCCTTGTTACATTTTAGAGCTCAAATGATCTGACCCGACATGTAACCGAGAGAATCCGGTCATTTTTAAAAATAAAAGATTTTTCAAAAATAAAGATCGTTCAGACTCAAATAATAAATAAAACAGAAATAATTAATTATTTCTTCTGGGACCGAGACCAATTGAGCCAAGGACCGGTGGTTAGGGACCCTGGTTTAAAGTACGCAGTCATGATGTTGAATTTTACGCATCTCTCATTTGCGAAACAGTTTAATCCTATTACGGTGCGGACAGGGCCATCCACAGGCACAACAATTCACACTCACACCTAGAGCCAATTTGGAACAACCAGGTAATCTGATGTGTCTGCCTTTAAACCAGTGGTTCCCAACCATTTTTTACTCCTGCACCCCTAAAAAGATTTTGCTCGGACCTCGCGCCCCCTACATTTTGTAATTTGTTCAAGGATAAAGGATGTGGAATCATACTAAATTTTATCAAAAGAAGATATTTATTTCAAACGTTACAGCCCTCCTTTTCACACCCCCTGGAATGATGTCTCGCACCCCTGGCTGGGAACCCCTGCTTTAAACTGTGAGAGAAAACAGAGTACCCAGAGAAAACCGACGCAAGAACAGGGAGAGCATGTAAATTTTTCAAATCTTCTTCTTCTTCTTTTACTTTCGGCTGCTCCCTTCAGGGGTCGCCACAGCAAATCATCCGCCTCCACCTCACCCTGTCCTCCGCATCTTCTTTTCTGACTCCAACGACCTTCATGTCTTCCTTCACCACATCCATAAATCTCTTCTTCGGTCTTCCTCGAGGCCTTCTGCCTGGTAGTTCCAACCTCAGCATCCTACTGCCAATATACTCACTATCCCTCCTCTGTACATGTCCAAACCATCTCAATCTTGCCTCTCTGACTTTGTCTCCAAATGCGAACCCAAAACCTTCTTGCTATGAGGCAGACGTGATATACTGAATTTTATTTTCAAGTTTTGAAAGGTTATACATATACACACACACACAAATATCCACAACATAAAAAAGTTATGTTTACCGCCGGCTGAGGTGAATAACACTGATTATCTTGTAATAGTGGCACCTACCAACAAGTGGGATGCATTACACAGAACATGAACAGTCAGTTCTCGAAGTTGACGTGATGGAAGCAGAAAGACTGAATAAGCATGTGGATTAGCATGACTTTAACAAGGGCCATGTAGTGCTGGCTAAATGCCTGCGTCCATTCATCTTAAAAACAGCAGGTTTTGTGGGCTTCCTTGTGGTATAATAATAAAACTTTGAAATAGTGTAAAAATACATTTGTATAGTGCCGGTATGTCATATTTATATGTTCTCCCCATGCTTGCCTGAATTTCCTCCAGGTACTCCGGATTCTTCCCACAGGCCAAAAACATATACAGTAGGCTAATATGGTGTTCCAAATTGGTATCGGTATAAGTGCGTGTGAATGGTTTTGTGTGTGTGTGTGTGTGTGTGTGTGTGTGTGTGTGCGCGTGTGTGTTGCAAAGGTGCCTAGTGAGCTCTTCAGGGTGTACCCCACCCATGCTCAGAGTTAGCTGAGATGGTCACAAATTTAGGAATAAGTGGCTTATAACATATGATGAATAAATTCAGTTAATTTTCTGTAACTGCTTAGTCATAATTAGAGGCACGGGGAGGCTGGCGCTCATCCCAGCCGACTCGGGGCGAGGGCAGAGTACACCCTGGACGGCTCGCCAGGCCATCGCAGGGCGGAAACATGCTGAATTGTTCTTTTACATGAACCGCACACCACAGACAGTGAGAGACATGGCCGACCTTTGATAACTCAGTTTGCTGCACTGGGGAAACAGTGACAACCCATTTAGAATGGGGCGTGAACACCTAACCTTAGGATCAGTGATCCAGCATCGATAGCACTAGGCCACCACTGCCATGATGAATAAATGTTTCAAAAAATTCTGAAAAGGGTTACTATTACATTGTTCTTGGGCCATATATATTAGGCATATCAAAATAACCGAAACTCAAGCCCAGTGGATGTTTCAAAAATAAATATTGTGCCAGATTCACCACACCTTTGATGAACTGTTAATTATTGGAGTGGATACAACTTGAATCACACCAGTGGATAAAATCTCATGGTTTGCCACAAACTGAAATCCAAAAGGAAAAAAAAGAAAAATCAACAAAATATAACCAGAAATCTACACAATATAACCCTGCCTTTTTTTTTTTTTTTTTTTTTTTTTTTTTAGAAAAGAACTTTAATTAAACTTGGAATGATTTCAATTGATGGAATCATGAAAACACGAGTACTGACATGGACATAACATGGCAGCATCAGTTTGATTCTACAAAAAAAATTTGAGTAAAGCATAAATATCTTGTTTTAGTTCGTATTTATCTTTGTTTCCACTAAGTAAATAAAAATAAATTTAGATGTTTATTTATGTATGTCTTATGGGCCAGTGGCCTTATACTGAATACAATGTCTGTCTATCTGTCTGACCGTAAATGCCAATAACAATTTAAGAGTTTAAACACACACACACACACACACACACACACACACACACACACACACACACACACACACACACACACACACACACTCTCTCGCTCTCTCTCTCGCTCTGTTGACCTTGAATTTAAATTATATTTTACCTGATCATTCTTGCAGGTTGTAAGACTTTTCTTGAGCAGTATTTATGAGATGTGAGATCGATGTAGAGAAAAATCAAACGCAAACATTTTACCCCAAACCCTCAAAATATTCCATTTTGATTGTAAAAACATTTGAACAACAATTGTAAAACAAACATTAAATGTGCCTGTAATATATTGCCACATTAGTGTTGTATGAATAATAGCCTTTAAAATGATCCTGATAATTATTGCACATTTAGTTTAATGCAGCGATACCAACTACCTGTACAACAGCACTAGAGCCAGTCTGTATTATTTTTTACTTTCATACTGAGCACACCCTGACAGATAAGTGTGTGCAGAAGAAAATATCTCAAGCAACTTCCTTTCAGACATACCAAGGTTCGGGTTTACGTGATGCCACCGGGTAAGCTTGGGGCTCGGGGAGTCGGATGGTGAGCTTCTTTGTATACACAAAACTGAGAAAACTCGGGTTTGTTTAACTGTATGAAGACTACGGGCTGGTGCTGTGCAGAGACACATAGACTACGTAATGGAATATCTGCAGTCTCACGTCTGACTAGCATAAAGCTGTCCCATCCATCCTTAGACAAGCGTCTGGACATCTGGACACAATCACACTTGCACGGATTTTTACCTTCTCACAATGACATGGGAGTTAAGACAACACACTATCCAGTGGAGCTGATTACTTTATATGTGTGTGTGTGTGTGCACACATGGACAGCACAAGCATATGCACAACAGGATACATAACATATGTGTATGATATACGGTCGTGCTAATAAAGTTTAGAAAATTGAAACTGAAATGGATATCTCGGTGACGAGGTGCTCATCATGTTCTTTTGGCAGAAGATTCCGAACTTGAAAAAGAATGGATTAAACCTTCGTAAACATGTTTTTCCTTCACGTTGTATTCCATAAAGCCGGAGCGCTGGTACTGCGCTGAGGATCAGGGTAACCAGCCAGCGAAAAAAATACTGAGCAGCAAAGTGCTGCTGCTGCGTAATACACTACAATGAGACATGACATGAAGAGGCGTTCATCAACTGCAGCAAGATGATTAAGTCATGTGGGTATGTGCTTATAAAAACAATTGATAAGACAGTGACAGATGTTTGCTATAGAATGCATTTGCAAATAGAAAGGAAAGCCGCTGACAGAGAGAACTTTAATGAATTTGCATCTCACTGTTAGTTCGAAACCATTCAGTTCAAGACGCAGAGGCTTTATCGTTGAAGTTCAATGCTAATGTCAATTCCTAGACAGATATCACTGGCTAGCCCATGTACTCTGTTGGCACATAAAATGCTGAAACACTGGCAGACTGTTTATATTAATTCATCAATCATCTGTTTCTGGAATAACGTTTCTCTCCGTTTCCATAACCCCCCTGGCAAGCTCAATTCACTTATGGCTATTAGATTAATGAAGGAAGTGCGTATATTGCACCACCCATTAGCTCAGATCTGATCCTTCTCCTCGAGTTAGAAGCATTTAATCCTGACAAGAACAATCTATCAGCATATCCACACAAGTTACTATTGCATTGAAAGACACGTGCACACACAAGAAGAACACACAAAAAGATGTTCAAAACTACAGTCTATCAATTCATTCATTTTCTGTAACCACTAATTTATATAATCACAATAATGTAACCTAATTAGGGTCGCGGGGGAGGCTGGCGCCCAACCGGCCAAATCCGGGTGAAGGCAGAGTACACCCTGGACAGCTCGCCAGGCCATCGCAGGGTAGAAATATACTGACGGCTTTACAGCTACTCGTGTCGAAAGTCAGCAATGGTTCTTTTACAGCCTCACCCCATAGACAGTGAGAGACATGGCTGGCCTTTGACAGTCCAGTTAGCTGCACTGGGGGGGACGGTGACAACTGTTGAGAGTGGGGCTTGAACCCCCACCCTTAGGATCAGTGATCTAGCACCTTTACCACCAGGCCACCACCGCCCCTGTACATCAATATGAGCCTTTAATTTAGCAAAAGAAAAAAAGAAAACTGATACTATTATATTATTTCATTTGCATATAATTTGTCTAGAATGCATATGCATGAGAAAAGAGCTCATTAACAAATTTAATTAATTTTGCATTGAGGGCACTTTCACACCTTGTAGAACATTTCTAGAGTTCAGATTAGAATAAACTTGATACTTGTACTATTAGTTTTGGCTTGGATTCAGACTGCACAGGGGCTAATCAGTTCATTTTCTGTAACCGCTTAATCCTAATTAGGCTCACAGGGAGGCTGGCGCCCACCCCAGCCGACACCGGGCGAGAGCAGAGTACACCCTGAACAGCTCGCCAGGCCATCGCAGGGCGGAAACACACTGACGGCTTTGCAGCTACTGTTGTCGAAAGTCAACAATGGTTCTTTAACAGCCTCTCACCATAGACAGTGAGAGACACGGCCGGCCTTTGATAACCCAGTTAGCTGCACTGGGGGAAGGGGGGGGACAGTGACAACCTTGGTGAGTGGGGCTTGAACCCCCAACCTTAGGATCAGCTATCCACCAGGCCACCACTGCAGGGGCTAATTAAAGAAACAAAAATGCAAAGAGGTAGCATGCACAGGGAACAAGGCGAAAGAACAGCAAATCTATTTTATTCGGCTCACAGATATACTGAAAGGATAATAAATAAACATATTTTTGGCAAATCTGAGGCAATGTGAAATAAATACGGAATTCGAATATAAGAAACAGAAGCAGCTAGCTCAAAAAAGTCAGGCTTAAATCACTTGTTCATTTCAACTAAACTGAGAAGGAGTTCTTTATCTTTTTTTTTTTGGACGTATCCCCCCCCATCTGGCTCACATCCAGTTACTGTGTTCACACCTGTACAAACAAACTGCACTGCTGGCGGTTCACGTGCTGTGGCTTATACAAACCATGAAGCAAAAAATATGTGAAATTGCTGAAAGACATAAATTTATCAGTTCACTTGTGTTTAAGCAACAATACCAAACTTCTCATCACTCAGTCATGTGACAAACCAGTTAATCCTAATTAAGGTCGCTGAGAGATTGGAGCCTATTTGCACTGACATTGGGTAAAGGCAGAGGACACCCTGAACAACTAGCCAGGCTATCATGGAGATAACACACAGAACCGTTGTGTAGTCTTTGGAATGTGGGAGGAAACCACAGTATCAGAGGAAACCCACATAAAAAATATGCAAAACCTTCAAGGAAACCCCCCACAACAGTGGAAGCTGGTAGTACTGGGACTTGAACCCTTAACCTTCTGATTGGTAATCAAGAGCCTTAAACACTAAGCCAACACTACTCAAGTGGGGCCAGTGGTGTGGTGGTTAGGGTGCTGAGCTCATGAGCGGGAGGTTGTGTGTTCGAATTCCAGTTAGATCCCCATTGTGCTAAGACCCCTGGGCAAGGTTTTAACTTCAAGTGTGCCTCTGTTCACCCAGAAGTATAAATGGGTACCAGTAAAAATATACTGGGAAGGTAACATGCGATGGGCTAGCGTCCCATCCAGGAGGAATTGAACTCCTAGTCGCTTCACGCTACAGAACCCGGCGATAAGCACCGGCCTGATGAGCCACTATGGCTCGGGTGTAAAAATCCCAATGGACTTCACCTTTTTTTTACATGGAAAACCCCTCGCCGAGTCTCTGCAAATCAAACCCAGGAGCTTGAGGTGGACGTGCTACCCACTACACCACCGCACTGCCCTCAGTACCACAACTATGAATTCACAATTGCAAAAGAGGTTCCAATAATGCATCAGTAAGGTCATAAAATACATATAAAGAAGGATATCAGTGCTTATAATAATAAAATAATATATTTTTTGGAAGAAGAAATCACAGTGCCGGGCAGTGGTAGCCCGGTGGTAAGGTGCTGGATTACCAATCCTAAGGTTGGAGGGTCAAGCCGCACTCTCATCGGTTGGGCACTGCGCCCCCCGCCCCCCCAGAGCAGCTAACTCGGTTATCAAAGGCCATGTCTCTCACTGTCTATGGTGGGAGGCTGTAAAAGAACCATTGCTGACTTTCATCAAGAGTAACTGCATAGCCATCAGCGTGTTTTTGCCTTGTGATGGCCTAGCCAGCTGTCCAGGGTGTACTCTACCCTCACTCAGAGTCAGCTGAGATGAGCACCAGCGTTCCCGTGGCGCTAATTAGGATTAAGTAGTTACGGAAAATGAATGATAAGTAAATGATATCTTAAACTTGAGGTTCTAATTGGTAAACTCAAATTCATACCCATAATATCCATGCTAATGACTGTTGAGCTTTCCTATTTTACACCAATAATATTCCTGAAAAGTATCCATTACCTTGTCCGCTGATGATGTCATTAACACTACTTAAAGCGTTACTGTAATGCATTTGTATTACTAGCTCCTAAAATGATCGCATATGACATCTGCGGTTCAGTCAAGCAATGTCAGCCCTTGCTTCTTATCAAGTATAGGCGGGTGCTCCCACACTACTACTGCTGAGTATGCGCGGCAACATGTTGCCTTCTTCATTGGCTGTTGTTTTGTCCTGTTGGCTGTGCCGCTTGCAGCATACACCATACAGCCATAACACATTATCAGCCAGAACTAAGCTGTGCCACAAGGAAAATGGCAGAATCCAAAGCATACGAATGCACAAACAACAAGTGCAGAAGTCGCGAAAAGCATAAAATAACATTGGCACCTGCCATACTCTGAACATATTTCCTTTTAGATGCAATTGAGTAGCCTGCACAAACCACTTCAGGCTGAACTGCGAGCTACGCAAGTTCCAGGCAGAACTAATTGGCACAAGTAGGCCAAGCTTTTACACCTAAAACCAGACACTTCCTATGGAATTCCTTCATGAAACGTTAAAGGATGGCAATGGCTGTGGGAGAATCTCGTTACCAAAAAGAACCAGGAAAAGGTAAGAGCCTTTAGCATGTGTTTCACCAACTGAAATGTCGTTCACTGAATAGATCTGCTTGTTTACTTGCACTGGACAACCCTGCCCAGCTCACACCACCTCTGTGAAAAAATGGTTTCCACATTGGTTTAACCCCTGCAAGTAATCCACGGGATAAAACCGCCCAGTATTGTGCTTTTTGTGGTTATTAATGTTAACCCAGTAAAGGGTTTCAGACGTTTTTCTCAAATCACTACATCAGCCACTTGGGCTGCATTGCCCAGTAAAGGGTTAAAATAAGATGTGTATTGCTTATAGGTGAGATTTCCTTTTGGCTTTTCCCCTTCATCAGGGGTCACCACAGCGAATGACTCGCACGTTTGATTTGGCATAGGTTTTTACGTCGGATGCTGTTCCTGACACAATCCTTAACATGGGACAGAAACACACTGAAGGCTTTGCAGCTCCTCTTTACGAAAGTCAGCAATGGTTCTTTTACAGTCTCTCACCATAGACAGTGAGAGACAAGGCCGGCCTTTGATAACCCAGTTAACTGCACTGGGGGAACAGTGACAACCTTGTGGAGAGTGGGACTCAAACCCCCAACCTTAGGATCAGCAATCCTGCACCCTATACCACCAGGCCACCACGTATTATGCAAAAATTTATGCTGTGAAGATGACCAATACCGGTACTGGCAACTGAGAAGTAAAATTTCAACAAGTTGAACGCAGCAGTGCGATACTCAGTGAAATATACCAGTGTTGTAATAAAATTAAAAAGAAATTATTGAAACTTTGCTCAGCCAATCAAATTATTTGGAATGAAACCATTATATGAAAAACATTTAATATACATTATACGCTAATCTTATAGATTTCCTAAGTGTTCCATCTTGCTTGTTTCCACCCATCATCTTTTATTTTTTCAGCATATGTATTTGTAGCGCTTTACTCAGGATATAGGTGAGGATTAGTCACTCAAGGTCAATATATGAAGCATTTCATTTTTGATGTGGGCTTAAGTGGACTCAAAAGCCGAAGATAGACATTGATTTTAACCCACATTTCAGCTCCATGTGATATGGAGCCAACTCACACCGCACAGTGTTCCATACAGAACACAGTTCCATACGGTACGGGTCTGTTGTGAATATTGTAAAAAATGTTCAGGACTATGCTCTACATGGTGATTATGTATAAGAAGTTTTCCCAGACCGAATGAAATGAAGTAGCAACCCATGATTTAAGGACATATGGTCTATAATATGGTTCAGCAGCAGCAGCAGATGTCATTAATACCTACAACTGTTATTCCAGGGCCAACACAGGACTCGACCTTTCACAAAATGTTTTTTTACATTATGCATTCAGCAGACACCCTTATCCAGGTGAATTCCATTTTTTTAACACAACTAAGCCTTTGGGGGTTAAGGGCCTTGCTCAAGGGCCCAACAGTGGCAGGTTGATGGGACTGTGGCTTGAACCACCAGCCTTTGAATTAGAACTCCAGAGATTTAACCACTGAGCCACCACTGATCTTTTATAGATTCATAACACTCTTCATGCATCGGTGTATATGATATATGACACCTGATAGTGAATCCGCCCCAGTGCAGCTAACTGGGTAATCAAAGGCTGGCCATGTCTCTAACTGTCTATGGTGTGAGGCATGTAAAAGAACCATTGCTGACTTTTGACAAGAGTAGCTGCATAGCTGTCAGTGTGTTCCTGCCCTGCAATGGCCTGGTGAGCTGTTCAGGGTGTACTGTGCCCTCACCCAGAGTCGGCTAAGATGGACGCCTGCCTCCCCGTGACCCTAATTACGATTAAGCGGTTATAGAAAATGAACAATGATAATGATGGTGATGATGACGGTGAATCCGAAATAACGACGTCTGACAGGCATCCTAACTACGTCAGAGCTGTGTTCTGATTGCCTAAGGGTGTGGTACAGGGGCCAGTACAGTACTATATGGTACGAGGGTAGTACTATATGTGTTGTATTATAAGGAGGAAAGAGCCAATGCTAGATAATCTCATTATGAAGAATGACATTTTTGACTCGGTGCACAAGATTGAGTAGGCGATCTTTCATCCCACAATTATTCAGCCTGTTTCCACTTTCTTTTACTGGTTATTTCAGGGGTGTCAAGTTCAGCTTCTGTCTGAGCATATCAGCATTTTTGTGAGCCCATAAACTATGCCTATTAATTTTTAAATATATTATTATCGATCGACATCAGTCCCCTAAGCTCTAAAAAGTAAAATAGGATGCTTCTAGGAAAAAGGAGACTGAAACTGGATCTCACAGTACATTAATCAATACATTTCTGCACATCAACTTACCAAAATGCTCTGGAGTCTCCATGAAAAACGTAGTAGCTCAGAACTAAGAACACCATCAGTCAAAAAGCCTCGTTCAGAAGATAAATATGGTAATACAGTGGGACCTCACTTTTTTTTTTTTTTAATTTATCTGTTCCAGCACCTTTTTTGGAACCTGCATTTTTCATAAGTTGAACCGCATTTTATATGTAAAACGTGTGATTCATTCCAAGGCTCCCAATACGACCCCATAAACCCTTTAAAATTCATAAAGGTACAGTCGGCCCCCTACTTACGAAATTAATCCGTTCCAGCGCCTTTTTCGTAACGCGGGAGTTTCGTAAGTAGGGGCGCATTTTACATGTAAAATACGTGATTCGTTCCAAGGCTCCCAAGACTACCCCATAAACCCTTTAAAAATGACAAAAAGTACACCAATTTTGTATGAAATGTGTGAAAAGTAAAATAAAATTTTATAAACCATTTAAACATTTCATTAACATATTAAACTATTTTATTAACATATTTATTAATTAACTTTTATTAAACATTTTTTATTAACACACACACACACACACACACACACACACACACACGCGCACCTGTCTCTCTCTATCTTTCACACACACAACACACACACACACACACATAATACAGTACGCATTAAATGTGTATTGTGGCGCTGCGGGCCACGCCCACAAGCAGGACGCCGGAGCATTTTAAGACATGGAATTCAAAGCGCATTCCCTGCTTGACAGATCGGAGGTCCAAACTCAACTTGATTCCTTGAGGGATCGGAGGGCCAGATGAGCCGTGTTTTGCTCACATGCACCACATTTATTAAACATTTACTGAATTAAACAACTTTAAAAACTAAACTAAAAACTAAAGAGTTAAGTCTCCTTCTGTCTCTATCAATCTCTCTCTCACACACACAAACACACACACACACACACACACGCGCACGCACACACGCACACACACACTCACACACTCACTCTCTCTCTCTCTCTCTCTCTCTCACACACACACACACACACACACACACACACACACACACACACGCACACACACACGCACACACACACGCACACACACACGCACACACACACACACATACACACAAAACTCGGACAGCTGACGGAACAATTCTATTTAAATGTTTAAATGGATGGGATGTTTTATTTAAAGCAGAATTACAGTATCAGTTTGAAAGATCAGAGGTCCTCATTCAATATTAACTTGCTTCCTTGTGAGATTGGAGGTCTTCTCCCACGGAGCACTCTGTTTTAGTATCGTGCCCGACTAATCGCCTCAGTCACTGTATTTCCGCTTTAAGGTCTCCTTCTGACTCTCTTTCACACGTGTGACAAACAGGAAGTCAGCTGCGTCATCCCTCCTAGCCAATGGGAGGCCAGCGGGGCGGGATGTTGGTAGACAGCCAATGAGAGAGCAACTCACGTATCGTATGAAATTTTGATTGACGCGATTGAATTTTGAATGCCGCATTTGGCGCTTTTCGTAAGAGGAGGTTGTTTTCATATCCCGGGGACGAAAACTTAGGAAAATGTTTTTCGTAACCCGGAATTTTCATACCCAGGGGGGTTTGTAAGTAGGGGGCTGACTGTACACCAATTTTGTATGAAATAGGTGTTAAAAGTAAAAGAAAATTATTTACCTTTTTGAAAATCTCTTGAACCACCCATGCGACGCTTTAAAGTCTGGGGGTTGCTGGTCTGAAGAACCCTCACTCTCACCCTCGTTCACGAGGTCCTTAAATATGGCGGTTGCTTTTTCCGTCACTGTATCTCCGCTTTTAATGCCTCTTTCTGCATCAATATTTTCCCGATTGTAGAGGGGTTTCGGCCATGCTCCTTTCTCTCTTTCCCTCATTTTCATATTTTTTAATCATCTCCTGTTTTACTTTTATTGATAACGGAGCCCGCTTCTTCTTTTCAGTCTCACCGGGAATCACTTTCTTGGGTTTCATGATTAATAACGAAAAACAACTCTGCAATGAACACACTCAAAAAACCTCACAAAACTCACGAACCACAAGTACAACTCTCCTTCACATGAGTGGTGAACAATGGGTCGAAGGCACACGAAAAGCATTATGAGTACAGTACTGTATTATGGAGATTCAGGTCCCTCCTAGCCAATGGGAGGCCAGTGGGGCGGGGTGTTGGGAGACAACCAATGGGAAAGCAACTCGTGCATTTTTGAATGACGACGTGTTTGAATTTTTAAGATGGCGCTTTCGTAACGTGAACTTGTTTTGTATCCAGAGACAAAAATTTTAGGAAAATGCGTTTCATAACCTGCATTTTTCGTTTGGCGAGACTTTTGTGAAGTGAGGTACCATTGTTTATGTAATATAAGGGTGGTTAGCACATCCGACTCACAGAAGGTCCTGGATCTGAGTCCTTGTCTCAGGCGTTTCTGTGTGGCGTTTTAATGTCCTCCACATGCTCGTGTGGGTTTCCCCTGGGTATTCTTTTCCTTCCACAGTGCAAAGACATGCACATTAGATCATAGACAATCATGACTGTTGTAAAGTGCCCTTAGGTGTAAGCGTGAGAATGCATGTGTTGGCCCTGCAGTGGTCTGGAAAGCTAGTTACACAACCAGCAAACATTCACCCAACCAGCAGACATGAGGTTTCTGAGTTTCGTGTGATAAGAGTAGGGCAGCTCTTTAAGGAGGAAATAAATAAATAGGTCTCCCCTGCACTTCCCAACCAAGCACTGAAGAGAAATCCATATTCCATGCCGATGAAAAGATTGCATTTGTTGGTTCAGGGTTGGGGGTGATGACAAGCACAAAGGATTGACTACATCATCATACAGAGAGCCAATCAGAACAACATCAGCTCTCAAATGTCTATACTCCCAGCATTCACCTCTATAGTCTGAGACCCAAAATAAAAAAATTAAAAAATAAAAAACATTAAAATTTAAAGATAAACATAAAGTGATCTATGGGCAGTGGTGGTCTAGTGGCATAGGGCGCTGGATCGCTGATCCAGAGGTTGGGGGTTCGAGCCCCACTCTCCACAGTGACAAGTGACACAGTGACACTCTCCACAGGGTTGTCACTGTCCCCCCAGTGCAGCTAACTGGGTTATCAAAGGCCAGCCATGTCTCTCACTGTCTATGGTGTGAGACATGCAAAAGAACCATTGCTGACTTTCATAAAGAGTAGGCCGCAAAGCCATCGGCGTGTTTCCACCCTGCAATGGCCTGGCGAGCTGTCCAGGGTGTACTCTGCCCTCGCCCGGAGTTTACTGGGATGGGCGCAAGCCTCCCTGCGACCCTAATTTGGATTAAGCGGGTACAGAAAATAAACTGATCTTTCGGGTCAGTGGTGACCCGATGGTAAGGTGCTAGATTACCAATCCTAAAGTTGGGGGTTCGGTCCCCACTGTCAACGGCTGTCACTGCTGTCCCCCCCAGTGCAGCTAACTCTCGTGTCTCTCACGGTCTATGGTGAGAGGTGTAAAAGAGCCATTGCTGACTTTTGTTAAGAGTATTGTAGCTGCATAGCCGTCAACGTGTCCGTGCCTTGCGATGATCTGGCGAGCTGTCCAGGGTATACTCTGAACGCACCCAGAGTCGGCTGAGATGGGCACCAGCCACCCCGCAATCCTAATTAGGATTAAGCGGTTTAGAAAAAGTATGATTGAGATCTTTATTGTCAGCTGTTGCATAAACAATGCAAATCAATTTAGCAGCTCTTTATTTAGCAGGAAATCTAAAAAGAAAGTGCACAAAAGACAACTCGGGAACTACACTAAGCTATATACGTATATTTACATATTCACACCTATTCGCACAGACACAGAGGGGTGACTAATATGTCAGAGGTGCACGATATACACCGGGTAAGAGGTAGAACTTTTAATTAGAAGGTACATGTTATGATGTTCGAGACCTGCTGTAAACATGAGTATTGCACTTGAAACATGAGTACTGTACTGTCCAGGAAGATGGTCTGAATGATGTTTATTCACTTATTCAATCAGTGTGTGATGCTGGTGGGGTTACACATATAACAGCTTGTGTGTAACAGCTGTTCTTGAGTCTATTATCTTTTGTTTTTAGTGTCCTGTACCTTTTTCTAGAGAGCAGAAGGGAGAAAAGGAGGGTGTCCAGGGTGTGTGTGGGGTCCCTGATAATTCCACTGGCTCTCCCCTGAAGTTTGCCAGTTTAAAGTCACTGAGGTAGTGTTGTTCCAATTACCTGCTCTGCCGTCCTCACCACCCGCTGCAAGACCGTCCTGTCCTCTACAGTAAAGCTGCTATAACACACTGTATGTACAGCAGTAGGTCGTCAGGAGGCTCTCTATGGCGGATCGGTAAAAGTTTGTCAGTAAGGGTCGAGATAGACAGGCTAGTCAGAGCTTTATTGAGGAAGTACATCCTTTGTTGTGCTTTCCCTACCTGGTGTGAAATGTTTGTGGTCCAGGAGAACTTGACTCCGTGTGGACTCCACTAAACTTGAAGCACTCTATCCACTCCATCAATGTAGAGGGCAGATGCTCAGCTTGTTTAGATCTCCGAAAGTTCATTATCATCTCCTTGGTTTCGGTTGTGTTAAGGGCAGTGGTGGTCTAGTGGTATAGGGCGCTGGATCGCTGATCCTAAGGGTTGGGGGTTTGAGTCCCACTCTCCACAAGGTTGTCACAGTCCCTACCAGTGCAGCTAACTGGGTTATCAAAGGCCGGCTATGTCTCTCACTGTCTATGGTGAGAGGTTCATGTAAAAGAACCATTGCTGACTTTCGTAAAGAGTAGCTGCAAAGCCGTCAGCGTGTTTCTGTCCCTTGCGAAAGGAAGGGCATCTGATGTAAAAATCTATGCCAAATCCAACGTACGAATCAGATGATTTGTTTTGGCGATCCCTGAAAAAGGGAAAAGCTGAAAGGAAAAGAAGAAGAAGGTTTCGGATGTGTCAAGTTCCAGATTGTTTTTGTCGCACCATCACGGTAGATGCCGGACCTCCTTCCTGTAGGCTGACTCATTGTTATCAGTAATCAAACCTATTTCTAGGAAAATCTAGGGCAGCGAAAATTTCAGCAACAGTCTTGTGGCAATGGTAACAACCCCCCACAGTAAACACCCCCCTCCCCCCGACCCCACCCAATTATATACATTTTTGGTTTTGCAGCCGTAATTGAAGATACAAACACATAAGCGAGGTGAAAGGCATAATTACAATAGCCGGGAAGTACAACACAAAATTTAAAAGTGGGAAACACTTTTAAAAACATAAAACAAATGAACATTTTAGAAAACATTTCCTATATTTGAAGGAATCAAAATTATATGAGTGAAACACTCTTACTGAGGACAAAACAAATGTAAACGATGCTAAACACTTTAAAGAACTCTGGGGCAGATTTAAAAATAGCGCAACACTTATTACAAGTCATGAAAAAAAATTTACAAACATCTGAATTCTAGGGAAAGGGAATAGGTACTGTATACTTCATACTGGAAGTGAATGCAAGAAAAGTCACTGAGTTTGTTGCAGAATGATATTTTGAAAAAAAACAAAAAAACAGACAATACCGTATACCCTTCGGCCTTTCACCGCAATCTATTGAAACTACACGGAATTTATTCAGGTGTCATGCCAAAACAAACTGAGGGACACGTCATGTAATCACCTCTGGTATTTAATACATTCTCTTTCTGTTAGAATTCAGTCATTTCTAAATTTGTTTCAGTCCTTGTAACTAACTAACACACACACACGCATGCACGCACGCACGCACGCACGCGCGCACACACACACACACACACACACACACACACACACACACACACACACACACACAAACAATTCTGATCTGCTAATCTAATCCTAGGATATTAACCCATACGTGTGTGTGCGTGTGTGTGCGTGTGTGTGTGTGTGTGTAATATTTCACACATATATAAGCCTATATAAAATAAAGTTTCGTAAACCAGAAGTGCAAATTTTTCAGTCTAGACAAATTCCAAAATAAATAAATTAATTAAACTATTTGATAATATCTTTAAGTTAAATTTTTTTTCACAAAGCATAATTTAAATGGACTTACAGGCCTTCAGCTAATCAGTTAGCTCTGTGCTATCTCGCTAGTTCCATGTTAACCATATTGTCACGAGAAGCCACAAAATAAAGTCAATTTTTTTTATCCTAAGAACGTATCTTTCATTCATTTTCTGTAACCACTTAATCCTAATTAGTTTCGCAGGGAGGCTGGCGCCTATCCCAGTCAACTCTGGGCGAGGGCAGAGTACACCCTGGACAGCTCACCATGCCATCGCAGGGTGGAAACACGCTGATGGCTTTGCAGCTACTCTTGTCGAAAGTCAGTAATGGTTCTTTAATATGAACCTCTCACCATAGACAGTGAGAGACATGGCCGGCCTTTGATAACCCAGTTAGCTGCGGCTGGGGGGGAGGGGGGGGGATAGTGACAACCCATGGAGCGTAGGGTTTGAATCCCCAACCTTAGGATCAGTGATCCAGGCCACCACTGCCAGAACATATTTTTAATTTCAAGAATTTTTCCCCTCTCACCAGATTTGCCTTTATTGGACTGGTCAAGGAACAGGTCCTCAGCTAACCCAAGCGTAAAGCGAATAATTTATATCCAATCAGAGGTAGAGGAATATATTTTATTATACTAAAATGTACACTGTACTATATTTGTTTTGTAACAGCAGCTCTAAGCATACTGCCTAATACTGTATAACTCAAATCACACTTGTGCATAAATGCACTTATTTAAATAAATACAATTTCTCAGTACAAGTATATTATTTATTTTTATTGTGAAGCTTTATTTAAGCTTTATTTAAGTATTCTTTGAACACATGAAGAGGAACAACACATCCAATATCTAAACAAAAGGCTGCCGCCTGTGACCCGCTAGTTTGACTTTGCTTGACCCTTTCTTGCGGTTCGCTTTATTAGTCCTAGGCTTCAAACAGGTGACCATGCAGAGTTCCTGACCTTTCCGCACGTCCCTTCCACAGGCCCACATGCACTGCCTAAATCTTTCTACACCTGCAGCATCTGGAAAAAAATTTTGTTACCTTGCTGATGTTCTATTACACAACCGTTTGACGGCCTTTGCTGGCCAGACATATACTAGTACATGCTTTAATAGGCAGTGGAGATCCACACCAAGTTCTTGTTACGTCGCCAGCACTACACTCCGTGTCCATGTACTAGCCATCAAGACCGTTCAAACGCTGGTAAACCAGGCAATAGAAATTGTGAAATTGAGTGTGTGTGAACCAGAGAGAATAGCCAGAGTGATAAAGGGGAAAGCCAGCATCACTGCAGATGATGAGAGCTGGATGGGAAACGACAGAATAGCTACAACTGTGCTCCAAAGCACGCACAGTCACAGCATTATTTATGTTATTTCAGAAACTCAGAATAAGGCTACAATATGTCTCAATGCTTGTTTATAGACACACTTAAATACTTTAGTGTACAATTATAACTAGAGTATTTAAGCATTAGTGAATATAGCCGACCCTCATTGAAAGTGTACTGTATCTGCTTACTGTTGTATAGTCATCTCGAGTGGACAATTGCTCATCTTTTTTATAAATGCATCGTGCACATTATGAGTTTTCTCGAACAGGGTTGCAAAAATTATTTTTGGGAATATAGGTGTAGTGTGTGGCTGATAAAAATCAGTACTTGGCTAAGTCAGAGTGTGTGCGCACATAACAAAGGCGGAGTTCGCTCCAGCTGTGGAACAGACCTGCAGGTTCCAGGACAGAAGACTGTACATCAAAGCTAGCTGAAGGAGCCACACTTAACCAGCTGGAGCAGGGAACATGGCTGTGATACTATACCAAGCCATTGTCCCAAAAAAAGCAACAGTTTCTAGCAACACACAATTTTCAAATCTACTGTAATGAAGGACGTTATATTTCATATAAGTGTAGTGGCTGCATTTATTCGTGAAAGAACTAATAGAATTAGAGTTTTCTTGGATGTTTTCCACAAGTGTGCACACGTGGAACACTTAGTTCAAACTCGTGTCATACAAACAGAACATGAGATGTACCACTAATGCTGTCGGATATATCATACCGATATAAATACTGTAAGCACAACACTTTACGAATTTTACCAACAAATTTCTAACAAGGATATGACTAGGTTTATTATTCAGATTTTTGTCTCTTTTTGTTTGTCTTCTTGATGTCTTCATGCTCTATGGTTTATAGCCTGAGCTTTTTCTGAACTCAGAATAACCCTAAGGTGGGAGGAGATAAATTACTTAAATTAGTCTCTTCACTCTGGCTATTTGTTTAGTCTGTCTGCAGTATATTTCCCTCATTAAAGTTTCACAAGCCGAGTGAGAAAACACGGATGGTGTTTGTGCTGTTATATCCAGTCTGCCCAATGCCACTTCCTTCTAGGAACACAATTTTATAGGTGTATATGTGTGGGCATGCTTTGAAATCTTGGTGGAAAATAAAAATCAGAAAATAAATATCGGACAGTTTGGACCTTGTGCAGATGAGCAAAATGGCAGATTCACTTGGGGGGGGAAAAAAAAAAAAAAGGGTCCGAAAAGGTTACCATAAAAAACTTAAGGAGAGAGGGTTAGATTAATAAGAAATTTCCAGAAGTCACTCGGCATCTAACCATCACAACCATATACAGATCCTCGTCAATCTGCTGCCACAGAATTAAAACCCAGACTTAAATAGGATGTTTTTGTATACAGTAGGTTCACTTTTTTTTCCTCATATGCGACGGCCTGGTGAGCTGTCCAGGGTGTACCCTGCCCTCACCCAGAGTTGGCTGAGATGGGCGCCAGCTTCCCCATGACCCTAATTAGGATTAAGTGGCTCAGAAAATGAATGAATGAATGTTTCTGTGTTAAGTTCACATGCACTTCCTGTGCATGTGTGTTTCTTCTGGTACTCCAGTTTCCTCCTGCAGTCAAACGATATGCACTTTCACCTAATTGGTTGTTCTAAATTGCTCTTACGTGTGAATGTGAGTATGAGAATTTGTGTGTTTGCCTTTCGCTGGTGTGGCAAGCTGTTCAGGGGGTTGTACCCCACCTTCATCCACTGTCGGGCACTGTCCATGGGGCTTTTTACACCTGAGTCATAGTGGCTCATCAGGCCGGTGCTTATCCCCGGTTTCCGTAGCATGAAGCAACTAGGAGTACAACTCCTCCTGGATGGGATGCTAGTCTATCGCAGGTTACCTTCCAAGTATATTTTTTACTGGTACCCATTTATTACTGCTGGGTGAACAGAGGCAGACTTATGGTTGAGACCTTGCCCAGGAGTCTTAGCACAGTGGTGGTCTAATTGGGATTTGAACTCACGACCTCAGGATCATGAGAGCAGCACCCTAACCACTAACCTAACCTAACCTAACCACCGGCCCCACAGTAAGATTAAATAGTTTGGCAAATAAATAAGTGGGCAAGACAAGAGAAAAAAGTTGGGACAATGACACTAAGTCTGGTGCTTATACATTTTTGCAAGGGGTTGATACATCATGTACCAAGAACCCCGACCCTGAACAACTTGTAAATTGTATTATTTTTAAATGTTAAATTTGTTTGTCATTATTTCCCCCAAACACCCCCTGAATAACCTGTTGGATTTTCTCTAAACAATCAAGTAGTCATTTCAGACAGGTATTAGTCCAAACGTTCTCTTTCAGGTAAGATAGATGGATGTGGGGTTGATATATGTATACCATATCATGAGGTTTAAGCTGAGTTACAAAGTCCCCAGGCATTATAATTCATTAAGTATTCTATTATGTAATGCCATATTAAGTTTCCATAATAGAAACACAGTTAATAAATAAAAAGCAAGAACTATAATCACATTCTAATTATGCCTAGTACTTTGATTAAGCTAGACGTGCCTATGTAATTTATATTTGCATATAGTTAGTACATATAAAAAGTTGAACATTTTTTTGTCTATATTGGTCTGACACTGACCTGAGGAATACAAGCAAATCTGTGTGGCTGTGCACTGCAGCGCCACCAAGACATCTGCTCTGCATTTCGACGCTCTCTGACAATCCAATGTCCCCCTTCCTCGCAATTATTTATGTCTTTTTCCATTTCCCACTCTGCATATCTCATTCTTTCACATGTTCTTCTTTCTTCTTTTTGGGACCACCCCCTCCTCTTCACATCCAACTGCAATGATGGATGTGAACCACTGTGACCTGACACCAGTTGAGTTTATTGCGGGTGTTTGTGTGAACTTGGGTTTGGAGCAACTGTGTTTCCTATTGGCCAAAGATTGGAATCAAAAATTAAATTGATTGACACAAGCAGGTTTCTGTGTGTGTGTGTGTGTGTGTGTGTGTGTGTATGTTTGTGTGCGTGTGTGTGTGTGCGCACGCGTGCGTGTGTGTATGTGTCAGCAATGACTTGTATTTATAGATTTTGATGTACTATGAAGCTACTACATTTGACTGTCTTGCTACAAGCTATTGTCTAGTCAATTTTTCTTGAATTTCTTGTCATAAGATCA
This sequence comes from Plotosus lineatus, assembly GCA_024760905.1. Taxonomy (NCBI): domain Eukaryota; kingdom Metazoa; phylum Chordata; class Actinopteri; order Siluriformes; family Plotosidae; genus Plotosus; species Plotosus lineatus. Next base: position 41,517,789 of record CM045736.1, on the reverse strand, counting down.
GAGTTAGCAGCATGATGTTATACACGGATCCCTCACTTTCCGCGATTAATTGGGACCGAGATCCCCACACGACCATCGAAATCCGCGAAGTAGGACCCCACCCCCGACTGCCTATTCGTACATGTATATGTGTATATAATAACAATTACACATTCAAAAATAATGCACAAGATGGAAATAAAATATAAATACACACACTTATGACTTGTATGCTAGGTTGGATGACTTGTATGCTAGGTTGGACAGTACGGAGGAAGAAAATGATTTATACAGGTTGGCACAGCAGAGAAATAGAGATGGGAAGGACAAACAGCAAGTTAGAGTGATTAAGGACAGGGTGGGAAATGTATTGACTGATGACAGAAGTGTGCTGGCAAGATGGAAAGAGTACTTTGAAGAGCTGATGAATGAGGAAAATGAGAGAGAAAAAAGAGTAGAAGCGGGTGACCGTTGAGGACCAGGAAGTATCAAAGATTCGTAAGGGTGAAGTGAGGAGGGCATTGAAGAGGATGAAGAGTGGAAAGGCAGTTGGTCCTGATGACATATAGTCATCAGGAGGTATGGAAGTGTCTAGGAGAGGTAGCAGTAGATTTCCTGACAAGAACATTCAACAAGGTCTTAGAGAGTGAGAGGATGCCGGAGGAATGGAAGAGAAGTGTGCTTGTGCCCATTTTTAAGAACAAGGGAGATGTGCAGCGTTGTGGCAACTACAGAGGGATAAAGTTGATGAGCCATACGATGAAGTTATGGGAAAGAATAGTGGAAGCTAGACTAAGGGCAGAGGTCAGCATCTGTGAACAACAGATTTTGAGTTGTTTTTTGTTTGTTAAGAGTTTTTTTTTTTTTTTGCATAATTGGCCTTGTTTTTGCATAATTCTGCTTAACTTTTTCTCTTATTCTTCCTTAATTTCCTTATTTTTTAATTCAATGAATATTTATTTATTTATTATTTTTTTAAAAACCCGTGATGCACTGAAGCCGCATGAATTGAAGTGTGAAGTAGCGAGGGATCCCTGTGCAGTAAATGTCCAGCAGTGCACCTCCGTTTTACTGGACGATTTGTTTATTTCGATGAGTGTGTTTGTTCCAGTTTTGCCAATGCTTTCTGCTTAATTACATCTCAAAGCTACTCAAAAAACATAAAACTAGCCAAAACAATTCAAGTTTGGATAAGGAAGAAGAAATGATCTTTTCTCAGCTGCAGCATCGGAAACTAGGTCAATGTAGTGCACATGCATTTCTGATGTATGGACGTCATATTGTTTTGCAGCATGTATTATATAATAATAATGGTCCTGTTCATCATTGTCACTGACTCCTTGCTACTGTTTGTGAAAATGTAGTTGATGTGATATTATTTAGAATGTAACTGCACAGGAATGGCAGGGTCCGTTTCGCCACTATCTCGGGATTAAGACATTATTCTATTATTAATCACCCTCTATTATGGTAGGTTGGCTGGTCATAGTCCCTGTTGGCAGCTATTCATCAGGTCCTCGTACATCTTTCATTTCTGTCTAATCCTTCCTCCTCTGCAGGTGTACACCTTTCATGCTGAGCATTGCCTTTAGTCTCTCTCCGTCACAAACTTCATTAAGAAATCAGAAAAGAAAATGTGTTATTACTGAGCTCGGATCTTCAGCAAGCATACAGATATTAATGCACGACGATGAACTGCCGAAAGTTAATAAACCAAAACAGCTAAAACATACCCCTTATGTTTTTTTTAAATTAATTAGTATGCTGTATTAGTTAGGAGCATAATTAGCTCTACCACTTGATACTGCCATCATGGAAAACAGAAAATTAATACTCTAGCACAGGAAACTTTCCTGCAATTAGATAGATTCTTTAAAAATATAAAATAATGCTCCCATAATAGGACACAGGAAATGTTAGTGAAGCATAATAGTTTATATATATATATATATATATATATATATATATATATATATATATATATATATATATATATATATATATTACATATATATATTATATATACAGTTTATATATATATTTATATATATATATATATATATTTTTTTTTTTTATATAAATATAAAAGCATGGTTAATGTGCCTTATTGGAGATCAGGTTCATGGGACCGCTTCACTCTTTTGCACATTTTAAAATAAATGTTTAAGTGAAAATCTAGATGCAGTCGGTCAGTAAATTTCTGAGCAATTAGCAACGGGAATTTCCGTATTCTGTATAAAAACAAATTCTATTGGCTGAAGGCCTTCATGACATTACGCACTGCCCAATCACGGCATGGATGTTATTATACCGGGCTCTCTACACACTGCATGACTGTAGATGAGTAGATAAGAGGACGGAAATACGATTGTGACAGGATTACACACCGGGACCTCTGCGGTCACCTTTTTTTTTTTTTTTCAACAAAAGCATTACTTACGGTTCAATTAGTGGGAATAGCCGAAGTTTTTTTAACTGTTCCGAAGTTTTCCGAATGCATGTAAAAAAAAAAAAAAAACGGTTTTGCTTCAGAGTATCGCGATACGTATTGTTTGCCTGTTAACCGGTTTAAACCGATAAATTGGTTTTACTGCACAGCCCTACTTACAAGTCACCTCGAGTTATTGGCACTCCTAAATTTACATTTAACACATTCTTCTCATATAACATTTTCTAAATTTAGACAGTAGCAAGCAGAGCATGTGAGACCAAGATCTCATTGGGTCAAAATCATTCTCTTGTGCTTCCCTCTTCAGCTTACCTCACGGGTTTTCAGTGGGGTTCAGGTCAGGGGATTGAGATGAGGTGATTGTTTAGACATATGCTTCAGAGGATTGTCCTGCTTGAAGATCCATTGATGACACAGTTTTTGTGTTCACTCAAGCGCCATCTTGGACAGGTCCACCTGACGCCACCTTGAACAGGGATCTCATTGGTTAGGAGGAATGAAGCATCTACCTCCCATTGCCTATTATAGATCTGAATATACCATGATGCTTTTCATGTAAGGGACAGAGTTACTGTTGTTTTATGCTTTATTTCTTGACTCAGGCTTTTAAACTTTCATAAACATTTGTAAGATTATAACTCTGCTAAGACGTGCACACGTGCGTGTGTGTGTGTGTGTGTGTGTGTGTGTGTGTGTGTGTGTGTGTGTGTGTGTGTGTGATTTCTGGTGCGAGTAAGGAGAAGAAACGGGCTCGAGTGATATCACAAAGGAATATGGCCAAATCCGTCTACCATTGGTACGATATTGAAGCAGAAGGCGGTCTTAAAAGGTATGCTTTTATAATTTTTAAAGGGTTTAGGGGGTAGTATTGGTAGCCTTGGAACAAATCACGTATTTTACATGTAAAATGTGGTTCAACGTATGAAAAATGCAGGTTATGAAAAAAGCTCTGGAACGGATCAATTTCGGTTAGGTACCACTGTATTTGTAGTTATCGAACAGAATAAAAGCCTTTTTTTCTTCCTTTTTAAAGAATAATCAGTTGGTGATTTTGGAGACTTGATGACAACAAGATTTTACTTTTTCTTATAATTTACTAACAGTTATCCTTCGACATGTTCTGCCCCTCCTTCCATCCTCCTTAAGCATTGGGACAAAATAAACTTTGAAGGTCAACACACTTCTCTATTATTTAATCTGTGTTTTCTTTAATCTTTGCCAGGCTGATGGATGATGAAGTGTATTTATCCTGTGTGTCAACTTGTATTGGTTAATAGAAAGTTAACGTCAAACAAAAATAGGAAGTCATAGATTGCAGCCTTCCTGCACACGCCAATCAATTAACAATAGACAACTTGAATGGAAAACATACTTCAGTGGAATTGTGCTCACTAGAATTTCCATTGGTGAAAATAATCATGGCACGTGTGTTTTTGGAATAAATAAGGATATCCTGATGAGGGTTTTGCTTTTCTCTGTATTTGTGCTTTTATTTCGGTGCCACATATAGGCGCACATACAGAGTCTTACAGCGGCCTTCACACTACTGTACAACAATTGAAGAAACGAACATGAACGGATCGCAAAAATCCAAAAAGACACCAATACGCACAAAATATGAGACAAATTGATTCCCAACGTCTGGGCAGAAAGCACTGATAATGTATAAAATCAATTCAAAATGAAATTAATACAAAATCAGAGTAAATCCAGATCATGAGCGCAGCACCCGAACCACTATGCCACCAGCCCCACTTATTATCCATAAACCACAGCAAATGCTGGACAAATATTAAATAATAGTAACAAAATGTTTTACCACGGGGTCCCCAAACTTTTTCCTACGAGGGCCACATAACTTTTCCTCTGATGAGGGGCCGAGGTCAGTTTGTAACAGAAAAAGTGTGACGATCGCAGGGCTGCCTGAACATAAACATTTATTGTTTTCCAGTAAGCCAAGCATGAACAAATATTACTAACCCTTACTGGGATATTCACAGAAAAAATGTCAGGAAATAAAAAACAAACAAACAAACAAACAAACAAACAAAAAAATCAGTTGAGCAACCCGAAAGCTGCCTGAAAAGATGACTGGTTGAGCCGAGCCTGGTGTACAAATGTATTCTCCTGAGCTAACAGTCTACTTTTTAGCTTTCAGAGTTTGTCTACTCACATTTGGCCTTGCAAGAGATTATACTCGTCTTTGTGACGGGACTCAGAGTCTCGGCACAGATTGTATTCTTTGAATACCGCCACATTATTTTGTTCTATTTGACAGGGGAGAGTCTCGGATTTTTATTTCTGGGGAGGGTTGAGATAGGGGCACAGACGGCGGAAGGGTGGAATAGAATGTCATGTTCTGGGTGTGTATTAGTCTTGATCGCGTGACCAGACTAAAAAAAGTAATCACAACATGTCTCTGGTAGTGTTCAGGGGGCCGGGCCAAATGTGGAGATGGGCTGTATCCGGCCCGCGGGCCGTAGTTTGGGGACCACTGTTTTAACAGATGAGTTATTCGCGCACTCTCCGGGTTGATCCACGAATATAAACGTTCACGTTTGTATGCACGTATAAAACATTCAGACACTAACTGAACAAATTTTCTTCCCATCGCATTTTGTGGGCCCTGAAGATGCTCAACACACTAAAGGTGAGGCAAAAATTCAAGGCTCCATCTCCACCACCCACACCTTCCCTGAAGAACAGCTGGATCCCAAGAAGCCTGATGATCCAGGTCTCCCAGTCCCAACTTTTCACCAGACTCCAAAAAAAAAAAAAAAAAAATCATCTTGACTAGTTCAGCCAATGAAGCACAAAAAAAAGCCCAGGGCCATGAAGAAAGAATTCAAGTTCAGGAGTGTACATGATGACCAGTGTGAATGAAGAGCAGAAAGTCCACTGAAATTACCTCCCTTGGGGTGGATGATTGAGGCCGTACTAGTGACTAGTTGCAATCTAACCGCGGATAAACAAAACATGGCACATACAAAGCTTGCTTGGGAAATGTATGCGCATGTACAAAATATCAACACAAAATTAAACAAAATCAAAATGAACATGAGTGTGTGCCTGCAAATGCAAAAACTGTTCATACGCTGATCAAATTCGTTTTAGTTTTAATGCTGTATAAAGAACAGAGCCCAACCTACTGTACTTGCAACATGTTTTGCGTGGTATTCATTCTTTCTTTTTTGACCGGTGCTTTGTACATGGATTTGTGCATAATGGATCTGGACATCTCTTCAAAAGCTGTTTGTTACTTCAGCAGTTATGAGATGACGGTCTCCCCTCCGTTCTGAGCCTGGTACTATATCCCATTGTGTCCTGTACCACCTCACAGGTGCGAAAGAAATCAGGTGGAGGTATTAAAATAACTCTACAGTGATCAGCTGACTCAACAGGTATTCAAGAGACAATAATAAAAAAAAAGAGCAAAATACAGCGTACCAGCTAGGAGTAGCTCAGGGAGCAGCCACTCAACATCCCAAAATTAGGGTCAAGAGGACGCTGGCCCCATCCCAGCCGACTCCGGGCGACACCCTGGACAGCTCGCCAGGCCATCGCAGGGCGGAAACATGCAGACAGCTTTGCAGCTACTCTTGTCGAAAGTCAGCAATGTTTTTTTTTTTTTTTTTTTAAATGAACCTCACAACATTGTGAGACAGCGAGAGACATGACTGTCCTTTTATAACCCAGTTAGCAGCACAGGGGCGGGACAGTGACAACCTGTGGAAAGTGGGGCTTGAACCCCCCAACCTTAGGATCAGTGATCCGGCACCTTTATCACTTGGCCCCACCACTGACTCCGCCCAACATCGAGTCCTCAAATATGATCTTCAGAATCACAGAGCTAATTAGCCAATTAATCACCCACGCAGTACTTTTGCCTCCAGGTGTTCTCTGTTCACAGGGAGCACTCCAAGCGTTTTAAACAGAGATGCGAGAAACAGGACAACACACACTGAAACAAGACGCAAATCAAAGCCCAACCTGATTCTACTCTCTCAGAGCATCTATTAGTGAGTCTGATTTTGTACCTGAACCTGCTTTGACAGGACAGACGGATTATGTGACCGATATGTGAAGCAGTGACAGATCATCCTGTCTGTCAACAATGGTGGTGCAGTTCATCATGACTCTCAAATCACACACACAAAACTGCGGCACTACCAGTGGCAACACACTGCTTATAGTCATGACACCAAAACCATGGCAACCAAACACAGCACACTCCATCTTAGTGCCATGCGGAGAAACATTTATTTATACTGGATAAACCACCTGGATGAGAACTTACTGCACTGTTCAAAACATATCTTGAGAATTACAAAAGTATTATGTTTACCTGAAGAACTGCAGCTCTCATAATATTTGACACACACAAAAAAACGGTGACATATTACTGACCTATCAGATGGAGATACATTTTAGGTATCATGTAATTTCACTTAGGCTCATAGTTTCAAAAACTTAAAAAGGTCAAGAGGGGAAGATACATTTGAAAATGTTGTTTCGTATTTTAATGTGAATATTAAAAATCTGTCAGCATGTCCTCGAATGATGCATTACATGTAAAACAGGTATACAGGAATTCCTCACTTTCTGCGGTTAATTGGGACCGAGATGATCCTGCGACCACCAATTCCGCAAAGTAGGATCACCCCCCCCCCCCCAACCCACAACCCCCCAACTGACGTATACCTACATGTATATGTGTATATAATATCAATAAATACATATTCAATGCTATAAATGCTTATAAAAACAATTGCATTAAACAAATGATGCATAAGATGTAAGTAAAATATAAATACACACATACAGACGCAGATGCACACCTCACAACAATGTAAGTCATTTTGATGGGAGGGGTTTGGGTTGATTTTTGTTTCGTGTTTATTTAGAGCTTTTTTTTGTTGTTGCATAATTGGTCTTGTTTTTGCAGCATTTTCATTAACTTTTCCCCCTATTTTTCCTTCATTTCCGTTTTTTTTTATTTATTTGACGAATACTGTATTTAAAAAAACCCAAAAAAACCCGCAATGCACTGAAGTCGCATGAATTGAAGCGCGAAGTAGCGAGGGATCCCTGTATTTGACAATTGCCACTTTTCCCACTTGAGCCGATTGTAAAATGCAGACTGTAAAGCAGCGTTCCTGTTTTCCCTTCTATAGAAATAAATGATGTTTTCCAAATCGATGCTTATTATATTATTGCTGTTTTTGATGTGGTATTATTCTGAGTGAGCAATTTCTTTGCCTGAAGGTAAAAATTAAAAGGAAAAATGACCTGGATAGCTGTTTTTTTTCCCCATTGTATTTTATTGCCTATAAATTGCAAAGTTCTGTTAAGAAAAATTTGAAAATATCCTCTTGAACCACCACATTTATTATTTCCCTAAATTTAATATTTTCACAATTAATTTAAATAATCTTGTGCTATTCTTGTCTAATTAAACAATTAAAATTGAAGCCTAATATGAAAATGATACCACAGAAGGGTCACTGAACTACAGCATGAAACACACACACACACACACACACACACACACACACACACACACACACACACACACACACACACACACACACTGATGGCAAGAATATGCAAAGTGGAGTAAAATGTTAGAAAAAATAATCTAAACCTTTCTAGCACCTTACATATGTGATCCCTCACATGGTTGCCACAGACTTGAGAGACATTAATTAAATATCCACACTCAATATAGCTCGAGACGGAATTGCTGTACAATGCAGAAAATGATGGGTTTCCACATTATCTAACACTATGTATTACTCTCTGAATGTACAGTGCTCTCACCACATTTTCACGTGGGTGGCAGAGGATGTTTTGACGTCTTTGTGACAGGTTAAATGTGATGTGAAAGCAACACAACTGGCTGGTGAATAACCAACCAACCAACCAACCTCTGGTCTGTTCTTGGATCTTATTAAGTTGGACTATGAGAAAAAAAAAAAAAAAACATTATAGGTACGATCAATTCATTCACTAAACCACTTGGAGCCTATCCCAGCCGGCTCTGTGTGAAGGCAAGGTTCACCCTGAACGACATCAGTCCATCGCTGGGCCAACACATACAGTCTTTCACACACACACACACACACACACACACACACACACACACACACACACACACACACACACACACACAATCACACCGAGAGGTAATTTGGAGGAACTAATTATCCTAATGTGCAGGTCCTTGGACTATTGGACGAAACCGGGATACCTGGAGGAAAGTCACTTAAACTCCACATAGAACCACATTTGCTGAGCCTGGGACTTCCGTGCTGCCCACAGAAACAATTGTAAAAGTAAACACAATATGCCTTATCTACTCTTAGTAGAGCTGGGAGATGGTGTGGGAAAGAGAGATGACTCCATATCAGATTACAGAATCACTCATATTCTTACTTAATTCCAAAGCACTTCGAACCATTGTTGTTTTACAGACCTAAATTGCACTAGTGGAATGTGACATGTTCTTTGTGCCATGTGAAACTGCTTTCTAAACAGGATTAAAATGTCAAACACAAAATCAACAGCGGCCATGCAACATCCCGAAGACAGTAACTCCACATATTCCCCAGCTGCAGCTTCGTGTGTGAATCAGACCCCTCTAGACACCAACACATTTTACGGGTGTGTTGTCTCGAAATCCTCGTGATAAAAACAGTGAAGCTCAAAGCTGGAGGCACAGCAAGAATGACTGCAGAGCTATATCTACATAGATGAACACAGAATTGGGCCCTGGACTCACTGAACACACTCCAATGAGTGAAGATGGAAACTAACTCACTGTATGACATTAGAACTTTAAAAAAAAAAAAAAAAACTTTCAAACTATTGCAACCAAAATATAAAAAAATAAATACACAGATCCCTCACTTTCTGTGGTTAATGGGGACCGAGACCCCACTGCGACCACCGATTTCCACCAAGTAGGATCAACCCCCACCACACACACACACTCCCCGACATATACGTACATGTATATGTGTACATAATATCAATAAGTACATATTCAACACCATAAATGCTTATAATAACAATTCAAAAATAATGTATATGATGTGAATAAAATATAAATACACACATACAGATGTGCGCGCACACACACACACACACACAGATGTGCAGCTCACATAAAAATCTAAGGAGTTTTTGATTGTGTTTTTTTTTTTTTGCAAAATTGGCCTTGTTTTGTGGCATTTTCTTGAACCTTTCCCTATTTTTCCTTAATTTCTTTATTTTTCAATGAATATTTTTGAAAAACCCGCGATGCACTGAAGTCACAGAAACTGAAGCACAAAGTAGGGAGGGATCACTGTATAGCAATTCCCGTATTTTCCGGGCTATATGGCACACTGGATTATAAGGCGCATAAAGCGAAACAAAAGTCAGATAAGTCAAACATGATTCAACACAGTCACAATAACTCTCAACATTGTTCATTTGTAGTATTATAAAACAATAAACTCACTTTTTCAGTTCATTCCTCCCACAAATCCATGACATTCTTCACCTTCAGAGTCTGAGATTAACAGTCGCACGAGTTGGACATAAAACCCGGATCCCTCTGTTATTTTTTTATTATTATACTTGTATTGTAATATTTTATTATCTATTATTCCCTTGCGTGCATGGAGTCGCAGATCAATAGAGACGGAGATTAGGTGGAGAAAAAAAAAAAAACTTCAGGGGTCGTGACCTAACCTTCTTTCAGCCACTCCCCCTTAAAATGATGCCGTCATCACAGTAACAAACATGGTGGCGCTCATTCGTAGCATGAGTATTGTGTTCATTACAGAACGGAGGTGTTTACTCTTAAGGAGCTGTATCAGAGTAACTGTAAATTCAGGAAGGTTAATCCGAGGTCAAAGACAACCTAATATAGTGCTAAATACGTCTGCCTCACAGTAAGAAGGTACTGGATTCAATTCTGCCCGTGCTTGCAGGGGGGTTCTGCAGGTACTACGGTGCTCCCCCCACCACACACACAGCCCAAAAGCACGCGCATCATGCTAATGCTAAAGGCAACTCCATATTGCCCCAGTGTGTGAGAGTGAGTGTGAATGGTTGTATGTGTGTTGCACTGCAACAGCCTGTCGAGCTGTTCAGGGTGTACGCCGCCATCGCCCTGAGTTGGCCGAGATTGGCGCCAGCCTCCTTGTGACTATAATTGGGAGTAAGCAGTTTAGAAAATGAATAAACCTTAATCTGTCATCTATAAGTCAAAGTCCAAATACTAGAACAACCAGATAATCAAAAAAGTACCGGTTTTATTTAAATAAATATTATAAAATATCATATTATTCAATTTTGTCTTTAAAATGAAATCTTTGTTGTGACTCATTTTATGACTGCAAAATCAAAAGGTTTTTCGTTATGTATTTATTAAGAGACACATTTTGTATTTTAGATTTGTTTTTGTTTATTCGTTGAGCACCTTACCCAGATCACATCACGTCTGAGAATTGTATTTGTTTCTTACATTGTCCCTGGCAGGCAGTAAGTTGTGTATGATGAAGTTGACTGAGGTGTTTTTTTCATTTAAAAATATTGAACATCTTCACAGTCAAATGCACACACTGAAGCACTATATGATGTATTATGAGATATACTGTATTGGGGCAGTGGTGGCCTGGTGGTAAAAAAAAAAAAATCGCTGATCCTAAGGTTGGGGGTTCGAGTCCCACTCTTCACAAGGTTGTCACTGTTCCCCCAGTGCAGCTAACTGGATTATTAAAGGCCGCCCATGTCTCTCACTCTCTATGATGAGACGTTCATGCAAAAGAACCATTGCTGAGTTTCGTAAAAGAGTAGCTGCACAGCCGTCAGCGTGTTTCTGTCCCTTGCTAAAGGTTTGTGCCAGGAAGGGCATCCGACATAAAAACCTATGCCAAATCAAACATGTGAATCATTAATATCACTTCCATGAAGATGGAGGCAGATGATAGGCAGATGATTCACTGTGGCGAACCCCGAGAAAAAAAGGGAACAGCCGAAAGGAAAAGATGATGAGATGATATATTCATTTTCTTTTTGTTTTTATGAAAAGAAAAGTTATGTGTCTCTGTACATTTCCCATCATTCACTGCAGTTATGCATTCACTGCAGTCCCACTCTCCACAAGGTTGTCACTGTCCCCCCCAGTGCAGCCAACTGGGTTATCAAAGGCCGGCCATGTCTCTCACTGTCTATGGTGTGAGGTTCATGTAAAAGAACCATTGCTGACTTTCGACAAGAGTAGCTGCAAAGCCGTCAGCGTGTTTCCGCCCTGCGATGGCCTGGCGAGCTGTCCAGGGTGTACTCTGCCCTCGCCCTGAGTTGGCTGGGATGGGCACCAGCCTCCCCGCGACCCTAATTAGGATGAAGCGGTTACAGAAAATGAACTGATGAACACTGCAGTTATTGTGAAATATAGAAATAATATGACTTCCATGAAGATGGAGGTGGATGATTCGCTGTGGCGACTCCTGAAAGGGAACAGCCGAAAGGAAAAGAAGAAGAAGAAGAAGAAGACGAGTGAAAGGATTGAGCAGTTACAGATGAGTGTCAGTCATACAGAAAGAGCCTGGCATTGTGAGCTTACCTCCGATTAAATTATCTTTTATCCAGTCACTTTTGTGGCATTCCTAGCCTTTCAAATCTTTTCTGCTTCATATTTGGCCTTTAGGACATGACATGACATGACACTTACAGGCACCGCAACATTCATACTGAACCCCACTGGTTGTGTGGTGTAGAGTGGTGGCAGTGGAAGAAATCGAAATGAATCCTGTACCTGGATGCACTACATCATATGTTCTTAGCTGGAAAGCTTTTATGATTGCCAAGTGGTTTTCTGCTGCCCCCGCACAATCCAGTGCTATACTGAGAACTGTTACAGCACCACAATCCTGTTAGCACTATGCATGTAGGAACAAATAATGTGAAGAGATCAGGACGCGAGAAAAGAATGAGAAGGCACACTTAACATCCACACCTCCACGAGCTAGCAAAGAGCATAAAAGGAAGCCCAGGAATTTCTGCGACTGAACACAAGGCATCCAGCAGTGGCATTAGCTTTTTAAACAGGTCTCTACATGAGTGACTTAAATGTTGCCAGCTGTCTGTCTCATGTGGGTTTCTGTGTTTAAAAGGCTAAAATAATGCTCCCTCTGGGGAGGTTGGTTATGTAGTAAGCTGCACAGGCGTGTGCCATTCTGCCACTCTAGGAGAAACACAATTATGCCACCCCCTCTCAATCTGTAGTGACTCAACCAAAAATGCAAAAGCCAGCATACTTATCCCATGCTTCTAAATAAAATATTGCATCTCTAATGCACAGCACTATACCTGTTATGTTCTGAGAATACTGGTACACAAAGAATGCATTTCGGAGCACAAATGCCGCACTAAGCAAAGACAAGTTTACATCATACTAGTGCTCGTTACAATTCCTCATTTAAATACGCAAGCACCAGTAAGCGCGACGGTGAACAACCAGCCAAAACATGCACTATACAAATACTAAAGGCAGAACTCCTGATAAATTCTTTCTTGATCGGTGTCTGAAGCTGCTGAAAAAAGAGTCGCTCCTTTAAGAAGGGAATGAATAAATACTCTCTCCATTGTTTCCCGAATTCAATCTGAAGCAAAGGAAGGAAAGCTTAACACCCCTTTACCCAGCTAAGTGTATCACTTTTATTTTTTAATTACCGTATTCAACGTAATAAGTGCCCGGATCCAATAAGCGCCCCCCAGTGTTTTTGATCTTCCGTAACACTAAAATGAGGCGTTCACTGGCTATAAAAGTGAGTTTACACGGTATTTCAAGACCCCCTGCCAACTGGGGAATGTCTATAATGTTCATCAATAACAACACATTTGATTGTTCCGCTGTGCTTTAAAAAACAGGAAAATATTTTGCTGTTCTCTTGGTAAATGTCCAATAACCGATAAAACATTAGAAACTGCTACAGCAAAACTATGGGATGCTCTGAATGAGCAATGAGCCAGATATGGACCTATCAGAAAGTGATGAGGATTTTTCACCCGATTCTCCTGCTGACTAACTTCATACATTTAAGGACGTTCCTGGCCATGTGCTTTTGTTTATGTTCGTGTTGATTGGCTCGATTTGACTTCCAGGAAAATATTTAAAGGAACAGTACCAGGAGGGAAAAGTAATTGCCTATTATTAAAAAATTATGCTGCTTTCTGTTTATTTTCAGCTTTCATGCAAGCAATTTGGTTGATACCACAAAATGAATAACACAAATAGCAGTAAAACGCTTTTATTGTTCTGTTATTATTCATGTTTTCCACCTCGATGGTAATAAGCACTTACCGTTCCACTCTGCTGGTAAACATTTTAATAAGCGCCCACCCACTCCAATTTTTAAACACGTCGAATACGGTATATCAATTACATCTGGCTAATTTTATTTTATAACAAGCCTGTGTTGCTGTAGACGGTGTATGTGTTGTGTGTGTATGTGTGTCAGGGGAAGAGATGAGATGTAAAAAGGCCTAATTAGATCATAGAACCACCCAGAAAACGATCAATTCTTAAATGTCCATGGTCCCAAAATGTATATCTGCAGTATAAGGTCTATATCTACCCAAAGGAAAACATTTTAAAATATGTTTTCAGTAATGGTTAATATAGTTGGTGCTGGTGGTGTAGTGGTTAGGGAGCTGCATTCATGATCAGGAGGTTGTCTTCAAATCCCAGTTAGACCCCCACTGTGCTAAAGCCCCTGGGCAAGGCCTTAACCACAAGTGTGCCTCTGTTCATTCAGCAGTGTAAATGGGTACCAGTAACAATATACTGGGAAGGTAACCTGCGATGGACTAGCGTCCCAGTTGTACTCCTAGCCGCGTCACACTATGGAAACCGGGGATAAGCACCGGCCTGATGAGCCACTAGGCTCGGGTGTAAAAAGCACAGAGAACTTTACCTTTAATGATTAATATAAAAAAAATGACAGCGACACTATAATAAGCTGTGAATTTTTGGCTTCGGCTCAGTTCTTTCAGTCAACTAAAGGAACTTGGGGTGGATTTATAGTAACTATGGGTGGGAAACCTTGTGATGAACCTCAGTATTCACTGGTGCCAACCAGCATTAAGTCAGCAATAGGGTTGTCATGGACAGGTGAATGGACATGGGATAGCCATTGATGTCATGCTCCATGCGAACGGGTATCCACTCAGGAGCTCTGTTACAATGACTGTCCATGTATTTGATCTGGCGTCTCATGGAGCGGCACAAAGCGTACCAAATTTTCAGAGTTAATAAAAATTTGCTTTACAGTTCAATGACAGTTTTGAGGGTCATACACAGTTTTTCTTGTTGCATGCAAAATTTCTTCGTGAATTTATTTTGCCACAAGTGTTTGTAAATAGAACTTGCTAAAGTTCTAAACCCTAAAGCTAAGGGTTTCCACCCTTTAAATACCGTTGGGTCAATTAATCATTCTTTTTCTTCTTTCTTTTTCTTCCTCTTCTTTCCTTGTCTTTTTCTACAGGATAGCTGCAGCATCAGCAGCTAGACAACACAATTCTTTCTCAAGGGCAGCAGCATGTGGGAATTCTTCCTGACAGAAATACATTTCCATATTCCGGAGGTCCAGCTTGTATATTTGAAGAAAATTTGCCTGGTATTTTACTGTGAGTTCGTAAAAGGTCCTAACCATTCCGAAACAGTGGCAAAAGAACGGTAAATACTGGATAATGCTCACCGACTGTCCTTTATTAAAATACTTCTGCAAGCAGTGACATGAATTATTCTAATTGTCACAAATGACAGACATGAACCCTAATGTTCATCAATATTTGTCAGAAAGGGTAGTAAGTTCGTCAACATTCATCACTCAAGCAGTGCAAAAGGCAACATCTTGCCAAGATAAAGTATTTTGAATATTGTCAAAATCATCCAGCATTTGTTATTGGAAGATTTAAGACACAAGACCTGAGATCCGTCAACTTATTTCTAGATTGGAACTAACTTATTCCAAGATTTTTTGTCAAGTCAAATGATGATCATTCCACGCCACAAGATAATTTCACTAGTATTAAGTAATTTTCTCCTCAAATTCTGCGTTCCTTGTATTTTAACTAATCTTTTTTTTTTTTTTTGCATGAGACATGAATATGGTTTCAGACCAAAATGTTTGTTTTGCCAATTTTTTTTACTTTGTTCATTTTAGCCAACAAATTTGATGTTTATAGAAGAAAGTACACTGTGTTTTCTTTCTTCATAAAAGTCCTGTGCTATGAGAAAGAAAATAAACGAACATTAAAAGGCGGACCAGAATATGACAAGCGGCCATACAATCTGAATGCAATAACTCACCAAATGACTCAACACAAACTAATTTTTAACCAGTTTTGAGCTATGGGGGGAAAGGCTGTAGCCAAAAAGAAAATAAACAGTTCTCAGAAAGAAAGAAAGAAAAAAAAGAAAAGAAAGAAAGAAAGAAAGAAAGAAAGAAAGAAAGAAAGAAAGAAAGCGACTCATATAGCCAACAAAAAATTTAGCCGTGTTCGGCTCAATTGGGCATTGCCACTTTTCTAAATCCTGACCATGCCCACTCTTCTTCTTTTTTTTTTTTTTTTTTTAAATCCGTGGCAGTTATATGGATAAAACAACAGGAATAAAATTATTATTTTATATTCTAGGGGCCATTCAAACTTGTTTTGTCAGTTTTAGACAAATTTCACCAGTTTGGAAAATGTGTAGATTTTCTGTGTCTTGTAAAAGTCTTTTTTGAGATCAACAGTTTCACAGTTTTCGGTAGTAAAAATGTGAATAAATATTAAAAAAAATAACTGTTTCTATGATGCACAGTGCTGCTAACTGGGTTATCAAAGGCCGGCCATGCCTCTCACTGACTATGGCGACAGGCTGTAAAAGAACCATGGCTAACTGTCACCTAGAGCTGCTGCATAGCTGTCATTGCTATGTAATGGTCTTTTGAGCTGTCCAGCATGGACTCTGCCCTTGCCCAGAGTCGGCTGAGATGGGCGTCAGCCTCCCCGTGACCCTAATTAAGATTAAGCGACTGGTCGGGAATTCTGGCTTATGGCGCAAGAACTAGAGAGAGCTGTCTATCATCTGAAAATGAATGCAAATCTATACAGAATAATATTTTATGAAATAAATAATAAAGTGAATGATAATAATACAGGGATACCTCGACTTAAGACGTTTCAAGTGGTTTTCAATTATACGTCGGTTTTCAAAAAATATAGTTTGTCATTATAATCATATGATTGCGCCCCACTATTTGAGAAGCACTGATTTATGCATCATCACAGCATTACTGGCACATGATTCAAATTTAGCCAATGGCTGAGAGCTTTTTTTCCTCTCTCCTGCTGATTGGTTGCAGATGTACACTTTTTTTTCTACTTCACGCACATGTTATGAACATGATTGCTTGAATTATGAATTCACGTTTTTTTAGTGTGTTTTAAAGTATTATTTAAGCCCTATGATGCAACTCAAATGCCCTGCATCTTCTCTAGCTTCTGGTAAAGAGCCTAAGGGCTTTATTTATTCATAAATATCACAGTATAAAATTCAAAAGTTTTTACTTAGATCTTACAAATGTTTATGCAGGGTTAAAAGCCTGAGCCAAAAGATAAAGTTGCAATGAGCACACTCGAAAAACTCATGAAACAACAGTAACTCTGTCCTTTACACGAAAAGCATTACGAGTGCTCCATAATAGCCAATGGGAGGGAGCTGTGTCATCCCTCTGAGACAATGGGAGGCCAGAGGGGCGGGATGTTGGGAGATAGCTGCGTCATTCCTCCTAGCCAATGGGAGGCCAGTGGGGAAGGATGTTAGGAGATAGCCAATGGGAGGGAGCTTCATTACTCTTAGCCAATGGGAGACCAGCAGGGCAGGATGTTGGGAAATGTAGTCAATGGGAGAGCAATTCGTACATTGTTTGAATTTTTGAGATGGTGCTTTAATAACGTGAACTTGTTTTGTATCCAGAGACAAAAATTTTAGGAAAATGTTTTTCATAACCTGGATTTTTCGTTTGTTGGGGCTTTCGTAAGTTGAGGTTCCACTGTATATATATAATATTGTACAAGTAAATTTGGCATAGCCTAGAATAGGCGAGTCTAGAGACAAGCTAATTCGATTTAAGTCGTTTTTGACTTACGTCGTCTCGCCTGGAACCAATTAACGACGTAAGCCGAGGTATACCTGTAATATTAACTCAGTGTGTCAGGTCTTATACACACACTCACAAAATAGGCTGATTTTATTTTACCTAGTGATCCACACAGCTCAAGCCTATAATTGACACATACGGAGACAAATTCCGAATAATCCCTTTTTAAGCTATTCAATGTATATTTAATATCAAATGTTGAATCCTGTGTAAATACATTTATTTCATAGTAATGAGAATGAATTTCTCCCTTTGCCTTAAGCATGCAGGGAGGGAGGGTGCCTCTGCCTCTAGGGTGAAACAGGCCTTGATTTAAGCTGCCGGGCCCAAAGCCACATCATCAGTGAGGAATCCACAGCTGAGCATGGCTCGGAGCAGGAAATCATCATTAGGTTATCATCACTTTCTGCATTTCCCCTCCCTACAGTGCCTACGTCACCATCCCACACACCATCCCGCCTGGGGCCTCATCACTAATTCACACTCACTCATGTTTTCTCAAATAGTGTGTGAATTCTCCACTGAACGCACTGCATGTATTAGCAGTGTAACATTTTACTAAAACCTCAAGGCTTAGTAGCACTGGGTGTGAATTAATAGTTTGAAGAGTTTAGCCATTTGATATTTTCTTTTGATAAAAGCAAAGGTTTAGCATTTAGCTATTCTAGTTTGGTCCTACATAGAGAGGGAGATTTCCGAACATGTGTAGACAAAGTAGACTCACAATAAACATGCAATTCAATCGGAATGTGTTTATTCACTTACATGCCTGCAATCTACCTTCCTACATGAAATCATACCTCGGGACTGTCACAAATAAATGAACGAAAGGTCTGAAGTAGGAAGATAGAGGAGCCTGCAGTGAGAATAAGTTAAAGAGGGATGTCTGGGTGGAAAGCTGCCGAAGTCGTTAACGTCAAGTGCTAAATGTAGCAGAGCTTTTCCACACACCAAACATTTCTATTAATGAGCAAACATTAATGTTGCTAAAAATAAGCCTAGTTTAAAGGGTAGGCCTAACAGTCTCTCACACTTTATTTATTTGATTATTTTAGACATGGTGCTTATGTAACACAGTGTAATAAGTAGTATGTGCATGTTATATCTCATACTACACGCATCACACAATTATCACATTAAACAGTGGAACCTCGGTGGTCCAATGACTCGTTAGTTGAACAAATTGGAGTGTGATCAAAAAATATGAGGAAAATATGCCATGGTGTTTGAACAAATTATCAGAGTACGAACGGAGCAGAGCCGAGTGTGTTGAACGCGGCTCATTGTACAGTACTTTGAACAGCCATCGAGAGAGTGTCTCGTATTGCGTATTGTGTTTATTCATTACATTACAGCTACTTTAACCCTTAACCCTGGGCCCTAAGAGAAGCAGCAGTAATTCTACTGGAAATAAAAAGAGAAGAGTCGTGAGAACGTGAAAGAATCAACTGCGATCAAGAAACAGAAGGGGAAAAACCGCCATGTCCCCTCAAAGCAATAACCCGTCCCCCATCCCTCCCTCCCATCCATTCACATATGCTGACCCATTGCAACCAGAAAGGTACGTACTGTAAACAAATACAGTACATAATTAGGTTAATTATTATTATTATGTTTTACTCTTTTGTGCATTCATGTATGTATTGTATATTAATATGTTTCATAAATACACCTTGTTTTCAAAGTATATATAACCGTATTGACGGAAATAGAGGCTCATCTGAACGCATTGACTTTTACCTATTCTTATGGGAAATGTTGTTCACTCTTCGAACAAATTGGCAATCAACCACATTTTTGGAATGAATTGTGTTTGACAACCGAGGTTCCACTGTATATGATAAACTTAATGAGCCTGGTTTGTGTGGGTTTCCTTCAGGTGCTCCAATTTTCTCTCGAGTCCAAAGACATACACATTTGGATAAGTGACTCTTCTAATTTGCCTGTAGGTGTGAGTGACATTAGGCGAAATGAATATTCTCAATTCCCTAAAGTTTAAATGTTAGTGTGAATGGTTGCATGTGTTTTGTTCCTGTGATGGACTGGTGAGCTGTTTATGGTGTACTGTGCCTTCCGCAGAGTCAACTGGACGAGTGGATTAAGTGGCTTGGCAAATTAATGAAGAATTCAATGTATATTTGAATGAATTAATAAAGTAAGTAGATTTAAATAGTAACCACATCTATAAGCACTATATTTCCCTTTGGCAGCAAGAACAAGCTTATGTGGTCCCCAGAGCGTATGCTGCTGCAGGAAGGAACCAGACTGAAAATTGCAATAGGGATGGACACGGTACAATGTGTCATTAATAGAAAGGCTTTAATTACCATAACTGCATAAAATGGTGATCAAGTACAATAGGCTTAACATTGGCTCCAAACTGAATGAAAATCAATCGAATTTCCTATTAGAACAATTCTTCTCAAATAGTGGGGTGTGCCCCCCCCCCCAGTGTGATGCCGAAGGGGAGCACGTATGACCCTGGGGAACATGCTTTTCTGGAATAGTGTACAAGAATTAATTGTAATTACACCTCTATGTCAGGAGTTGGCAGTAGTGCTCTCATTGTCGCGCTATGGTGTAGTGTTTTTTTGCACGAGCAAACGATAAGTGCAATAAACAACCCCTCAAGAAACAACACGGAAAAATTTCTAACAGGAACAAAGAATTTTTTTTTAAATTTCAGGCACATCGGTGCAATTCCTTTCTGGTACCGATTAAAAAACAATGAAGTTTTTTTATTGTAAGTTGAACTATATTTCTTTCTTTTTTGTATTTAAGGTTAATAAAGATATCATGTTATGCAGAGGTGTACTAATAATTTTATAGACAAATAATAGTATTTATAGTCACTTGCAGGGTGGTGGGAAGGGGGGGGGGGGGTTCTTCCTATAGGGGGCACCACAGAAAATAATTGATAAGCACTGCATTAGAAGCTCACAGTTTTAATTTTCATTAAGCATTCCACAAGGCAAGTTTCATGAATAATTAGTTGAGTACCGGTCTGCCAAGGTATAGAAAAATCCCACATTGTTATCTGTGTTGTTTGGTCAGAGAGGTTATGTATTTACCGGTGTCCATTTGCTGCTTGTTTGTCTGTTAGTAGGATTACACACAAAAAAACTATTGAAACCAATTTTCACTAAATTTGACAGTGGGATGGGACAGTATGGGCCTGGCAAGAACCTGTAACTTTTTGGAAATTCAAATCACAATCCAGATCTGGGAATTTATTAAAATGTTTTTAACAAGAATTTATTCATGGCTTTTTATCGATAGCTGTCTTTTATCGATAGGATTTTTATTGATAGCTGATCTTAATTTCATCAAACTTGGTGGAGAATTGCTGCGTGGACCTGTAAAGAACCCATCATATTTTGAAATAGATCTGTATGTATATATATATATATATATATATATATATATATATATATATATACACACACATATACACACACACACACACACACACACACACACACACACACACACACACAGTCTGTCTGTCTTCCTTTCGGCTATTTCCCTTTTACGCGGGAGTCGCCACAGCGAATCATCTGATTCGCATGTTTGATTTGGCAGAGGTTTTTACGTCGGATGCCCTTCCTGTCACAACCCTTTTCAGCAAGGGACAGAAACACGCTGACGACTTTGCAGCTACTATTTACGAAAGTCAGTAATGGTTCTTTTACATGCCTCTCACCATAGACAGTGAGAGACATGGCCCGCCTTGATAACCCAGTTAGCTGCACTGGGGGGGACAGTGACAACCTTGTGGAGAGTGGGACGTGAACCCCCAACCTTTGGATCAGCGATCCAGCGCCCAACACCACTAGACCACCACTATTTATTTATAATTATTTGGCTTAAACCAGTGAAATAACCTCAGACCAGTTTAATGTTGCCCAAGTTCCTGATTTCCCAAATTCTGTCTGTCTCATCACATTTTCATCAGAAGCTTTGAGTGTAATTTTTTTTTCAGAGTCATAGGTACAGTGGATTACAGTACAACTACTCCTGGTGTCCACACTTTTTGATGAGTACAGTGATCCCTCGCTATTTCGAGCTTCAGTGCATGGCTGGCTTTTCAAAAATATTCATCAAAAAATTTAAAAAAGGAAATTAATGAAAAATAGGGGAAACGTTAAGCAAAATGTCACAAAACAAGGCCAATTATGCAAAAAAAAAAAAAAAAAAAAAAAAAAAAAAAAAGAAAAAACCCAAATAAACAAAAACAAACCCCAACTCCAAACCCCCCAACAAAACTACATTTTTATGTGATGTGCGTATCTGTGTGTGTGTGCGTGTCTGGGTATGGGTTTGTGTGTGTGTGTGTATTTCTATTATATATACATCATATGCATCATTTTTGAATGTTTGATTGATATTATATACACATATACATGTTCATATATGTCAGTCCGGGGGTCGATCCTACTTCACTGAAATTCAGCGTTCGCGGAGGGTCTCGGTCCCCATTAACCACGAAAAGTGAGGGATCACTGTCCTCTAAATATTCATTCATTCATTTTCTATGAAGCTTAATTCTAATTAGGGTCACGGTGTGGCTGGCACCCATCTCAGCTGATTCTGGGAAAGGGTGGTGTATTTGCTGTGACTCGGATGCGCTAACAGGTTGCCAGGCCATCACAGGTTCCACCACTCACACTCTCATCTCGGAGGGATTCGGGAAACCAATTAGCTCAACGTGCATGTTTTTGGACTGTAGGAGTGAACTGGATTACCCGGAGGAAACCCAGGCAAGCACAGGGAGAATATGCAAACTCAACACAGAGATGCCTGAGCTGGGAATTGAAGCCAGGCCTGCTTGCTGTGAGGCAAATTTGTTACCCACTACCCCACCATGCCACCACTGTATCGTATTCCTTAAATATCTGATAAAACTGTCATTCCATTTGAAGCATGCTGCAGGTAATGAATATAAAACAAGGTTTTAATAGTGTCATGCAAAACATCATCTCAGATTTTCATTGACCAGGGCTACCCATCTATTCAAGTAAATGAAAACACACTTCACTGGACTGACTGGCAAATACTGGCTGCGAATTATGTCAAATGTAAATCATCCTTACACTAAATATTTACTCAGGTCATTGTCTTGAACAGGTCCTCTTTTCATTCATCAGGATGTATAAACCCTATTGATTTATTGCAAGTCTTGGCTCATTCATTCTCAGGGGTTTTCCAAGTTGCTTCAAGCATGGTTTAGACAGCACATTCACTTCTGCATTAGTCCACCAATGCGCCTTGCACATTCTGTATCACCATAGCAACAACAGCGGATTACACTCTAGCATCATATAACATCACTTAGCTCTGTCAATATTATTCACCTGCTAACATATTATCTGTACACAACACAAAACATTTAATTAATTCAATTTGCAGCTATGCTATAAACATGACTGCGATGTCTGTTTCATTTGTCTACATAATAAAAGTCATTTATATCACTAACCAGAACATCACGGCTTGTGCAAGGTGATTCTAAACTTTAAATGTAGTGAATGCTGCTACATTTAAATTCAAATTATGTATGTGTGTTGTGTCTTAAGGCTGTCTGAGACTTTATTGTAAGCTGGCAGAAACAGCTCATCTTTAGAGCAACAAACAGCAAGTCGTGATCCGAGCTTCAAATCTGTATCATATCGTTCTTTCTTTCCACGGAAACACAGACTAAATTGTGAGCGAAAAAAGGCTTCTGCTTGCTCAGACACCAAGTTTTATTTTTAGCCCAAATATCAATCATTCATATCCTAAATTATTGAACATACTGTGATAGTAAAGAAGCTGGTATGAAATATGTACACTCATTAGTACAAACCCACACTGGATTCTCCATTATGAGGGGGACGACACTAACTGCTGAGTCTGCTGAGTTTGAACCCAGAGTCCCTTTAGGATGGTGAGAATAACGGCGCTGGTGGTTTCAATTTCTTTTCAGAATCCCCTGCATCAGGAAAATGCAGACTGTGACTAAAAGCTCTGCCACCTTCTCTTTAACTTTTCAGCTATTTCAGTCTCCATCTTGGCCACTGCCTCTTACCGAGGTCACTGAGGTCCTGCTCGCCCACCAAAAAACACGATCAGTGTGAATAAAATGACAATATAGACAAGAAGGGGAAAGGGTAGTGACTTTTATTGAGGAGTGTGGAAGGAGTCTAACTGGCAGCTTAGTGCTTCCATGTGTGTCTTTGTCCCTGCCAAGCTTCCTGTCCACAGTACAGCAAGTCAAAACTATAGAGGAGCATTCAGAGCATCCATCAAGCACAGCCACTAGTTCTGCTGCCGTTGTGCTACCATTGCTGGGAGACCACTGACATTTCAAAGGAGCAGGTACTGAGAAACAGAACATTTAATTCTCATAGGTGTTCTGGCACAGCGACGATATGTTTTGAAATGACAAAAAAAAAAAAAAAAAAAAAAAAAAATCCTTCTGGGGACTAAAATGCCTTACGCTATTGAGAGAAGAATATTTACAGGTTACACAAAACCAAACAAAAACAATAATGACTATGTGTGGTCACAGTATAAGAAAATGAGAGTGATAAAATTATTAGAATGTGGAATTGTGAATTGCATGGTAATTGGTAATGTTTTTTAAGGTCAGTGGTTGTAAAAGATTTAAAAGCCAGGGACCCCCTTTCCCATAAAATAGCTCCCACAGACCCCGTCAGAAAAGATTTATTTAATGAACGTAATCCAGCTATTCATATATTCGGTTCATTATCTGAGCCCTTGTGCCATAATTATATAACTTTGATAATGGTGCAGTGTGATTCGCACCAATGTAGCAAGACATAAATTATATATATCTATATAAAAATCACAGAATCCTTGTCTATGCTCCACAGACCTCACACTAAGTAATAGTTCTTAGGGCTCTCTCCGAAACTCATTAGGAAACTTTAAAGGAAATTGTTCACTTGTAATCCACTGATAACTTTTTCTCTTTGGATTGAATTTAAAAAAGAAATTGTCAGCATCAGAGTAATAAACAAATCTGGACAACTTTCTATCCAGTACAGCTTAAAAACCTTTTCTTCCTTTGGGTAACAGTTTGTAAACCACAGTACCACCGCATGATAAGAAAAGGATGCGAAATAACTAAACCCTGTCTCTTTCAGTCTCTTTTGCTGTCTGACAAGCAAACTAGTTGTGAGCCAACAGTGAAAGTGAGTTCCAGGGGTCAAGTATGTGTTTTTCCACATAGCACTGAAATGCTTAGCCACAATTCTCAGAATTGACCACAAGCCTAATTAGTCCTCAAGCAAATGCCACAATTGGCATTTTCTGGGCTGTGTAAGAATGGCCAGTGGAGAGAGAGAGAGAGAGAAGGTTTAATTGTGTGGGAAAGCAGCAGGAAAGCTGGCGGAGAGTTGCATCCCAACAGTCAGTTTGTCAACTTTATTTAGACGCACTCGATTGTTCCAGTATAGAATAAACTGCAGTATGTATGCAGTGATCGATTCGCCGGAGGATAAAGATATCAATACACACACATCCACACATAAATCAAGTAGATACAAATGAGACTTCGTTTTAAACATTCCATCCTGTCTTCTTTACTCCAAAGAAGTTAAATCCGAAAAAAGAAGTACAGGGATCCCTCGCTACTTCGCGCTTCAATTAATGCGGCTTCAGTGGATCGCGGTTATGTATTTTTTTAAAAAATAAGGAAATTGAGGAAGAATAGGGGAAAAAGTTAAGGAAAGTGCTGCAAAAACAAGGTTAATTACGCAAAAAAACAAAAAACAACCCAAAACCCATCAAAACTACAGTACAGTCGGCCCTCTTCCAACGAAATACCCAGAATACGAAAAATCCAGTATACAAAAAAACATTTTCCTACATTTTTTTTCCTCTGTATACGAAACAAATTCTTCTGACGAAAAGCGCCAAACACGCCATTCAAACATTCAAACAATAGGTAAAGAAAAAAAAAACGTGAGCTGTAATGTTGGATGCACTTTGATCTATGCTGTGTGTGAGAGAGAATAAGGTAAAGCAATGTCTGCACCTCAACATTTCACACCCACTGGCCTCCCATTGGCGAGGAGGGATGATGCAGCTCAATCCCATTGGTTATCTCCCAACATCCCGCCCCGCTGACACTGTCATTCCAACTTTGTTCATGTTTGTTTGTGTGTCATTCCAACTGTACTTTATGGCTCAGGCTTTTACCTTCCATAAACATTTGTAAGATTATAACTCAGCTCAGAAGACATGGTCAACACGCGTGCCCGCGCATACGCACGCACGCACGCGATTCTCAGTGAAAGTAATTCCCAGTGCCATGGTCAACATGAAGTAAGTACCTTAAAAGATATGCTTTTATAATTTGTAAAGGGTAGTCTCGGGAGCCTTGGAATGAATCACGCATTTTACATGTAAAATGTGCCTCTATTTACAAAAAAATAAAAAATAAATCCAGATTCCGAAAAAGGCGCTGGAACGGATTAATTTCGTTGGAAGAGGGCCAACTGTACTTACATTTTTGTGAGGTGCGCATCTGAGTGTGTGTGTGCGCATGTCTGTCTGTGTGTATTTTTTATTTACATCTTACGCATTATTTTTATGAATATTTAATTGTTATTCAATGCTATAAATGCTTATAATATTTATTTATTGATGCTATATACACATATGCATGTATGCATACATAAATCATGGGGGGGGTTGATCTTACTTCGCGGAATTCTGTGGTTCCGGGGGGGGGGGGGGGGGGGGGGATCTCCGTCACAATTAACCGTGGAAAGTGAGGGATCACTGTACTCTGAAACGAAATACGACTGAAAATAACAACCATGAAGAATATTTTAAAACCTCAAAAGGTACCTCATTAAATCATTATGCAGGCATGCAGGGGGTGGTGTGAGCCGTGTCTGAACCGCTTGGATCATAACTCGAAACAAAAACCATATTCAGTCAGCCTGTAAATACGTGTTTTCAGCCTAAAATTGTTCCAGAGTTGGGCTCACACAAGCAGTGATTAGGGCGGCATTCACATTTTCAAAGTGCTCTCAAAGGCTCCCAGTGTGAATAGCACTTATCTGAGTGTCCCACTTCAGGTGCTCGTCGGCATGTCCATCCAGCACATGCTTCATATTTACTCACAAACATACAACCGTGTCTGAACAGGGAGGCATAAAAGCACAGCATGAGAAGATGAAAGTAATATGAAGAGCAGTACAAACAGGAGAAAAATATATTATTTAACCGCACCTCAAGCTTTATTCACCATTTCAGTGTGTTTAAATCTCCCAATTGAGGTGTCTTTATTTCAGTTCATCAGGAGCAGCCCAGCATGAGTGTTCCAGGAGGCAGTGTTAACCCTCACATATAAACGCACACAGTTCCACACGCAATATACCCCACCTACATAATCTATAAAACGTTATAAATCACAACAGATATGCTTGAAATACCTGCGTCCTACTACCTATTCCTCCACCATCCTCTTTCTTTCTCTCTCTCTCTCTCTTTTTTCCTCTGGTTCCTCACCAAGAGAAGTGTGCCACAGCCAGCTTGACTCATTTTCTTGCTCACAGTTTTAAAGGTCAGGCTTGACTGGGGGGGGGTGCGAGGGCAGTATGTGGGTTGGCTATGTGGGGATGTGGGTTTTGCTCTGTCAGCTTCTCACCTCAATCATATATCCTATCATCGTTTACCAGTATAGTCTAACTATAAGAGCGGTAGGGTTACCATGATACCAACATTTAAACTGTAATGCCAACACCAGGTGAATGATTGCAGTGCTGATAACTGTACCATTTGAACAAATAATTCAGGGTAAGGTTATGTGACATGATGATATAGATACCTAATGCTTTATATTTTGCTTTATTGTGTATTTTCTTGTTTTGCAAAATCACTCTATATATGGGATATATTTTTACAACATTTACATGGATTACAATGATCCCTCGCCACTTCGTGTTTCAGTTTCTGCGGCTTCAGTGCATCGCAAGTGTTTGAAAAATAGTCATCGAAAAATAAAAAAATAAGGAAATTAAGGGAAAATAGGGAAAACGTTAAGGAAAATTCCACAAAACAAGGCCAATTATGCAGAAAAACAAACAAACAAAAACAAAAAACAACCCAACAAAACTACTTAAATTTTTATGTGAGGTGTGCATCTGAGTGTGTGCGCCGCGCGTGTCTGTTCAGTTCATTTTCTGTAACCGCCTAATCCTAATTTGGGTCGCGAGGAGGCTAGTGCCCATCCCAGCCAACTTCGGGCGAGGGCAGAGTACACCCTGGACAGCTCGCCAGGTCATCGCAGGGCGGAAACACGCCGACGGCTTTGCAGCTACTCTTTACGAAAGTCAGCAAAGGTTCTTTTACATGCCTCACGCCATAGACAGTGAGAGACATGCTGGCCTTTGATAACCCAGTTAGCTGCACTGGGAGGCAGTGACAACCTTGTGGAGAGTGGGACTCGAACCCCCAACCTTTGGATCGGCGATCAAGCGCCCTATCTCACTAGACCACCACTGCCCTATTGTCTGTATTTGTGGGTATTTATATTTGATTTAAGTGGGGCTGGTGGTATAGTGGTTAGGGTGCTGCAATCATGATCCGGAGGTTGTGTGTTCAAATCCCAGTTGGACCCCCCACTGTGCTAAGACCCCTGGGCACGGTCTCAACTACAAGTGTGCCTCTGTTCACCCAGCAGTATAAATGGGTGCCAGTAAAATATACTGGGAAGGTAACCTGCGATGGACTAGCGTCCCATCCAGGAGGCGTTGTACTCCTAATCGCTTCACGGTATGGAAACCAGGGATAAGCACCAGCCTGATGAGCCACTAGGTTCAGGTGTAAAAAGCCCAACGGACTTTACCTATATATCATTTACATCTTATGCATTATTTTTGAATGGTTAATTGTTATTATACGCATTCATAGCATTGCATATGTATTGATTGATATTATATACACATACACATGTACGTATACGTACTCATTCGTAAAGAGTAGGCTGCAAAGTTGTCAGCGTGTTTCTGTCCCTTGCTAAAAGGGTTGTGACAGGAAGGGCATCCGACGTAAAAAAACCCTCTGCCAAATCAAAATGTGCGAATCAAAATGATTCGCTGTGGCGACTCCCGAGTAAAGGGGAAAAAGCTGAAAGGAAGACAGACAGACAGACATATGTACGTATACGTTAGTCAGGAGGGTCGATCCTACTTCTCGGAAATCAGCGGTCGTGGGTGGCTTTAACCACAGAAAGTGAGGGATCCCTGTATTGGGATGGGTCTGCTTCTGTTTTTTCTAAACAATGAACTGCGAGGCAATATCCAAACAAACGGCTCTAATTACTATTGTTGATCAAAACACATTTTTCTTCACTAACTAGTTCTTTCTATATTCATTCATTCCCAGTGGTGTCCTGGTGGTAAGGTGCTGGTTTACTGATTTCAAGGTAGGGGGTTTAAGTCCCACTCTCAGCAGGTTGTTACTGCTGTCCCCCAAGTGCAGCTAACTGGGTTATCAAAGGCCGGCCATGTCTCTCACTGTTTATGGTGGGCGGTTCATGTACAAGAACCATTACTGACTTTCGACAAGAGTAGCTGCAAAGCCATCACCTGCGATGGCCTGGCGAGCTGTCCTGGACGTACGCTGTCCTCTTCCACAGTCGGCTGAAATGGGTGCCAGCCTCCTGCTGATCCTAATTATGTTTAAGCGGTACAGAAAATGAATGAATGAATGTTATGTAGTTATGTTATGTTATGTTATTTAACATTTTTTAACGGCGTCTCCCATGATAGCCCATTGGCTCACTTTCACGCACTCATTTGCCTAAAGAAAATTACAGTATTCACAAAATGAATGAATGCATTATAATAATAATAATAATAATTATTATTATTATTATTATTACAGTGAATTATGATTATGAATACAGTAGCTGCGTAGCCATCAGCATCTGCCCTGTGCTAGCCTGGTAAACCATCCAGGGTATTAACTGCCCTCTCCCAGAGTCAGCTGAGATGGGCACCAGCCTCCCTACAACCCTCACTAGGATTAAGTGGTTCAGAAAATTAATAAATGAATGTTTTTTAATCATTTTTATTACATTTTGACACATCATATTTGGTTCGTTTTTATCTGTATAATGATGTGAAAACTATGCTACCCACCCACATACGTGCTACATTACTTATTAAAAAAATAATAAAATAAAATAGATATGTTCATTTATTTGTTTACTTAATTTTAAATATATCATCAGGAAAGCCATATTACAATGTGACATTTGTGTGTAATTTGATCACACAGCCCTAATAAAGGATGCAGGGAAACTGACTGAAATCATATAAACCTTTAATTATGCTATGAATAAAAGTGTACATTTAAATATGATTCTTTTTAAATTTGCTTAAAAATGTTTATACCTTGAGAGAGAAGCTTGCACCAGTCCACTTTTCCTCTTCCCTTCTTTGGGGAATTTAATTCAATATATCTGCATCACCCAATAGCAACAAAGAAAGTCATGCAGAATACATCGCCACTGTATAAAGGTACACACACACACACACACACACACACACACACACACACACACACACACACACACACACACACACACACACACACACACACACAGCTGTGCGCATGAATACACATACGTATCGCCAACTGAGAATTAACATCTATCTGCCATTTAAATTAAAGGGCAGATAGACCTTGTTAATTCTCAGTTGGTGATCGGCCAAAATCAACGCAGAGCAAGGATAACCAAAGCAAACCATAAAAAAAAAAAAAAAAAAAAAAAAAGAAAAATCTTCATTCTGCTGTGGAGCTTTACTGCTTTTATTCATGAGACATGGCCAGCGGAGAAAAGCTCAATATTTAGCACAAACAGCTATTCTCGACAGAGGGATTCAAAACATTTACACTGAATGTAGCTGGAAATTATAAATGGATTTAATAGTAAATTATATGTTAATAATCATTTTTATGAAATATTTAAGACAGTAATCACCTTGATAAGTAATTCACCAATCTTCCTGCAATGATGGATTTGACAGCTGCAGTAATTCCACAAGAAACCTAATGAGCTTGTTCATTACCTACAGTCATCGGGATGTAAACAGAAATAAACCGTGTATGCTAATATCGAGTAAAGATGATGTGCTCACTGGATTAATATACCGTGTTTGTAAAAAACGCTGTTAAACACATGCTTCTTTATAATAGATTTTTCAAAACAGCATCCTCTAGAAATTGCTCTCACACTCATCGGTATGTCCCTGTGATTTAAACAAACAAAACTTAATCACACTTTTAAAATCATAGAATTTAATGTTTTCTGACTTCCTTGCTTTTCTTTTGGTGCATCGAGCTGGCGATTCCAGCTGACTCATCATACAGTGAGACACGTTTTGCTTTCTTTACCACAGTGTTTTTAAAATAATCTGGTGCCCAGGCTTTCTGAATTACTGCAGTGGAACCTACAGCAGTCTGAGTTCCTTCCAATAGCCTGTATAATAAACAAATAAATAAATATATCAGCAAAACCCAACTATAAATTCTCTCTTTGCCCCACGTACACTGTACTTTGTGAGAAATATAAAATAACATTTCCATATATGCACGTCAATATATTTTTTGACATCATTCACAAAAAAAATGACAAAAGGAAAATTGTTAAAAAAATACATAACATTTGACAGAAAGGTACAAGTGTGATCACAGATGGAGAGAACAAAAGAGAATAATATGAGTGAGTGTATTAGAAGGTGAAGGGTGTGCATAAGAGAAAAAAAAGATTTTTACTAAATTAAAAAAAAAAAATCCACAAATTCTTGAACTATATAAAATAAGAAATTAAAATCATCATTTTCATGACAACAAAACAAAAACAAAATCTATAATCATATGTTATTATATAATACAGGGATCCCACGCTACTTCGCGCTTCAATTCATGCGGCTTCAGTGCATCGCAGTTTGTTTTTTTTTTTTAACTATTCATCAACTTAAAAACATAAGGAAATTAAGGAAGAATAGGAGAAAAGTTCACGAAAATGCCACAAAACAAGGCCATTTATGCAAAAAAACAAAATAAAACAAAAAAAAAAACCCAAAACAAAAACAAACCCAAAACCCTTATCAAAACTAACTTACATTTTTCTGAGAGGTGCGCATCTGAGTGTGTGCATGCGCATCTGAGTGCATGTGTATACAGTATTTATATTTTATTTACATCTTACGCATTATTTTTGAATGATTAATTATTATAAGCATTTATAGCATTGAATATGTATTTATTGATATTATATACACATATACATGGACATATACGTGGGGCAGTGGTGGTCTAGTGGTATAGGGTGTTGGATCACTGATCCTGAGGTTGGGGGTTCGAGTCCCACTCTCCACAAGGTTGTCACTGCCCCCCCCAGTGCAGCTAACTGGGTTATCAAAGGCCGGCTATGATTCACTGTCTATGGTGAGAGGTTCATGTAAAAGAACCATTGCTGACTTTCGTAAAGAGTAGCTGCAAAGCTGTCAGCGTGTTTCTGCCCCTTGCTAAAGGGTTGTGTCAGGAAGGGCATCCGACTTAAAAACCTATGCCAAATCAAACGTGCGAATCATTCGCTGTGGCGACCCCTGATAAAGGGAAAAACCAAAAGGAAATCTCATACATGTACGTATACGTCAGTTGGGGTGGAGGGTTTATCCTCATTCACGGAATGTGGTGCACAAAATCACTGAACTTTCACCAAAGTGTGGAAAAATCTACAAATTATTGTTCTATACATATGGAATGAAAACAAACTGCTGCATGTCTGTCTTCCTTTCGGCTTTTCCCCCTTTTTTTTTTTACTCGGGAGTTGCCACAGCAAATCATCTTGAGTCGCACGTTTGATTTGGCAGAGGTTTTTAATTGTAATTAATTTAATTTGATTTGGCAGAGGCCCACCTTTGATAACCCAGTTAGCCACACTGGGGGGAGGGGACAGTGACAACCTTGTGGTGAGTGGGACTTGAACCCCCAACCTTTGGATCACTGATCCAGCGCCCTATACCACTTTAGACCACCACTGCCCCCGAAAACAAACTACTGCATATACTAGTAAAACATAATTTTACTATCTTAACAAAATCAATAATCATGTATTATTCTATCTGGTCATTCAAACTCTTTCACTTAATTTACCAGTACTTTCTGATCTGTACAGTAACCTAATTCACTGGAGCGCGGCAGACTCGCGGAACCAAACCTGTCATTCCTCAGTCATTCCGTCATCTTCTGTGTCCTTCTGTATGATTCCAAATGTATTCCTCTTCTTCCGTCAGGCCAAAATCTTGTTCAAAAACACGTTCACGGAAAAATCTTCCGACAGTGTTCCCCTCACGTTCCGCAGTCCTTCCGCAAACGTTCAGTGATTGATCCTTTTATTCCACAAGTCTTCCGTGAACGTTCCGCGACCATTCCTCCTTCTTCCGGGTGGTCAAAAGCGGCCACGGAATCACCATGGAATACTCACGGAAGGTTTGTGGAATACATGCGGAACGTTTGCGGAATGGTTGCGGATAAAACGGAAGACTTGCGGAACACTCAAGGAAGTCACTTCCATTATAAATTATTCCAGTTCATTCACTTTATTACATGAACAGGAAAACTGGAAAAATAAAGTTTTAAAGTTATAATCACTGTGGTTTGGACTTGTGTGCATGGTTTTTAGTATGGAATGATTGAGGTGCAAATAAAAGGAACGTATTGACATTATTGATATTAAACATATTAACATGTTAAATTTTTAATTTATTGTAAATTATAAACATATGGTAAATTACAAACATATGATAAATTTTAAATTTATTGTACATTATAAACATGTATGTTTGAATGAGAGAATGAGCTTCCTTGGTCATTCCGCACATTTATAAGCAGAATCAGGAGCAAATCCTTTGATCTTTGCCGAGTTTTCCTCGTTGAAATGTGGTTACGCCGGGTATTCCTCAGTCATTCCGTGTTGAACGTGAACGTTCCGCCTTCATTCCGCCTGTTACACGATTATTCCGTGGGTCTTCCTTCTAAAAAGGAGTAGTGCTGTGGTCGTTTCGCAAATGTTCCGTCCTTTCCGTGAACATTTTGTGAATTATCTGAAGGACTTCCTTTGCTATCCGCACTGGTTCCGAAGGTGATCCAAGCGCTTTTATGCATGCATTCCGACATTGTACTGCGGTCTTTCTGTGTCCTTTCCGCACATTCCGTGATCATTCCAAAGGTGTTCCGAAGGTGCAATTTTCCATAGGTTTTTGACCCATTTTCCATGTAAAAATGCCGAAGCTCCTCCGTAGAGTGTGTTCCGCGCCTTTCCGCCGTGATCCTTGCATTTTGCGCTCCAGTGAAATAGGGGTATAAGATCTTGATTTTCTCCTGTGAAGGCTGTCCTTTTCTACACCCCTTCAGGATTACTCTCATTTTTTTATGTACTCCCATAACCTTAATATCCTCTCACAACCCTTTTGCACACAGATCATAGGTGTTATTTGCCTTGTCAAAGAAAGGGAGTATATATGAGTAGACAATCTTTGTCAAACTCTTCCAGTTTGTTCTGTAAATTGAAGTGCTCCTTTTTGAGACAGAGCAAACGATGCAACACCTGCTGACATGTTTGTAAGCGTTGCCCTGTACGTTTTGCATCAGATGCTGCTATGGTAACCCCCACTTCAAATATGTGAGACACCTGACGTGACTGTTTTTCTTGAACCACTCCACCTTGCTTTTGCAACTCTTCACCAGATTCTGACGTACCTTTGTCTGAACATAAAGGAATTCTGTTTGGTTCAATCGATATAACAGCATCATGTTGGAAAACCAATACCGTTATGCCAAATATGAATATAAAGAGACAAAACAGTTGTCATAGGATATTAAATCACTCTTGTCAATATGTAAATGCAAAATGCAATGATTCCCCCACGGTTAAAATGTTTTTATGAATAGTGCATGGCAATTTCAATACTTTGATTACTGTAAAAATGCAATATGTGTGTGTGTGTGTGTGTGTGTGTGTGTGTGTGTGTGTGTGTATATATATATATATATATACACACACACACACACACACACACACACACACACACACACACACATATATAATATATATATATCTATCTATATATATATATATATATATATATATATATATATATATATATAAAATACACACACACACACACACACACATATATATATATATATATATATATATATATATATATATATATATATAAATAAAATTTTGTATTGAGAAACCAATTTTTCACCATTTTTTGTTTTCACCCAAGAAAAAAATCTGAGTGCTCCTTCCTCCTCAATTAATATCTGTGTGCACATGTGCTAGTTCTGGCAATCTAAACATTCTTCCTGAAACGGTGCCAGAAATGTGCATTAGACTCCACATTCAGGAAGAGGAAATCCCCCAATCAGAGCCCTCATTATCAGTTGTCACAAAACTAATAACCAGAATCTTCCCTTTACATCTGTAAGAAATGAGATGCCCTTGTACACCAACTTAAAGCCATGAGTGTGAACACAGTGTGTATTGCGAAATTAATGAGCAACACTTCATATGAAAGCAAATCAGTCTCATCAGATTTGTAAAAGCCTCTGAATTATTAACACTGAATTGTTTTTGCACGGAAAAAATAAGTGTCTGAATTTTTTTCTTAGGAATTCAAAAACTTATATTTTTAATCACTTATTTTTGCTTTTATTTTTTAGATTTTTTAACCATTCATTTTTTTAATCATCTGGGACACCGATGAGCAATCGACCACAGATCCACCCATTCAGTTGCACGTCATGAATGTGCCAGCCAGAGCTGTGCGTGAACAGTGTATTTTTTTTCTTCTAGCCAGTACACAACACAGACAACTAAACGACGATTAAGAGATATTCACCGAGTTTGACAAAGAGTTCCTGATTTAAGGCATCACAGTGGAGGAGTGGTTTGCACATCGAAGGATGTTATGGTGTAAAGTTTGCATGTTCTCCCTGTACTTACATGGGTTCCTCCAGATGCTCTATTTTCCTGCCAATGTCCATAAACCTGCACAGTAGGCTATTGGCCCGGATGCGAGCGTGAGTGATTGTATGAGTGTTGGGCCTTCAATAGTCTGGTGATCTTTTCAGGGTGTACCCCTCCTTCACCTATAGTCAGCTGATAGGAAGAAAAAAATCTTCAAAATTGCAGTAGGGTCAGGGAGATTTTCTCGGAAAAAAGTGATCCATACTTTCCTGTTTCTCTATATTAACTGACAACTTACATTTTTTGAAAACAAAAATAGGTAGAAATGACTATTTAAATATCCTATTATATAAGTGACGAAAGGGGTTAACTTGATTTGCAGATATTCCACAGCATTAAAAGCCAGTACAAATTGTTAAAAACATGGCATGACATTCACCAATAAATAAATAATTTTATTCTTTGGCAACTCGTGGTGCTGTTAGTGGAAAACCATTATACCATTGAGGCTGAACATTCATTTATTATCTGTACACTTATCCTGTTTAGGGCTGCAGGACAGCTGGAACCAATCCCGGCTGACTCTGGGAGAAAGGCAGAGCACACCCCTGTCCAGCTTGCCAGTCCATTGCAAAGCCAATTCAGACAAAGAAACATTCACACTCACACCTAGAGGCAAGCCAGAATAGCCATGTAGCCTATCACACAAGTCTCTGGACTGTTGGGGGGCAGAGGTCAACATGCAAACTCCAAACAAAAACACCTCTTGCTGACTACAGGGCTCAAACCCAGAATTTTACTGCTGTGGGGCAAGTGTGTCATCACACCTATTCACTTTGCCCTCGTTCCCTGCTGAGGCTGCACATTTATATGAAATTAATTATGTTCCCAAAAAAAAAGATGCAAACTAAATAAATAAATAAAAACACTCATTCGTGCTCCCAGTAAAAACTCCCAGGAAGCATTCAGAGAAAATATGTGTTTTTGGAACCAAAGTGTTCATGCTGCTCTGTGGTCTCAAATGAATGAATAGAAACCCACTATGGAATCAAACTTGGAAAACAAAAAGGTTCACATTCTAATTAAGCAGCAGATTGTCGCCAGGCAGCAACGCTGAGATTCAGGGTGTCGAAGGAAATATAATACAACCTAACACACATAAACTGTTGGTAAAGATGGCACATGACTAACAGGGGTTTCATTAGCATGACTGCCATCCTACTGCTGAATGCCGTTTCATTAACTCGAAATCATGGAACAAATGTCTGGCGTAACTAAACAGCAAGAATAACTATGTGTAAAGCTGGATTCACGCAGAACACAATGAGCAACACACACATTTCTGTATCACTAAACTGCACACAAACTCGTCTATATTACACAGTTAACGGAAATGAATACGAAAAGATTTTGAGGTGCTTGGTATTTGATTGCATCTGTCAAGCAATGGCATCTTTTAGGTCTGATTAGTTATCACTCAAATCACTTATGTAAAAGTTCAGCTCATTTGAACTCTGTACCCCGACATGTCATGTCAATTTCACCTTCTTTCACTTATTCCGCTGGCATTCAATGCCTTTGAATAGTAGCTTGCCACTCATTGCTTCCTGTATGAATAGGGCTTAAGTCACGTGGCAGCCTGGATGTTCCCAAGGCATCAAAGCAATCAGTGGACCATGATCAACAAAAAGCATTTAGGAAAGCACAGCAAAAATATTTCATGGTTTTTTGAATATAGAAATATGGCATCAGGGTCACTTCTCCACAAGTCTGAGTGGAGAGCTTTTCAGAAGATTAGAAACCCCATTACCCACCACACTCTACATCTAATAGCCCATCAATGAAAACATGAAACCTTCTTAAATAACATACCAAAACCAAATTAAGTGCTGCCAAATGTAGACGAGTTAGCTAATAATATTAATGTGACTACTGCAAAGTGTGCAACCGACACAAGGCCCCTGTCCGGTCAAGTACAGGGATCTCTCGTTACTCCGCACTTCAATTCATGCGGCTTCAGTGCATCGCGGTTTTTTTTATTTATTTTAAAAATAAATATTAATCGAATTAAAAAATTAGGAAATTAAGGAAGAATAGAGGAAAAGGTTAAGGAACATGCCACAAAAACAAGGCCAATTATGCAAAAAAAACAAAAAAAAAAACAACCAAAAAAAAAAACCCTAAACCAACACAAAACAAAAAACATTCTTGATATTATATACACATATATATGTGTCCCCAGTGCGGCTAACTGGGTTATCAAAGGCGGGCCATGTCTCTCACTGTCTATGGTGAGAGGCATGTAAAAGAACCATTGCTGACTTTTGTAAAGAGTAGCTGCAAAGTCGTCAGCATGTTTCTGTCCCTTGCTAAAAGGGTTGTGACAGGAAGGGCATCCGACGTAAAAACCTCTGCCAAATCAAACATGCGAATCAGATGATTCGCTGTGGCGACTCCCGAGTAAAAGGGAAAAAGCAGAAAGGAAGACAGACATACACATATATATGTGTACGTATAATTCAGTCGGGGGGTTGTGGGGCGGAGGTGATCCTATTTTGCGGATTTTGATGGTAGCACGGGGATCTCGGTCCCAATTAACCGCGGAAAGTGAGGGATCCCTGTAGTTGGTGAAGTTGATTTAAGATGCTGAGTGCTCTAAGAGTTTCATATTCTTATTGTTAACTTCTGCATCATTAGAGAGACATTACAGCATATTACATTTAATTTAGATGGGTATACGTTTTAGTACTGTAGGTAAGAATCACTGTATTTGTACACACAACATCAAGGTGCTGCATGACAAATGTGGCAGGGATTATTACACTTTATTAAACGTCATTAAAAAGCATAAATTTAAAAACTCACTTCAGGTGCTTCATTTAAAAAAAATACCATACAACACTTCTAGGTTTCTATATTTTCCCGATTGCTTAATTTGCTCCTCACACTTCAGTTTTGTGATAATTTTAGGCTTGGTAGCAAGAACATGTTCTGATTTCAACAATCTGTCAACATCAGTTCGAAAACCCTGCCAATGGACACCAAAACAAACAAACAAAAAAATGTCTGGAAATTGCTGTTTTCATTTGCAATGGTGATTTACAATCACACAAAGATTTGAAATACCTCCAAATTCCTAGTACAGTGGAAATTGTGAGTTGACTAATTTTAGAAAAAGCAAAGGGACGGACTCATTTCAAGGTCGGTTATCACTCTATTATTAAAATACTTGTCATGGTACTCTAGAACAGTGTTCCCCAACCCCTGTTCTGCGGCACATTAGTGTGCCGTGAGAAATCATCAGGTGTGCCGCGGAAGATTAACCGATTTCACTTAGCGTGTAGTAACAGTGCTGTTCTGCTAGAGGGCAGTATCATTTTTGTTCAGTGGTGTGCCTCGTGATTTTTCTAATGTAAAAGGTGTGCCTTGGCTCAAAAAGTTTGGGAAACACTGCTCTAGAAGTAACTGAGTAAGAATTGCAGTTTCTATTTCATTAAAAATTATGATACTTGTTTACGGTCCAATTTTTCTCGATAGTACTGTTGCTGGTGTGCTTTTGAAATCTCGTGAAAACAGATTTTCAAGACTTGATACTCTAGAAATGAAAGAAAAATCGAAGCCTTTATTTATAAAGCATCTCCATTTAACTTGCCGTATGACTGCAGCGCTAGCTCTTCAACATGGTGAGGCAAAGTGATATCCAAGTACATGACCTCTAGCAAAACTTGTGGCCTAATGGTGAGCCAGTGCTAAAAAGATAGTCTATGTTGACATGTACATTATTTGGCAGACACTCTTACGCGGAACAACTTACAAAACTGTCTTTTTGTGGATTAACTACCTTGCTCAAGGACCCAACAGTGCTGATAGTAAGAACTGAACCACTGACCTTCAGATAAGTACACCAGCACCTTAGCCACTAAATCACCACTGTTATGTGTAGTCTGTTGTGGTATGTGTAAACTGTTAAAACTTTGTCAACCTCCCAAACCTTTGGTGCATTACATGGATAGAAGGTTTTGTTTTGAGAAGCTCCAATGAAGTTGGATGATGAGTATGCCTAGCTGTATACTGATGTGTTATTCCAGCCTGATATTTTATAATAACAGTTATGTTTTTCCTCATCATTCATTTTCTGTAACCGCTTAATCCTAATTAGGGTCACAGGGAGGCTGGTGCCCATCCCAGCCGACTTCGGGCAAGGGCAGAGTACACCCTGGACAGCTCACCAAGCCATCGCATGGCGGAAACATGCTAACGGCTATGCATCTACTCTTGTTGAAAGTCAGCAATGGTTCCTTTACATGAATCTCACACCATAGACAGTGATAGACATGGCCGGCCTTCGATAACCCAGTTTTTCCTAATACCGTTAAATTAAATTAATTAATAATTATAGTGTTAAAAATTACAACGCTCTTTAACCCACCAAAAGTTCTATTCTCATTATCAATCTAAATGTTTTTGGACAGGTAAAGTGCATAGAAAGTATTTTTTTCCCCTGTTTTTCTTTGCTTGTTTTGCTCTTTCACCTTTCCAGTCTGGTTACCACTGCACTGCATGAAATCACCAAATATGGCCATTGAACCAATTCCACTATTAATCCTCCAGATATTCATGGGATATATGAATGTGAGTTGTGAAATAAGCCATGCAGAGGATAGAGAGAGATGGAGGCAGATCATTTGCTGTGGCGACCCCTGAAGGGAACAGAAAAGAAGAAGTTGTGAAATAAGCCATAACATTAAAACATTATGGGCAGTGACAGCTCAACGGAATTAAACTGATTTTGTCATTACACTGGCACCTGGCAAGATGAGCGATGTATTAGGATCCGTTCTCGAAGTTGATGTGTTGGAAGCCAGAAAAATGAGCAGCCATAAGTATCAGAGTCATTTTGACCAGGCCCACACTGTGATAGTGCCGAGTCAAAGCTAGTATTGTCTTTCTCTGAACCCACAGAGAAGCTGCGTTAATACAAACTGTTGAAACTGTTAACCCTGTAGCACTCCATGTTGCATACCTGCAACAAATTCTAATTAGAATTTTTCCCATGTTGCTTTCTATGACTGGGCTCTACGGGGTTATTGCTGGTGATGGCAAAAGAAGCGTCAGAACACACAGTGCATTGTAGCTTGCTGTATATTTGTGGCATAGGTGAAGTACAGCAGTCCTCTGATATGGAGGAACTTCATAAGACCTACCACAGATAGCCAAACTTCTCGATCGTGAGGAACATGTATAAAGTTCGACCGAGAGGATGAACAGTGTGGTTTTCTTTGTAACTGCAGCACTCTTGACAAGCTCTTCACACTCTACAAGTCTCTTGGAGGGGAGTGGGAGTTTGCCCAATCTGTCAATATGTGCTTTGTAGACGGCTTTTCACCATGTCCCTCAGGCCATCTTGTGGGGTGTGCGCCAGAAATATGATATACCAATCCTGTTGATACGAGGCCGTTCAGCCTCTGCATTGCCAGAGCTTGGTCCGCATTGGTAACAGGTTGAATTTGCTTCCAGTGGGGGTTGCACTCTGCTAAGGCTGTCCTTTGTCAATTGGTTTTGTTCATGATATGTATGGTCAGAATTTCTAGGCACAGCAAGGTTGTTGAGGGGTTCTTGTTTTGGTGGCAACAGGATCTCTTCTCTGCTTTTTGAGGTTGTTCTTTTGGCTCCATCAAGCAAGGACCTCCAGCCCCCCTGGAGTGATTCACAGCTGAGTGTGAAGTGGTTGGAATGAGAATCAGCACCTCCAAATCTAAGGCCATGGTTCTCAGCCAGAAAAGGGTAGAATGCACACTCCGGGTTTCGAATGAGGTCCTGTCCCATGTGGAGGAGTTTAAGTATCCCAGGGTCTTGTTCATGACTGAGGGAAGGATGGAGCAGGAGACCACCAGGCGGATCACTGCAGCCTCTGCTGTAAAACAGAGCTTATACCAGTTCATTGTGGTCAACAGGGAGCTGACCCGGAAGGCTAAGCTCTCAATTTACCAGTTCGTAGCTTTCAGCAGGTTGTTACTGTGGTCCCCTCAGTGCAGCTAACTGGGTTATCAAAGGCCGGCCATGTCTCTCACTGTCTATTGTGTGAGGCAATGTAAAAGAACCATTGCTGACTTTCGTCAAGAGTAGGCTGCATAGCCGTCAGGGTGTTTCTGCGCTGCCGTGGCCTGGCACCATCCAGCTTGTACTCTGCCCTCGTCCCGAGTTAGCTGAGATGAGCACCAGCCTCCTCAAGACCCTAATTAGGATGAAGTGGTTTAGAAAATGAATTTGAATGATTGAATGACCCTCACTCATGGTCACACCGAAAGAACAAGATCGCAAATACAAATGGCTGAAATGAGTGCAGGGCTCGCCCTTTGAGATAGGATGAGAAGCTCAGCCATCAGAGATGAGCTCGGAGTAGAACTTCCAGAAGAGAAGCCAGTTGAGGTGGCACAGGCATCTGATTTGAATGCCTCCCAAACACTTCCCTAGTGTGGTGTTTCAGGTATGTCCAACCAGGAAGAGACCCCGGGGTTGACCCAGAACCCACTGGAGTGACTAAATCCTTTGGCTGGTCTGGGAATGCCTTGGTGTCAGGAAGAGCTGGAGGAAGTGGCTGGAGAGAGGAAAGTCTGGACCTTACTGAAACCTAATCCTTGAACATTTCGAAGAAAATGAAGATGAAGATGTATGATCAGCTATGAAAGCTACGCAAGGTTTTTTGATACAAAGATTCGACAAAAATTTGGAGAGACCACAAACCATCGATACGGTACATATAGACTTTCTGCATCTAGCAGGGACGATGAGAGCAACAACCCAAGTGAGGACTTGCATGCAGTATGTAGAAGTTTGTGCAAACTAAACTGGTGGATCACTGACCAACTGTTTGTGTGCTATAGGAAGCACAATAAAGGGAGCCCACAATCTGAAGAGCAATTAGCCTGTTGCGCAAAGGAAATGACTGTGCAAGTGATTATGGAGGTCAAGAGATGCTGTCTTCCATTAAAGACATTTTATATGCATTATGGCTACCTCCTGGCATCACTTAAAAAAAAAAAAAAAAAAAAAAAAAAAAAAAAAGTGTAACTTTGGGACATTTGAGAAGCAGCAACACAGAGTTCATTGCAACTCATGTGCTGTGTAATTGTCTGAGTAATTGTCATCTTCGAATACATGAAAGAGCGAAAAATGCTCAGAGTAATTGTCATCTCAGAATACAGTCTCTGAACAGTTCCTAGATTGAGATAACAGTATTCCCAGAACTCTTAGGCTTACTTAAAAGAGAACAGCAAAACAAAAGAGCAAATTTCATCTGCAATACACAATCAAACAGTATCACGACTGTAAGAGATTATTATGCTGACATAAAAGCAACATTAATAGTTGACGTGTTTCTTTGTCCCTATAATCTATGACATAATAAAGCCTGCACATGTGATGGCACAGTCACAAAGTAATAGCCTTGCTATTAGTACTTGGCAAGGAAACAAGAAAAATAGTTTTAAAGTCACAGAACTATTATTATATGCACACCCACAGTTTTAAAACACATAAAAAGAATATTTATTTGTAAGAAAATAAATATTTGTGACCTGACTTAGAAAAACCTCTGGTCCATGCTGGCAAATCACATGATGGAGAAAAGTGCTCAGCAAGTGCAAAAACCGACTTGCAATTAAATTCTTTGATTGTTTTATCACAACCTTTATTGCAATGCTATCAATGATACAGCGAGCCGTGCTGGCCCGATGGAAACGTGCAGGATTACCGATCCTAAAGTTGGGGGTTCAAGCCCCTCTGTAAATGGTTGTCATTGTAGTCCCCCCCAGTGCAGTTAACTGGTTTATCAAAGGCCGGCCATGTCTCTCATTCTCTATGGTGTGAGGCTGTAAAAGAACCATTGCTGACTTTCGACAAGAGTAGTTGTATAGACGTCAGAGTGTTTCTGCCCTGTGATGGTCTGGTGAGCTGTCTAGAGTGTACTCTTCCCTTGTCCAAAGTCGGCTGAGATGGGCGCCAGGCTCCCCACGACCCTAATTAGGATTAAGCGGTTCAGAAAATGAATGAATGATACAGCCGCAGAATCAAATAGGGAGTCAGCCTTTGCATTCAATTTGCCAACAAGCACAGTTTTTAGTGACTTTAGCATGGAGCTCTTCCGAAACCGGACAGAAGTTTATAATGCAAAATCAAAACTAAACAGAGAATTTGGTTAAATCTTCCAGGCATATAGTTCATATAGTAAATTCAAAAACTTCTGCTAAAAAATTGGGTAAAAAAAACCCAAAAACAATATTTTCTTTTTCCGAACCTCCTTATGCCTTACGGGTTATGGGGAGGCCAGAGCTGGTCCAGGCAGACAGCCTTATCACTGCAGGACCAAAACAGACCACTCAAAACTAAGGGCAATCAAGAATATCCAATTAGCCTCGTGCATGTAACTGGACAGTGGGAGGCAACCAAACACTTCGAGGAAGCTCACACATACACGGGTACAGCATGCAAACTACACACTCAGAAATACATTTTCTTGGCATAGAACTGGGTCCCGGGAAATGATCACTGTGAGTCAGAAGCGTAAACCATTACACCATCACACTGCATAAGATTAAAAATTTTAGATATAATTAAAATAGAACTTCTGTCTTCTTTTCCTTTTCCCCTTTTTTCATGGGTCACCACAGCAAATCATCTAATTCCCACATTTGATTTGGAATAGGTTTTTAAGTTGGATGCCCTTCCTGATACAACCCTTGAGCAAGGGACAGAAATACGCTGACGACTT
This sequence comes from Plotosus lineatus, assembly GCA_024760905.1. Classification (NCBI taxonomy): domain Eukaryota; kingdom Metazoa; phylum Chordata; class Actinopteri; order Siluriformes; family Plotosidae; genus Plotosus; species Plotosus lineatus. The sequence goes on along the minus strand of CM045736.1, from coordinate 41,473,378 downwards.
TGCAGCTACTATTTACGAAGGTCAGCAATGGTTCTTTTACATGAACCTCTCACCATAGACAGTGAGAGACATGGCCGGCCTTTGATAACCCAGGTCGCTCAACTGGGGGGGGGGGGGGGGTAGTGACAACCTTGTGAAGAGTGGGACTCGAACCCCAACTTTAGGATCAGTGATCCAGCGTCCTTTACCACTAGGCCACCACTACCCATAATTAAAATAGAACAAATATGAATTAAATATAATTTTAATTTAAAATATTTCCACCCATTCTATCAAATCATGTAACCTGCTAATTTCTACCGCCGCATAATTCTGCTATTTATGTTAATTGATAGCGTCCCATCTTTTGGAGAATATCCCTTTTGGGAACAACCAGTCGCAGTTTAATACACTTAAATGTACAGAGGAATATAAACCATTATGCTTCTAGTGCTGATCCCAATTCCGGGTAAATGGGGAGGGCTGTGTCAGGAAGACATAAAACCTGTGCCAAATCAAACATGCAGATTTGAAATAAAATGTTAATACCAGAGGAGACAGAGCCAGAGGACAGATGGACATTGAAAAGGATGATCTGCTTTAGCAGCCCCTAATGGGAGCAACCGAAGAAGGAAAAGTAGAAGAAGAAGAAAAAGAAGTACAAATATGTAAACATGACAATGTAAATAAAAGCCAACATTATCTATACATTTTTTTTGGAAATTCAAAAACGTCCAAAATAAATGCCACACGTTCCCCACTCACTTCTGTCAATCAGAGACAGCAGTTTTTGGAAGAGACTGCGGGTGTTCTGTACACAGTGTCAACTGGGCCAGATGCACTGATATATTCCAACAGTTTGACTCCAGCATCAAAAATTGTTTGTCTGTTTAGTTTGTCCAAGCAGACAATGACGGTGCCAGGTGCCCATCTGATATCACATTGTTTTCCTTCGATTGAATATGAGACTTAGGACGGGATAAGAGAGGATCACTTGTTTCCACGGGTCTATACGTCAGTCATAAAAGCCTAGTCTTAGTTGGACTCATCTTATAATAATGAGTATTGTATTTCAGTGCTTCACAGCATGTGATTATGCTTAAAAGGCCAGTGCATAATCAGGCAGCTACAGCCTAGAAAATTCAGTTTCCAAGACAACCATGAGACTGCCAATCAAAAACTAAGGTATTTATATAAGAAACTGACCATGGGCGATTCCCATCCAGAGCCATCCCTATGATATGGTCAGACGCTCAAATACGCTGGAACGTTCATATTTTTATTCCAGAAAGTGCATACCTAAATAAATACAAATATGCGGCAGATGTTTGTCAGCTCTCTAAAACATTATGAGGGACAGCTACTAAATATAATAAAGTAAATCTAATAACACTAATCCTAACAAAACAACGAGTCATGTCTCTTTATATGGACACAATTGCAATGCTTTCCACTGGATATGGAACAGTCCTGAATTCTGTCTTTTATTCCTCAGTGCCCGTTCCACCGTTCTTTATTTTGTATGAGCGCTATACCAATCTGTGAATGGGTTTTGATGGTAAAAAGCTATATATGACAGCAAGCAAACTATCGAACAGGACACCATGCTAACACTGGGACTGAGGTTGTGCTTCACAGTTCTTCACAGCACAGACCGTGTGAAAGAAATCGCGAATAATGACAAGAAAAACCGAACAGAGTGTTTTTTTTATTTTTTTTTTATAAGTGAGCAGGTTTTGATTTATGTATCATTATTCCCAGAGAGCATTAAGGAGCCATATGCTCCAAATGCAGAAGGCGTGTTCTGTTTACTTTGTACCATTAGGCAGAGCCCTTTCCTTAATAATGAAATAAAAAATGTGATTTATAATGGAAAAAACAATGAAAGCATGACACGGGGAAAGGGGGGAGCAAGTGCAGATAAAAGCATTGCAACTTTATGAGCTGGCCACACACTAAATTCAGCAATTAGTTCAAGATGGAAAAACCTTTGACTTCATTTCTTTTTACACTGACAAACATCCATTTGTCATTGTTTAGGTCTCAATTAGCCAAGCAGTGAATGATAAAAACCCTTTATGAAGACAGGAACACCACAGAAAGAGGCTGAAACCTGGGTTTCTTAATCCACATAGAATTAACATCCCAGGAAACATTTATTTATTTATTTTTTTGTTATCCTCGAATCTAAATAAGGTTTGTCCGACATGTCTATTTCGACCAAATTATGCCTGGGTGGCACGATTGCATAACCGTCAGAACATCCACCTCACAGCAAGACGGGCCTGAGTACAAGTCACGAGCTCAAGTGTTTCTGTATAGAGTTTTGCATGTTCTCCTTGTGCTTGGGTGGGTTTCCTCCAGTCCAAAAGCATACACATTAGGCTAACTGGTTGTTTCAAATTGCCCCTAGGTGGCGAGTGTGAGTATGGATGGTTTTGGGTGTTTGGTCGGTGATAGTCTGGCCTTTCAGGGTGTAGATGGCAACTCCCAGTGATAGCTCAAATAGACTTCAGTTTCCCTGACCATAGTAGGAGTAAGTAGTTTGGCCAATGAGTGAGTGAGGAAATTATCCCCAAAACCAAATTTAAAAAGTTCTATTACCATCCGCAGTCCCCATAAAACTAAAGTTACTCAAGTTAATTACACGTGGAAATGCCTGCTTAGTCAGTGTTGGCTGGACTTGTTCATCTTCATATAATTCAAAGCAAAGCACCCACTATCAGGTCGGCTTTAACACAACCCCGTAATTATTGTTAAATTTATAATGCCCGTCTGTCAACCTCTGGCTTAGTAGTCGCATAATATCAACTAACAGTTTTATGGCTTCCTGCCCAAATGTCAATGTACGTTCAGGCGAAGTACAAGACATGTTAAAATGAGAAACATGTCGCACTTAGAAGAATATGTTCTTCATTAAAAAAAAAAAAAAAAAAAAAAAAAAAAAGAAAAGAAAAAATAGCCCAAGTGATGCGAGGTTCGATTAATAGCTCTGAGTGGAAATGAAGGAATGTTGGACTGGTCATGACCAATTATGACAGTTTAATAGTAATAAGGGCAGTGCTGGCCTCGTGGTATAGGGTGCTGGATCACTGATCCCAAGGTTGAGGGTTCAAGCCTCACCCTCAACAGGTTGCCACGGTCTCCCCCCAGTGCAGCTAACTGGGTTAGCAAAGGCCGGCCATGTCTCTCACTGTCTGTGCTGAGAGGCTGTAAAAGAACCATTGCTGACTTTCGAAAAGAGTAGGCTGCATAGCCGTCAGCTTGTCCAGGGTGTACTTTACCCTCACCCAGTCAACAGAGATAGGCACCAGCCTCCCTGTGACCCTAATTAGGATTAAGCGGTTCAGAAAATGAATGAATGAAAGATAATAGTAATAAAATGATGAAGTGAGCATGTGCGAATGAAAGGTTCAATTTATGAAGAAAACTTTCATTCTTGTCTTTATGTATCTTGTCTTAGAATACAACCACCGCAGTGTTGGGAAATTTGTAAAAAAAAAAAAAAAAAAAGAAAAAAAAAGAAAAAAAAAATAGCCAGCTGATATACTGAGAATCGTAGTACCGCAGTAGCACTGCACCATTCTGAGCAAACCAAAAAGGAATGCTTCGATTTGAATACGAGGAACAGGACAGAGTCTATCGGATTCTAGGTGCAATAAGATATTTTATCACATTTGCTGGCTGCAGATAGATCATGAGCAACAGTGCATTCGATTTTGCTCTGCTATAAAATTGAGTACAACTGGACTGAAGGGCTCCACTGAGATGTAAAAGCAAAAGCCCCGTCATTGGGAACAGCAATAATAAATTCAGATGTTTCCACAGCCAGGCGACCAAAAAAAAAAAAAAAAAAAACCTGATTTTTCTAGTTGGAAAGGTATAAATCTGTCAGTCAGTGCATAAATATATATATATATAATCTCTTCTTGTCCTTTCAGCTTTTTCCTTATATATATATATATATATATATATATATATATATATATGGTAGGCCTCCGTCAGTCCCGAAGGACTATGGCTGCGCTCTGGCTGGTATCCCGGCTGGTGATACTCCCCAGTGCGCAGAGCCCGGGTAGGGAGTAATGAGGGACAGGCTGTTACCCAAGCAGCAAGTCCCCCGTCTCGGCGCCACCGGAAGGATCCAATGGAAAGGCAAGTGCCGATACGACTGGGTTCCAGTGCCGCTGCAGGAGAGAAACTACGGTCAATTTAGAACGGCCAATTAACCTACAGTGCACGTCTTTGGATTGCGGGAGGAAACCGGAGCACCCGGAGGAAACCCGCGCAAGCACGGGGAGAACATGCAAACTCCACACAGAAACACCCAGGCCGGGAATCGAACCCAGGCCTTCTTGCTGTGAGGCGGACGTGCTAACCACTACGCCACCGTGCCGCCATATATATATATATATATATATATATATATATATATATAGATAGATAGATAGATAGATAGAGAGAGAGAGAGAGAGAGAGAGAGAGAGAGAGAGAGATAGAACAGAACAGGTATCATGTTCCTCAGTTTTCCAGTGATGGAGTAGAGGTGTGTGGGAATATATTTTTTTAATCCCAGCTCTGCTAGGGCTCAGTTCTGACCAATCCACTCCTGCAGTTATTTAGGTTTGCATTGACCTGTACGATTTTTGGACAAATTTAATGGTCTAAAACAATTATTCATTTAAAATGTAGTAACCCTGACCTGAAAAACATAGAGTAACTACACTTTGCAGTTTCACAGGCAAATAATTTAATAATTTGCTTTCATGTGTTCTCCTTTGTTATACACTTACTGGTATTAAAAAAAAAACAAAAACAAGAATATACTGTATTGTTGTTGCACCTTGAGCCTTGCTTCCAGAGCATAGTGTTCATGCCATTGTTTCAACAAACTTAAGCAACATAACATTAATTTCCATTCAGTGTAGGATTTATTTTTACTGACATCTTCAATTGATGAGGGAAAAGCTGTATCACTCCATAAAGTCTTCTCCAGCACATCCTTAAAACTTTCAATAAGGTTATGGTCAGGACTCTGGGGGGGGCAATACATATATGAAAATAATTCCTCATGCTCCCTGAACCACTCTTTCATTATTTGAGACCCTGTTTTATATCAATACCATCAGAGAAGAGTCCATTTATGTGATAACCTGCCCATTCAGGACATTCTGGTCATCAGTTGATGTCATTTGATTACCACATTAATGTTCCTCAACCTGACCAATTGGAGCAACAATGCGATGAAGATTACATGCTGTGAAGAAGGCTTAATGCATTTGTGAAAATATTAATAAGTGTGCAACTTTGTTTTGGTTTTTTTTGCAGGGCAGTGTATAAGTGTAATACCAAACGTTCATACAGACGCTCTCCGACTTACGTTCATTCGTTTTACGTACCTTTCAATTTAACTTAAAAAAAATTGTCAAATTTTGAGTTTAGCATGCTCGCTGCAGTACGAGACATACCTACGTAGTACACTGACATAATGACGCTGCGTCTATTGTTTACAAACGACAGACTGAACGTGCCCCTCCTTCTTCCCAGTTCACTACGTGATACCCTTGCGTTAAGACGTCGTCTCTGTGATCTTTGTGTTTACACTGTTTTGCGGACTTTTGTAACCCAAAGCAAATATGGTTGGTCAGAAGCGTAAGCCTACTAGTGATATTGTTAATCAGAAAAAGCGGCAAGCCATCTCGTTAGAAACAAAGATGGCTATTATCAAGAAAATTGATGCTGGTGAAAAACATGTGAATGTTGCACGTTTCTTCCAAATGGCTCCGTCGACCATCGGAACCATTTACAAGCAGAAAGATCGCATCACAGAGAATGTTAAAGGTTATATGTGATACTGTATTTGATGAGTGAATTTGATTAAAATTTATCTATTTGAAATTATTTTGCTTGAATTTAATTTATTTGAAATTAATGTTGATATTATTTGATATATTTGATATTTTACAATGTTATGTTTATAATAATTGGTTTAGGGGTGTTTTATGAGATACGCTAATGGTATTTATGGCTGTATAGTACAGTATGAACGTCATACGTCACTGGAACATGCAGTAACAACTTACTTTTTTTTTTTTCACCTTACATTCGGCCCTCTGGATCCGAACTAAAATGTAAGTTAGGGAGCGTCTGTGTATAATTTTCACATACATGTTAAAAAATATACAAAAAAAAAAACATGCTTCTGATATATTTGGTGGGTCCAGTGCATCCTGAAGGTCTGAGTTGCTCAGCACAAATCTAAACAACGTTATCCAACTGTACATCTGGTCATCTGTCAGTGTTATCTGTCTACACTTCAACAGTTCGACAGAAAACACTGACAGAGAACCAGGAATGTATAAATCTAAGGAGCCAACATTGGATATGGTAGATATGTATCCTCACCTGTTACTCTACAACTATACAGCCAAAACTACACAACCCAACACGTGCAATTTCCTCTAATGAAAACTATAATACTGGACACCAAAGGATTTTCTTCTTTCTACTTCCCGCATTATAAATATAATCTCTAGAGCATTAAAAAAATCATCCGTAAGAATCTAAAAAAGTTAAAAAAAAAAAAAAGTCTTCATGAAACAGTGTGTCAATATACGCAAATAGAACAATAAGAGAAACTGTTGGCTAAACAGCAGATAACTGGGAGATAATACTCCACTGAGAATTTTTTCTGTGTTACCATGAGAACTGGGAAGAAGTTGGAACATCAGCAGACGTTCACAGGGGACATGAACATCACTGTTTCACATACCGCTCTTTCAGAGACAACTCCACTCTTTTACTGCTGCACCAGGAGTTCTGCATCATGAATGATACTAATAGAGCCATCTATAAATGTGTACATCGCAAAATGAACTCGGAATGATCAGGATGCATAGCGAAGGGATTTTTAATTATTTTGAAGAAATTTATTTTTGTAATAATTAATAATGACTAGCTTGTATAGTACGCTGTTTATTACAAGATTATAATTATTATTTTATCCATTCATTCATTTTATATAACCGATTAAGCCGAATTAGGGTCGCAAAGAGACTGGCGCCCGTCCCAGCCGACAATGGGCAAGGGCAGAGTACACCCCGGACAGCTTGCTAGGCCATCGCAGGGCAGAAGCATGCTGACCGCTATGCAGCTACTCTTGTCAAAAGTCAGCAATGGTTCTTTTACATGAATCTCTGACCATAGACAGTGAGACACACGGCCGGCCTTTGATAACCCAGTTAAGTCCACTGGGGGGGGACAGTGACAACCTGTGGTGAGTCGGGCTTGAACCCCCAACCATAGGATCAGTGATCCAGCACCTTTACCACCAGACCACCACTGCCATTATTATTTTAATTAAACAATTTAAGAAAAACAGTTGATTAAAACAGTTTAAGTGACTTGTGATGATATACAGTGATCCCTTGCTTCAGTTTCTCTGGTTCCGCGCATCGCGGGTTTTTCAAAAAATATTCATAAAAAAATTTAAAAATAAGGAAATTAAGGCAAAATAGGAGAAAGGTTAAGGAAAATGCTGCAAAACAAGGACAATTATGCAAACAAAAACCTACAAAACAACAACAACAACAAAAAAAACCTACAGTACTTACATTTTTATGTGAGGTGCACATCTGTGTGCGCGTGCATCTATATTTTATTTACACCTTATGCATTATTTTTGAATGTTTAATTGTAATTATAAGCATGTATAGTGTTGAATATGCATTTATTGATACATATACATCAGCCTGGGGTGTGTCAATCCTACTTCGCGGAAATCGGCAGTCACGGGGGGGAGGGGTCTTGGTCCCCATTAACTGCGGAAAATGAGGGATCCCAGTAATTGCTTCCACTAATGGCATGTTCCATAACAATGGTCTGATATTTAACAGCACATTATAAACAAATAACAAACCAGTAAATTCTGTGATGAATCTGTTGGTGTCAAGTATTAAAATGAGATGTGTAATAAATACAATTAACAGTTATTCTCTCATAACCCATCTCTCTTTCTTTTAAACATTCACAAATAAATAGATTCGAAAATGAACTGTGACCAGAACCCTGTAATGGATGTCTTGACAACGACAGAACTGTAATGTGTTGTCAAGTTTGTGTTTGTGCATGCTGTGTTTAATTTTTATAATTTATAATCTTTAATAATTATTTTAGTATCCTGTTATTATAATGACAGCTTCAAACTAAGTGTTCGCTAGTAACCACTCAAAGGATGTGAAATGACTGCAGAATCTTCCTCGCCTCAATATGTAGAAACACAAAAAGTCGTCAAGCAGCACATTATTCGTAAACACGCTCACAGATGTACGTAGAGTCTCATTACTAATTATGTACCTCAGTTGTCGTACAAGTTGTTCCAAATCCATGTCTGCACGCACCATAAGTATCCTTCAAACGACACCAGACACCGATAATTCATTTAATTAAACTGAGGGATTTCTATTTTACACTTGTAGCACGGATAGAAAGAACGAGACTCAAATTAAGACAAGCAGAAACTAAATCATTTCGATGGAAAAAATGATCAGGTGTCTATTCTTGGAAGAACTGATTAAAAGTCAACATTACAAAAACAATAAATAATCTCACATCAAATCCCCAAGACTCAGCTTTGGCTGAAAAATACTTTTTTCCAAACAAACCTAACATTATATTCGGCAAAGAAATGTAGTGTGTGTGTGTGTGTGTGTGTGTGTGTGTGTGTGTGTGTGTGTGTGTGTGTGTGTGTGTCACACTCACTTTTACCCCATTGTTCCTACCCCCCCCCACCCCCACCCCCCACACACACACACACCCTGGCACAAAGAGTGCTGTGACATTGTCCAAAGCCACCAGTGTCTGGAGATCATCTCCAGGTTTCCTATGAAGCTGTGTCTGCTCAGTGCCAGTCAGAACCATCTTATAACGTACATCCTCAAATCTGAAACTCGCTCTGGATTTTATCTGATCTCTCAGGTGCCTCCTCTAATAGTTCAATGTTTTCTCTGTCCTTTCAATTGGTGAGTTTCCAATTTCTCTTTAAACTCTGATTCCCATGCACTTAAGTATACAGTGGCCTTTCAGACATGTCATGATGTGTCTCATGTTTGTAAGGCATCACTTCCTTTATTTTACAAGCTCAGTGGCAGCAGAACAGAATGTCCTCAGTTGTAAGCACTTCAGGCAACATGTCGTCATACTTCGTATATTCAAAGTGGACAGCTGTCCCTGGTGAGGCTTGTCCATCGCGCTGGGGCCAGGTTTCCAGGATTCGAATCTTTTGAAGATATGTTGAGATATGGGTTTTAACCTCAGCTGAAAACATGTTTAGTGGACTGGGTGGTCTAACTGTTGTACTGGGAAACACAAATTAGAGTAAAGACCTTTCAGAGCTATGCTCAGTGGCCCAACACAAACAGGAGCAGGAATGCGGAGCTCGAGCGGTCTAATATGAGTGCCGGAGCACAGAAAGATGCAGAAGGCAGATATCAACGGTTTCATAGCATCATACTTCAGGGATTATGAGTAAATAAAAGTTATATATAAATCTCTCATATAAAAAAAAAAAAAAAAAAAAAAAAAACTTAATTATCCAATAAAATCTAATATGACGCTTGGTTTTCCATCTTCTGCCGAGTGCCAAGAACAATAATTTTATTTCACAATCCTGACCAGAGCACAAACACACTCTTTCAATCTTTCAACAAATCCAAAATGCAATTGTGTCTGTATTAAATCCGTGTCACTGCATAACATTTTTTTAAAATAAATAAATAAGTCTACACATAAAAGAAACTACAATCACCATTCTAAAAATCTTAATGTGTGCAAAACGAGTAAGTCACAGATGGTGTCTCCTGCTCTCTGTTCATCAGTGATTTGATACGGTGCTGACTTTGCATTTCAAAAGTGTCCTGCACAGAATAGTGGCGTAATTTAAACTGTCTGGTAGATATTTCTGGAAGGAGTGTCTCAGGTTTTAGTAAACAGTCATTCAATAATTAATAATTTAATTTAAATATTTATTATTTTAGTATTGATTCCCAGTGCCGTGTTCCTTTTCAAGCCTTTCCGTTTCTGATTTAGGAAAACGACTACAAAATATATTAAAGTTCCTGCTCATAGTGTACAAGCCGTACTTGATAAACTATAAGATAAATTACACACAATATGAACCTGAGAGTGCATGAAAAGCATGTTTTAATCAAGTCACTCACAATAATGTCTGATAATAAAGAGAACTGAAGGAGACGCTGGTGCTTTCTGTGAGTCTCAGACTGTTGGGGGTGAGGCGTTCATTACGAGCTGCTGTGATACAGGCAGGGTGTCTGTTCTAAGCCCAGAAAAGAGACAGGACTTGCGAGGGAGTTTCGCCACATGGGGTAATATGTCACTGCTTATCGGTTAAGGAATTTAGCAGCGTTAACTGTCCACATTTGGAGAAGACAAAATGAACCGATTTTGTTTGGCTTGTGTAGCGTAAAATTATCAGCTCTGTGAATGCCTGGTGTTTCTCAGAGTCAGGACTTGGTTCAAAAACAGACGTTGGCAAGAATATGAGGAGTAACACTCTAATAAGGAATTGTTTTTGCTTGTTTGTTTGGTTTATTTATTATTTTCTTGTCAAAGCAAATTAAGAGCCGTTAACCTGACACGGCTTTGGAAGAGTGAGATGATCGTAGGATTCTCATAATCAGAGACTATTAAAAATTTAATGGAATTTTATTGCAAAATGATTAAACTTTCAGGTTGAGGGTTCACTAATAATCCACAATCACACAATACTCCATGTTTTCGAACTACTAAAGAAGGAATAGCAGCTGAGAGAAGCTCAGCATTTTATAGGGTACTGTTTACAATCATAGTCTGAGAAATGACCGATCGTTCCGAAACTAGACGAGCACCAGTTATATAATTATCTAGCTATATACGTCCAAACTAAAAAGGCATAAAAATCAAGAAAAATAAGTTTCTCTTGTTTAATCCCAGTCTACTCTTTAGTCTACTGAAGTGATTCTCTGTAAATGTAGCTTCACTAATAGAGCAGAATGGCATCAGCTTTCCCATATGGGAAATGAAAATGCTTTTAAATTACAAGGCAGACATTTTCAAATAAACACAATTATGAAAACATTAGATTTATTACCTATTTTCCTTTTGCCTGGTCATTACTTGGCTCTGTTAGATTTCCAGTCAAATTGAACCCAAATACTATTATGGAAACTCACACCCCCATCCCGAGAAAAAAAAAAAAAAAAAAAGTGTTGAAAGTGGAAGCAGAATCTACAGTGAACAAATCATTTGGAGGACAAATTTTTCTACATGGATTGAAGGCATGAAAACACTGCAGGACCTATACAGAGAATAATTTTGGTTTTTATATGTCATAGAAAATCTATACTGCACATTACATTAATATAACCACAGCAGCAACAACAGTAATTCTAATACTAATACTACTATTAAAATAAATAAATAATAATAAAATAATAATAATAATAATAATAATAATAATAATAATAAATCATCGGGGCAGTGGTGGCCTAGTGGTATGGGTGCTGGATCACTGATCCTAAGGCTGGGGGTTCAAGCCAGACTCACCAGTGCAGCTAACTGGGTTATCAAAGACTATCCATGTCTCTCACTGTCTATGGCGGGCGGTACATGTAAAAGAACCATTGCTGACTTTCGACAAGAGTAGCTGCAAAGCCGTCAGCGTCTTTACGCCCTGCGATGGCCTGGCGAGCTGTCCAGAGTGTACTCTGCCCTCGCCCGGAGTTGGCTGGGATGGGCGCCAGCCTCCCCACGACCCTAATTCGGATTAAGCGGTGACAGGAAATGAACTGAACTGATCATCATATTCAAGCAAAATTGTTGAAACCAGAACTGTACAATTTATAAAACTATTAATGCAATCAGACTGACAAAAGACTTTGCCTGTAAGCAGTCAGTGAACTGCCCTGAATGTGAGTGCGTGACTGAAAGAATCAAGGAATGAAAAACAAGAAACAACTTCTAAGTCCTGACTTTGTTAAAGAAGACTTTAAAGAGCTGTTCGATTCCTATAATCACAGTTTTTTGTGCTCAAAATATTCCGTACACACAACATAACCAAACAATTATACGTGAGACACACTAATAAGCAATTTATATGTTATAAACGAAATGGAATTTTTTATTTTTTTTTATTTATTTTTTTTTACACTTGGTTAATTTATTCTTAAAACAGCTAGCACAGGTTTTGAGCATGTGGCACATGATATACTGTTGGGCACACACAACTTCAGTAATAAACTTTAGATGTATGTGACACAATTCTTCTGCCAGTTCGTTTAAATGTTGTTACTCTTTATCAGACACCATATAAAAGGATAACAAGCCAGACTTTATAAGCTGATCCTGATGTTCCTGATTACAAATGGAAAAGCTTGCATTGTTAAATATATCTCATTAGCCGTTAAGCATATGTGCAAAGATTCCGTCCTCACGGCACATCAAAGCAAGTTCATGAAAAATCACCACAACAAAAGTAGAATCTTGAAAAGGCCAATAAAACGTCTGCGCTCATGACACCACAGCTTTCTTTTTACTCTTCCCTGCTTGCAAAAGAGATTAAAAGAAGGCAGACTGTTTAATGTTTAAACAAATTTCCAATGTAAATCAGTCTGAAAGTGTTACATTTTTCTTTGGGTAGTCATAAGTGCACTAACCAACCCTGACTTGGTAAATAACAGGAGCACACAAACCCAACACTTGAGGCCAAGGACTTTACATTAAGAAAATAATGTACTGTCATGTTGCTCCTCTGGACACCAGTGTATTTGATATTAGTCATAGAAAGCAAAGCCACAAAAACATCACTTTCTGGGATAAGTGTAGAAAAGAAAAAAAAAAAAAAGAATGGTAAAAGAACCAAACAATAAAAAAGAGAATGTATATTATATAGAGATGTATAGAGGTGTATTCATATCAGTAAGACTCTGCTTTCATTAAGACTGCGCTCCTGTAGTTCTCGAACACATTAAAAGCAATATGGAATCTTTCATGTTTTATTAATGTTTTCGGGACTCAGAATGAAAAGAATCCAAACTGCAGTCAGAGAGAAATGTATTCAACTAATTCAAATAGCACTAGCATGCCGTGATCAAAGCCGTGTGCAAGCGTAAATGGCAACTCAACACAACACCCTCCACATGGACTGCTGCAAAATAACGTCCTTATTGCATCAGAAGAACGCCATTTTAGTGATTACAAATCAGTCCGCCTGATGTTTCACAACTTCTCCTGCCCGTCAAATACAGGACCACTGTGCGTCAACTGTAAAACTCACTCATGCACGCAGACCGGGTACAACCTCAATTCACAAGACCATCTCAAAGCTACATACACAACCATTCACGATCGCACTCACAAATACAGTAAAACCTCCGCTGACGAACGCTTAAGCTCACGAACTTTTCGCCTCAAGAACATTAAATTTGCGAGCATATAGTCTCTGCTGACGAACTAGTTTTCGGCGGACGAATCAAACCACGCGGTCGAACAGCACCACGGTGGCGGCCACGAGAAGCTGACGCACGCTCACGGCGTCCCAGTTCGTCACCCCCTTTCTTTGAGTGCGGAAGTGGTTTGTGTTTGATAGACATTTTGGACCATATCGAGTGTACTTTTGCTATTATGGGACCGAAAAAGACCCCACCACAGGCGGAGATCATTGAAAAACACGAACGAGGTGTGCGTTTGTGTGACTCAGCGTCCCAGTACCAGTACGCTAAGTCTACCATTGCTACCCATCCTTAAGAACAAGGAAGCTATTAAGGGTGCGTGTGTGGCTAAGGGTGTTTCCAAACAGTAGGCGTTTCCAAACTCTCCTTCCAAACAGTAAGTCCCTCCCTCCCTCCTCCTCCCACTCCATTCCATCAAGCCGTCAACTACCATCACAAAGGTAAATAAAACCACTTTATTATACAGTACAGTTTATTTCTTTAATTACAATACAATAGCACATTTATTATACATAAAATAAGGTATATTTTTGTGTAGTTTTAAGGCTTATTTAGTAGAAAATTATGTTTTATGGGGACCTGGGAACGGATTATTCTCATTTTAATTGTTTCTTATGGGAAATAAATGTTCGGAAGACAAACTTTTCGCCTTACACACACTTTCTGGGAACCAATTATGTTCGTGAGCTGAGGTATCACTGTACAACAGCCAGTCAGCCCAATATTCATCTATATTCATGTATTTGAACAATGAGAGAAAACCCATGCAAACATGGGGAGAACATGTAAACTCCACAAGGACACATCCAAGCCCGGGAATCAAACCCCGGACTTTCTTGCGGTGAGACGAACGTGCTACTCATGACACCACGTGCAGCCCACTTGTTAAACTTGAATCAAGAAAAAAAAAAATGTATGAAAAGAATTTGTGTTACAATTAATAGATACTGTACCTACTGGTAACACTAATACAGTATATCTGAAATAATCATTGATAAATAATGATTCTGTCAATTCTATACACAAACCCAGAGTAGTTTTGAGTGTAAAAAAGGAGCATTTTTTTTTTTAAAAGAAGAAATCAACTGCTTTAGAAATTATACAAATTTTAGCACCAGTTATAACTTATTTCATTCATTCATTTATTCATTTTCTGAACTGTTTAATCCTAATTAGGGTTGTGGGAGGCTGGTGCCCATCTCAGCCGACTCTGGGCGAGGACAGAGTACATCCTGGACAGCTCACCAGGCCATTGCAGGGCAGAAACACGCTGACGGCTACACAGCCGACTCTACGAAAGTCAGCAATGCGTCTTTTACAGCCTCACACCATAGACAGTGAGAGACATGGTCGGTCTTTGATAACCCAGTTAGCTGCACTGGTGGGACAGTGACAACCTGTTGAGAGCAGGGTGTGAACCCCAAACCTTAGGCTCGGTAATCCAGCACCCTACCACCAGGCCACTTATTTCAATTTAATAATAATTTGCTTTAAACACTGCTTTGCTCTTCTATGTTGGACAACACACTACATTCACGACATGAGTTTGAGTGAAGAAATAAAAATATCAGTGCTGTGGAATAGCTCTGGCTGATACAACAAAAATATTGCATTTTGATACATTAATCCATATTTATGCAAGTGGCAGTGGTGGTCTGGTGGGAAAGGGCGCTGGATCCCTGATCCTAAGGTTGGGGGTTCGAGTCCCACTCGCTACAAGGTTGTCACTGTCCTCCCAGTGCAGCTAACTGGGTTATCAAAGGCAGGCCATGTCTCTCACTGTCTATGGTGAGAGGTTCATGTAAAAGAACCATCGCTGACTTTGGTAAAGAGGAGCTGCAAAGCCGTCAGCGTGTTTCTGTCCCTTGCTAAAGGGTTGTGTCAGGAAGGGCATCCCACGTAAAAACCTCTGCCAAATCAAACGTGCGATGATTCACTGAAAAAACCCTGAAAAAGGAAAAAGCCAAAAGGAAAAGAAGAATCCATCTTTATGCAGAAAAAAATAAATAGCGAATAAACAAAACAAATGATAAAAAAAAATAATAATAAATTACAGGCAAAGCAGAAAAATCAATTTTAAAAGTTAGAAAAAAAACAAAAAACAAAATAGACAGAGTTGATTCATGGTCATGGTGTGGACCTTTTCATAGTTCCGCATTCCCTCAAAATGCTTTCGTATTTGTTTATTTCCTCACATCACTTATGCTAATGGTGAAAATGTGAAATAATCATTAGGGTTATTACCAAATATCATGATTGAATGCAAACATAGCTAAAACAACCAAAAAAAATAAAATCCTCGATTTTCTTTTTCTGTAATATTAATAATCAATTCTATAATTTACAACTAAAGTTTGGAATATACTATCAGCTGTTTCCAATTTTTATAACTACACACGATAAAAACATCTTTATACTTATAAGATAAATCATTTTTCGTCTGTATAAAGTATGTATATATGCATTCATTTTTTTTCTTCAATTATTTATATTAAGTGACCGACTGAATGCGTTCACAGTAATCTCTGTAAGATGTTTATTTCCCCTGAATGATAATTTGTGTGTCTGACTCTCAACAAAGCAAATAACTACTGCACGCAGGAATGTTTTTAGTTTTGTTCAGTGCTCATGACTGCCATGCTCATTCCAGCTAACAGAAACTGAAATACAGGGATCCCTCACTTTCCGCGGTTAACTGGGATCGAGATCCACCCCCCACCCCCGCGACAATCGAATTCCGCGATGTAGGATCAACAGACGTATACTTACATGTATATGTGTATATAATATCAATAAATACATATTCAACGCTATAAATGCTTATAATAACAATTAATCATTCAAAAATAATGCATAGGATGTAAATAAAATATAAATACACACACATACAGACGCACGTACTCAGATGCACACCTCACATAAAAATGAAAGTAGTTTTGATGGGAGGTTTTGTTTTTTTTTTTGTTTTTGTTTTTTTTTTTTGCATAATTGGCCTTGTTTTGTGGCATTTTTCATAACTTTTCCCCCTGTTCATCCTTGATTATTAATTCAATGAATATTTAAAACTAAAAATGCGATGCACTGAAGCCGCATGAATTGAAGCGTAAAGTAGCGAGGGATCCCTGTCTATCAAATCATCTTGTTCGTCTTCTTCTTTTCCTTTCGGCTGTTCCCTTTTTCTCACGAGTCACCACAGCGAATGATTCGCATATTCGATTTGGCATAGGTTTTTATGTCGGATGCCCTTCCTGATACAACCCTTTAGTAAAGGGGTGGAAACACGCTGACCGCTATGCAGCCTACTCTTTACGTTTACTTTAATTGGGACCGAGATCTCCCGCGGCTGTCGAATTCCACAAAGTAGGATCTACCCCCCCCCCCCCAACAGACGTATACCTACATGTATATGTGTATATATTATCAATAAATACATATTCAATGCTATAAATGCTTAAATAACAATTAAACATTCAAAAATAATGCATAAGATATATATAAAATATAAATACACTCATATACAGACACGCCGCACACACAGACGAAGTGCACGCACTCAGATTTGCACCTCATCTAAAATTTAAGTAGTTTTGATGGTTTTTTTTTTTTTTTTTGCACAATTGGCCTTGTTTGGTGGTATTTTCCTTAACTTTTTCCCCTATTCTTCATTAATTTCTTATTTTTTAATTCAATGAATATTTAAAAAAAAACAAAAAAAAAAACCGCCATGCACTGAAGCCCATGAACTGCAGGGATCTCTGTATATTTTATAAAATATAATGCAATGCCTAGTGATGTTATTTTCTAATTAACAAAGGCAAAGGGAAACTTTAGATAAGTTTCTGACACATAATAGATTAGCAATGAAGAAAAATCAATGTTATTCTGTTATAAACCATATTTTTGGGAGCTGAAAGAGCTGCCTCTTCTTTTTTTTTTTTAGCTTAACCAAATCATAGTGATTAATTAAAAATAGTGCGGCATTACATCATTAATACCCGTAGATGGTCAACATGGTAGCACAGTGGTGAACACGCTGGCTTAAATCGACAGTCCTGGGTGTGAGCCCCGTGGCCAGTGCATGTGGGCTTGCACTGACCGCTCTGGTTTACTCTCAAAGTCCAAAGAGATGCAGTGAGTGTGAATGGTCGCTTGTGTCTGTGTTACCCCTGTAATGGACGGGGGACCTGTTCAGAGTGTACCTCGTCCCTCACCTGATGTCAACTGGTGTTGGCTCACAGGGTAAGCAGTATGGAGAATGAATGGATGAACAGCTGTAGCTTACATTCAGACATTTCTGCATTTTCTGGATTCTCTCCATTTTCCTACTAGTGCAGTGCTTCTCAATTATTTTCTGTTGCCCCTCCAGAAAGAGGAAAACATTTCGCCCCCCCAATATAAATAGTGTTATTTGTATAAAAATTGTTATAAGTGATCCTCTGCATAACGCTGTATCCTTATTAACATAATAAATCCTTATTATCATGATGGAATACAAAAAAAGGAAGAAATATAGATCAACTTCCAACAGAGAATAACTTTATTCACAATTTTTTACGGCACGATACTGAACTCTCAGCTCCTGCTCAATGCTGAACTGGGACCTGAACTTGTTTTCACAGCAGTGACATCATCCAGCATGACAGAGACCGTGTGTGCTGCAGGTAGGATCAGTTCCTCTGCTGTGCTGTGGGGTTTTCTACACTGAGCAGCTTGGTACTCCACCTTATCTGATGCTAACAGAGCTCGCTGGTTTGCTGGAGTAGCGTTCACAAAGCGGGATGGTTGTTGGTAACATTCGGCACGTTTTCGCTGAAAAAACTCACGCGGCTCATCACGTGGTCGGAGCGTGATGTCTTTAAGTGACGCCTGAATTTATTTGGGTTCAAACTGTCCGCTGCCAATGTTTACAGACACAGTTAACACAGCGGCATTTCCTCGTTTCTCACCGCAGCACAGTGAAGCCGAGTGCAACATCCGCTTCATCATACCTCCTCCACTTAACTTTCGGGGGACTTTTGTTTCTATCACTGTCTCCGCCTCTCTTTCCGTCCCTGTTCAAAATTTCCATGGTGGGTTTATTAACCTCACTTCTTATTTTACCTCTGGGCAAACCCTAACAGTGAGGAGGACGCCACTACCACCTGCTGTAGTGGATGCAGAATTACACTTTATCCTAATACGGCAAAAAAAAAAAAAAAAAGCATGTTCCCTGAGGTCACACGTGCCCCATTGGCATCGCACCATTCCCCCCCAAGGGGGGTGCGCCCCACAATTTGAGAACCACTGTACTAGGGGGGAAAAGGCATTTTTGTTGTTCTTGACTTCAGCTACGTTTCCTGCAAAGTATTTTCATTTCAGAGCATTACTCATTCATTTTAAAAAAATTTATGTACTTTTATCATTTTTAAAAGGTTTATCGGGTTTATCCAGTCCAAAGACTGGAGCTTTGGAACGAATTGGGCGTTTAACATGTAAGATGCGACGCCTACTTACAAAACCCCCGCTGTACGAAAAGGGCTCTGGAACGGATTAATTTCGTAAGTTGGGGGCCGACTGTATATCCTTTCTTCTTTTCCTTTCAGCTTTTTCCCTTTTTTTTTTTTTTTCAGGGGTTGCCACAGCAAATCATCTGATTCGCACATTTGATTTGGCATAGGTTTTTACGTCGGATGCTCTTCCTGACACAACCCTTTAGCAAGGGACAGAAACACGCTGACGGCTTTGCAGCTACTCTTTACGAAACTTAGCAATGGTTCTTTTACATGAACCTCTCACCATAGAGAGTGAGAGACATGGCCGGCCTTTGATAACCCAGTTAGCCGCACTGGGGGACAGTGACAACCTTGTGGAGAGTGGGACTCGAACCCCCAACCTTTGAATCAGCGATCTAGCGCCCTATACCACTAGGCCGCCACTGCCCTGCGGCGGGCCATGTCTCTCACTGTCTATGGTGTGAGGCATGTAAGAGAACCATTGCTGACTTTCATAAAGAGTAGGCTGTAAAGTCGTCAGCGTGTTTCTGTCCCTTGCTAAAAAGGGTTGTGACAGGAAGGGCATCCAACGTAAAAACCTCTGCTAAATCAAACGTGCGAATCAGATGATTCGCTGTGGCGACTCCTGAGTAAAAGGGAAAAAGCCGAAAGGAAGACAGACATACACACACACACACACACACACACACACACACACACACACACACACACACACACACACACAAGGATGAAAGGAAAAGTGTACAAGACGGTGATGAGGCCAGCGATGTTGTATGGTTCAGAAACAGTGGCACTGAAAAAAAGACAGGAGGCAGAGCTGGAGGTAGCAGAGATGAAAATGTTGGGGTTCTCTTTGGGAGTAACGAGGATGGATAGGATCAGAAGTGAGTACATCAGAGGGACAGCACATGTAAGAGGTTTTGGAGAAACAGTCAGAGAGGCTAGATTGAGATGGTTTGGACATGTACAGAGGAGGGATAGTGAATATATCGGTAGTAGGATGCTGAGGTTGGAACTACCAGGCAGAAGGCCCAGAGGAAGAGTCTCTCTCTCTCTCTCTATCTGTCTATGGTGAGAGGTTCATGTCAAAGAACCATTGCTGACTTTCGTAAAGAGTAGCTGCAAAGCCGTCAGCGTGTTTCTGTCCCTTGCTAAAGGGTTGTGTCAGGAAGGGCATCCGACGTAAAAACCTATGCCAAATCAAACGTGCGAATCATTCGCTGTGGTGACCGCTGATAAAGGGAAAAACCGAAAGGAAATCTCTCGTACAGAGAGAGAGAGAGAGAGAGAGAGAGAGAGAGAGAGAGAGAGACCACTGCGATAGCCTCGTGAGATGTCCAGGGTGTCCCCTGCCCTCACCCAGAGTCGGCTGAGATGGGTGCCAGGCTCCAGTTAATCCTAATTAGGATTAAGTGGTTTAGAAAATTTAAAAAAAATATAGATACAGCGCATATGAAAGATTGCCTTTAAGAACATGTTTAAATATGGTGCATTGTGGGTTAAGATGAGGATGGACTTCGCAAACATCAGATTGCCCAAAATCTTTGAGATTCCTCTTGCCAGATTGAACAGAGGTGAACTGGCATGAGTGGGAATCCCAAGGTTGGGTGAATGAAGGCATCTGGTCTGATTTTTAAAAAGAACGTCTGGAGCACAAACTGCAGGAACTGTTGATGCTGGCTCTGAAAGAAATGGGTCAGAAGAACTGTGAAGTTGTAGACCAGTTAGGCAGTGTTAGTGTTTTTATTGATTGATGTATTACGCAGCAAGTGACAGTGGGCTCTATAAGTTGGTGTAGTGGAAGAAGTGTGTAATGATCTGTGCAACTCTGACAAGGAAAAAATTATTAAGCCTGGAAAACTGCATCAAAAGAAACAATGTCAAAACAGTGCAGTTCAGCTTGCTTCAGAAGGCATGGTACCAGCATGTACTATGAGAGAAGGGCAAGCCAGCAGAAGCAGAGAAATGCTCTGGTAAATGTTCTGCTGGGAAACTGTGAGTCATGACATTCATCTGAATGATACTTTGACATACATCCTGTACCTAAACATTGCTTTAGACCAAATACACCCCTTAATGGCAATGGTATTCCCTAATGGCAGCCTCTTTCAGCAGGATAATGGATCCTACTACACTGCAAAAAATGTTCACGAATGGTTTGAAAATATGACAAACTGTTTGATTTGGCCTCCAAACTTCCCAGATCTCAATTTAACTCTGTACCTCCGTGATGTGCTGCATAAATCCATGGATGCCTTAAAAATCACAACTTACAGGACTACAGGGGGGGCAGTGGTGGTCTAGTGGTATAGGGCGCTGGATCGCTGATCCAAAGTTTGGGGTTCGAGTCCCACTCTCCACAAGGTTGTCACTGCCCTGCCCCCCCCCCCCCCCCCCCCAGTGCAGCTAACTGGGTTATCAAAGGCGTGCCATGTCTCTCACTGTCTACGGTGAGAGGCATGTAACAGAACCATTGCTGACTTTCGTAAAGAGTAGCTGCAAAGTTGGCAGCGTGTTTCTGTCCCTTGCTATAAAGGGTTGTGACAGGAAGGGCATCTGATGTAAAAACCTCTGCCAAATTAAATGTGCGAATCAGATGACTTGCTGTGGCGACTCCTGAGTAAAAGGGAAAAAGCCGAAAGGAAGACAGACAGATAGGACTACAAAGGTCTTGGTGACAGAGACTGCAGTACACCTTTAGAGGTCTTATTGGCCACAGCCAAAATAAATAAACATCTGTATTTTTGTTTATATGCCTGATTCAAGTGAACCCAGTTTTATTTATGGATCTTTTAACAGTGTACACTGCCACAAAGCAGCACTGTAGGAATCAATAGAAGGTTTGATTTAAATTGTAGAATAATCTGTATTGAGTAAGATAGAGGTAACCGAGGTAACAACAAATTCTCTGATGAAAGGTGAGGTACATTTCAGGACTAGTCTCAAATACGTCTTGGTACATTGTGGTATTTAAAAAAAAAAAAAAAAAATCATAAAAAAATTCAAAATTTGTGCTGAAACTCACATGTAAGCAAGCGGAAGGCAGGGACCGCCCACTCAATCTCGCAAGCTGATTGGCTTAGACGCGTGATGCTGTTGCCTCCCGCCCACTCAACTCAATCTCGCAAACTGATTGACTTAGACATGTGATGCTGTTGCCTCGCACATTCCCGCGGGATTCTTTGTGATCTTACTATATAGTGTTTGTGAACGTCCTACACCGCGTAGAAGAGCTATAGTCAGAGGTGAGTACAGTACTTAAAGTATTTATATATAAATTCTATTTAAATATTAATACATTACGGTAGTTACATATGCATATAACTGTGTAACGTTTAATATACACTTCTTGATATTGTATAGACGCGAAAACATAGAAATGAGACAACATGGTAGAAATGGGGGCGGAGCGTTCCTACTTCGTGGTTTTTCAAATATCGCGGCCAGGTCTGGTGTACATTATCTTTAATATACACTTCTTGATATTGTATAGATGCGAAAACATATAGAAATGAAACAACATGGTAGAAATGGGGGCGGGGGGCGGAGCGTTCCTACTTCGCGGTTTTTTCAAATATCGCGGCCAGGTCTGGTGTACATTATCTTTAATATACACTTCTTGATATTGTATAGACGCGAAAACATATAGAAATGAAACAACATGGTAGAAATGGGGGCGGAGCGTTCCTACTTCGCGGTTTTTCAAGTATCGCGGCCAGGTCTGGTGTACATTATCCGCGATATTCAAGGGATGACTGTATTTGTATTCACTGTCCCATGTACTGCATACCCATAAAAATGCTATTTAACAGGCTAGAATCGTACTGCTTGGAAAAATCATACAATACTGCCAATACTGTACTGTCCTCACATGTACTGATAAGAAAGACAGTGTCCGGTAATGCTTATAAGCTCTATTCCAAGCTGTGTATTTTCTTTTATGGGTTGTCAAAGCTGAGTAAAACCCAACCCATGGGATTTCAGCTCTGCCTCATGTCAGGTGCCCCTCGAGGTGATCAAACAGTGTCACTCCGAAAAGATTTTCCTTCCACTATTCATACTCCCCCAGGAACACAGGCATGACACCATGTTTATCACCATCTCCTTACACATATTCATGATCTGTAATTTGTTTGAGTTTGTCTCAGATCTTTTTTCCATTGAGTAAGAGCCAGTGCTGGGTTGAACACTTCTTTTAACTGTGAGAACTAGCAGCTCACGCTTTCTTTCTGGAGACATGTTTTGACTGTGAGAGTGGTGGCAACTGTCATAACTGAAAGAATCTGCACTGGATAAAGTCAAATCATTATATCAAAGTGCCCAAAGCTGTCATGACCTATAAAACTATTAGCTAATGCAGGGTCCTAGAACAATCAGTTCTTATTCTTAACCACACACTCACTAAAGACAAAACCATATTATCAGACGATGACCACAGTTGATGGTCATTCGCATAATGTGCATGGAATAAGCAGAAATATTTCCCATCAGAACTTCCCTTGGTATTTCGGTAATCGCACTCTCGGAGCACCATGCACACACATGTTTACAGGCAGAAAACTAAAAGGAAACCCATGAAAAACATGGAGGGGGGGGAACATGTGAACTTTACAGAGACTGTAAACCAAGCTCAAAATTAAACCTATAACTCTGGAGCTGCGAGAAAACACACCGCCCACTATTAATACCTAATACTGTAGTGTGTTCTAGGGGGCAGTGGTGGTCTAGTGGTATAGGGCGCTGGATCGCTGATCCAAAGGTTGGGGGTTCGAGTCCCACTCTCCACAAGATTGTCACTGTCTGTCCCCCCCCAGTGCAGCTAACTGGGTTATCAAAGGCGGGCCATGTCTCTCACTGTCTATGGTGTGAGGCATGTAAAAGAACCATTGCTGACTTTCGTAAAGAGTAGCTGCAAAGTCATCAGCGTGTTTCTGTCCCTTGCTAAAAAGGGTTGTGACAGGAAGAGCATCCGACGTAAAAACCTCTGCCAAATCAAACGTGCGAATCAGATGATTTGCTGTGGCGACTCCCGAGTAAAATGGAAAAAAGCCGAAAGGAAGACAGACAGACTGTAGTGTGTTCTAGGAAGGACTCAAGTTTGAAATCAATTAATTAATTTAAAAATAAAATAGCAAACTGACCCCCCCCCCCCTCATCGCTCTCTATACACACACACACACACACCCACACACAGGGATCCCTCACTACTCTGCATTTCAATTCATGCTGCTTCAGTGCATCGCAGTTTTTAAAAATAAATAAATAAATAAATATTAATTGAATTAAAAAATAAGGAAATTATGGAAAAATAGTTAAAGAAAATGCCACAAAAACGAGGCCAATTATGCAAAAAAAAACAAAAACAAACAAACACAAAACAAAAAATAACTCAAAATCTCCCATCAAACCGAGTTACAGCACATTGTTGCATCTGTGTGCATGCACATCGTCTTCTCATGCAGTTCCATCTGTATGTGTGTGTATTTATATTTTATTTACATCTTATGTAATTTTTTTCATGTTTAATTATTATTATTTAAGCATTTATAGCATTGAATTTGTATTTATTGATATTATATACAGTACGTACACATATACATGTACGTGTGTGTGTGTGGGGGGGGGTCGAGGGGGTGATCCTACTTTGCAGATTTTGATGGTCGCGTTGGGATCTCGGTCCCAATTAACCGCGGAAACTGAGGGATCCCTGTATATTTGTACTGTCCTCCATAATTATTGGCACCCCGGTTAAAATGTGTTAAAGACCTTAAACCAAAGTAAACTTTTATTGCAGAAGTATACACTCTGAAAATTCTAGAAAACTGTAACCTTCATCTGAAGTGAATTTTAATAGGGGGTGGATCACTGACTTTTCATAAAATCACCTGTTTTACAATTATTGGCACCCTAACAATTCTGCGGAAATAAATGTCATTGAAGTATTTCTCTCATTTCTACAGTGGACCTCACAAGTCAGGCAATGACTACAAGAAATAACCTGGATGAGGACATAAAGAGAAATAAAAATTCCCCAAAGCTCACTGTTAAAGAATTGCAACAAATGGCAGCATCTTGGGGTCACAAAGTCTCCAAAACAACCATCAGGCACCACTGACATGCCAACAAGCTGCTTGGGAGGCATACACAGAAAAATACTTTCTTGCTCACAATCAAACACAAACATCTTATATAAACAAACACGAGTTCCCTAAGCGGCACTGCGACTTAAACGGGGACGGTGTGCTTTGGTCAGATGAAACCAAGATAGGGCTTCTTTTGGTAATAAACACTCTAAATGGTCTGGCAGAACTCGAATGATGAGTATACAGAAAAACATCTCATGCCCACTGTGAAATATGGGGGACAGTCGGTGATGCTGTGGGCCTGCTTCTCTTCCAGAGGCCCTGGAAACCTTGTTACGGTGCATGGCATCATGGACGCTTTAAAATACCATTACATTTTAAATCAAAATCTGGTGGCCTCTGCCTGAAAGCAGAAGATGGGTCATCACTGGGTCATTCAGAAAGATAATGACCCTAAACATGTGCCCAAATCTACACAAAAAAGGGTTCACCAGACACAGAATCAAGCTCCTCACATGGCCAGCCCAGGCCCCAGACCTCAACCCCATTGAAAAACTGTGGAGCGAGCTAAAAAGGAGAGTACAGAGGAGAGGACCCAGGTCGTAGGATGACTTTGAGAGATTGTGCAGAGAGGAATGAATGGTTCAATATCCCTCTTTCTGTATTCTCCCAGCTTGTGGAACATTATAGTAGAAGATTCGGTGCTGTTTTGTTAATAATAGGGGGCTGTACAAAGTATTAACATCAGGGGTGTTAATAATTGTGTCAGACATGGCTTGAAATAAAAGAATTACTTCTCAATGTAGGGTTTTTTTCTCTCCACTGTATGAATGCACTTGAGTTGAAGTTGACATTTTTCTACAATTTTCAGTGTGACAGTATGCTGCTGCAATAAAAATTGGATTTATTTTAAGACATTTAACACATCTTAGCCAGGGGTGCCAATAACGATGGAGGGCAGTACACACACACACACACAAACACACACACACACACACACACACACACACACACACACACACACACACACTTATTTGCTTTTCCACTTTGCTTTATTACTTGTTGCTTAAATATAAACGGCATCACCCTCATTGTTGTTATTTCACCTCTGTATTAATGAGAACTAAGTCGAGTTGTCTGCAGCAAATAAAATGACAGGACTGAAACAGTAGAATGAATATTATTCACAGTGAGTCTACCTTGGATCCATCAGATTTGAGTGAGCATATGTATGAGTGACTGATATGACTGTTGGCTTTAATAAGAGAAATTCCTGTGTCATACTGACTTCTCAAATATTCTCATCAGTGGATACTGTATCTGTGCATGAAGCAGGTGCCGTGGCTGTAATGTCGGAGAACATGCTCAGCTGCAGTCCTGCAGGAAGTCTGGAAACAACTGGTACACTGGCATGCTGTAGTGACTTCTATCAGCAGCCAAGAAGCCATCGGTTTAATTTAAAGGGTTAAAATTAATACCAGCATCCAGCAGAGTCTTCACAACATCATTCTGAGACAGGCCATGGTTCAGCTGTCCTCCAATAGCTCATTTATTTTGTCTAGTTTAAGTTCCTTGGTGAGGTTCACACATGTTTTTTTTTAAGAATCAATTAGTTTTGAATTATCAAAACCATCAGAAACATTAACTAAACACACAGACACACACAAAACCCAGACTAGTCTAAAACCAGAACGTACCAGAATGTTTAGTTGGAAAGAGCGGATGGGATGGATGGATCTATTCAGCACTTCTGATAATAAACCATGCAGTGATGAGCACACTTCTATTCGACTTCCACTGAATAAAATACACCAAGTTTGTTATATTTTTGGTGCCAACTCACTTTAAACAGTCTGCAGGTCATCTGAAGAAAGGAATTTTGCTTTTGGCTTTGTCATTCATTTCCCATCTCATGTTTCTCACG
>CM045736.1:41408895-41441395 GCA_024760905.1 Plotosus lineatus | reverse complement strand
GCTTCACAGCGTTATAATGAACATGACGGAAAAGGGGAAGGTTTAATACTCTCAGTTAAATCAGTGAAACTCCGGAGAAGCGGTGGGTTTCTTACCATGGACTCGTTTTACTACTTCAGGAGAGACACGGGTTCGGCTGGATTTAGACAACGTTAATTTTTCGTAAGGTTGCCGGGTGTCTCCCCCCCCCCCCCTTTTTTTTTTTTTTGCTCGTTAAACAGCCGGCTGTGAACCTGTGAGTGGTTTAAATCACGCACCGATTCCCTCACAGCTGAAGGACAGACAGCCGCGCGCTCTCCATTCCTGCACACGGAAAACTGAACCCATGTCACGTTGACCACGTGACACACCACAGCAGCTGGTTAGAGTCGGCTACAGTCCATCTCTCTCTCTCTCTCTCTCTCTCTCTCTCTGGACACACACACACACACACACACACAACAGAGAGAGAGAGAGAGAGAGAGAGAGATATTAAAACACACATACAGAGAGAGAGAGAGAGAGAGAGAGAGAGAGAGAGAGAGATTAAGACACACATACAGAGAGAGAGAGAGCGAGAGAGAGCGAGAGAGAGTGAGAGAGAGAGAGATTGTGAGACTAAAACACATACAGAGAGAGAGAGAGAAAGAGAGAGGAAGAGAGAAAAAAACACACATACAGAGAGAGAGAGAGAGAGATTGAGAGAGGGAGAGGGAGAGAGAGAGAGAGAGATAAAAATGCACATACAGAGAGAGAGAGAGAGAGTTTGAGAGAGAGAGAGAGTGAGAGAGAGAGCAAGAGAGAGAGAGAGAGAGAGCGAGAGAGAGAATGGTGAATCCACACTTGATTCTAACCATAATGACTTTTTAAAAATAAAACATTAAATTTTTTGATGCTCATTAAATAAAATAATGACAATTATAAGATCTTTAATGTGCTAAATGTAAAAAAAAAAAAAAAAAAGTAAAAAAGAATGAAAGATAGAAAGTCCCAAAGTCCCTTGTGGGTTGCCAGACCAAACAAAACACTAGTCTAGTTCATAGTACATTGCGGGAATTTCGTGTGTGTGTGTGTGTGTGTGTGTGTGTGTGTGTGTGTGTGTGTGTGTGTGTGTGTGTGTGTGTGCACAGCATGTGTGTGTGGGTGGGGGTGTACGTGTGTGCGCATGTGCCTGTGTGTGTGTGTGTGTGTGTGTGTGTATGTGTGTGTGTGTGTGTGTGTGTGTGTGTGTGTGTGTGTGTGTGTGTGTGTGCATTGCAGGATATTCATTCAATGCTGGATAGTTAGCTCACACTCTACAGTACGTATATGGGGCTGGTGGTGTAGTGGTTAGAGTGCAGCGCTCATGATCGGGAGGTTGCGAGTTCGAATCCCACTGAGACCCTCACTGTGCTAAGACCCCTGGGCAAGGTCTTAACCACAAGTGTGCCTCTGTTCACCCAGCAGTATAAATGGGTACCAGTAAAAATATACTGGGAAGGTAACCTGTGATGGACTAGCGCCCCATCCAGGGGGAGTTGAACTCCTGGTCGCTTCACGCTATGGAAACCAGGGAAAAGCACCGGCCTGATGAGCCACCATTGCTCGGGTGTAAAAACCCAACAGACTTAGCTCCAGTACGTGTGGTGGCAGAGTGGCGAGTTTGCTGTTGTAAATTACACCTAGGTGTGAATGGTTGTGTGTGTTGCCCTGTGATGGTCCGGCGAGTGTCCTCTCCAACACGTGCAGACAGGCTTTTCATCACTTGTGTAATATTTCATTTATAAATGAGGAGTTTGGTCCATTTAAACATTTCAAGACATTAAGCTGATTCCTTTTTGCAACCTTAAAAAAACAACAACTTATAGTAGTATGGAAAAGAATGCAAGGGCAAAGAATGTTATTTAAATGTATTAATAACTAATTAAATTGTGACTATTATATCGTAAACAAATAATTCCTGACTTCTTGAGTAAATTAAATTATTTTGAAGAGATTTTTTTTCCCATAATTATTAGCACCCCCAGTTAAGATGTGTTCTTTCGCTTCTAATACGTTCAATTGTTTCAAAATAATATCAGACCACAAGGGGGAAAAAAGAGCAAACTATAACCTTTAATTCAGTGGCGGGGAAAAATCCCACATTACGAAATAACTATTTTGCAGGAAATCATGTGGGCCACATTTATTAGCACCGCCGATGTTAATACTTTGTACAACCTGCTTTTACCAACAAAAACAGCACCGAATCGTCTCCTATAATATTTACAAGAAGGGAGAATACAGAAAGAAGCCCCTCCCCCTTGTACGTCACAGTGGGCATGAGGTTCTTTTCTGTATACTCATCTTTTATGTTCTGCCAGAGCCACTTGTTTGAGTGTTTGTTGCCAAAAAGCTCGATCTTGGTCTCATCTGACCAAAGCGCAGGGTTCCACTTGAAGTCCCAGTATCGCGTCGCGATCTCCAGAAGTTTGTGTTTATGATTGCGAGTGAGAATTTGTGTTTTTTTTTCTTTTTCGTGTATGCCTCCTAAACAGTCTGTCGGCAATGGAGATGGTTGTTTTGGAGACTTTGTGGTCTGAAGATGCTGCCATTTAATGCAATTCTTTAACAGTGAACTTTGGAGGACTTTTTGTTTCTCACTATCCTCCTCACTATGTGTATCGGAAAGATAACCTTTCTTACTCGCCCAGGTTTGTTTACCACTGTTCCAGTTGTTTGAAGCTTCTTCAATGAGATTCAGAGGTTCCTCTGACCGTGGACGTGGGCCGTATGACTCGGTGCAGGCTGTTTTCCAATCGCCATTGCCTGACATGTGAAGGTCGACACACATCTGCCTGACTTGAATGGTGGGTTCCTTTGTATTTATATTTATTTGTATTTATCATACCGAGGATTGAGCTCAGTTGGTAGAGCGTCCGCTTTATCCTCTGGAAGGTCAGAGTTTGAATCGTCATACAATGAGACGTTAAAATTTAGGAGTTGTTTCTTCCTGCTTGGCGCTCAGCATCAAAAGGATAGAACAACGCAACAACTGGTGCCGTACAGTGGCGGCGGATGCCCGGAGCGCAGGGAGCGCTGGGTTCTCATGCGCATTGAGCATACGTGTGTATGAAATTGTGCTATATAAGCATCCACAATAATAATCATAATAATAATAATAATAATAATAATAATGTTTCCCATGTTGAAGAGTGGATACGACAAAATGGCCTCCGTCACATCATATCTATACACCCAGGGAATCAAGAAGAGATGAATTGCCTATTAAATATTTGTAAATATTCCGATCAACTTTGCAAACTACTGTAGAAATGACAGAAATACTGCAATTTCATTTATTTCCTCGGAATTGTTAGGGGTGTCAATAATTATGGAATCGGTGATTTTATGAAAATAATTATGTCTTAGTCAGGGATTTCTGTTTCCCCTTCAAATTCACTTTGAGTTAAAGGTTACAGTTTTCTACAATTTTCAGTGTGAGAGGAGAATCTGCAATAAAAACTGTCATTTATTTTTCAGGCTTTTATCACATTTTAACCATGGGTGCCAATAATTATAGAGGGCAGTGTAAAAATGTGAGAACAAACACACAGGCGAGGTTACAATACTTAGATGACATGGAGAAAATTAACAAAACCAGGTCACAGCTGGTCATAAACCCCAATGTTGCAGAAAGATTTTTTTTTTCTTATTTTCTAAAATACTTAATTCTACTAGTGTCATGGGGAGCTGGAGACTATCTTTGCCACAACTAAGAGAAGGCTGGGTGCAACACACACACACACACACACACACACACACACACACACACACACACACACACAGAGTGAGAGAGAGAGAGAGAGAGAGAGAGAGAGAGAGAGAGGGGAACAATTTGGAACAGCCCACAAGCCTAATCTGCAAGTTTTTGGACTGTGGGAGGAAACCAGCATACCCAAAGGAAACCCATTCAAACACAGAAAAAACATGTAAACACCTCACAGAAATATCCAAGCCAGGGACTCAAGCCCAGAACCTTCTTTGGTGAGGTGGACGTGCCTCCCTGGTGCAGAAATTTGAAATGGTCATTTAAGCATTTTAATTGGTTGATGGGAAACACTGAGCTTTGGCACCATAACGTATTTGCACCCAAAATGTGATTTAACCTCCAAAATGTGACGGAACCCTTCAGTTTTCCGAAATGCTTCAGATATTCAAAGATGTGCAAATTAGGTGTGACACAACTGTAATGTATATCCTCGAGCTTTTCAACAACTTATAATAAATCAGAATGCTTATTATGTCAGTGCTTCTCAATTATTTTCTGGGGCGCCCCCTCTAGGAAGAAAAAAAAAAAACATTCCCCCCCCCCCCAAGCGACTATAAGTAGTATTTTTTGACTATAAAATTGTTATTAGTAAACCTCTGCATAACATTGTATCTTTATTAACATTAAAAACAAAAAAAAAAAACAAATATAGTTCAACTTACAATAAAGAAAACTTAATTGTTTTTAATCTGTAACAGAAAAAGTTTTAAAGTGCACCAATGTGCCTGAAATAAAAAAATATATATATATATTTCTTTGTTCCTGTTAGAAATGTTTCCATGTTGTTTCTTGAGGGGTTGTTTACTGCACTTCATATCTTTTGCTTGTGCGTAAAACCGCTACACCATAGCGCAACATTGAGAGCGCCACTGCCATCTACTGAAGTGGATGTACAATTACACTTAATTCTCGTTCACTATTCCAGAAAAACATGCTCCCCAGAGTGATACGCACTCCCCCGGCATCATACCGCGCCCCACTATTTGAGAAGCACTGCATTATATTCATATTATACATAGTATTTTACAATCAGGTCTTTTTGAAAGTCATCACTCACATGAGTGATTACGTATATAAACTCAAAACATGCAATATTATTCTAAAATCATTAATAATAATCTGCGACTGCATTTACCTTACTCTCTGATTCATTCATTCTCTAAGCCACTTAATCCTAATTAGGGTCATGGGGAGGCTGACGCCCATCTCCGCCTACTCTTGGAAGGGCGGGATATCCCAACGCACATACAATCACTTACAATTACAGGTGATTCTGAATGGCCAATTAGCCTCCTGCACATGTTTTTGAACTGGAAGAAGAAACTGGAGAACCTGGAGGAAACCCATCCAAGCCCAGGGAGAAAATGCAAACTCCACAGAGAGATCAACGGAATTCGAACCCAGGCCTTCTTGATGTGAGGCAGATGTGTTCACCACAACACCAGCGTGACACCTCACTTCAAGAACTGTCCTTTAAGATACAATACCTCCTGTGATTTTGCCGGAAGCTTTCGTACGCAATGTTTGGAAAATGCTGGGGCGGCCAAAGGTATATTTCTGAATGCACACTTTCCAAAAATGAAATATGCGACTTTGCAGCTCAGAGTGTAGATAAGAAAAACGTGTGATCATACGAAGATATGTGTTTGCTCGCAGTTTTGTCTATATTATGTAAAACAGGAAAAGCTATACATGTGCACATCATTTCTCTGACAGCTTCCTGACAGGACTATGGCAACAGATCATGTAAGTGCATGGACTGAAAGTTTTGGACAAGGCTAACAGAAATGCACACTCTAGTGGCACGATCGTGTCATTGCAGTTTGATATTTTAAAAGGAGTTTAAGTTAAGTAATCGTTGATGGTTTTTGCAGTCCAGGGCCACTAAAGATTTGGAGATCTACATTGGTGCTCATCCTTTAAGTCCATTATCCTGAAGACTTTTCTGCCAAAAACGTGCAATCTTTTCTGCAGTATATGTCATGATGCTGAGGGATGATAAGAGGCCAGATCATTTGTCCAGCAATTCTAGTTCTTGAAATAGTGTGGTGATTACATGGCCATCAGGCTGAATTCAGTGAGGTATGAATAACGAGTCTCAAAATATCCTGCAATATATTCATTTGAGGAATGGAGCACCTGGAATGTTTGCATGCTTTTTTTTTTAACATATTTGTATGTCTGAAAATAAATCACCACCTGGTTAAAAATGTTAAAAATCTTTTCACAGCCTTGCTTTAGATTCCCATGCAGACTAAAAGCAGAAAACACAGACACTGCCAACCGCCTTCTGGGAACATCACCTGAGTTCATTCTGTTCAGTTCAGTTCATTTTCTGTAACCGCTTCATCCTAATTAGGGTCACGGGGAGGCTGGTGCCCATCCCAGCCAACTCAGGGCGAGGGCAGAGTACACCCTGAACAGCTCGCCAAGCCATCGCAGGGCGGAAACACACTGACAGCTTTGCAGCCTACTCTTGTCGAAAGCCAGCAATGGTTCTTTTACAGCCTCACACCATAGACAGTGAGACACATGGCCGGCCTTTGATAACCCAGTTAGCTGCACTGGGGGTGGGGGGGACGGACGGACAGTGACAACCTTGTAGAGAGTGGGACTCGAACCCCCAACCTTTGGATCACCGATCCGGCGCCTTATACCACTAGACCACCACTGCCCCGAGTTCATTCTGTATCACCACCAAATACTGATCAGCTGACAGAGAGCTTCAGTACTGCTTTGGTGAAACCGAAATCCGAACCATAAATGGTAGATTTTCTGTGATGAACATCAACTGTGTGTAACAAAAGTGTACAAGGGATGTATTCTGCCATAATTTCAGATCTTATGCCATCAGTGAAAATAATAATGTCTTAAAATGCCTTATGCTGAAGTGATCTGTATCAATCCTGACAGCCATCGAAAGCCAGGAGCAAGTGGAACAAAAATCGTCCATGTGGTGGATAAGATTGTATTACACGCCCCAATCCTCAAAGAAACGTGTCACCCATGAGGTGTATAAACTGATGTATGTGCAAGAGTGGCAGATGGCACTTTCCTCTCAGGGGGTTCAACCACCTAGAGATGCATCCTTGAGAAAATTTGGTGGGTTTCATGAGTCCTGTAGGAAATATCCATTATCCCTCACTCTTGGCCGTTGGGAGCTGAGGTATAATTTGATCCGGCCTTTGGGAGAGAATTTGTCACGTCAGCAATTTGTAGAGGAAAAGGAGGAAATACGGAATATAATATATTCGGAGACAAATCAATCTGCATTAAATATTCATTAACTATGTAATTGAAATGACATGTCCATCCATCCATCCATACATCCATCCATCCATCCATCCACTATCTATACCGCTTACCCATCAGGCTTGTGGAGGAAACTGGAGCCAATCCCGGCCTACGTTTTGTGAGAGGTGGGATACACATTGTCTATTACTTTACAAGACTGTGGACGTAATAATAATAATAATAATAATAATAATAATAATAATAATATTGTAATATGTAAGATTTCACATTATTAAGATGTTATTTTGGGGTATCTCAGGTTTCAATCTACAGTGTGCCCAGTGATGGTCTGGTGAGCTGTCCAGGGTGTACTCTGCCCTCACCAGGAGTCAACTAAAATGGGCACCAGCCTCCTCTTGATCCCAATTACTACGAAGCAGTTCATAAAATGAATGAATGAATCTACACTGTTTAAATTGATATATTTATCGTTTAATCTCATTGTTGGTTTCATATTTTCAGTGAATAAATATGGGCGAGACGGTGGTTCAGTGGTTAGTGCTGCAATCTCATAGCAAACTGGTTCTCGGTTTAAATCTCATGACCAACCAGTGCTTTTCTGTGTGCCGTTGTCATGTTTTTTTTTTTTTTTTTTTCGTACTCTAAACCACTAGTAGATGTAACTGTGAATGGCTGTTTGCCTCTGTGTTTGCCCAACAGTAGGCACTGACCTGTACAAGGTGTACCCTGCCTCTCGCTCAGCATCTGCTGGGATTGAATCCAGCTTCTCTTGCTCCCCTGACAGGAGAAGGTTGTAGATCATGGATGGTTGAGCAGTGAAGTAAATGGCTTATTAATAAGCCGTGTAATACTCACTATGTCCATATGGTGGGGGCTTTGGGTCATTATTTATTAATTTATGATACTCATTATTAAAAAAAAAAAAAAAAAAAAAAAAAAAAAAAGAAATATTACCATTTGTTATGTTTTATTATGAAATTTTTTTAAATGTATTTTTGAAATAGTAGTAAATAAGTGACATAAAATCACTGTAATTTATTGCAAATCATCAAATCAGTATTTAAAGTCATGAAATCTCGGTTCTGAACGGCACGGTGGCGTAGTATTTAGCATGTCTGCCTCACAGCAAGAAGGTTCTGGGTTCAATTCCCAGTTCGGGCGTTTCTATGTGGAGCTTGCGTGTTCTCCCTGTGCTTGTGTGGGTTTCCCTAGGGTACTTCAGTTTCTTCCCAAAGTCCAAAAACAATCACAGGAGGTTAAGTAGCTGTTTCAATTCGCCCCTATGTGTGAATGTGAACAGCTGTGTGAGTGTTGGCTCTGTGATGGCCTGGCAAGCTGTCCAGGGTGTACTCGCCCTTGCCCAGAGTCGACTGAGATGATTACCAGCCTCCCTGCAACCCTAATTAGGATTAGGCAGTTCAGAAAATGAATGAATCTAGGTGAGGTTCATTCAAGTTAAACTCGATCCAAAATAGAAATGAAAGTTTCTTGAAGATATTGAACCTCACATCCAAAAGGCTTCTGGAATTTTAATTGACTGGGGGAGATTTGGCAGTTTCAGAGTCTACCTACTTAGTCACTGTGAAATTTATTCGGGTTGATCGAGTAATGTTTATAAAAAAAAAAAAAAAAAGTAGTGTCGCCTCTGACATACTCGGGCTGCATTGTAAGTGTCTGATAATGGCGCCTGCCTACCGCAGTAGTGTTGCACCACTGGCTCAAATCCAGATATCATACAAAGCTGTTCACTGCTACGGCTAAAATGATTCAAAGATGCATCCAGGAACATGCAAGTCTGACAGAATGTATCACGAAAGGCAAGACGGAGCCTGTTTTATCCTTTTTCGAAAGCTGGACAGGTGTCCACTATGGATTAAAGGATGCGGCAGGCCTTTGTGAATAGACACAGCTGAAGGTGAGCAAAACCAAAATATATAAGGCTCCTTGATTGAAGGTGAGCACCTACAAGAATAAAAATAGATACAGTATACATAAACAGTATGTTTTAAACTTCGTATTTTATTCTTAAATGGGGCCAATGGTATAGTGGTTAGAGTGCTGGGCTCATGATCAGGAGGTTGTGTGTTCAGATCCCAGTTAGACTCCCACTGTGCTAAGACCCCTGGGCAAGGTCTCAACCACAATTGTGCCTCTGTTCATCCAGCAGTATAAATGGCTACCAGTAAAAACACACTGGGAAGGTAACCTGCGATGGACTCGCGTCCCATCCAGGAGGAGTTGAACTCCTAGTCGCTTCACGCTATGGAAACCTGGAATAAGCACCAGCCTGATGAGCCACTAGGTTCGGGTGTAAACAGCCCGACAGACTTTAGCGTACTTATTTTATTCTTACCCAGAGTCATAAACACTTAAATCTATCAAGAAGAACAAAGCAACTAGTGACAATTCAATTATCACATGGTTGGTGGCATGGTTGGACTTTTTAAATTTTTTGACGCATTGAACATGAGCACTTAGCAGTGACTTTTATAATGTTCCCTGCATCATCCATAATCCTGATTTCGTGAAAATACTCTTTGAGTAAAACAATTGAGGCGTCTGGATTAAGTAGACTCATTTGGGGAGAAGCATGCGGCGATGTTGTCAGGAATATTTGAGAGAGACTCCCTGTGTACTCCATGCAGAAGGGCTGCCATATTGAATACTGTGGGACATTGGTAACTATCTTATTCAAGTTCAGTCTCTTGGCCACACAATGTACTGTATGTTTGCTAAACCAGGAGGACAAAATGTCCAAAGCATGTGAAATCCAACTGAGAAGAGACAAGCTAACAGCTGTTTCTCTCTCATAGTCACACAGCACCTGCAAACACAGCACGCTTGACCTGTTCATAGAATTACAAATGACTGGAACTGTGTTTCAAAATTGGAACAAATGGAACAAAATTTCGCAATATCTTGTAAATGACTAGATTTGTTTAGCACAGTTAACTCAGGCTGAGCCCTGAACACAGTGCTTCTCAATTATTTTATCTGGCGCCCCCTCTAGGAAGAAAAAAAAAAACGTTTCACGCCCCCCACCGACCCGTGAGCGACTATAAATAATATCATTTGTCTATAAAATTGTTATTCGTACACCTATGCATAACACTGTATCTTTATTAGCATTTAAAACAAACAAACAAACAAAATAATAAGTAAATATAGCGCAACTTACAATAAAGAAAAATGTCATTAACATTGTTTTTTAATCTGTAACAGGAAAGATTTACAGTGCACCAATGTGTCTGAAATAATTAAAAAAAATACTGAACTCATTCAACTACTTATGTCTTAATATCTCCGTCTCTCTCCATCTTTCTCTTCGTCCCTGTTAGAAATTTTTCTGTTGTTTCTTGAGGGGTTGTTAACTTCACTTCATCTCGTTTGCTCGTGCGAAAAACCACAACACCGGAGCGCGACAATGAGAGCGCCACTGCCAACTAGTGGAGTGGAACTGCAATTATACATACACTATTCAAGAAAAGCATTTTCCCCAGGTTCATACACGCTACACCGGAGCGCGACAATGAGAGCGCCACTGCCAACTAGTGGAGTGGAGCTGCAATTGCACTTAATTATCATACACTATTCCAGAAAAGCATGTTCCCCAGGGTCATACATGCTACACCGGAGCACGACAATGAGAGCGCCACTGACAACTAGTGGAGTGGAGGTGCAGTTACACTTAATTCTCGTGCATTATTCCAGAAAAGCATGTTCCTCAGGGTCATACACGCTACACCGGAGCGTGACAATGAAAGCGCTACTGCCAACTAGTAGAGTGGACGTGCAATTGCACTTAATTCTCGTACACTATTCCAGAAAAGCATGTTCTCCAGAGTCATACACGCTACACCGGAGCACGACAATGAGAGCGCCACTGACAACTAGTGGAGTGGAGGTGCAATTACACTTAATTCTTGTATACTATTCCAGAAAAGCATGTTTAGGGGCAGTGGTGGTCTAGTGGTATAGGGCGCTGGTTCGCTGATCCAAAGGTTGGGGGTTCGAGTCCCACTCTCCACAAGATTGTCACTGTCCCGCCAGTGCAGCTAACTGGGTTATCAAAGGCGGGCCATGTCTCTCACTGTCTATGGTGAGAGGCATGTAAAAGAACCATTGCTGACTTTCGTAAAGAGTAGACTGCAAAGTCGTCAGCGTGTTTCTGTCCCTTGCTAAAAAGGGTTGTGACAGGAAGGGCATCCGACGTAAAAACCTCTGCCAAATCAAACGTGCGAATCAGATGATTCGCTGTGGCGACTCCCGAGTAAAAGGGAAAAAGCCGAAAGGAAGACAGACATTCCAGAAAAGCATGTTCTCCAGGGTCATACACGCTCCCCCGGCATCACATCGCCCTGCCCTGGCATCATACCACTATTTGAGAAGCACTGCCTGAACAGCATGACAAATGACAAGAGGTGTATTGATGAGAGTGCAGGTGCAGCTATTACACACCCTCACTGAAATATATTGGTAGCATGGGTCAATTTTAAAGGAACATTAGTGAAAAAAACTGTGAAGTAATTTAAAATGCAAACCTTCTTATGGTTTTGGGACTTACTGGATTTACCTGTTTAAACTGGTAGAGTTCCAGTGTAAAAACACACAACAAAAATCATATAATAATGGACTTGCAATGCACTCAACCAAGATTGGGATAGAGTCGTGTTACAGAACAGTTCCTTTCAATTACACATTTTAATGTTTTCTCCTCTTGCTTGATGCAAGACTTGAAGTGTTCAACAGTAATTAATCTCTTCTCTCAATGATGTGCTATTTTTTTTTCAATAGGAGACATACCTGAATTAGTAGTATGCAGTCCAGTCAAATAAAAACAAACTAAAATGTGGATTTATCTGACCCAGCACATGGTTTCAGTGTCTTTATGTTCTTCTGAGTTGAGCAAGAGTGCATAAAATTTATTTATGGCTTTCTTCACGTGCGATACAGTTTCAGGTTGCATCTCTGGTTGCAGTGATGACCTGTGTTGAGTGATGACTGGTTTCAGAAATGCTTCTGAGCCCATGTGGCTATATTAGTTACAGTTGCAGATGGTTTCTGGGGCACTACCACCTGAGGGCTCAAAGGTCACATACGTTCAACAGTGTCCTTTAAATGCCCTCTTTATGCATTAGGATGTGTACGGGTTTCTTGAATTTTTTTTTTTCACAATATTTTTACTGGAGGTTTTGAAATAATAAAAAAAATGTTTTGAAATCTTACATTGAGAAATATTTCTTTTTAATTGACATGCGATTTTCTTTCAGATTTTGGCACAAACGGTGAATCTCGACCCACGTTTGCTTGCAAAAACTGGTTTTTGTGTATTTTACTGTTTAATGCCACTCATTAAACATTACCTGCTACCAATTATAAGACTTTTATTTTGTAAACTTCTCAGTCTGATAATAAAACTTAAATATTTGTGTCAAGCTTTGTTGAGTGTGTTGCAGGCATCAAATTTTAACTTCATGTGAACTTAGAAATAAGTTACATTATTATTACATTATTAGTAAACAAATAAGTTGGTCAGCAAAATTTTAGTGGTTTCTGTCATAAAGGATCATATGAATTAATAAATCACAGATTTGGTGTTTCAGTGCATTTTGGAAAACACCCCAACAGTTATGAGAATCATTTAGTAGCTTAAACATGCACATACATTTTTTTCAGAGCCACTGTTATTTTTCCACACAGTCTTTTATTTGTAAATAATAAAAATTAACTCTTGAATATAAAACATACACATCATTTGAGTAACA
Source organism: Plotosus lineatus (assembly GCA_024760905.1). Classification (NCBI taxonomy): domain Eukaryota; kingdom Metazoa; phylum Chordata; class Actinopteri; order Siluriformes; family Plotosidae; genus Plotosus; species Plotosus lineatus. The sequence goes on along the minus strand of CM045736.1, from coordinate 41,428,606 downwards.
TCTGTTGTACAAACAAGAAATGTTGCAGTGAATACTTTCTATTCTGTTTCAGTGGGACACATGAACTGTAAACAATCAGTATCCTTGAGTAATACTGACAAAGGAAAGAAGCCTGCCATAACGGACATGAAAAGTAAACTCCTTTTGTTTCTCTCTCTTTTTTCAATTTATCAAAACAGGATCTCATGGACTTGGTTCTAATTCTGGAACAGATAAGCAGAGGTCCCAATTAAAGTGATTATTTTATACCCACATAGATCAGGAAAAAAGAAACGAATATCTGGAGGTGTCCTTTCTCACCCTCAGTTCCATTCAATGGAGCCAGGAGCCAGGGCATTCATCTATGTCATCAGGGACACTTTGTAAATATAAGTAAACTTTAAAGCAAACTCATATTTACAGTATGTATATATATATATATATATATATATATATATATATATATATATATATATATAGGTGTGTGTGTGTGTGTGTGTGTGTGTGTTCATATGCCTTTTTCCATATATCATAATTTTCATATATATATATATATATATATATATATATATATATATATATATATATATATATATATATATATATAAGTATATCTAGCTCTGTTTTTATACACATTATCTAGCTTGGTTCTAGTCTCACAGTAGTAGACTACAGAACACACCAATATCTTCGGTTAAAAAATAAAACATACTTAAAAAAAATAAGGGCCTTGTTTTTGTTCAGTACTACGGTACAGAACTTATTTATCCATAGGGTAAAAACGAAGGAAATTCAAAAATGTCTCAGAGACATTTTGCCCCAAAATGAGGGCTGTGTGCATGGCTGAACTTGGCCAAATGCCCACACATGGAATGAATGGCTTCATTTTATTGGTTAATCTATTAATATCAAGTACGAGCAAACTGTACATGTACATGCAACATACAAGCTGGCCTACAGTATGTGGAACTAACACACATTTATTTTAGTCTCTTTTTTCTCATCTCTCTTGTTTTATAAAATGTGCATGCAGCTTAGAACGGTTCCAGAGTCATGCTGTTAGCCCATGTTGGGAGAGAAGGTGGCACGTTTTGGGAGGTCACCATCTCAGGCCATCTCCAAAACCACCTCTCACTTACTATCGTCCAGATGCTCAGAAAGGACTTGATTTCTTTATTAATTTATTCTTTGTTTATAACTTAAACTACCACAATATTTTTAAAAAATGCAAAAATAGCTGATGATAATTTGGGCTGTTATATTCTTCTCTAAAATTTTATTTTAAAAAAATCAAGCATTTGTGCTTGCATCAAAATAACTCTACTTGGATAGAAATTCAGTTTAGGGCAGGTCCCAAAAACCAAAACGACTTCAAATAAAGTGACTGGCAATTCCCCACGTGCATGATGGTGCCTTTTCGAACTCACCAGTTCTCTATTTACTCTCAAGAGCTCGATGTATTCTATATCTGAGGGCGAGTAACCTGGGAGGTCAAATGTAGTAGCATGTTTACGTCAGTTGGTCGTTCTTATAATCTCCTGGTCAGGCTGAAATGGACCTTCCTCCCAGTGTTCTACTGCATGTGGTTTTGCATCTTCTTTGAAGCTTACTTTGACAGAACTGTCAGAATGAGCCATGTGTCCACATTCTACGATATGAGTCTGTGTATCAAATACATGAGAAAGTAAAAAAAAGGCAAAGCAGTCAGTCTTAACTGCTGTAAACACACAAAGCTGCTCTCCTCGTTCACACACACACACACACACACACACACACACACACACACACACACCTGATCTGGTGTCAGTGGCATACTGACATGAGGAGAGGCCCTGCATTCAGCATTTGTGAGGAGGAGAGACTCTGACAAGACTAAGCCTTGCCCTTTAACCCATGACCTCAGGTCTCTCCTCAGCAGAGAGGCTCCCTGTACAATTAGGCCAAGGGAGGGGCAGCATTGTCTTCATTCTTACCTATCCAGCTTCACACCTCTGTCTCAGACACTCTCATACGCTCCTTATACGGTTAGAAAACAGCTCCGAAATGTTACTGATTGGCAACCAGCACCACGGTCGGGTCGGGTCGGCTCCTCTGTCTCTCTTTTTTTCTCTCTCTCTCTCTCTCTCTCTCTCTCTCTCTCAGATTGCTTTCAGCTGCTCTTCATTCCCTCTTTTAATTTGGGCTCGCTCATCATCTCAGCAACATGGCTAAAACAAACAGAACATGCAGTAAGGAGCAGAGTGGATCAAGAGAAATCTCATCAATCCAAAGGCCAAAAATAAAAGAGAGGAGAAGTGATTGTCAGGCTCCTGCAAAGCTTTGATTGTGATTCTGTCCTTCTGCCTGGCTGCCCCTCTGGCGCTGTATTTTTTGCCATGGGCATTTGCTCTATTCGGGCATGTTTTTCTCGCGTCCTCACGCCTGTTCACTAGGACCTGACACCTGTTGGCCCTGAATCGAGTGATGACTGGGAAGCACGTCGAGTGAGAGGAGCTAGTGTTGGGTCCACCAATGAGGAAGGGGGAAACAGTTTATACCAGCCAATCACTGTACTAGAAAGGTCCAGCTCTTCTAAAAGGATCTGTGCAACTCCCATGAAGCATTTGTGGTCCATACGTCCATAGTCACCCCAAACTATTACCTGTCAGAAAAAACACATCTCACAAGATTTTAAACTTTTTCACAAACCAAAAAATGTACGTACAAGAAATGAAAGCCATGATCATACATACACATCTACCTGGGTTCCTTACCTGGAGAACTTTACCCTGTGGACTCTCCTCAAACAGCAGGGACTGCTGATACAGTGGGTCCAGTGTTTTTCGTGCAATCTTGGTTTTCTTTTTGGCTTTGCATGCTCCATTATCCAGCAAGTAGACCTTGACATATGGAGCTGTGGACAGCAAACACTACTATAAAAATCACTGAGACAGTAAAAAAAGAAAAAAAAAAGAATAAGACAACTCTTTTCCTGGTGTTATAAAACACTATGAGAACAGTTTTACCCGGCAGCGATTTGGATCCTGGTTTGGGGGTAAGGCCTCGTGCCCTGATCACCTCCACCTCTAATTGCCCCTTTTTATCCATCAAGCCAATCTGTACATCTCCTGAAGCACACATTCACTTACATGAATATCTATTGATCTTTTCAGAATGACTATTAGAAAGTAAACACATTTTCAAGTTCACTTTATCCAGGTTCATTCAGTTCATTTACTCAAAATAAACTGAAGTTAAAACTTTGGAATGAATACTAACCCATAGAGGGCGTAGCTAATGTCTGCCTTCCCACTAGCTGTGCGGGCCCAAGACCATCAAGGAAGTCACTGAACTGGCTGTCAGCCCCCAACCTCATCCCTAAGAAAAGACTATCACACACACACACACACACACACACACACACACACACACACACACACACACACACACACACACGTTAATGAAGATTATTATTGATATTACATGCTACACAGGAATAGATCGATCTGATTGATCCATTAAATTTGAATTTCAAAAATTCAAGTGGATAATGCTTGATAATGATGGGGAGTTTGTCAGTTACTTGGAGCAGATACTGTCATCATGGCCATGCTTTAAAATGAAAGAAATAAATTATATATACAGTGATACCTCAGCTCACGAACATAATTGGTTCCCAGAAAGTGTGTGTGAGGCGAAAAGTTCGTCTTCCGAACATTTATTTCCCATAAGAAACCATTAAAATGAGAATAATCCGTTCCCAGGTCCCCATAAAACATAATTTTCTACTAAATAAGCCTTAAAACTACACAAAATATACCTTATTTTATGTATAATAATGTGCTATTGTATTGTAATTAAAGAAATAAACTGTACTGTATAATAAAGTCGTTTTATTTACCTTTGTGATGGTAGTTGATGGCTTGATGGAATGGAGTGGGAGGAGGAGGAGGGAGGGACTTACTGTTTGGAAGGAGAGTTTGGAAACGCCTACTGTTTGGAAACACCCTTAGCCACACACGCACCCTTAATAGCTTCCTTGTTCTTAAGGATGGGAGCAATGGTAGACTTAGCGTACTGGTACTGGGATGCTGAGTCACACAAACGCACACCTCGTTCGTGTTTTTCAATGATCTCCGCCTGTGGTGGGGTCTTTTTCGGTCCCATAATAGCAAAAGTACACTCAATATGGTCCAAAATGTCTAGCAAACACAAACCATGCCCACACTCAAAGAAAGGGGGTGACGAACGTTTTTTTAATTCAGTAAATGTTTAATAAATGTGGGCGTATTTGAGCTTATCTGGAATCCCGATCCCTCAAGGAATCAAATTAAAGTTGAGTTTGTCAAGCAGGGAATGCTTAGATAGAGAGAGAGAGAGAGAGAGAGAGAGAGAGAGAAAAAGAGAGAGAGAGAGAGAGAGAGAGAGAGAGAGAGAGAGAGGTGTGTGTGTGTGTGTGTGTGCGCGCGCATGTGTGTGTTAATAAAAAATGTTTAAAAATGGTTTAATTAATAAATATGTTAATAAAATGTTTAAATGGTTTAATAAATAATTTCCTTTTTCTTTTACCACATATTTCATACAAAATTGGTGTATTTTTATCATTTTTAAAGGGTTTATGGGATTCTTGGAACGAATTAGGCGTTTAACATGTAAGATGCCACCCCCGACTTACGAAGTCCCCGCGTTACGAAAAGGGCTCTGGAACAGATTAATTTCGTAAGTTGGGGGCCGACTGTACTAAAATACCTTTTTAAGATACATTATTAAACAGCTCATACTTGCTCGAAGTCATCGGCCATAACTTATTTAAAATGTAAGAAATAAATGATTAAAACCTCTTTTTAATGTGCTTTTATCAGTTATAGTCCACTGTGCTATATACACAAAGGTCCATCTCATAGACTTTTTAGAGACATCCACCTCGCATTTGATGCATAGCTGTTAATTATTCCTTTTCCTAAATATAACCATAACTCAATTTCACTTGAATTAAAAATGAAAGCTTTGACACAGGGTCCGCAAAAGGTTAAAGCTATCAGACATGATTATTATGCTTGAGGACATGTGGACCCCATAAAGATATAACAGCATACCCATAAGCCCAGAGAATTCTTCAATTTTTTTTTTTTTTGCAGTTATTACAGTTGTCAACGGGACCTCAAAGATGTGTGTGTGCTGGGATAATGAAAGGTTCATGAGATAATGGTTATATTTGATGTTGGTTAAATATGAAATGCTTCCATCATGAGATTACTTGATTACTAGCATTTATATACTGTATCTATATTCTAAAAAATTTCCGAGAAAAGGCTGACAGTTGAATGCTGTACATTTGTGAACAGCAGACCTTTATTAACTGCGGTATGTAAACCATGTCCTGTGCTGCGGCCCCTCAAACACAGGCGATATTTCCTTTGAGAACAGCACAATTTCCATGAGCTAACCCCAACTGGAATGTCTGAGAACAGTGCCAACCAGTGTCATGCTACCATATAAGAGACCTAAATGATACCTTCATTTCACACAAATCAATGTAAAATTAGCTTTAGGTCATACAGTCATTTCAATTTTGTGCTTTGTCAGGCACCGTGTTGGATCGCTGAGGGTCAATGTGACCGGCCACTCCACTTTACAACGCGCAATAACTGTTCTATTCTGTGCGAGAACCCTGCTGAGGCCCATCCACACAGATGATAGATATTTTATCAGCAAGGAGGAAGGCTCACCATCTGGTTACCTGCAATGGACATATTAAGGTATACAGTGATCCCTCACTTTCCGCAGTTAATAGGGACCGAGATCCCCTCACGACCACCGAATTGTGCGAAGTAGGATCACCCCCCCACCACCACCCCTGACTGATTTATGCGTACATGTATATGTGTATATAATATCAATAAATACATATTCAATGCTATACATGCTCAGGGTATTAATTAAGTTTTAGAGTAGAAGGAGGATATTGATAAGTAGGGGGTGAAAAATGTTTGAGGCAAGTTTGGGGATGGTGGTGTCCCCTCCCGCAGTGGGGTCTGGCGGGCCATCCCAGAAAGATTTTTAAAATTCATGTGCTCTGTGGTGCATTTTGGGCCCATATTTATGAAATCAGACAAGCTAGAAACAAATAAAACTAAAAGTTTATATTATAAAAAATAGTATTTGTTACAAGAATAGTAGACTTACTTCTGAAAGGAAAGTACATAAAACTTCTTATTTGAAAAATCTAGTGGTCACCTTACTAATATAGAACATTTGTGAATCAAATTGCTACCCTAATCTGTCAAAACTGTTTATGTAATATCATTTTAGGATTACGTAATAAGATTCGGCTATTAGAATAAGATTAGACTAGTTTAGTTGGAGGCTCGTTTTCACTATTATCGCTCAGTGCAATCAAGAAATAATTTGTGTTCAGACATGACATAATTTTTTTTACCTATTTCATGAGATACGGATGTTTCCGAAATAGTGGAATCATCGGTCTTGAGTCGCTTCCACAACGTATTTAATGTTGGTTGTTTAGATCTACTTCGCTTCAGTGCCATGCTTGTCGGTATGACTCACATCAGTTTGGACTATATTTTACCCGGGTTTGTACGACCCGTCACAATCTAAAACTACACGGGAGCACAGGCATATGGCGGCACGTATATAAAAAGCGCCGCACTTTTGAATGAGGAAGCATAGTGCATCATGTGATATCGGAAGTGAACTGATTGAGAAATTATCAAAACAAGTGATCGTGTTGTGAAGTACATAGCTTAACAAAGCTGTGAAAATGTTTTTATTAAAGATTATTATTATATTATTAAATATTATTCTTTACTATTATAAAATATAACCGGTGCTAGGCTAATAGTAGCCTAGGGGCAGTGGTGGTCTAGTGGTATAGGGCGCTGGATCGCTGATCCAAAGGTTGGGGGTTCGAGTCCCACTCTCCACAAGGTTGTCACTGTCCCCCCCAGTGCGGCTAACTGGGTTATCAAAGGCGGGCCATGTCTCTCACTGTCTATGGTGTGAGGCATGTAAAAGAACCATTGCTGACTTTCGTAAAGAGTAGGCTGCAAAGTCGTCAGCGTGTTTCTGTCCCTTGCTAAAAGGGTTGTGACAGAAAGGGCATCCGACGTAAAAACCTCTGCCAAATCAAACGTGCGAATCAGATGATTCGCTGTGGCGACTCCCGAGTGAAAGGGAAAAAGCCGAAAGGAAGACAGACAGACAGGCTAATAGTAGCCGGCGCTTCTGCCGGCCGCCGGCACTTAATGAAAAGTATGCATGCTTATAATAACAATTAAACATAATGCATAAGATGTAAATAAAATAAAAATTCACTCACATACGCGCACGCACACAGATGCGCACCTCACAAAAATGTAACTAGTTTTGCTGGGAGGTTTTGGGTTGTTTTTTGTTTGTTTAGGGGTTTTTTTTTTGCATAATTGCCCTTGTTTTTGTGGCATTTTCCTTAACTTTTTCCCATATTCTTCCTTAATTTCCTTATTTTTTAATTCGATGAATATTAAAAAAACAAAAAACAAACAAAAAAAAAAACGCGATGCACTGAAGCTGCATGAATTGAAGCACGAAGTAGCAAGAGATCCCTGTAATTCCTTTTTACGTAAGTTTCTCCATATATTTTGATCATTCAGTGTTCAAATTTCACCTAGTGTACTACTAAGCTAGGATAAGAAACCCAGAAATCCCATGAAAAATTCAACAAGTATACAGGGGTATGTAAAAAGTATGTTTTTGCCTCTGACAGAATCATTACATAAGTATAAATCTCTGAAAGCACAGAATGGATCCATATAGAGACATATTAATGTCTGTTTACGTCAAAAACTATAAACTAGATTTAGAAAATGACTATAACCCCCCCCACCACCACCACACCCCATTATCCTACCTATGTCTTGTCCTGATCTCTGCAATAGCAACCTATTCCGTGAGTATAATGGGCCTGTTTCAGAATGTTAACAAGTCATGCAGGATCCATAGTTACCTTCCAGTGTAATGTCAGACTATTTAGTTTAATATGACGATATGGATGAGTCATTATAAATTTGATACCAAAGTATATAGACCATGTGACAGTCAGCTACAGTGACTGAATGGGTTGCTATGGTAGAAACCGAGAAAACTTACAGCAATAACATACAAATATACCTGTCCTTACGATAGTCCCAGGAGACGAAAAATCCAGTTTTCAGAAATTCTTTGTCTCTGTATACGAAACAAGTTCTCCTTACGAAATGCGCAAAATGCACCATTCAAACATTTAAACGTAACATTCAAACATTAAAACGCGCCATTTAAACATTCAAACAATGGCTTTCTCCCAACATCCCGCCCCGCTGGCCTCCCATTGGCTTGGAGGGATGAAGCAGCTCCCTTCCCATTGGCTATCTCCCAACATCCTGCCCCGCTGGCCTCCCATTGGCCCTCCCATTGGCCTCCCTTGCGCAGCAGCTTGTTTCATGAGTTTTTCGAGTGTGCTCATTGCAACTTAATTTATTGGCTCAGGCTTTTAACCTTGCATAAACATTTGTAAGATTATAACTCTGCTAAGAAGACATGGTCAACATGAAGTAAGTATGTTAAAAGGTATGTTTTTATAATTTTTAAAGGGTAGTATTGGGGGCCTTGGAACGAATCACGCGTTTTACATGTAAAATGCGGTTCTACTTACGAAAAATCCAGGTTAGGAAAAAGGCTATGGAACGAATTAATTTCATAAGGTGAGGTACCACTGTACTTCCCCAGTGTAGCTTCTTTAATTCCCAGGTTAAAATTTGGCACCCAAATGATCAGAATATTCCGCCCAGATAATAAAATCCTTGAATGTTCGCTTAACTGTGCAAACCAGTGCAAGAAAAGCCTACCTTAAGCTCTTTTTCCATGATCTTATCTTTTAAACAATACACTTATCCAGAAGATTTACGTAACTCTCTCAATCCAAGGTAGACATGTGACGCGAGGTCAGAAAGTCATTAGGTATTTATTCTGTTTGACAATTTCAACAAAACCATTTAAATGGTCCTTAGAATGGGCTGCAGGAAGCCCCAGAGGTCTTGAACCATAGCAAGGGAAAACTTCATATACCCTCATTATTAAACGTATAATTATGTTTATTATTAATATTCGTATCGTGAGTTTCACTGGTTACTTGAATCGAAAAGATTTAATCCGAACCTCAGTAATTCAAAAAACATGTAACCTATAATACCGTCAATGTGGATGAAATGTATTTTGAATTCAGGAATAAAAAGCTCTCTCGCTCCAGTAAATACCTCAGACATTACTGAATACAGTACTTATAAATAATGAGCCTAATAATAGGTAGTCTGATTGTGTTTTTTTTTTTTTTTTTTTTTTTTTTCAGGCAATCTGTGGAAATAATTTAAGTTTTACACGCTGTAAATATTCTCACAACCCCTCAGAGAATCAGAAGTTCGAGGAGAAATTGTAGTGTCCATGTGCTGTGATACTGACTTCCCCTCAGAGCTGTAGCTGTTCATGCTGCCATCAGTTGACTCGCGACTGGCCTGGCGAGCCATTGCATTGCGGGGATACTCCACTGCCATGCCTGTTTCCTGACTTCTCTGGATCTGACTCGAGCCTTTTGCCTTCTTATTTCCTGCTTCTACAGAGAAAGAGCAGACAGGAAAACGTTTACTTTACTTAAATTACGAGACAAACCTTTATCACATGAACGGATGTTAATGGAATGTGTGTTTGAGAGCAACATAAAATTAAAAAAAAAAATAAAAATACAATTGTTGTTTGAGTCAAAGAAGTATCTTATTCCAACTGCTGGCCTTATTCACTCAAGAGGAAATATTCCTGTCTGAGACAAGATGCTTTGGCCACGTTGACTATAACAGTCTCTTGCGAGAGTCTGTACTATTTATGGCATTTTGATGGATTACAGATGGCTAAAAAATGCCCGAACCTTAAGTGATCCTGACTGGATGTTGAATACAATCAAGGTATATAACATCCCTCATAGGATACTTTTATTTTACATAAATGTGGCACAGGCAGAATGGTCACGAAGTGGTTAGCATGTCCGCCTCACAGCAAGAAGGTCCTGGGTTCGATTCCCAGCTCAGGCATGACCTGTTTGGAGTTCGCATGTTCTCCACATGCTTGCGTGGGTTTCCTCCAGGTACTTTCTTTTCCTCTCACAGTATAAAAACATGCACAGTAGATTAGATGGCAGTTCCAAATCACCAAGAGGTGTGAGTGTGAACCCTTGTGTGAGTGTTGGCCCTGCAATGGCCTGGTGGGCTGTCCAAGGTGTACCCCACCCTTTCCCAGAGCCAGCTGAGATGGGCACCAGCGCCTCCTAATTAGGACTAAATGGTTTAGAAAATGAATGAATGAAAAAATGTGTCACCCATACCAACACAGAGATCAGCAACCATTCACCTTTACATCTTCTTCTTCTGCTTCTTCTTCTTCTTCTCCTTTCCGCTTTTCCCTTCAGGGGTCGCCAAAGCAAACCATCCGCCTCCATCTCACCCTATCCTCTGTATCTTCTACTCTTACTCCAACTACCTTCATGTCCTCCTTCACCACATCCAGAAATTTTCTCTTTGGTCTTCCTCTCGGCCTTCTGCCTAGTAGGTCCAACCTCAGCTTCCTACTACCAATATATTCACTATCCCTCCTCTGTACATGCCCAAACCATCTCAATCTAGCCTCTCTGACTTTGTCTCCAAAACCTGTAACATGTGCTGTCCCTCTGATGTACTCATTCCTGATCCTATCCATCCTCGTTACTCCCAAAGAGAACCTCAACATTTTCATCTCTGCTACCTCCAGCTCTGCCTCTTGTTTTTTCCCCAGGGCCACTGTTTCTAAACCATACAACATCGCTGGCCTCATCACCGTCTTGTACACTTTTCCTTTCATTCTTGCCGATACCTTCTTTTACACTTTTCTCCAACTATTCCAACCTGTCTGCACAAGCTTCTTCACCTCTTTTCCACACTCTCCATTGCTCTGAATTGTTGAGCTTAAGTACTTACAGTCCTCCATCTTCTTTCGCTCTGCTCCCTGTAACCTCACCGTTTCTCTTGAGACCTTGTCGTTCACACACATGTATTCTGTTTTATTGAGGCGAACCTTCATTCCTCTCCTTTCTAGGGCATACCTCCACCTCTCTAGATTTTCCTGCACTTGTTCTCTGCTCTCACTACAGATCACAATGTCATCTGCAAACATCATAGTCCATGGAGATTCTTATCTAACCTCGTCTGTCAGCCTGTCCATCACCATAGCAAACAAGAAGGGACTCAGAGCTGACCCTTGATGCAGTCCTACCGCCGCCTTGAACTCTTCTGTCACACCAACAGCACACCTCACCACTGTCTTATCACCATCTCTTATACATGTCCTGCACCACTCTAACATACTTCTCTGCCACTCCAGACTTCCTCATGCAATACAAGAGTTCTTCTCTTGGCACCCTGTCATATACTTGCTCCAGATCCACAAAGGCACAATGCAGCTCCTTCTGACCTTCTCTGTACTTCTCTATTAACATCCTCCAAGCAAACACTGCATCTGTGGTGCCCTTTCTTGGCATGAAACCTAAGGGCAATTTAAAGTAGCGATTGGACCTAATGGGCATAATTGTGAACTGTGGAATGAAAACCGGTGTAAGTACGGAGAGAACGTACAAACTCTGCCCAGAAACAATGCATCATGCTTAAGAGGCGTGATCACGCTCGAGCCCCCCTCACACTCCTAAAACTAGATTTTAGGGAGCAAAAACTGCACTCCTCACACTTACCAACTGTGTTTTTCCTGCCATGCCCATGAACTCCCAACAATCCCCGAAGCTGAATTCGTGAGGACAAGACACAACTTTACCTGATACCCATCACCATGATCATCTATTTCACAACGAGCACAATGATCGGTTGATCTCGCATTTCTAATGAGCGCAGGAGCCTGCTGACGCAAGAGATGTACCTCACAGACACCTTCAAGTTCATGCAGCATATCCATAAAACTTAGCTGAGCTCCTCATAACTTTAAAGGGTGTAACTAAAGGGGGGTGCAATTCACACTGGTCACAATTTGAGGTGAGCAAAAAGTTGCCCCCCTGCTATTTTTTCCTGTGATGTACTACAGAAAATATCATCCCTCTGTAAGAGGACAGCGCTAACCAATGAATCGCCATTTCGCCTGCTGTAAGCCTATTCGTTGTTGGGGGAGGCTGAGTCTATCTCAGCTGACATTTGGCAAAGGCGGTGTAGACTCGCAACAGCACGCCAGTCCATCGCCGGAACAACACACACAACCATTCACACTTACAACTAGCAATTTTGGAATAGCCAATTAGCCTACTGTGCATGTCTTTGGACTGTAGGAGGAAACCAGACACACAAGCATGACGAGAACATGCAGAGCTCCGACAGAAATACCCGAGCCTAGGACCCGAACCCAAGTCCTTGTTGCTGTGAGTCTTTTCTCTGCTGTAAGGTAAATTAACAGTCAATCAGTCCACACCAGTTACATAACTGTATTAATTCTTTGTATAGAAGGATATAACGAGAATAAAAGATATTTTTTACGAACTTACCAAAAGGAGTCTACAGAGAGCACAGCAGTTGCACACCACTGCAGCCCTTTAATATTCTGATTTATTGAACTTCTGCTACTCCGTCTGATTTATCATCAGATAGGCCTTTTAAGATATTGTCCAGGGGCTTGGCAGTTACATGGTCCAATAACTTTTTTCTACCATCCTTTTTTAATTTGTTTCTTTTTTTTTGACATCCATTTATTAAACCATAAATAGATAGCGCTTAAAATATGAGATTTTAAAAGATATCAGATTCAACTTCAAAGGAATTTGTCTGCATTACATCTGATTAGGATCCAGGGTTCATCTCAAGCTGACAGAGTTAAATCCAGCCAATGTTAACAGAAAAAAAAAAACACTTCCATTCTCAGCAGCTCCAATTCTCGCAGGATTATAGGTCATAACATCCATATACAGCCTAGTGACATCCAATATGCTGTATTGACACAAAATATGGGATACGTGACAAATGTCACTAAAGAATGGGTGTAAGAAGTTAAGGGGGACCAAAAGAGACAAAGAAAGACAGAGACACCGAGAGAAAGACTGATTATTACTGCTCGCCTTAACCAGCTCTCCAGTTGCTATTGTTCAGGACTTGTGCGTCACCACATACTTTAAGTCCTTACATAATGCTGCCTGTCTCAAACTATAACCAGTTACACAGTCAGGAGCATTACATGATACTGGTAAATACCTGCTGGCTTGGAATATTATTAGAGCAAATAGATTAAATTTATATTAAATAGTGGGGCCGGTGGTGTAGTAGTTAGGGTGCTGCGGTCATGATCAGAAGGTTGTGTGTTCGAATCCCAGTTAGACCCACACTGTGCTCATCACCTGGACAAGATCTTAACCACAAGTGTGCCTCTGTTCACAAAGCAATATAAATGGGTACCAGTAAAAATATACTGGGAAGGTAACCTGTGATGGACTAGCGTCCCATACCTTCCCTAATTTCACGCGATGGAAACTGGGGATAAGCACTGGCCTGATGAGCCAGTAGGCTTGGGTGTAATATATATATATATATATATATATATATATATATATATATATATATATATATATATATATATATATATGTATGTATGTATATACACACAGTGGTACCTCACTTTACGAAAGTCTCACCAAACAAAAATCCTGCCCCGCTGGCCTCCCATTGGCTAACAACTGAGCTGTTGTTCATTTTGCCTTCACTCGAGCGCCATCTTGGACAGGTCCACCTGACGCCATCTTGGACAGGGATCCCATTTGCTAGGAGGGATGACACAGCTACCGCCATTGCCTGTTATGGAGCTGAATCCACCATTATGCTTTTCGTGTAAAGGACAGACTTACTGTTGTTTTATGCTTTATTTCTTGACTCAGGCTTTTAACCCTCCATAAACATGCGTAAGATTATAACTCTGCTAAGACATGGGCAACACACACACACACACACACACACACACGTGTGATTTCCGGTGCGAGTGAGAAGAAGAAACAGGCTCGAGTGATATCACAAAGGAATATGGCTAAACCCGTCTACCATTGGTACGACATTGAAGCAGAAGGAGGTCTTAAAAGGTATGCTTTATTAATTTTTAAAGGGTTTATGGGGTAGTATTGGGAGCCTTGGAAAGAATCACGCGTTTTACATGTAAAATGCAGTTCAATTTACAAAAAATGCAAGTCACGAAAAAGGCTCTGGAACGGATTAATTTCGTAAAGTGAGGTACCAGTGTGTATATAAGATGTGTGTGTGTGTGTGTGTGTGTGTGTGTGTGTGTGTGTGTGTGTGTGTGTGTGTGTGTCGGTTTCGCACCTGTTTGGCTGAGCTGAGAGGTGCTCCGACTACGTCGTGACGGAATACCAACAATGGCCACCACACGAGCACTAAGACTGGAGCGCCGCTTCTTCCCTCCTGTCCCCATTGTACCCAGAGCTGTATCTGATTGGCTGCCGTCTGTGCGCTCCAGAGTGAAGATTTCACCGCTCACACTCGTGCTCTTTAGCATGCTCCTGCTGGATGGGTGAACATGGCGGCTAATATAGAAAAAAAACAAAGTGCATCATTCCCCAAAGCTGCAAAAGATGCTCTGATATGATTAAATGTTGTTTTGTTGACTGCTGACAAACTAAGCAAGTGTCTCATATGGGACGACTTTTGACTGAAGTTATGTTATAAAAACCTTCATTGGCTTACAAATCAATCCATCATTTATACTGTATAACATATCTGTCAGGGTCAAGGAAACCAGAGCTCCTGGAGGAAAAACCCACCAACATGAAGAGAACATGCAAAGTCCACACAGGAAGGCTTCAGTTGGAAACAAGAACCAAGCCAGAACCTTCTTGCTGTGAGGCGACAATGCTGAACATTGCAACAACACGCGGTCTCACTCCACAGTTTATATCACACAAGTTTTGTTGCTTACGGCTGTAGGTTTATAAAACTAAACAATATTAATTTTGCTCCAGCATTTTTTGAAAATTGAAGGAAACCCAGCAGTTCCGCAAATGAGAGACTGAGTGATGATCATTCTGAGATTCACTTTTCAAACAACCACTCAAAGTCGTTAAACTCGAAGCTATCAGTCCAAACTTTGCAGACAGATTTTAATGTGAAGTTTGGACCGAGATCAACTTTCCACAAGTGCCGTCGTTTTAAAATGGAGAGATGATGCATAAAACTGGGCTGATTTATATCAGGATATCTGAAAACTCTTACTTTGAAGTTCTTATTAATAATCATATCATAATAACTGTGCTTATAATTCTGTTTTATAAGTTGAAACTGATTTCATATATACTATTAAAATTTAGTAAATGCAACCACGCCCTAATAACGTCATCATCATTGTCATCATCTTCCACTTGATCCAAGGTAGGGTCACAGCCAAAGCAATGCATTTCTCTCATCGGCCACTTCCTCCAGGTCTTCCGGGGGAACATTGAGGCAATTCCACCCGAGAGACATAGTCCTTCCAGCGTATTCTGGGTTGAAACCGAGGTCTCTTCCTATTTGGACATGCCCGAAAGACCACACCAGGAAGGTGTTCAGGAGGCATTCTCATTAGATGCCTGAGCCACCTCAACTAGCTCCTCTCATCCAATTATGTTGTATAAATAATTCCTAATTATGACATTTAAAGTTCTTATTAATTATTAATCAGTTTTAACATGGAGTGGCCCAGCAGTGCAGCGGTGAGCACACCTCACAGAAAGAAGCTCCCGGGTTTCATTCCTGGGCTTGGGGTGTTTCTGTGTGGAGTGTGTATGCTCTCTCCATGCTTGTGTGGTTTCCTCAGGGTCCTCCGGTTTCCTCCCACAGTGCAACCAACTGGCTATTTCAAATTGCCCTGAGGTGTGAATGTGAATGGTTGTATGCATGTTGGCCTGTGATGGCCTGAAGAGCTATTCAGGGTGTACCCTGCCTTCAGCCAGACAACCCCCCGACCCTAATTAGGATTAAGTGGCTTCGAATATGAATTACTAAATAAAGTCCTAACATTCCTGTATAATAATTCAGAGATCATAATTATTTATAAAGTTTGTACAGTACAGCATGTGGCATGATAATGTGTAATGATGCTTGTGTTTCAACATAATTATAAGTCAGCATGGAATTATTTATAAAAACTTTTTTAAAGCTTTATGAGGCATGACAATTTATTCATTTAATTTTTTTAGAAACAATTGTTACCAACTATTGATTTTTTAAAATAGATTTTAATAATTTTATTAATTTTATTTTCAAAGCAGCTGCACTGGAGTATATACACATATCAGGAAAAAAACTCAACACCTCACAGCTTGCATTTAAGTGCAGCAATAGACTTCAGAGAATAATTAAGAATTTTAAAGACGGAACAAAATCTAAACAACGTAACAAAAACAAAAAAGCAGAATTTTGACAGCATAGCTATTGTGAGTCACTGACCTGAAGTGACCCCTGGGCTGCTCTGATTGGATGGACATGTAGCTGGTGCTACTGATCCGTGAGGCACTGCTGGCACGAGAGATGGCTGACATGTCACTGACATCACTGTCTGAGGATTTGTGGGATACATTATCACAGCTCTGTCGCTGCTCTTTATAAAGCTGCAAAGGAAGAAAATTTGGAGACGACACAAGTCTCAAGTGGGGTATATATTATATAGGCTATATTATATAGGATTACTCCTATAAAGACAGGCCTGACAGTGAAGTAGGCAATGAATGACAGGAGAGTTTACCTCTCGTTTGTTCTTCAGCACCCTCTCCAGGTCCTGGTTGGTACTGGAGGGAGCTGGTGACCTGTAGGAATGTACCTTCATCTGCCGAGTTCGCTCTTCTGAAGCAAGCGCTGAAATGCACATGAACCGGGGTATGTGACCATAGTTTTGCACTGTATACAATTAACATACATCATAATCATATAAAACTCTGTAATTTAGTCATAGTACATGAATAAAAATAAATAAAGCACAGGAAGCTTGGCACTGTGCTATACCTTGTTCTACACTGCTGCTTTTAGCGGGGACTTGGGGTAGCTGTCGGCCTCTGCGTGCTGCCGAGGAAGTTCCTGCCGAAGATGAGTATGTCGCACTGGGATGTGGATGAACTCTGAACATGATGGGAAAGAAAACAACCCCGAAAGAAAAAGACTTTGGATACAAGAACATCAGGATTTACAAGAGGCATGTTTCAATGAACAAAATATGTACAGCTTTATTGTTTTTTTTCTTATATACACTCAACAGAGACAAAACACCACACATTTTAACAGTAAATACAGTATGATGTCGATCCTGCACCAATATCTGCTTGAGCCTTAATGAAAGGTAAAATTAGTCGAAACAATAAATAAACAGCAGGAGCGATTAGGAAAAAAGCACAATAAAAGGGAGGAAAAAATGTGTCAGACCCACAACCAGGACAGGGTGCAGTTTCAATTGGACCCAAACCCATACAGGAGAAGGCAAAATTAGGCAATGCAGAAAAAGAAAAAGTACTGGTGGTTGTAAATATTATTGGTTTGTTTATGAGCAGTTCATAATTACGGAAGCTCTCTCTCTACCCAGCTTCGGGGTGTGAGCTACAGCTGCAGTAACCCCAGTTATATCACCTTACCCGGTGAAGGCAGGGATACCCTTTTTTCTCTTGAGCCATTTACAATATAGACAGACTGCATTCTTCTGATGATAGTGGAAAGCGTGAAAAACGCAAGAAAAACATGAAAAGCAGAAAATGAAAAAAGGAAAGAAATTCAAAGCACAGCTAAGCGAAAAGAAGACAAACCAAATTTTCACACCATGAAGGACAGTGATGTAATGAAGGGGGGAAAACAGGACTGCTCATAAAACATACCGTATTCGACATAATAAGCCCCCCCTTTTTTTTTTTCCTTTTTTTTTCTTACGTCTAATAACCGCCCATGTGTTCTGGGAGCAAAATTGTAGATCAAACTTACCAATTTTATTTGATCAGTCTCTGGAACTGTAAAATGAGGCGTTCACTGTCTGTAAAAGTGAGTTTACACGATATTTCAAGACCCCCTGCCACTGGGGAATGTCTATAATGTTCATCAGTAACAGCACATTTAATTGTTCCGCCGTGCTTTAAAAAACAGGAAAATATTTTGCTGTTCTCTTGGTAAATGTCCAACAACTGATGAACCATTAGAAACTGCTACAGCAAAACTATGGGATGCTCTGAATTAATGGAGCGATGAGCCAGATATGAACCTATCAGAATGTGATGACGAGTATTTTTCACCTGATTCTCCTGCTCATTAACTTCATACATTTAAAGACATTCCTGGCCATGTGCCTTTCTTTATGTTGGTGTTGATTGGTTCAATGTGCCATGTGCTAAAGTTGATATTCCTGTTGATGAGCTCGATTTTACTTCCTGGAAAATGTTTAAAGGAACAGCACCGGGAAAGTAAGAGAAAAGTAAGGGGTCTGTTTTATTTATTTATGCTGTTTTCTGTTTATTTTCAGCTTTCATGTAAGTAATTTGGTTGATACCACAAAATGAATAACATAAATACCAGTAAAACTCTTTTATTGTTCTGTTATTATTCAGGCTTTGCACCTTGATGGTAATAAGCACTTACCGTTTCACTCCACTGGTCACGTTTTAATAAGCACCCACTCACTCCAATTTTTTAAGTTCCCTGGGCACTTATCACGTTGAATACGGTATATATAGAAAATATTTAAAGAATAATAAATTGGAGAGCAGTGCTTTTTGGACTAGTGTATTATTTATGCATAATAAGAGGGTGAGAAAAATTAAATTATAACATGGGATGATACTGTATGACTTCTTACCGCTCACGGTCAGATTTTTTCTTGCTATGCTTCTGACAGCTAGTCTTGTCCAGAAGTCGTGGCTGCCTATGATTTGTAAACGATTCAAGCAAAACAGAAACAAAAGGATGAGAGGAGAGTACTGTGTAAATGATGAAAGCAAATTCTGTGTAATGCTTTATGTCTGGCACTCAGGAATGAAACTGTAATCTAATTTATCCTCCTATGTTTGGCCAGTATACCTCTGTGCCCCGGGCCTTGCACTGAGGTGGTTTACTGTCTCCTGAGTAGGAAAAATAGACTCCAAAATCCAGCTGAGGCATGTGATCAAATCAGGGACACGTGGATGACATTGAGATGAAGAGACAAAGACACAAACCCACAGAAATGTTTACAATGTAATGGTTACAGAATGGATGAACAACAAGGCTTCTTTTTAAAGCTAGACTTTAAAGACAAGCAAAATGTGCAACGAAATGGGAACATAACACGGTGATGCATGTGCAGATAATGGACAGATTCTCTCAAGGGCATTGAGTTACACAATCAATAATAATATACACTCTCAGGGTTTAGTTTAAGTCGATTCAAAGTTAAGACTAAGTTTTTAGACACATTTAAAATTTAGTTTGAAACTGGAACCCATTGACAAAGAAAGTGTTATTTCTTTCTAGAAATAAATGCTAAATAATCTGAATTTTCTTCATATTCAAGATACTTTCAGCAGTGACGTTTTCAGGTGAAAAGAAAACTAGAGTCACATCAGCATTGTTTTACTGTTTAAAATGTCTTGGCGTTTGGTAAATGAAAAATAAAAGAAAATGCATGCTGCCGTATAAAAAAATAACCAACAATTTAATTCTACTGA
>CM045736.1:41316395-41406395 GCA_024760905.1 Plotosus lineatus | reverse complement strand
AGATGTCACCTTCCTGTTAGCTTCATTCTTTCTTCTTTTCCTTTCGGCTGTTCCCTTCAGGGGTCGCCACAGCAAATGATCTGCCTCCATCTCTCCCTATCCTCTGCATCTTCTACTCTTACTCCAACGACCTTCATGTCCGCCTTCACTGCATCCATAAATCTTCTCTTTGGTCTTCCTCTGGGCCTTTTGCCTGGTAGTTCCAACCTCAGCATCCTACGACCAATATACTCACTATCCCTCCTCTGTACATGTCCAAACCATCTCAATCTAGCCTCTCTGACTTTGTCTCCAAAACATCTAACATGTGCTGTCCCTCTGATGTACTCATTTCTGATCCTATCCATCCTCGTTACTCCCAAAGAGAACCTCAACATTTTCATCTCTGCTACCTCCAACTCTGACTCCTGTCTTTTCCCCAGGGCCACTGTCTCTAAACCATACAACATTGCTGGCCTCATCACCGTCTTGTACACTTTTCCCTTCATTCTTGCCGATACTCTCCTATCACACATCACACCGGACACTTTTCTCCATCCATTCCAACCTGCCTGCACGCCGCTTCTTCACCTCTTTTCCACACTCTCCATTGCTCTGGATTGTTGAGCCTAAGTACTTAAAATCCTCCACCTTCTTTATCTCTGCCCCTGTAACCTCAAAGTTCCTCTTGGGTCCTTGTCGTTCACACACATGTATTCTGTCTTACTAAGACTAACCTTCAATCCCCTCCTTTCCAGGGCATACCTCCACCTCTCTAGATTTTCCTCCACTTGGTCTCTGCTCTCACTACAGATCACTATGTCATCTGCAAACATCATAGTCCATGGAGATTCTTGTCTAACCTCATCTGTTAGCCTGTCCATCACCATAGCAAACAAGAAGGGGCTCAGAGCTGACCCTTGATGCAGTCCCACCTCCACCTTGAACTCTTCTGTCACACCGACAGCACACCTCACCACTGTCTTACATCTATCATACATGTCCTGCACCACTCTAACATACTTCTCTGTCACTCCAGACTTCCTCATACAATACCACAGTTCTTCTCTCGGCACCCTGTCATATGCTTTCTCCAGATCCACAAAGGCACAATGCAGCTCCTTCTGACCTTCTCTGTACTTCTCTATTAACATCCTCAAAGCAAACACTGCATCTGTGGTGCTCTTTCTTGGCATGAAACCAAACTGTTGTTCACAAATGCTGACCTCTGCCCTTAGTCTTGCTTCCACTATTCTTTCCCATCGCTTCATTGTATGGCTCATCAACTTTATCCCTCTGTAGTTGCCACAACTCTGTACATCGCCCTTGTTCTTAAAAATGGGCACAAGCACACTTCTCCTCCATTCCTCTGGCATCTGCTCACTTTCTAAGACCTTGTTGAATATTCTTGTCAGAAAATCTACTGCTACCTCGCCTAGACACTTCCATTCCTCAACTGGTATGTCATCAGGGCCAACTGCCTTTCCACTCTTCATCCTCTTCAATGCCCTCCTCACTTCTCCCTTACTAATCTTTGCTACTTCCTGCTCCTCAACGGTCACCCCTTCTACTCTTTTTTCTCTCTCATTTTCCTCATTCATCAGCTCTTCAAAGTACTCTTTCCATCTTCCCAGCACACTTCTGTCATCAGTCAATACATTTCCCTCTCTGTCCTTTATCACTCTAACTTGCTGCACGTCTTTCCCATCTCTATTTCTCTGCTGTGCTAACCTGTATAGATCATTTTCTCCCTCTTTACTGTTCAACCTATCATACAAGTCATCATACGCCCTCTGTTTGGCCTTTGACACTGTTACCTTCGCCTTACGCTGTGTCTCCCTGTACTCCTGTTTACTCTCTTCGGTCCTCTCAATGTCCCACTTCTTCTTGGCTAACCTCTTCTTTTGTACACACTCCTGCACTTCCTCATTCCACCACCAAGTTTCCTTATCTACTTTCCTTCCAGAGGACACACCAAATACTCTCCTACCGGTCTCCTGATCACATTGGCTGTGGTTGTCCAGTCCTCTGGAAGCACTTCCTGACTACCCAAAGCCTGTTTCAACTCCTCCTTGAAGACAACACGACACTCTTCCTTTTTCAGCTTCCACCACTTTGTCTTCTGCTCTACCTTTGCCTTTTTCACCTTTCTCACCATCAGTGTCATCCTGCACACCACCATCCTATGCTGTTTGGCAACACTCTCACCCACTACTACTTTGCAGTCACTGACTTCCTTCAAATTACATCGCCTACACAAGATGTAGTCTACCTGTGTGCTCTTACCTCCGCTTTCATAAGTCACCCTATGCTTCTGTTTCTTCTGGAAGAAAGTATTCACCACAGCCATTTCCATCCTTTTTGCAAAATCGATCAACATCTGTCCTTCTGTGTTCCTGTCCTGGATACCAAACCTGCCCATCACTTCCTCGTCCCCTCTGTTGCCTGCACCAACATGTCCATTGAAGTCTGCTCCAATGACCACTCTTTCACCTCTGGGGGTACTCTGCATCACTTCATCTAACTCACTCCAGAATCTCTCCTTCTCTTCTAGCTTACATCCTGCCTGTGGGGCATAAGCACTAACAACATTGACTATCACGCCTTCAATTTCTAACTTGAGACTCATCACTCTGTCTGACACTCTTTTCACTTCTAGAACATTCCTGACAAACCCCTCCTTCAAGATGACTCCTACTCCATTTCTCTTCCCATCCACACCATTATAAAACAGTTTAAACCCTGCTCCTAAGCTTTTAGCCTTTCTACCTTTCCACCTTGTCTCCTGAACACACAGTATGTCCACCTTCCTCCTCTGCATCATGTCAGCCAGCTCCTATCTTTTCCTTGCATAGTTCCAACATTCAAAGTCCCTACTCTCAGTCCAAGGCTCACGCATTTCCTCTTCTCTCTCTGCCTACGGACACGCCTCCCGCCTCTCCTTCTTCGACGTCTTCGACCAACAGTAGTCCAATTTCCATCAGCACCCTGTTGGTTGACAGCACTGATGGCGGTCGTTGTTAACCCGGGCCTCGACCGATCCGGTATGAATTCTGTATTGATCATTTGCATTTTTTTTTTTGGCAGAAGTTTTACGCCGGATGCCCTTCCTGTCGCAACCCTCTGCATTTATCCGGGCTTGGGACCAGCATAAGGGAGAGACACTGGTTAGTGCCCCCGCCTCATGGCTGCATTTCCTGTTAGCTTCATTGTATGTTAATATTTGGTGTTGATTTTTTCAGAATGTTTCTACCTTGGTTAGATTTTATGTTTTTTATTGTCTGTAAGTCTGAGCAGCAGTGTATGAGCCTCTATGTTTGGGGTTTCAGTTTCATTACTGATAATAAATGTGTTTTTTTCATATATTGATCACACGACAACCTTATTTGGGTTTCCTGTGGTGGCATGGACACAGGCTAAACATTGCAAGTCATCTTTCATACTTAAAATTCTGCTACTATAGTATATAATATATATAGCACATAATACACAATTTGTCCAAAAGTTTGTGGACACCTTTTATCCCCTCATGTGCTTTTTGAGCATCATGTTTTATATGCAATCCTTTTTGTTGGCACAAGCATATGCCAGGTGTAGTGATGCCAAACACTGATGCCAAGTGGGGAGTTTTGTTGGAAGAGGTTTGGACCTTTTAGTTTCAGGGATGGGGAATTGCAATATAACAGCATCTGAAGACATCCTATTTAATTGTAGAGTATTCTTCTCTGTATGTTTTTTTTTACTTATGACTGTCAGGTGCTCTGCAGCTATCAGAATCAAATAAAACAATCAATTTATAGTCAACATTCAGTAAATTTTCAATGTACCTGTAGGGAAAAATGTGACACATAATCTACACAAGATCACCACATTAAAGTATAAATGAAAACAGCATTATTTTAAAGGAGGGGAAACAGTATAGACAAGACGCTCACAAGAATATCACACGAATAACCTACAGCACTCACAACAAACAGCTTTAGGGTCTGGGGTCAGAATGAATCATAAAGCCACAGGTTAGACAAAAACCAGAATACATCTAGAGCACAAACATCAGTAAAGATTAAAGCAGAGGCTTAGCTAGAAGGCACATAAAGTGAGGGCATAGATACGTCCGCAGGCAGAGGCAATTAGGACAGAAGAGGAGAGGAGTCAGGGTTAGCGAAGGCGTCAGGGGGGACAGGGTCGGTACCTGTCATCCTCAGGGGAGGCGTGTTGGATTAGGATCCTGGGGCTGGTGGGTCTGATGCGGGGGAGAGACTGCGTGCTCCTAAAAGAGTATGTGTCCAACACACCCCATGAGGTTGGAGGTGAAAATATGAAAGAGACAGGGCAAGTCAGGACAGAGCCAGGGACTCTGTATATTTAACATTTGATGTTATGCACACACTTAGGGGACACTCAAGTCTGCTCTGATACTACCAAACACAGCACATTCTACACAGTACAAAACAACCTACAGACATTACACTGACATTCATTCACTATCATATTGTAACATTGAAATATATCAGCGCCTTGGTGACCCGGTGGAAAGGTGCTGGATTAACGATCACAGGGTTGGGGGTTCAAGCGCCACTGTCAATGGCTGTCACTGCTGCCCCCCCGTGCCGCTAACTGGGCTATTAAAGGCCGGCCATGTCTCTCATTGTCTATGGTGAGAGGCATGTAAAAGAACCATATTATGGATGCTGACTTTCATTAAAAGGAGCTGCAAAGCTGTCAGCGTGTTCCTGCCCTTCGATGGCCTGGCGAGCCATCCAGGGTGTACTCTGTCCTCGCCCAGAGTTGGCTGAGATGGGCGCCAGCCTCCCCGCGACCCTAATTAGGATTAAGCGTTTCAGACAATGACTGAATGAAATATATGAACACCTACTGATTATTATAAATGCTAAGAATGTTCGGTTAACCAGCTGTGCAGAAAAGATGATCATCTATGTAATGCACATACGTGTACGTGTGAAAAAAGATATGATCTGTCACAAAACAAAACTTAGGGACAATAAATGGGGTCTTGTGAGTACCTTTCTTGATCGGGTGAATTGGAATTTGAATCTGGTCTCAGACAGTTGGTACTAGCACTTCTAACCCTGTCAAGAGGGGGCTGCAGATCACTAGGGTCACAACATGCCATCCAACGGAGAGAACGGAAGGATGTCAAAAGGACAAAAAGATGCAAAAGAACAAGCAAATAATATTAGATAAAAAAGGGCATCGTCATGGTACATTAAAGAAAGAAAAAGAAATAAAAGCTGTTGAAAAAAGAGGCATGATGTTATGTTTTAAGTCACTTATATGATGCTCTGCATAAGCATTCGCCACTTTAACTGTACCACCTTATGTATGGTTATAACCCAGGAATGGATAATGACATAACAGGGGTTTGGACTTTCAACAAGAAAAGAGTCTTTTGATAGTTGGGTTAATAATGTAGAGCACAAAGATTTATGACACACAACCAAAGCTTTTCACAACTCCACACATTTCACATTACCATTTATTTTGGTCATTCAATTTGGGCATCAATTTTTATAATGTCAGAAATAATTTTAACATGACACTCTCATCACTCAAATTTCATATCTCAACTATTTGGGTCATGGGGAAGCTGGAGCCTCTCAGCTGACACTGGGTGAAGGTGGGGTACAACCTGAACAACTCGCCATACCATCGCAGGGCATAACACACACAATCGCTCAGTGGAACAGTCAATAAGCATGTTGGAGGTAACCCATGCAAGCATGAAAGAACATGCAATCTTCACATAGAATTCCTTTTGCCACGACCAACACTCAAACCCTGCCACCTACAATACATAACAGATTTATTTCAGTTTCAATTCAGTATACAGTAATACCCCGCCACTTCACGTTTCCTGCTTCACGTTCCCGCAATATCACGGGATTTCCCATCGGAAAACTAAAAAATTCAAGATTATTCAAAATTCACGCACACGACAACATTACATGTACATTCAACTACGCTACCCAGCATGCTGTGTTCTGCTGCTTGACTTGAGTGTTCTCTGATTGGCTCTGAATCCAGCAAGCCGATTGGTCGAGATTATATTTCCCAGCATCCAACACACCTTTTCTCCCTCATGAAACAATGACTTTTATTGAGCTCAGGGGAAGCACTGGGGACCAAGAAAAATCGTATTCACTGTAGTGGTGAAGGAAAAACAAAAACCAAAATCACTGGGAGAGTGTGAACACGGAAACTGGTCGGGCACGGAGCTATTTATAGCGCGTTGCTGGCTGAGTGAATTCAGGTGCGCTCTCTAGATTTCGCCTCCGGGTAACAGCCACGCCCCTCACCAGCACATCAAGAGAGTTAAATGCCACCAACTAGCACAGACCACAATAGTTATGAAAATGGAAAATGCCTTATCGTTGTGCATTACGGACTGCCATAAAAATAATGTGAGTTTGGAGACTAACATGATACATACTAAAGCAAAGGTTCTGGAGGCACCAATGATTGTCCTTCTCGATGTGGCGGTGGATTTGTTATTTATAAGGTTTGTTATACAGAATATATATATATATATATATATATATATCATTATAAGGTGTATAATTTATTTCTATATTAATACATGTTGCTTGTATGACATTAACATGCATAGAACACTTTAAAATTAACTTCTATATAAATTTTATATAATATATAGGTGGGTGGGTGTCCTTAAAAAGTGGCAGAAGTCATTTCGTGGTTTTTCACATTTCGTGGGGGGGGCTGGTCCCCATTAACCGCGAAATAAGGTGGATGATTGTATTAGAATTCTAGTGTGGGAGATGTTTACAACCATCAAGCCAATTTCTTTAAAAAAATGTGTAAATATGGTTCTTCCTTCGGACAAGTGGACATCTGTAAGAACAATCATATATAAATATAAAAAATTCTGAGGCCATGCAGGCACTTGCTCATTTGGGAATTTAGGAACAAAGGCAGAAATGAACACTAAGGCATGAATGAACTGTGGCCCGAAACTTTGAACCATCAAGAAATTAAAATACTGTATCGATACAGTTCATCCACCATTAGGACGGTCTTATCATCATCATGACTGGATGTTTGGCTGAGTTTTCCAGGATAAAGTTCATGTTAAATTTTACACACCAAATATCTGATGTCGCTCTGGATAAGGAGGCTTTTTACACCTGAGCCATGGTGGCTCATCAGGCCGGTGTTTATTCTCAGTTTCCATAGCATGAAGCGACTAGGAGTTCAACACCTCATGGATGGGATGTTAGTCCATCGCAGGTTACCTTCCCAGTATATTTTTACTGATTCCCCTTTATACTGCTGGGTGAACAGAGCACATTTGTGGTTAAAACCTTGCCCAGGGGTCTTAGCACAGTGGGGGTCTAACTGGGATTTGAACACACAACTTCCCGATCATGAGCACAGCACCCTAACCACTACTCCACAGGTCCCATGCTCTGGATAAGAGCAGCTGCAAAATGCTGTAACTGACGTAATAAATAAGTTCCATAATAAAATATTCTCAAGTCCATTATTTTAAAATGAACATATATACTTCATTCAAATTAATACAGGAAATATACTGTAGCACAAAATGTGTAGAATTGTGAAAACTTGAATCGGCGAACTTTTGTTGTTTCAACCCATCAACTGAAATGTTTAAAGGAAGGTAAATTCTGAGATCCTTTTCTGCCCACTTGACTGTAAAGTGATATTTTAAATACTGCAGCCCTTCTGTCAACTTGAACCAATCTGGCCATTTTCCTCTGACAGCTCTCATGATTGGCTTATCCGATAATAGCATGGCAAAATACATTTACAGGTTAGGCTAGGTCTACACTCCATGCTAATGGTGACCGAATTAAGTCCATTTCAGTGTCAGACCCAAATCAGAGCAAAGCTTATGAGGCGAATACTAATGCAAAGCACTGTTTATTTACAATTGTTTATATACCGTAATTTCCGGACTATTGAGCGCACGTGAATAGAAACTGCACCAACTAAATTTAAAAAGAAAAAAGAACTTGTACATGTACTAGTATAGGCGCACCTTTTTATAAGCTGCACGTGTCTGTCTCGCTGTTGCACTTCCTGCTAGAGCACCCCCTGGAGGCCATTAGCCCGTAAAAACCCATAGATCAGTGGTCGCCAACCTTTTTTGCACCAGGGACCAGTTTTATGTATGAAAATGTTTCCGCTGACCGGTTAGAGTCTAGTCCGTAGTCTTATTTTGCCGGCTGTCACAGAAAGCCCTGCCTCACAAAGATATAAGTGGTTGGAAACGGAAGAAGCGCTTTCAGTACTTCTGTGGCAATGTCAGAAATACTCGTTTTTCAAAATAAGATCCGGAAGCTCTAATAAAAAACTATAATTTGTACCATGAAAGATTTTGTTTGTGGACCAATATCAAATGATCCGTGGACCAATACCGGTCCATGGACCAGGGGTTGGGGACCCCTGCCACAGATTAGCCGCATCGTTGTTTAAGCCGCAGGGCATGTTGAAAAAAGTAGCGGCTTACAGTCCAGAAATTACGGTAATTGGATCATTTTTGTGTTTGTGGTGATCATGCTATGGGGATGATCTGCTGCTTACCTACTGATGATTTCATTAGCGAACCAGAGTTATGTGCTTATTTGCTGCTACTGTACTTAGAGGATTTATTTAAGTTCAGA
Source organism: Plotosus lineatus (assembly GCA_024760905.1). Lineage (NCBI taxonomy): Eukaryota > Metazoa > Chordata > Actinopteri > Siluriformes > Plotosidae > Plotosus > Plotosus lineatus. The sequence continues at coordinate 41,397,753 of CM045736.1, read as the reverse complement.
AGGATAATAGACAAAGCATGCAGAAGGTAGCCTCAGTAAAACAGGTTAAGACAACAGGAAATTAAATGAAAAAAAAAAGCAAAGAAAACATCATGCACAATTTAAGAACCAGTTCCTGCCAGTCAGTTTATGTAGAGATGTGTAATGAATTCAGTCACACAATGATTTAAATAAATGTGTCATAATAACAGTTGAGTGATGGTTATTTGGAAGTTAACTAAACAGTTATAGAGATTGCTGGCTTTGTGTTTGGGCAGGATGCCAGAAAGGAGTGGAAAGTTTCACTGGTAATGGCTTCTGTCACTGAGCTACTGCTTGTATAACGATGTGTGAAGGGTGAGAGAGGCTGAATGTAAACATTTGAGAAAGACACACAGTACAGTATAAGGAAAGAGAATGACAGCATCTATGTCGTACACATACATTCAAACCAAAGAGACTTCGAAGGCCAGGCGACCTACAAACACTATACTGTACTACTGTACATCACAATTCTTTTTTAATGATGAAAACAAAATGTGACCAGCCACTGCTGAGTGAATACACACATGTAAGAATGTGATGAAAATATAAAAGTAAAAATGATATTTATATTGCTGCCTAAGAAATATCCAATCCTTGCACATGTTTTTTTTTGTTTGTTTTTTTTTACCTTGTGATGTGCAGGCACTCTGCGCTCCTACCCCGCATTGATCTGTGTATCAAGATGACCTCACTGCAATTACCATGGGAATGGGTGACAGATGAAAGGGGGGGTTAAACAAACAAACAAAGCAATAAACAAGCAAACACAAGGAGAGCGTATGGACATAACTGGAAGTGCTGCAGACCGTAATTATCTTTTGAGCTACAGTAATATGAGTGTCATAGGGTGGAGCACTATTCAGCTATCCCACATCTGGTAATCCCGAAATATGAAAAGGATATGAGAGGAAATTAGCCCGTATTTCTCAGGACAAAATTACCTAGCAGTCTGTTAGCAGCCATTTGTCCTGGTGAGTTTCGAATGAATATAACCTTTCGAGAAATAGGGTTTCTGGGGGCTGCTGGATACATAAGTTGAAAGTGAAATCATGCATACACACGTCTCCGACAAAGGCAAGCTTTCATAATATCCAAGTGTGAATAAAAAAGTACCTTCTGCTGTTCCCTTTATGATAAATGTATAGCAAAGAAAGAAATTCTGCAGAAGCACTGAAACTCACTGTACCTGAAAGCTCTCTACCGTGTTGAAACATATAGAAATGTAAAAATTAGACTCTAGTCTTTAAATGCTCCCACCATGCACCGTGAGCCTTTGTCTCTGTTCTTACACACTCATATTGATACATCAAGGAAGGACTAAAATTGAGCATAAGTAATTTGTGTCCAAGACTGGGAAAAACTACTGGAAGGAAACATGGTTTATAGACAATCACAGAGTATGAATTTACCTGTCATCCACGTATTCTCTCTCCTGTACACGTCCATGCTCATGGTAGCGGGTTGGTGAACGGGATCTGCGGCTATGTTGCGCCTCATCCAAACTCCTGTAGAGAAACAGACAGAGACATGTCACTTGTTTACAAATGCCCAGCCAGCACAACCATGTGGGGCCCACGTGGGTAAAAGCCAGGCCAGCTGAGTGGATCTGGGCACGGGCTCAGCATGGGTTTCAAAGTGGATTACTACTGGGGCCCCTTGTGGGCTACCGTATATCTCGCAAAAGCAGGTGACCTATACAGAGCCATTTTCAAAGTGATTTGGAGAAAGAAAGAAGCATGTATAAACACAAAGTTCTGGATTACTCTAATTTCAAGTTATTTGGTGAGGAAATCGGTGAGTTTTTTATATCATAAAATATGGGTCCCACACGGGCGACACATGAGCTTGCCCAGATGGGCTCAGGAATGTTGGACCCATTACCTTGCTGTACAAGGAAAAGCTCATACAGGACCCAGCATTTAAACCATTTTGGTACAAGATCCATGTGTTCCTATGTGTTGCCCATATGGGACTCACATTTTAGCCCATCTGGGCAAGCCCATTCTTTACCCATATAGGACCAATGCTTTAGCCCATCTGGGCAAGCCCATGTGTCGCCCTTGTTGGATCCATATTTTAGCCCATCTGGGCAAGCCCATGTGTCACCCGTGTGGGACCCATATTTTAGCCCATCTGGGCTAGCCCAGTTGTTGCCTGTGTGGGACCCATATTTTAGCCCATATGGGCAAGCCCAGATGGGGCCCCACATAAAACCCATGGACAAAATCTTCTGGGGCCCAGATGGGTAGCCCAACACCACCAGCTTCCCTGCGACTCTAATTAGGATTAAGCGGTTACAGAAAATGAATGAATGAGTCCAGTTTAGGTTATGGATGATGGAGCATGTTGCTCAAAAATTCAAGGGAGTACAGATTATTGGGAATAGTTTTTTTTTTTTTTTACAAATTGACAATTTAAAAAGGTCCACAACTTTCAGCATCTTACATTAACAGGTAGAATCTGTGTGGCCAGTCACTTCTGTGCGTTAAATTTGAGGTAGGAAATAAAATTGTGACCCAATAATATTCACAGAGCAAAGATATAATCACTGTAGAGAGAAGTTAGTCAAAAAAGACCTGCATGAACCACACGGTGGTGATTAAAAGAGATATCGTGTGGTGGAAAAACTTTGTGATTGGTCTTCATCGACATCAATCAAATTGCCCTGTTCTATGAAAGTAAGCATTTCTAGGCTAATTTAATTGACAAAATGTATCAATCTCTGTATCACAGGGTTGGCTTGTAACACACCATAAGATGTGACATTGATGTCAAGTGAACTATTTATGCCTTTTGAAAAGGCACTCATTTAATTGACTTGGGAAAAAGCCCATTGCTCTGGCTCCTTCTCTATCAATCACAATATAAAAAAATAGAACTGAAAGGAAGTGAGAGTGAAGATGAAAAAGGTGAAGTAGCTGCAAATTCAGCAAAATATCAGGGAACATTTGGTGCATAATATAACGGTTTGCGAGTCACCGTTTAAAAAGGTAAACTATATAAGTGATAAGATAAATTACCATTTATTCATTCATTCATTTTCTGAACTTCTTAATCCTAATTAGGGCCACTGGGAGGCTGGTGCCCATCTCAGCCTATTCTGGATGAGGGTGGGGTACACCCTGAATAGCTCGCTAGGCCATCGCAGGGCAGCTATCAGTTAGCGCTTGCTATTCTACCCGAAACACTACCCGCCGGATAAATAATGCTAGGATATTTTATATCCTCTTTTCAAACTGAATGTAAGAATTTTGTCAGGTTTCCAAAAAAATCAATCAATAAACAAAATGGATATCAGCAGCTATTCCATATGAATTTATAGAAATAGGAAAAAGACATGGAAAAAAAGCTCAGTTGAGAGAGAAATGAAACTGAATGAAATGACATTGGACAGCATCACAACTTTCACCCAAGATTGAGCACGATGGTGAACTGGAGTGGACGCCGCAATGACTCAGAAGCGGCCTAATGATGAATGATGTTGTATGAAAATTGGAAACTAGACACATTTTGGTTTAGTACATTCATTCATTTTCTGAACCGCTGAATCCTAATTAGGGTAGCGGGGAGGCTGACACCCATCTCAGCCAACTATGAAGGCAAAGTACACCCTGGACAGCTCACCAGACTATCGCAGGGCAGAAATATGCTGGTGGCCTGGTGGCAAAGGAGCTGGATCACTGATTCTAAAGATGGGGGTTCAAGCCCCACTCTCCACTGGTTGTCACTGTCCCCCCCCAGTGCACTAACTGGGTTATCAAAGGCCGGCCATGTCTCTCACTGTCGGTGGTGTGAGGTTCATGTCAAAGAACCATTGCTGACTTTCGACAAGAGTAGCTGCATGGCCGTCAGCATGTCTCTGCCCTGCGATGGCCTGGCAAGCTGTCCAGGGTGTACTCTGCCATCACTCAGATTTGCCTGAGATGGGCACTAGCCTCCCTGTGACCATCATTTATCATCGTTTCACCAAGAATACCTTGGTTTCTAAAACTGTCCTGGAAAAGCAACGGATGAAGTCTATCTTGGTTATGAAGATAAACAGGTGGGAATATATTCTTTGGAACCTCTATCTTTTTAAACTATTAACATATTAACATTCATGATCTGACAAACTTTTATTTGGTGCATTTTGTATCTGAATTATTTTGTTATCTAATTTTAACCTGATACTTACAGTAAAATGAAAATGCAAATGTAAAATGTGTGAACTGAAATGACTTCTGCACATAAAACGCTGTCCTACCTCTGCATGGGTACGTTAGCAGGCCGTGATCTCGCCCTGCTCTCGGATTCCCTGTGAGGAGACACTGAGCGAGAGCGATGATGTGTCGACCTCTGCTGCTCAGGAACCTCCAGTGTAGCCCGCTCCCTCTCCCTTTCTCGTTCCCTCTCTCTTTCTCGTTCCCTCTCTCTTTCTCTCCCTCGTTCCCACTCCTTTTCCCTTGGTCGACTTTCTGCAGCTGTAAGCACCCAAAAACACATTAAACATGCAGACTAAAAAGAAATTATTGTTTAAAAGGATTATTCAAAGAGTAGAAAAATTTTAATTGAATTAGAATTTACTGTAATATTAAATGTTCATGCAGAAATATATACTAGATACCTGCAGTACTCTATTCTCCGGTTTTCCAGCATCAATGTTTGTATGTGGCATACAGAGATTTCCAATGTAATAATTTTTTGATTTTGCACATATATATATATATATATATATATATATATATATATATATATATATATATATATATATATATATATATATATATGGAGGATCTTCTGAGTAGATCCTTCCGTAGGAGAGTGCTCAATACTTTTTGGTAGAGCAAATAAACAAAAATAAAAGGACAGGACAAGGAGTTTCAATAGAAAGTCTTTGTCCTGTCCTTTTATTTTTGTATATATATATATATATATATATATATATATATATATATATATATATATATATATACATGCACATATATATATAAAGACAGTGATCCCTCGCTTCTTCAGTACTTCAGTAGCTTCAGTCTCTGCAGCTTCAGTGCATCGCGGATTTTTCAAAAATATTCACAGAAAAATAAAAAAATAAGGACATTAAGGAAAAATCGGAAAAAAAGTTCAGGAAAATGCCACAAAACAAGGCCAATTATTCAAAAAATAAACCCAAACAAAAAACAACCCCCCCAAAAAAAAACTACTGTACAGTAGTTACATTTTTATGTAAGGTGCGCATCTGTGCGCGCGTGTCTGTATACATGTGTATTTGTATTTTCTGTACATCTTATGCATTATTTTTTAATGTTAATTGTTATTATAAACATTTATAGCGTTGAATATGTATTTATTGATATTATATATACATATACATATATGTATACGTCAGTTAGGGGGGGGTCATCCTACTTCGCGGAAATCGGCGGTCGCGGGCGGGTTTCGGTCACCATTAACCGCGGAAAGTGAGGGATCCCTGTGTGTGTGTATATATATATATATATATATATGTATATGTGTATATATATATATATATATATATATATATATATATATATATATATATATATGTGTGTATAAATAAAGAGAGAGATAGATAGACAAGAATTCATTAATTAACTACACAGACTTATTGCTGCAATAATTGCAAGCAATTACAGACTCAATATTCCTGGCTTTTCAGAAACAATTCCATAAAATTATAATTTACATTTGACCATCTTCCTAATCACTACTTTCAGAACTCCTGCTGAAGGCCACTGGTTTTCAAGCAATTTGATGCAGTCAATTTAATGTTTCCTCTGTAATTTTTCCACAAACCCAGTCATAGCAGATGTGCTGGATAATGAAAGAGAATGAGAGCAAGGTATCAAGCATAAAACTTCACCACCATGCAGAGTGAAGAGAGAGCAAAGTGTCTACTGACGAGGGACCAATCTCCCCCAGTTCTGATTCACTCTCTATTTCTATAGTGTCTTTCTCTGATATCATTGTGTAAACACTGTGCATTGTGGTTAAAGTTTACTTCACTTGGTTATCGAGAAAAGCACTGGAGACAAAAAAAAATACTACCTGAAAAAATACACACAATACTTAAATGGTATATAACAGGAAATTATGTGGAGTAATTACATAAAAGTTAAAGAAAGTGTATGAGATGATGTATTGCATGCTAACACTATGATATGTTCTGACATATCATGCTGAATTGTCTCCAGAAAAACAGCAGACACTTTCGGTATAAGATGAAAGCCCACTGCTGACTTGTTGCTTCTCTCGTTCTGTATTCTACTGCACAAATCACAGTATTAGTGTAGAGGTTACTGGCGCCATGCCCCCCACCCACCTGCAGCCACTACGCCAATACCATCATCATAATCTGATTCTGTGATACGCTGAGAGCCTGTGCAGACATACAGACACAAAACCACAAATACAGACACACACACCACAGAGACAAACAAGTTGATATACTGTACATACGCAAGACAAATGGATAAAACAGAGACATTTGTACATGAGCACATGCACATGTGATAAGTGATCCTGATTTTTTTTCAATGGAATTAACGTATGAATAAACATTTGCATATCTGTATCCACACACCATACACATTCATCCCATACAGCATGACACAAATGAGATTCTTAAATGTATCTAAACAATTATATTCTCTGCAGGCGATTATATATCTATATAAAATATAATCTTGACAAGAGAGAGTAACTGATCCAATGATTTTAGTTGTAATTTAGATGATTTGGTTCTGAGAGATAATACAAATACAGTTTGTCTTAAATCAGATTTTGGCAGAAAACTACTGGACACGATATTCACTGTACTGGATACTAAAATTATATTTTTCATGTGATATTCTTTGAATGCAGTATTGCATTTCTTGCTCTGCATTTTGGCAGAATTTACAATTGTTTGCCTTTACATCTGTCAAAGTTTGGTCACTAAAATCCCCAGCATGCATTAGCAAAATTAAGTTAATACAAATACAATCAGTGGAGAGTACTGCAGTTTTCTGGCAGAAGCTTTCTGTATCATTACTTGGATTCCTTCTGCTTTATAATGCCAGTAGAAAAAATCCAATCCTAAACTCCTAAACTTCAAGACACTTCATACAGAGAGATTTAAAAATAAATAAATAAATAAATAAAAAAATAAAAAAAAAATTTATATATATATATATATATATATATATGGGCAGTGGTCGCCTGGTGGTAAAAGCTGCTGGATCCTAAAGTTGGGGGTTTGAGTCCCACTCTCCACAAGGTTGTCACTGTACAAAACCCCCCAGCTCACTGGGTTATCACAGGCCAGCCATGTCTCTCACTGTCTATGGTGAGAGGTTCATGTAAAAGAACCATTGCTGACTTTCGTCATGAGTAGCTACATAGCTGTCAGCGTGTTTCTGACCCTTGCTAAAGGGTTATGTCCGGAAGGGCATCCGACGTAAAAACTTACGCCAAATCGAATATGCGAATCATTCGCTGTGGTGACCCCTGAGAAAAAGGGAACAGCCGAAAGGAAAAGAAGAAGAACAACAAAATTTGATATACAGGGCTCCTATGCTACTTCACGCTTCAGTTCATGCGGCTTCAGTGCATCACAGTTTTTTTTTTTTTTTCAATATTCACCGAATTAATAAATAAAGAAATTAAGGAAGAATAGGGGAAAAAGTTAAGGAAAATGCCGTAAAACATTTGCAAATTATGCAAAAAAAACCTAAACAAACAAAAACAAAGAACAACCCAAAACTTCCCATTAAAACTACTTTCATTTTTATGTGAGGTACGCATCTGCATGCGTGCACGCGCATCTGCATGAGCACGTGCGCAATTGTCTGTATGTTTGTGTATTTATATTTTATTTACATCTTATGCATTATTTTTGAATATTTAATTTTTATTATAAGCATTTATAGCATTGAATATGTATTTATTGATATTATATACACATATACATGTACGCATACGTCAGTTGGGGGGGGGGTGGAGGGGTTGATCTTACTTTACGGAATTTGGTGATCGCGGGGGGATCTCGGTCTCAATTAACCGCAGAAAGTGAAGGATCCCTGTATATCTCATAATCATCAACCTGTCGACAACTATGAAACAAGTATTAGACCAAAATCTACCTTTATGTGAAATGCACATGAACTTGTTGAAACATAACATCTCAGTCTCCTCCTCTCATTCCTGCAAATTTAATCCCTGGATCAATGTTTTTCCTAAAATTGGCCCTATTAAATAATTATTCAGTAAAGTGTTAGAGTTAATGTGTGAATACATGTGTAGGCCAAATCAATAAATATCACACCAGATGTGAAAAAGTTTCATCGTTTCTTATGAGTATGTGAGTATGAATGTAACTGATTCTGAACACGGTCTCATTCCCTATTATCTTCTTCTTTTCCCTTCAGGGGTCGCCACAGCGAATCATCTGCCTCCATCTCACCCGATCCTTTGCATCTTCTTCTCTTACACCAACGACCTTCATGTCCTCCTTCACCACATCCATGAATCGTCGCTTTAGTCTTCCCCTAGGCCTTCTACCTGGTAGTTCCAGCCTCAGCATCCTATTACCAATATACTCACTATTCCTCATCTGTACATGTCCAAACCATCTCAATCTAGCCTCTCTGACTTTGTCTCCAAAACGTCTTACATGTGCTGTCCCTCTGATGTGCTCATTCCTAATCCTATCCATCCTCGTTACTCCCAAAGAGAACCTCAACATTTTCATCTCTGCTACCTCCAGCTCTGCCTCCTGTTTTTTCCCCAGGGCAACTGTTTCTAAACCATACAATATCATTGGCCTCAACACCGTCTTGTACACTTTTCCTTTCATTTTTGCCGATACCCTCCTATCACACATCACACCGGACACTTTTCTCCAACCATTCCAACCTGCCTGCACACGCTTCTTGACCTCTTTTCCACACTCTCCATTGCTCTGGATTGTTGAGCCTAAGTACTTAAAATCTTCCACCTTTCTTATGTCTGCTCCCTGTAATCTCATCGTTCCTCTTGGGTCCTTGTCATTCATGCACATGTATTCTGTCTTACTGAGGCTAATCTTCATTCCCCTCCTTTCCAGGGCATACCTCCACCTCTCTAGATTTCCTGCACTTGTTCTCTGCTCTCAATACAGATCACAATGTCATCTGCAAACATCATAGTCCATGGGGAATCTTGTCTAACCTCGTCTGTCAGCCTGTCCATCACCATATCAAACAAGAAGGGGCTGAGAGCTGACCCTTGATGCAGTCCCACCTCCACCTTGAACTCTTCTGTCACACCGACAGCACACCTCACCACTGTCTTACATCTCTCATACATGTCCTGCACCACTCTAACATACTTCTCTGCCACTCCAGACTTCCTCATGCAATACCACAGTTCTTCTCTCGGCACCCTGTCATATGATTTCTCCAGATCCACAAAGGCACAATGCAGCTCCCTCTGACCTTCTCTGTACTTCTCCATTAACATCCTCAAGGAAAACACTGCATCTGTGGTGCTCTGTCTTGGCATGAAACCAAACTGTAGTTCAGAAATGCTGACCTCTGCCCTTAGTCTAGCTTCCACTATTCTTTCCCATAACTTCATCGTATGGCTCATCAACTTTATCCCTCTGTAGGTGCCACAACTCTGCACGTCTCCCTTGTTCTTAAAAATGGGCACCAGCACACTTCTCCTCCATTCCTCTGGCATCCTCTCACTCTCTAAGACCTTGTTAAATGTTCTTGTCAGAAAATCTACTGCTACCTCTCCTAGACACTTCCATACCTCCACCAGTATGTCATCAGGACCAACTGCCTTTCCATTCTTCATCCTCTTCAATGCCCTCCTCACTTCACCCTTACTAATCTTTGCTACTTCCTGGTCCTCAACAGTCACCTCTTCTACTCTTTTTTTCTCTCATTTTCCTCATTCATCAGCTCTTCAAAGTACTCTTTCCATCTTCCCAGCACACTTCTGTCATCAGTCAATACATTTCCCTCTCTGTCCTTTATCAATCTAACTTGCTGCACGTCCTTCCCATCTCTATTTCTCTGCTGTGCGAACCTGTATAAATCATTTTCTCATGCCCTATTATTAACGTTAAAAAAGAAAAAACTAAATACATCTCATGTCGTCTCATTTTCAGAACTGTTTTATTTTTTATTAGGGAGGCTACAGCCCATCCCTGCAAACTCCAAGTGAAGGCAGAGTACACCCTAAACAGCTCACCAGACCAATGCTTTGCAACGCAAACATACCACCATTCACAAACAAAATTACAGCAAGGGTCAATCATTAAAAAAAAAAAAAAAAGGAAAGGAAGACAACCCTCCAATGGAATGCACAAAGAGAACATGCAAACTCCACAAAGAAACGCCCTGCCTTGGGCATGGGTCTTGAATCCAGTGTGTGTGTGTGTGTGTGTGTGGGTCCACTGTGAAGCAGAAGTAGTTTGCAAATTCTCCATGCTCATTCAGAGGTTTCCTCCGGGTGATCTGTTTTCCTTTCTATTCTTTCTTGTTTGATTTTTGCCCCTCTTTGTAATTGTGATTCTCTGTGTTGCCCGGTAATGTGCGGGCAAGCTATTCAGGGTGTATCCTTCCCATTGAGCTCCATCGTCCCTAATAAAGGATAAACCAGTTCAGAAAATGAGACGGTATGACATGTCATGTCATGTCATGACATGTACAGTACTACATAGTGACTTTTTTATTTACTTTTGTCATGTTTTTAATGTGAAGTAGAAGTGTTAACCACTGAACCTCCATACCGCTGAAGTAGTAAAATAAAAAGCAAAAGGTACAACAGCATACCTATACAAGTAATGTTTTTTTTAATTATTCCTAATACATTTATTTTTTGTTTAATTTTAAATAGAAAAAAATCAGCTAGAAAAGCAGAAAATGTCAAATATAATTAACCTTGGATTGCAATTTTACATCAAAATAAGCTAACGGGGGTTATAAGGGGTGTGTAAACCTTTTTTCTTTGCCAATTTGAATGCCTCAAGGTTTACATTATATACGTATATCATTAAAAATTCAGAAAGTTGCATAACATACTAAGGTTTTAATAATTACCAGATTCAATGCATAAATTATAGTGTGTTAAAGCAATTTATGAATGAATTCATTTACACCTAGCTTCATAAATGATGTTTAACCATTGTTGGCAAATGTTTTCATCTGAGCCATGTCGAACATCTAAAAGGAGTTGTGATGAAAACTGAAAAGTTTCTTTACAGATACAACTCAAGTGCGGTTGTCTATAATTTACTATCACGCATGACTATATAGTAATTGCACAGTGATAGACTTCTCATCTTCCACTCACGCTGCAACTTTTTAGTGGGTGTGTCACTGTGGGTGTGTCTTCGAGGCAGGTACGGTGAGGGTTGGGGCAGTGGAATAGATGACACATCATGAGTTTGCAGCTTGTACCAATGAGGCTTATCATCCAGCAGAGCGGTCTCCAGCTCAATCAGAATCTACGTTGGGATGGAAAAAATACAGAGTGAATCCGATATGGAAAGTCACAGTAAAAGTTTACAAAAATACATGTGATTTTCTTGCCTCCCCCAAGAAACTGCTTTCCTCTTCCTGAACTTTTGGTTGGTCCCACACTGTGATTTCCAGCATGTGCTCTCTGAAGTCCCGCCGGTGCACATGTGAGTACACAAACGTCTGGTTCCACTTGGGCTCCAGAGTCTTTTTGACTGTCTTCGTTCTTCTTTTGCTTTTATCACTGATAACCCAGGGCAAAAATATCATAGACTGTAGTGGAAGAATCATATAAACTTTTAAATCTATTTGGTTTAACTACATCTATCTACGTCTACATCCAATCACGAGGAATGGACGTCGATCCCTGAAACTTGAATGATGTGCATACAGGGATTGTCATGGCTGTGATCAAATGATCTACCTACCGTATGGTTCACCAGGCCACATACGGACTTACTTTCACTTACGGGCAATTTGGAACAGCCAATTAACCTATTGTGCATGTTTTTGGACTGTGGGAGAAAACTGGAGTACCTGGAGGAAACCCACACAAGCACAGGAAGAACATGAAAACTCCACACAGAAATGCCCAGGAATCGAACCCAGGCCTTCTTGCTGTGAGGCGGACGTGCTAATCACTACGCCACCATGCCGCCGCCTAATTACAACTACCAACAAGTAAACCATTCAATTGCAAATATAGGTGTGCTTTTTTTTTTAACTCAGAATGAAACATACTTAAAATAAAACTGGCAAAAAAGTTATTTATTTTAAGCCCCTTTGGGCCAACACTGGGCTAAAGTTAGCACCTCACTCCCTCTTCCTAGCACTACATCAACATAAAAACTGTTATTTCCTGGCTTTAAGCAAACCCTTACAATTCCTTGCAATATATGTTGTGACTGTACACTAATTATGCCACTAATTATCATTAGGCTATGACCAATTTTATTCACAACAAATACTAACTCATTATTGACTACCAACCATAAATCAATCAGTTGATCAGATGCTACATTAACCACTATGCAAGCTCAGCATAAACATTTCTTCATTAACACATGTCCTGGAGCATGCATGCATGTATGAATAAGAGCTCCAAAAGCAAACGAACACATACTCTACACTGGACTATCTGTGTCTTTGGACATTAAAATGCTAAAAATCTTATAGTTTCTTTCTTTGTCTTATAGAATATGCACATAAAATAGCACTGGAGTCAATTTATTTATAGCCTGGCTATAAATACGTTTAGGCCATGTCACTGTGGCCACATTCTGTGCGAACGAACAGAAATAATATGTAGTTAATAATACGGGTATTCTATAACACAAATAATTTATCAGGAAATAAGGTACATAAGGATAAATAAACAAATACTGTATGGCTATAAAACTTTTATAAAAACAAAAGCTACAAGGAGGCTCTGATTTTTCAAATGCAGTGACAGCCATATAAAAACTAGCGAGACTGATAGAAATGATGTCTCTCCCACAAACAACCTATATTTTTTGTTGCACAAATTTAGCAAGGCTCAGACAGACAGGGCTGACATGGATTCGGCTAAAGTGAATATGAAAGCTGCATTTATATTTAAAATGCATTATTGTATGCCTCTCATAATACACATCCGGTCTGTAAGTCAAATCAGATGTTATTCATATAAAAGTGATAACACAAATAAACCTGTATATCAAATTTCTGTGATACTCTGTTGACATATAGGAGCTGTTTGTACTGTACGTTACATGACGTACATACGTATACTCAGCCTAACATTGTGGTAAAAAATATTATGTGATACACATCGGTATACAGGGATCCCTCACTTTCCGCAGTCAATGGGGACCAAGACCCTCCTCGCAACCGCCGATTTTGGAGAAGTAGGACCAACCCCCTTGACTGACGTATACGTACATGTATATGTGTATATAATATCAATTAATACATATTCAATGCTATAAATGCTTATAATAACAATTAAACATTTAAAAATAATGCATAAGATGTAAATAAAATATAAATACACACACTTACAATTGCGAGCGCGCACACAGATGCACACCTCACATAAAAATGTAAGTAGTTTTGTTGGGGGGTTTTGGGCATTTTACTTAACTTTTTCCCTATTTTTGCTTAAATTCCTTTTTTTTTCTCCGATGAATATTTTTGAAAAACCCGTGATGTACTAAAGCCGCAGAAACTGAAGCTCGAAGTAGCGAGGGATCACTGTATAAAGAGGACACATGGATTGAGCATGAGACAATCATAAGGCTACTGTAAGAAAACAGTATGATTTTGCGAGCATCATTTGACCCATAAAGTGTATGAAATTTATTTGTCTATCATTGCACAGCCAAAAGTCATAGAGCATCACACTCCAGATCTAGGAAATGATGTCAATAATTATCCACAATATGAAAAAAATGGTGAATAAGAAATATCAAACTCCAAGATAAGGGAACACAACGGCGTTCTATGTTGCACAACTTATGAGTTTCGTACAACAGAGACGCCCACACACAACCGTCATAGGAATTTCCCCAATTTTCGGACCTGTTGTTTACCTAATGTGCAACATATGTGATGAGACATTATTTATTATCAAATTGATTACTTGTTTTCCACTGTAAACATATAATCTTTGGTCAAGTTTGATATATTTATTATTAAATGTAACTAGTGTGTAGAAGCTGCGATAATCACATTTTAAAATACTATGACTTTAATTGTGAAAGAGTAATACAGACGCTCCCCGACTTACATTCATTTGTTTTACGTTTTTTCGATTTTACTTTTTTTGTTTTGTTTTGTTTGTTTTTAATTATGTCAAATTTCGAGTTTAGCGTACTCTTGTAGTACGAGACGTACTTACGTAGTACGCTGACGTAATGACGTAATGATGCTGCGTCCATTGTTTACAAACGACAGACTGAACGTGCCCCAGCTTCTTCCCAGTTCACTGCGTGTTACCCTTGTGTTAAGACGTTGTCTCTGTGATCTTTGTGTTTACACTGTTTTGCGGACTTTTGTAATCCTAAGCAAATATGGTTGGTCAGAAGCGTAAGCCTACTAGCAAGGGTGCAAGTTTTCAGGCATATGCCGGAATTTCCGGTTTTCTCAAGACTGAATTAACTATCTGCTCGGATCGGCACAATCTACCATGCATACTCAGTTAAGTAAAGAGAGTTGTAAAATGAATGAAAACCTGAATCCAGAAAAGAAAGAGAACTCTCCACTCTGCTGGTGATTCACATCAGTGCAGGCTGAGTACTAAACGAGCATTCAACGGCGCCCTTGCTCACTTGAAAGAACGGAAGTCCGTATAACTCAAGCACAAGCAAGTTAACTACTTTCGAGCGCCTAACACAAGCTTCATGTAAAGGGACTCGGCTCAGCTTCATGTAACGTGACTCGGCTCAGCTTCATGTTAAGTGACCATCTGTCGACCATCGTAACCATTTACAAGCAGAAAGACCGCATCATGAACATTTTCATGAAAGATTTTCCCATGTTTTAAATCTTGAGAATGGGTATGTTATATAAATCTGAGTACCTTCTATCAGGAAGGAAGTACATTTTGACATAAGGGTTCCTGGGTCGTCCATCCGGTCTGTGGGGCAGGTCCTTGGCCTGTAGCACATTTACGATCAGCTGATGACCAGCTTTATCATACCACATTTTCACCTACAAGAGACACAAGCATGACTGTTTATATACAGTTCAGTTAAAAGGTACACTAAGGTATGATTTTGCTGATATTGTATAGGAATTATATCCACCAATAGCTGTCCAGGGAGCAGCTGAGGAGCATCTCGCAGACCACTGGGACTGGAAGGGGACATGATGGATATAGATGGGCGCTCCATCTTCTGAGATTCGAACGAACTTGAGCCTGCTGCAGAGACACAAAGACAACAAAGGCAGCACTAAAATTACAATAGACATCATGCTAACATAAAGTGGGCTATCAGCAAATATTTTAGGACACAGTATTTAAAACAATACTTACTAGATTCTAATGGTGGGTGTGATGTTTCTGGTATCCTGGGTATATCACTAAAAAAAAAAAAAAAAAAAACACTGGGTTACAAACACATCCTTCCTCACCTATATAAACATGAGGACCAAAGGTGGAGTTGAAAATAAATGATAAATGATCAGCTATTAAACACATGGACTAATCCCGTCTTTAATAGCTATGATTTCTATGAGGAAATTAATCAAGGAAAAACTGTGAGTCGAATTCAGCTTATGGAGTCTGTTCCTCTAATCAGAAGTGCTTATGAACTCTGTCTTATATTTTGGACAGAAATCAATGGATCCATTGTTTTAAAGAATTAGGATGAATGGTGTGAAGGATAAATCAAAACTAATGATTGAAAGTAAGTTGAAAGTCACTTAGAAATTGATAACGCGAAGATAACCAACAATGAATATACAGTACACCTGTCTTCATTATACTGAACATACAAACAAATATTTTCTTTATTTAATTATTAGGTCACTTGATATAGAAATAACTGTAGTTTCCAAAACAAAACAAAACAAAAATATGAATACGTAATACTAAGATGATAATGGAAGACTTACCCAATGGGCCTTGAAACAACTAATTCAACTTGGGATTCTGTTTGCGAATCCAAGATAATATTGTAAACCTCCTTGGTGGTTAATCCAGGCAATGATTTATTGTTCCACTGAAGTACCTCATCCCCTAAAGACAACAAAACACTATCTGGTCAAATTAAAGAGCAAATCTGTCAATTCTGGCCTTCATTCCAAAAGACATGCATATAATCATAATAAATTTGGACAATTCTACATGTTACAAATGATTAATTACATTTCCTAAATCCATCTCACCCACGATCTCTGACCCCTAACAATTACTGAAAATAATAATTTCATTCATTCATTTTCTGTAACCGTTTAATCCTAATTGGGAGACTGATGCCCATCCCAGCCGACTCCGGGCAAGGGCAGAGTACACCCTGGACAGCTCGCTAGCCCATCGCAGGGCAGAAGCACGCTGACGGCTATGCAGCTACTCTTGTCGAAAGTCAGCAATGGTTCTTTTACATGAACCTCACACCATGGACAGTGAGAGACATGGCCGGCCTTTGATAACCCAGTTAGCTCCACTGGGGGAACAGTGACAACCCGTGGAGAGTGGGGCTTAAACCCCCAACCTTAGGATCAGTGATCCAGCACCTCTACCACCAGGCCACCACTGCCCCAAGTGAAAATAATATCTGCTTAAATAATTAATCATGATCATATTTTTCCCTGCTGTAAATGTTTAAAAGGATCCCGTATCTTGTTAGAGCCATAAACCCATAAAAATCTTGTAAAATATGCTTGTAGTGTAATGCACTCTTGGCAACGTTTCAAATAGAATGACTTCATAAGGCAAAAGTTCCTAAAAGTTTTCAGCTTTTACAATAACAATGACTCAAAATATAGCCAAGAAAATGTACTCAACTTGCTTGTCTTTCCTTTTAAAATTGAGAAAATGTTGCGGGCGGCGGTGGCCTGGTGGTGCAAAAAAACTCACTCACTCTAACTCACTTATTTGCCGAATCAATTAATCCTATTGGGTCACAGAGAGCTAACACCTAGTCAAGGTGTGTACACCCCGAACATCTCACCTGGCAACAAACACACACGGTAATTTACAGTGACTTTCACACCTAAGGGAAATTGGGAACAATTAACCCAATGTGCATGTATTTGCACTGTTGGAGGAAACTGGAATACCCAAATGAAACCTATGCAAGTATGGGGAGAGCATGAAAACTCCACAAAGAAATGCCTGAGCCTGGGACTCAAACCTAGGATGTTCTTGCTGTGAGTCAGACGTGCTAACCACTACACCGCTGTGACACCCTTGTGAAAACCTATGCATGCAATCAGGGATCCCACTGAGCTTTAGAAAAAAATAGAGGAAACAGGTTCAGAAATAGAGAAATTAAATATTTCAGCTGTGGGGTCAAAGGGGCTGCAGGGCCCCTGAAGTTGAAAAAATAGCGGAAATCTGCGGAGAGTAAAAACAGCGGAATTCCGTTAAATAGGAGAGTAAAATAGCGGAATTCAGCTAAATAGGACAGTAAAAATAGCAGAATTCTGTTAAATAGAAGAGTAAAATAGCGGAATTCCATTAAATAGGAGAGTAAAATAGCAGAATTCAGCTAAATAGGACAGTAAAAATAGCAGAATTCCGTTAAATAGAAGAGTAAAATAGCGGAATTCCATTAAATAGGAGAGTAAAATAGCAGAATTCAGCTAAATAGGAGAGTAAAATAGCGGAATTCTATTAAATAGGAGCGTAAAATAGCGGAATTCAGTGAAATAGGAGAGTAAAATAGCAGCTAAATTGGAGAGTAAAAATAGCAGTATTCCGTTAAATAGGAGAGTCAAACAGCGGAATTCAGCTAAATAGGAAAGTAAAAAAGCAGAATTCAGCTAAATAGGACAGTAAAAATAGCAGAATTCCGTTAAATAGAAGAGTAAAATAGCGGAATTCCATTAAATAGGAGAGTAAAATAGCAGAATTCAGCTAAATAGGAGAGTAAAATAGCGGAATTCTATTAAATAGGAGCGTAAAATAGCGGAATTCAGTGAAATAGGAGAGTAAAATAGCAGCTAAATTGGAGAGTAAAAATAGCAGTATTCCGTTAAATAGGAGAGTCAAACAGCGGAATTCAGCTAAATAGGAAAGTAAAATAGCAGAATTCAGCTAAATAGGACAGTAAAAATAGCAGAATTCCGTTAAATAGAAGAGTAAAATAGCGGAATTCCATTAAATAGGAGAGTAAAATAGCAGAATTCAGCTAAATAGGAGAGTAAAATAGCGGAATTCTATTAAATAGGAGCGTAAAATAGCGGAATTCCATTAAATAGGAGAGTAAAATAGCAGAATTCAGCTAAATAGGACAGTAAAAATAGCAGAATTCCGTTAAATAGAAGAGTAAAATAGCGGAATTCCATTAAATAGGAGAGTAAAATAGCAGAATTCAGCTAAATAGGAGAGTAAAATAGCGGAATTCTATTAAATAGGAGCGTAAAATAGCGGAATTCAGTGAAATAGGAGAGTAAAATAGCAGCTAAATTGGAGAGTAAAAATAGCAGTATTCCGTTAAATAGGAGAGTCAAACAGCGGAATTCAGCTAAATAGGAAAGTAAAAAAGCGGAATTCAGCTAAATAGGAAAGTAAAAATAGCGGAATTCAGCTAAATCGCGAAGATCTGGGATCCATGCATTTCATTATTGAACACAACTTGTAATTTAATGATAAAATGCAATCCGTACAAAGGAAAGCCGTAAATGGACCAAAATGTGGAAACATGTAAAGGGCTCTGTATATTTTGGATAGGATACACAGTCACAGATATTATGATCAATAAACTGGATGGAATTTAGGATAAACTCTGCATTTTTAAAAAAATGACGCCAATTTAAATCTGAATAGTCCACGTGTTTTATCTTTCATTATCAATTCATTCCGGGAGATTACAAAGATTTCCTGATTAAAACCACTCCAGCTCACAGGCCTAGTATCTCTTACTCATCTGTTTTATATCTCGTTTTTGCTCTGTGAATTTTTACAATAACACTAACAAGACCACGTTACTGGAATAACAATCTTCCACATGCACAAAAACCTGGCAGTGCAACAGTAATTCTTAAAAATTGTAAAAGTCAGAGATTAAGTGTTTTCTTTACTCTCACTTGCCTCAGGATGGCGATGTTTTCTAATATCATTGTAACACAGTGCAGGGTCATTGACAATCATGTACACAGTGAGCATCTAGCCCCAGTAAGGTACTGTATTGTGGTCAATTCAATTTAATTTCCAAGAGAGAACACCAAATTTTATGTTTATTTAATATACTGTACCTGATATGTCAGTGGGCACATTTAAGGGCAATGAGAAATATTTCGATTAGGGTACTATGGAAATATATCTTTGTTGCAGATTTATTCTTGCGAAGCAACTGAAGATTATTTATTTTATTTAGCATTTCAGATTTAATGCACTCTTTAGTATAATTAAGCATTCACACAGATTCATCAATGAGTATTATTAAAGCATACATGACCTCACCTGCCCGCAAGTGGCCCACAACATCTGCCAGGCTTCCTTTTTTAACTTTGGTGATGAAGGCCCCGAGTCTCCCAGTCTCTGTGATCTTCCCCCCTACCACCTACTCACACCACAGCACAGCACAACACACCATACAGCAATATATCACTTACTGGACTTGTGACCAATTACTGTACACCATATAAATTTCATTTATAGTTGTATATACAGTACTCACGTACACTTTATTAGAAACACCTGTACTCTTGCACAGGTTAATCAGCCAATCAGTTAAGCTGACATGGCATCCAAGATAACCAAATAACTCCTATTTACAATACAATAGCATTTCAGAATGAGTAATGCATACATGCAAGTATACAGGTGTTCCTAATAAATTGGACGCTGAATGTATATTACTAGAGGTAAACACTGGATCACTATTTGACAATAGTACATTGATGACTGATTGATATAATATTTTATAATGTGCATGTGTGTTCTAACATTAGAAATAGGATAGTTCGTTTTTTTAAGCATGTCTGGGTAGATGTCTTACTCTTTGCATCCCAACAGCAGTGAATAAATCAAATCTTCTAATGATAAAAATGTAAAAAAAATAAATAAAAAATGAAAAAATCTCAGCTGCAGCAGTCCCAGAGCTGTAAAAAGCCAATCCAATCTTTTGTTTGTTCTCACTTAAATGACTGCCTGGCCTACTTGCCGATCGATATACCCACCTACCTACTTACCTACCTATGCATACCTATTGTGCGTAACTAGATTCTTCCACAAGACTAGGTAGACGTATTTCTAGTACTAACAACAGCCATTACAGCACGTGTATTCCTCGTCTGATTCCTTTCTCTATGTTAAAGCACAGTGTTGGGATGAGTGTGCTGTTTGTCATTATGTGTTCGTATGCATATGTGTGTTTGTGTGTTAATAATTATTGTTGTACTAGATGTATGTCCTCTAACCTTTAGCCCCAGCAGTGCCCCAGCCTCTTTGGGCATGGCTGTGCGCTTGCTCAGGGTAATGTGGCCGATTAAATGATCACCTTCCTTGGAGGGCTGCCACGTAACCGGATGCTAAGAACAACAAGGCAGTGATTTATTTCTATCACAGAGGGAACTTTCTCACAGACACTGCCTCACTGCACTTGAAACAATTAAATTCCATCCATAATATTACATCTGTATATTAAAATTGCGTGTGTGCGCGCACACACACGCGCACACACACACACACACACACACACACACACACACACACACACACACACACACACACTTCAACAAAATTTCCTCTTTTCTGAGTGTTATGTAATAAAACCTACATTCACTCATCAGAAATACACATTTCCGTGTTTGAAATTAACTTTCTGTCTCACCAAAGACTTGGCTATCTTTTATCCAGTAAATATTTACACTCATCAAAACATTTCTGCCCTGCAACTAACTGTAAAATATTTCTTTTTATACAACCAATTGGTTTCATTACACTCTGTGATTCATCTGGGGAATAAACTAGCAAGAGAACAGTGGATTACTGTAGTGTTGTAGAATGAGTGACCCACCACAGCATAATACAGATAAAGTAAGAAATTTAATATTCTGAGATGTTCATATATTTGTAAATAGAATTTAAAATTCTTTAGAATTAGGTATAATTATTGATTACAGCATGAACAGTGCCGAAGTTACACCACTTTGTATGTTTCTAATCCGGAAATACTCCTTTTGAGAAAATAATCAATAAAAGTGACAGAGTCGGTTTCAGAATGCTTGGATTTGAAACTCACCCACCAACCCATAAACTAAACGAACCTAAAATTCAACCAATCAGCACCATCGTACGCATCCTGATAGCGACAGATGAGTTTTATTTACACTGAGTCATGTTTGTTTTCGGGTTACGCATTGGTTTAGTGCTGTTTGATTCAGGGAATGCTTCTGGGATTCTGTAAGTAGGGAGAGTGTTCTGATCCTGAATACTGATAATCAGGAAATACCCCGAGCAATCAAGAAAGCTGCAAAATAAGTGGATATTCCTATTGTTTAATAAAACTTGGACACGGGATAGTTTCTCAAACATTTTAGCATGGACAGGTTGTGTTCATGGACATTTGAACTTGTTCATGTCGAAGTTTATGCTTTGAAGGATGTATTTTTGGCGATATCACCTTCTCGTCCAGGTACGCCATTCCCAAATGACTTTGGCTCTTATTCAAAACATCACCGCACTATATAATCCGTATTATACTGCAGCTGGTCACATGAATCCTCTCAGATTAATTAATTCATTCATTTGCTGACCTGCTGAATCCTACTGTCATTGTACTGTGTATTGTAATGTCATTGGCCTGTGTGATGAAAACTTAGTACCCACAGGAAACCCACACAAGCAAGGAGTGAACATGTGAACTCCATACAGTGACACCCTTGAATGCGTGACCTTCTTTCTGTGAGACAGACATCCCATCCACTAAGCCACCTGTGCCACCCCTCCTCTCAGAATGATATAACAAACTCTAAAAAGGCAGCAGCGGTTTTATTATCACATGGCAATGGTATTTAAACATCCAACACATTCTAGCCTTGGGGCAAAAACAATAAAGCAGGCTTTTAATAGCAAATCTGAAGATTTATTCTGAGTGGAAAAGAAATAAAAAGACAGTATCCAAAATCATTAGCTATAGGTGGTCCATAGGTGTTCAGCAAGCATGCTGAAACATATATAACAGTATACATATAACAGTATAATACATACAACAGTATACTGCAACAGAAAGACAGGATTGTACGGGCAGCATGTTCTATAATTATAATGTATGCATATCCGTAAAGGTAGGCAAATGAAATATTGCCCTGATTAAATTTATTCATCTGCCAACATCACTGTGCAATCAGTACCACATGATTGGTCTCATGAGCTAAAAATACTTACATGCCATACAGTGGGATCCAGAGGATAGCTCTCCCACTCCCCTGAAATACAATGAAAGACAGGAAGCAGAGTAAATTGGAGCCCAGAGAGCAAGACAAACACACAGCTTTCCCTTGACTGGTGAGCTGCAACTCTGTGCTAGCCAGAATACACACTCTCCAACCATGCTGTTTACACTCGCAACGCTCTGTTTAATAAAGATTAGTACTCCAGAGTGGCACGCTGTCACCCAAAACATACCCCAGTCTGTTCACCCTGTATGATGACAGTGACTACCGGATTTAATGGAACTTCTGTTCTGGTCAACTTGTGTTTGAACAGTGCCTAAGAGCTGCGTTTAGTGTCATGACAATGGAAACTTGTTGACATGCAACAATGCTTACATAGAAACCCAATGGCAGTCTTATGTCTTTCCATGACGTTGGACTCATATTTACTCTTGGCATGTTTTATAGAGGGACACCTTGTCTTTGTGTTCCATTGAACTGACAACTTTAGGCAGAACCCTGAACACATGGGGCACCTTGTGTGCCTTATGCAGTGCTTCTCAATTATTTTCTGTGGTGCCCCCCCCATTGGAAGAAAAAATATTTCACGCTCCCCCCCAACACCACCACCACCCTGCGAGCGACTAGTATTATATTACTATATTATATATATATTTTATATATATATATATATATATATATACACGCACACACACATATATAATATATATGTATATATACATATATATATATATTATATATATAATATATATATATTAATAGTATTATTTGTCTATAAAATTGTTATTAGTACACCTCTGCATAACATTATATTTTTATTAACATTAAAAAAAGAAAGAAATATAAGTTCAGCTTACAATAAAGAAAAACTTCATTAAAGTTGTTTTTTTAATCTGTAATAGAAAAGATTTAAAATTAACCAATGTGCCCGAAATTAAAAAAATACGCAAAGTCGTCAGCGTGTTTCTGTCCCTTGCTAAAAGGGTTGTGTCAGGAAGGGCATCCGACGTAAAAACCTCTGCCAAATCAAATGTGCGAATCAGATGATTCGCTGTGGCGACTCCCGAGTAAAAGGGAAAAAGCCGAAAGGAAGACAGACAGACATTCTTATTTAAACTCATTCAACTTATTTATGTCTTAATATCTCCGTCTCTCTTCGTTCCTGTTAGAAATGTTTCCGTATTTTTTCTTGAGGGGCTGTTTACTGCATTTCATTTCGTTTGCTCATGCGAAAAACCACTACACTATATCGCAACAATGCGAGAGCCACCGCCAACTAGTGGAATGAAGGTGCAATTACACTTAATTCTCGTACACAATTCCAGAAACGCACGTTCCCCAGGGTCATACGCCCCCCCACCTCACCCCGGCGTCATGCCTCGCCTCTCAACGGGGGCGCGCTCCACTATTTGAGAAGGACTGGCCGAATGTGACAATGAGAGATGGCTAGGACAGCAGAGCAGTGATAAATTTATAGTGTGGCTTTTCCTTGTTTATACACTGAAGATTGTGCAGATCAAAAAAAAACCCCAAAAAACAGTCAGAGATAAGTATGAAAACCTGTGCATTTTAAAGCAGAGATAAATATCAGAGCACGTACGTTAATTTCTGAGATGTGTATTTATGCTCTACATACTAAACAGTCTTATTGTTAGTTTACAAGTGTGGACATTTGTACAAACACCGTTCATATTTTCTGAAGCGCCTCTGAGGCCATCGAGTATTTGTTTCTAACTTGGACCTCACATCAGACTAAAAAAGGAACCCATACTGAAGAGGACAGGGGTTTGTTTGAATTGTTTGTCTAACCACTCACTGCTTTCATCCCTGAAGTCCTCCCAGCAAGGCTGCATAACTCTTTGAATTAAAAGCCAAGTTCAGTTGAGGAGTATGACCCGAAAGGGGGAAAACAAGCCATGGAAAAAGATAAGGTCTATGTGGCTTACTTACAAGTATGTCAGATGCTGGATTCTATACAGAATGCATCTTTCCTTAAAAAAGACTCCTCTTTTTCTAACCCAGATCTGTTCTGAAAAGTGCTGTCCTATAAAAGTTTATCCAAAAATTTTTTTTAACCAACTCACATACTCATATGAAATGGTAATGCCAACCACAGACAACCTAGATACTAATGGACCACACAACCATATCAGCAGTAATACGAGATAATTTCAATACAGGATGTTCACACACTAAGATATTAGTAGAAATATATACAGTATTTATATATTTTCATGAATAACAGATTAGAACCAAATACATGGGCATATTAGTAGTTGTTTAGCTAAATTTCACAGCCGTTTTGTGTTATCTTCCCATGACCCAGATGCCCTCTCATCTGCACATCTGCCAGGAGGTAGCATCAGATAAAGATTTACAGCTAGTGCTCGAGTGTCCCAATTACTAATTGCATTGTTTTCGAAAGGGCAGAAGGGAAAAAACTGACTTGATTTTAAAAACTAATGTTTTTGTGACTGTAAAGAAACGCTAACTAAATCATATTATTATTAATATACTTTGCAGTGATTTTCCTGTATACTACTGGTTTCATCAAGAACAAGCAAGTCATAGTTTCAGCTCGTAAACATGCATCACATATACTAGTATAAAACTTCAATTTAAAAAAAACCCAACCTTCAGTAACAAACAATAAACATCCGGATTTTACATTTTGTTAATACTGATCAGCACTTCCAGTTCCACAGCATATAGTACAATGGGTCAAAGCAGGTCGCTAAGGTACAGTCTATAATAATCACAAAATTCCATTCGTGCATAAAATCATAAAAAGATCGTTCAACATATTTATGAAACAACATGAAAGAGAAATTTGCATCAACACACAACACTCATCACTGCGGCTTTGTTTATACGGAACGATCAGATTTCTTACTTACTGTGTAAATGCAACCTCTGATCTGATTAAGTTCAGCTACAACAATAACAAAGACCGAGTGTACTGTTCATTCTGTTTCTCTGTCTGCAGTTTACATTTCATTTCTGGCTTGTGTGAGTACACTGACCTTTTATGTCTGTGTGCAACCACGTAGTCTGACAAGTAGCATGCTAGCATGAGCACACCCTTCCCTGCCCTACAGCCCTTATTAGTTTAGATAATCTGTCAAATAGATTATTGACTGTACATTATATAAGCTAAGTGATATATGCTGTATAATTGCTTGGCTAAGAACACAATCACTACACAATGTACCTTTATAGTATTTTTTTTGAGCTTCAGATTAGATTAGATTAGAGAGTCTTTATTATATATATATATATATATATATATATATATATATATATATATATATATATATATTTCTGTAGGGCTGTAGTGGCCTGATGGTAAAAGGTGCTGGATTGAAGTTGGGGGTTCGAGTCCCATTCTCCACAAGGTTGTCACTGTCCCCCCCGCAGCTAACTGGGTTATCAAAGGCCGGCCATGCCTCTCACTGTCTATGGTGACAGGTTCATGTAAAAGAACCATTGCTGACTTTCGTAAGAAGAGTGGCTGCAAAGCCGTCAGCGTGTTTAAGGGGGTCTGGAAGGGCAAAACCTGTGCCAAATCAAACAGGCGAATCATAGATTCGCTGTGGCAACCACTGAGAAAAAAAAGGAACAGCCAAAAGGGGGAAATTTTTATATATATATATATATATATGCATATATTTGGCAGATCATACATACATATGCACATATGTATTTACATGTATACGTATATATACACATACATACATATATATATATTTTTTGCAGACGAAATATATATATATATATATATATATATATATATACACACACACACACACACACACACACACACACACACATATGATGAATTTATCTATACACTGGATAAAACTGTATGTGAATAAGATTTTCTGACAAATCTGTTCTCTCGGTGCTACATTGTTTGTCAAATCTTTGCTTCTTCTTCTTCATAATGATGCTTTAGAAACCAGAGGATCAGGGTCAAGATTATTCTCAGAATATTTCAATGTTGATTTTTTTTTGTTTGTTTTTTCATAAAATTTTCAGATTGCTAACATGGGTATATTTATTTATTTCTACCATGTAATTAAAAAAAAAATCATTAAAAATATTAATTACAGGACATGCAAACTTTTTCACTTCGCTGTAATTTTCATATTAAAAATTATTGATCTTAATGAATAAATATATAAAACATCTCAATGCGGCTCACCTCTCTCACTGACGCTCTCGATCTCTCCATCCTCACAGCTAGTGTATTCAGGCGTGGAGCCGCCTTCCTCCTCTGAACTACTGACTGACATTTGCCGCTTGTTCCCTCCACGCTTTGACTTGTATGGGCGGGGTGGGGGAGGCCGTAGGCATTCTGATTGGTCAGAACTGAGAGAGTCATTACGTAGCATGCTTTCAGCTTTTTCTCGCTTGGCCTTACGCGCAATGCCAGCCGAGCACGGCTCTAGGTGGCTCGGCTGAAGCTTCCTGTTCTTTTCAGGTGGCTCCCTGAGTTGAGGGCTTCCGGTGGGAGCAGCAGGACCCACACGGAACCCTGGGGCAGGAGGCTGAGGGGTATGGTTAGGTTTCGGAGCTTGCACTGCAGACCCTACTGTGCCCCCCATGGTCCTCTCCCCCATAACCCCTTGCTGCTTGCTCTCCAAAGATGACTGGCGCTCCTCTGCCCACCTCCGACTTGTTCGATTCTTTGCAACTGCCTCACCAGCTTGCCTCTCAGACATGACAAGTTCTGCTTGTCTAACTTGTGGAGCTTTTGGGTGCACACGTTTGTCATGATCCATCGATTGGGCTTTGACAAGATGGTGTGGATGGTTAGCCTCTTTCCGTTGTCCCTCTCGAGGTGGCCTCTGCTCACCCTCTGTCCTTCTCAGTTCCCCCACACTTCCCTGCTGTTCGGTATAACTCCGCTCTTGTGATCGGGCCTTAACCAGACGGCGAGTCTCTTGACGAGCGTCCCCTGCCTCCCACTCCTGTGAAGGCTGCGAATGGAGTTTAGGCAATCCCCGGCGTCTCTCTGCTCTCTGGCCTGGCTTGCCGTTCTGCTCTGAGGTTGACGGTTGCTTTTTCCTGGTAAAGTAACAAAAGTAGAGGATCAGAGAGACTGAAAATAGAAAATGGGAAGCTGTGCTTCACAATGAGCATATAAAAGGATTGCTACTCATGAATTATACATATTATTCGTATAATCTATGCACAACATGATTCAAATTCATGTATGACAAGGCAACAAGCATAATAGGTAAACAGCACCCTGAGGAAACTGATGGGCTCTCACTTCTTATAATTCCAAACAAATAAACACCAACTGTATATATTATCCTTCAGAGAATTTAGCCTGTTCCTTCAGCCATTCATTTATTACACTGAGTTCAGCTAAATATTTTCTTTTCGATCTTCAAACTTCATGCGGTGTAATGAAAACGCAGTAGATTTAATCATCTGTCTGCTGAAGTACAAAAGACGGAATAAATGTTAAAAGGTTAAGAGAATGATTGTTTAATAAGTGTTAACTGTGCATTAAAAAAAAATTGGTTATGAAATGTTTTTCAAATTAACTTCTCGTCACTATAACCTTTCTCGTGGTGGTTCGCTGCGGGATCGTGATGATGAAAGTATGTCAGCCTGTCCAGCAGTGGGGCCTTTGTTTGTGTTGGTGGGCAGCTGGTTGTCCTGGGCAGTGGTGGAAGATGGACCAAGAGAAATCTGAGACTTAGAGCGTACTTTCTTTTCTGTTGCAGGATCTGGACCTGGCTCACTCACTGCTGAAACCAGGGGCGCTGGCTTCACCTTTGGCCTCTGATCCGCAAACCATTCCCCTGAATTAGTAAGGATGTCCTGCTGCTTACGGCACTTGTTACATACCCACATCACCTGCAGAGAGCACAGCACCGTAAACATGCTAAAAATGAAATAAAATAAAGTTTTACCTTGATAGAATTCTCTGGACATCAGCACATCAGCATAACAATATCAGCCCTTACAATATTACTATTGGAAAGACCAAAAGTGTTTCAGGATAATTTTACAGTTTTCAATAAATAAAGACAAAAGGGCAGAATTTGTGGCTATATAGTTACAGAAAAGCCGACACAATACAGAAATGTTAGTATGCCTTCATTAGAGTCTACCTACAGTGGACTGTAATAACACATTAATAAAAATATACAGTATTTCTACGCAGTGATAAAGATTAAAGGTACATAAATCTATGTAGAATTTATTAACGAGTCACTCTCAGATCTCAAAAGAACTCCACACCAATGCTTTATTGAAGCCATACACACTTACAGGAATAAAACTGTTACACATAAAGTAAAAAGATTTAGCAGCAGTATTAGTATTACTATAAAACATAAAGATGCAGGGTGCAACCAATATATTGGTAGAGCGGTAAAGATTTAGATTAGATTTACTAGATTTTGATTATTGTTGGGCAGCCTGACAGTGTCGACTGTCTTGATAGTATATATTGTTCACCTTTTGAGATTTTGCTATAACGTTTATAATGCAAAGGTAAAAGATGAAAGCAAATGATTTGAGTCTTCAGGCAGTTGATTGGTCAATCTGTGTGCTCTGAAGACTCAGATCAGTTGTTTAACCCAAATTATTTTTTTCAGTTAAAAAAATAGTTTTTCCTAATCAAAAAGGCCTAAGGAAACACCCCGAACACATTTCTTTCAACAAAATTATAATAACACTAATAATAATAATAATAATAACATAAGAATAACAAGTAATTAAACTCTCACAAATCTGTGAACAACACAATTCTGTGCACTCAAGGTCATCTCACAGCTGACTGAGGCATGTGGGACCAAGATGTGTTGCATCAGGCGACGCCACAACAAGTATAGAACACATTCTGAATGGCAGCAGCACTGAATACAATACATCTAGTAGTAATTAGCATTTTTGAAAGAGGACCATATGGTCCTGCTGGGCGTTAAAGGGTTAAATGAGCAAAGTCAGGTGTGCTGCTGCTTTGTTGAAACAAAAACCTGCAGCCACGTGGTCCTTTGTAGCTTGAGTTTGACACCTGTGATATAAGAGGCCATATTTCCTTTCTTTCTTTCGGCTTTTTCCATTTTACTTGGGAGTCGCCACAGCGAATCATCTGATTCGCACATTTGATTTGGCAGAGGTTTTTACGTCAGATGCCCTTCCTGTCACAACCCTTTTAGCAAGGGACAGAAACACGCTGACGGCTTTGCAGTCTACTCTTTACGAAAGTCAGCAATGGTTCTTTTACATGCCTCTCACCATAGACAGTGAGAGATATGGCCCGCCTTTGATAACCCAGTTAGCCACACTGGGGGGATAGTGACAACCCTGTGGGGACTCGAACCCCCAACCTTCGGATCAGCGATCCTGCGCCCTATCCACTAGACCACCACTGCGACCGTGATATAAGATGCCATATATATTTGTTAATTTGCATTTTGTCAAACAAACCGTGTCGGAACACACCCCCAATTGGATGAAATTAAAAAATAATCAGTACAGTAACAATCCGACAATCATTAACAGGTTATCATAATCACATAATCATATTTAATAACTCAATTTTGTCTTAAGCCTATTATAAACCCTAGCACTACATTATAAAATATTTAAAGATGAGTTCCAAATGAGCTAAAATCATGTCAGTAATACATGTTTATAGCAAAAAAAAAAAAGATAAGTTTAAAAAAGGAAATAAGGACCAAGCTGCAGAGCCTGTGTGCTGGATTTATCTAAAAAGCATTGCATGCATAAAGTCCCTAAATCATTGGCATTGTGCACATTCTCTGTATGGAGACCTGATGAGTGTCATGGCAGGCCAGGTCTTGTTTTCCTAGGCCTTAACACTTCTCTCCATCTCCCTCCCCCATATCCACATTCAGTCGCTGCTGATTCCGTCAGAGGGAGGCGACACAAAAAGACCTTGGCACATCCCATATTTTCCTTCTTTTTATCCCCACTCCTTTCCTCCTCCAGATTGCTTTTGATTAAAGTGTTAGAAAGATGGGGAGAGGGGCATTAACATGGCTATATTTATCCAGGCAATCACGCAGCCAGCACCATCAGTAGCTACAAACAATTCCCCAGCACAGCACATAGCTATGGTGGGTAAAGACGTCCTCTGTCACCCACAATGCCCAACAACCACTCTTACATGCACACACCTACACATACACAAATGCACGCAGCCTTCTGGTGCTGATGCCTGTGCCAACCAAACACACTCTGTGGTTATAGTGGGATAACAGAGTGTTCACATATGCCACCTGCTACCATAGCTCCTGTCCTACTTTCTTCTTTCTCACTCTCAGAACACAGAATCCCACCTCAAAAACACACACAACAGAATATTTCCCCTATTTAAAACCTGGGATGCACCGGTGCAATATTCATATCGGATGTGGGATCTCATGTTGAATAGATATTTTTATCACATATCGGATAATCAGACCAATCCATGGGATAAATATATAGACACTTTTCAATCACATGACCTTTCAGTAGACGTTAACTAGTGCAATTTTGGAAGATAGCCTGGCTATTGCTTGGATACTGTAGAGGCAATTCACAAAATGAAAGAAACAGATGTTAAAGGTCTGAAGATGTATTGGCAATCTTACGGTGCCTTTTCAAACCGGACATTCAATGAAAAGTTGTTTTTTTATTGAGAACGAGGACATTCATTTGTCAAACTGAGCTGATCCATGGACATTGAAAAATGGACAAGCGTGAGTTATATAGACGTTGTAAATGTTCCAATCTATTCTACACTGGGCAGGCTGAAGTCTTACAAGTCATGAGATGCTTATAAGGTTTGTAAGTGGTTGATTGAGGCATGTTTTGATTTGTAAATTTGATGAACATGATAATAAGGAAGCATATTGATTTTTTTTCCTTTAGATCACTAATTCACATGTATTAAGTCTGAACTAGTTGGTTGAGGAACTGAGCTTTTTTCACTAAAACATTGAGTATCAGCTGATTGTAACTGTGAATAAACACTATTGAGGCATTTTCTTCAGACTGGAAAAAGATTATCTTCCCTTTGCTATGTACACTTGCATTCACAGATTTAGTTTTTTGCCAAAGACTTTTAAAACCATGTAATTCACTTACGCGATACTAAGGTTCTGTAATTTAATTGTCAATTTACATTTTAGAGACAATGCCATACCTTTGAACATGTAATGACATTAACATCACAATTTTCACACATGAGTACATTTAATTGAATGACTCAAATACTGGTAGTGACATCATTGTGCTTAATGAGGAGCTTACAATCACATTTGATAACTCAGATGGTTGTCCCATGTCCTGTCCAGCATCCTTGCATATCCACCAAGAGAAACCCAACGAACCTGCCGTGTTGATGGGTCAATGTTGATTGGCTGTTAATTATCTCTGGCTTGGGCTTGCATAATGACGAGCACCAATCTGAAAAATTATTACTAAACGAAATGAGACCCAATAAAGCTTCATACACCACTGCTCAGACTTCTACGGCATAAAAAACAGGTAGCTAATAATGTATTAAATATGTAATAAGTGTTCATGAGTTCAGATCAGTTCATTTTCTGTAACCGCTTAATCTTAATTAGGGTCGCGGGGAGGCTGGCGCCCATCCCAGCCAACTCGGGGCGAGGGCAGAGTACACCCTGGACAGCTCGCCAGGCCATCGCAGGGTGGAAACACGCTGACGGCTTTGCAGCCCACTCTTGTCTAAAGTCAGCAATGGTTCTTTTACATCAACCTCTCACCATAAACAGTGAGAGACATGGCTGGCCTTTGACAACCCAGTTCGCTGCATTGGGGGGAGAGTGACAACCTTCTGGAGAGCGGGACTCAAACCCCCAACCTTAGGACCACTAGGCCACCACTGCCCATATATATATATATATACACACATACATATACACATACATATATATATATATATATATATATATATATATATATATATATAAATATAAATTGTTCATGAGGCAAATGCCAAAATTAGAAGCTTGACCGAACATGAGCTTGTCAAACAAAAAATTTTCCGAAAGAAGACAGGTGATACAAATAAATACAGAAATCAGAAAAGCACTGAAAAGCAAACCAAAGATTGGACAACTATCAAGAGACAGTTCTAGAGAGCTCTGCTTTTTGGCGTTGCTGAAATTCACACTATATGGTGAAAGGTTTATGGACACTTAACCATCAAACCCATGTGTTGCTTCTTCTCAAAGCTGCTGTTACAAAGTTCAAAGCACACAATTTCCCTTTAGCAGCGCTAAGAGGATCAAACCTGTTCTAGCGTGACAGGCCCCCTGCACACACACACTGAGCTCCATGAAGACAAGACCTTGCCATGGTTGGAGTGGAAGAATGTGAGTCGCTTGCACAGAGTACTGACTTCAACACCAAGACGTTAGAGATGAACTAGAACGCCAACCGCCACATTTTTCACCTTCTGCATTAGTGCCTAACCCTAATAATGCTCTTGTGGATCACTGATCACAAATCAATATGGCCACACTCTGTAATCTAGTGGACAGCCTTCCTAGAAGGGAGAAATTTATTATAACAGCAAAAAAGAATGGAACCTGGATTCTAGCAGTCAAGAAACATATGAGTGTTACGGTCAAGTGCCCATAAACATCGCCATTTTTACCCATGATTACTTCTCTTTTGATTCTGTACTGTACCTGAAACAAAACGATCAGAACACTTTTTTGTATAGCCCTCACCCAGAGTCGGCTGAGATGGGTGGCAGTCTCCCCGTGACCCTAGTTAAGAGTGAGCAGTTTATGAAAAAAATGAATGAAGAAACGTTCATATATACACACATATATATATATATATACACACACACACACACACACACACACACATTACTGTATATATATATATATATATATATATATATATATATATATATATATATATATATATATATATAGAGCAGTTTATGAAAACAATGAATGAAGGAACGTTCATATATATATATATATATATATATATATACACAGGTACTGTGTGTGTATATATATATATAGCAGTTTATGAAAACAATGAATGAAGGAACGTTCATATATATATATATATATATATATATATATATATATATATACATACACACACACACACACACAGACAGCCATGATCCCTGCCGTTACTCACAAAGCAATCTTTATCCCTCCCTGTAGTGTTACAACTACGTATAATGGTGCGAAAGCCATTATAACATATTATATTATATTTCATATTTCCAGTTTGCACTAAATATTTACAAGGAGGTTTGGTTCCTATTCCTGATTGAATGTATCTCTAAGCTTCCACCAGTGCAAAATTATTTATTAGTTTAATAATAAATAATAATTGGATATGAAGGGCTGAGAACCAGATTGGTCTCGCCAGCAGCAAGCTGTTTTTGAGAAAAATGACTTGAAAGTTTTTGCAATGTAAAAAAAAAATTATAATATGATATCAAGGGCAGACGGAAGATGAAGGAACCATTCAGGTACACAAAGACCACTGCTATCCACGCAGCCGTCAAAAAATGACCTTATCTCACTTTTCAGTTTTTGTGGGTTCGACCACTGTGGCTCTCAACCTTTCATTTTCTGAACTGCTTAATCCTAATTAGGGTCATAGGGAGGCTGGTGCCCATCTTGGCTGACTTTGGGCGAGGGCGGGGTACAACCTGGACAGCTCGCCAGGCCATCACAGGGCACGACCAACACTCACACAGCCATTTATACTCACACTCACACCGACAGGCGATTTGGAACAGCCAGTTAATCTACTGTGCATGTTGGTGGCCTGTGGGAGCAAACCATTGTACCTGGAGAACATGTAAACTTCACACATAAACGCCCAAGCTGGGAATTGAACCCAGGACCTTCTTGCTCTGAGGCGAATCTGCTAACCACTCAGCCATATATGTGTTAATTTGTGATCTTCTTTTTTACAAAATCAGAAATTTAATGTTTAAATCAAACCAGACGGCTTCTGGCTCAATCACACTGTGGGGTATACAGTTTATTATTCAACAAAAGAAGCCGAATCGGTGCATCTATATTTTAAAAAGTTATCTTTAGTTCAACACATTTCTACGTCATTGGTGTAATATTAACCTGAAACCAAAAATACATCTACAGGAAAGACAGAAATGGTGTTATCTAACTGTGATGTCTGGTGTCCTGTTGAAGGAGAGATGTAGAGATGATATTGACATGGTGTGCTAGTGAACAGGAAGATCAGAATAGAAGAGACAGGTCATTGCCGTCGACTGTGGAAAAGCATTATGTCCTGAT
The DNA here is from genome assembly GCA_024760905.1 of Plotosus lineatus. Lineage (NCBI taxonomy): Eukaryota > Metazoa > Chordata > Actinopteri > Siluriformes > Plotosidae > Plotosus > Plotosus lineatus. The sequence goes on along the minus strand of CM045736.1, from coordinate 41,362,886 downwards.
TGAACAGACTTGGAGTGGCTTCAAACTAATCTAAAGTAAATCAACAGTGGAATCTCCAGCTGTCATATACAGATCCAGACCCAACCGGTCCACCACCAACATACTGCACAGCATTATAGAGCAGTGTGCGCTCGTGAATGTAAAGCATACTCTTTAACGTCCGAAAAGATCTATTCATTCATTATTCATTTTTTTAAGAGGATTAACTTTAATTCGGGTTGTGGGGAGTCGGGCTCCCATCTCAGCCAACTCTGGGCAAAGACAGGGTACACCCTGGACAGCTCACGAGACCATCGCAGGGCAGAAACAAGTTGAAGGCAGTGCAGCCCAGTCTTTATGAAAGTCAGCAATGGTTGTTTTACTTGCTTCTCACCAGAGACAATGAGAGATATTGGTGGCCTTTGATAACCCAGTTAACCCCAATGGGGGTAATTTAGGATCAATAATATAGCACCTGACCACCAGGCCACCACTGCCCCTAAAATATCTATTCATCTACTGCTTAATCCAGGGTCGGGTCGCAGGGGCAGCAGCCTAAACAGTGAGGCCCAGACGTCCCTCTTCCGAGCCACTTCCTCCAGCTCTTCCGGGGGATGCCAAGTCTTTCCCAGACCAGCCAAGAGATTCAGTTCTGAGTCGACCCTGGAGTCTCTTCCAGGTTGGACATCCCAAAACACCACAGCAGGTAGGTGTTCAGAGGGGCATTCTAATCAGATGCCTGAGCCACAACTGGTTCCTCTCAACGTAGACAAGCAGCAATTCTACTCCAAGATTTTCCGGTATGGCTGAGCCTATCTCCAAGGGAGAGCACCACCACCCTGCAAAGGAAGCTCATCTCAGCTGCTTGTATCCACGATCTTGTTCTTTCGGTCACTACACAAAGCTCGTAACCATAGGTGAGGGTCGGTACACACATCGACGAGTAAAATGAGAGCTTTGCCCACTGGCTCAGCTTCTTCTTCACCACAATGGACCGCCATAAACTCCGCTTTATATATATACACACACACACACACACACACACACACACACACACACACACATATATATATATATATATATATATATATATATATATATATATATATATATATATATATATATATATATATATATATATATATAAATAATAAGATGGTCATACAATGTAGTATCCTGATGTGAATATATATATATATATATATATTCTGTCATCCTTTCGGCTTTTTCCCTTTTTACTTTTTACTTAGGAGTCGCCATAGCGAATCATTTGATTCGCACATTTGATTTTGGCAGAGGTTTTTACGTCGGATGCCCTTCCTGTCACAACCCTTTTAGCAAGGGACAGAAACACGCTGACGACTTTGCAGCCTACTCTTTACGAAAGTCAGCAATGGTTCTTTTACATGCCTCTCACCATAGACAGTGACAAACATGGCCCGCCTTTGATAACCCAGTTAGCTGCACTGGGGGATATATATATATAAATATAATCACATCAGGATACTACATTGTATAACCATTTTATTATAAATATAAATATATAAAATCCAAAACATGTCATGACATTTACTTATTCAAATAAGTAATCCAGGTCTGACACAAGGCCAGAAAACTCTCGTTCTAATCTGGCACACGAGGGTGGATATTACTTCAAAAGGTCTTTAACTAACCTCTAAAGGCAATTTGTTATATGCTTTCAAGCCATCTCTGGGGAGACAAGACAGCACCATTAGCCATTTCTAGGTGCAAAATCTAGGACACAGTCTACTCTGTGTGCTTGTATATATGTGTAAGTGTACCATGGTAGACATTGGTGGGGAATAATCATTTCTCTTCATCCATTTCCAAAACTAATATATATATATATATATATATATATATATATATATATATATATATATATATATATAAGGGCATTATTTTCCATATAAAGTACTGCATGTATGAAGTATACTGCCTTGTATAAAGACTCAGAAGTTTATGAGTGAATTTGTGATATAAGTTCTGAATTTCTGGACAACAAATTATGGTGAGCTTATTTTCAAATATTTATGTAGCACTTCTGGAAGATGGCTTTTATTGGAGCCAAGCAGAAATCAGAATGCAGCTATGATGCACTGAGCCTGTAATGCAGTCAATAACTAGACCATAAATTAATTTCCTAATCAAAGCAATAAATTGCTGCAATATACGAGTACAACGACCCATCGCTACTTCGTGCTACAATTCATGCGGCTTCAGTGCATCGCGTTTTTTTTTGTTTTTGTTTGTTTTTAATATTCATCGAAATAAAAAATAAGGAAATTAAAGAAGAATAGGGGAACAGTACAGGAAAATGGAGCAAAACAAGGCCAATTATGCAAAAAAAACCCCAAAACCAACAAAACCAAAAAATCAACCCAGCAAAACTACATACATTTTTATGTGAGGTGCACGTCTGTATACGCGCCTGTGTATATATGTGTGTGTGTCTGTGTGTGTGCATTTATTTTTTATTTACATTTTATGCATTATTTTTGAATGTTTAATTGTTATTATAAGCATTTATAGCATTAAATAGGTATTTATTGATATTATATACACATATACATGTATGTATATATCAGTCAGGGGGGTCGATCCTACTTCGTGGAATTTGGCGGTCACGGTGGGATCTCGGTCCCAATTAACAGCGAAAAGTGAGGGATCCACACACACACACACACACACACACATATATATATATATATATATATATATATATATATATATATATATGCAGGGTATATTATATATATATATATATATATATATATATATATATATATATATATATATATATATATATATATATATATATATATATATATATATATATGCAGGGTATGACAACAAAAGATGAACGACCTGTTCAGGATGGACATTGAATCTCATCTAAGTCAGCTGGGATTGGCTCCAACTTCCCCTGTGACCCTGATGGATAAGCAGTACAAATAGCCCAATAGGATACATATTGAACACGTGTCAAGTTGTACTGATGAGCAAATACGCAGATTAATTATCTTAAAAGGTTTCTATGAAAAAACATAGATGGACTAATAAATCCAGTTGACTTTAGGCATAGGAAGTTGTTGCATAATGCACACGATATGTATATTTCATCTGTAGCTCTACCATTCTTATAACAATTCATCCTTTATACTGCTTACCTGTCAGGGTTTAAGTGAAACTGGTGCCGATATCAGCTGACCTCAGCTGAACACAAAGACAAACATGCATCAACATTCACACTCATATTCACACCTACAGGCAACTAAAGGGTGTATGTCTTAGGATGGTGGGGAAAAAAAACGGAGTACCTGGGTGAACCCGTGCAAGCATGTGGAGAACACGCAAACTGTGACCACCTGGTTTGAACCAAGAACTTTATTGTTATGCAGCACCACTACTAATCACACTCACTTTCTAATAAAGAAATACAATTCGCACTTGTATAGAATTAAAGATCAAGAATTTTTAAAAAGAATAAATCTGATCTTATTTACAAACTGTTCCAGTTTCAGCACCAGATCCTGCAACAATAAAATGAATAATTTGTGGTGGATGTACTGAAGGAACCATTAATATATGCTGCAGACATCGTGTATTTCACTTAAAAATGTATTTACACATTTATTTCTAAACCATGTCCTAAGGGGACAGGTCTATTTTTATATTCACTCGAAGAAGAAAAAAAATGTTTTAAATTTGTGTACTATGATATAAAAAGCCAGATCATTTCTGAGTTAGTTTTGAAGCAGATATAGAGAGAGAGAACAAAAGAAAATACCAACAATCCCAGTCTCTACTTTATTAAATCACTTTAGTGAAATTACTCTAGTAATTCCCTCTACAGGGGCAGTGGTGGTCTAGTGGTATAGGGCGCTCAAGTCCCACACTCCACAAGGTTGTCACTGCCCCCCCCAGTGCCGCTAACAGGGTCATCAAAGGCGGGCCATGTCTCTCACTGTCTATGGTGAGAGGCATGTAAACGAATCATTGCTGACTTTCATAAAGAGTAGGCTGCAAAGTCGTCAGCGTGTTTCTGTCCCTTGCTAAAAAGGGTTGTGACAGGAAGGGCATCCGACGTAAAAACCTCTGCCAAATCAAACGTGCGAATCAGATGATTCGCTGTGGCGACTCCCGAGTAAAAGGGGAAAAGCCGAAAGGAAGACAGACAGACTCTAGTAATTCCCTCTATTGTGCAAATAAAGGGCTAGTAATTCACAGGGTGAAAGGAGAAATAATTTTCCTCTACATAAAAGTAAGGATTTTTAAAATACAATTTAGAAGTTACCTTTAATGCAAAGCAGGTACAAGCCACTGGAATAAGAACAGAATCCAAAGATTCTGACTAAAGACACATCCCTAAACACAGTATACTCCTAAAAACATATGATTTTCCAAGGAGAGGCAGGAGTCTATCTCAGCCAAAACTGAGCAAAGGCAGAGTACGCCCTGAACTGCTTGCCAGACCATCATTGGGCCAACACACACACACACACACACACACACACACACACACACACACACACACACACACACACACACATACAACCATTCATACTCTCACTTATAGCCAAATTGGAGCAGACACTCAGCCCAATGTGGATGTCTTTTTACTGTGGAAGGAAATTGGAATACCAGAAGAAACCCAGTCAGCATCAAAAAATTATGGTAAAGTCCTTTGGGCTTTTTATACCTGTGCCATAATGGTTCATTGGACCGGTGCTTAACCCCGGTTTCCATAGCATGAAGCGACTAGGAGTTCAACTCCTCCTGGATGGGACACTAGTCCATCACAGGTTACCTTCCCAGTATATTTTTACTGGTTACCCATTTATACTGCTGGATGAACAGAGGCACACTTGTGGTTAAGACCTTGCCCAGGGGTCTTAGCACAGTGAGGGGTTCACTGGGATTCGAACACACAACCTCTTGATCATGAGCGCAGCACCCTAACCTCTATGCCACTGGCCCCACAAAGCACCAAAGTAACATACAAATTCCTCACCGAAACACCCAAGATTCGAAACCAGGACCTTACTGCCATAAGACGAACCACCACCATGACGACCCTCATGATACACACATACACTAAAAACCACCACAGAAAGTGTATCTCACATCCTTCACAAGTAAGCGTCTCCTCTTTCTGGTGTTTTAAACAGAACAAACTCAAAACAAGATAACCTTAAGCACAATGTCCGCAATATCTGCCATTCAGTGTGGAGCTCCATGATTAATGAGCACAACTGGGGTATAAAAAGGAGGCAGCGTGCCTCCAAGAAACGAAACTTCAAGGAATTGTGCTTCCAAGTTTATCAAGATCTCCTACGATGGTGTTGAAGGTGTGTTATGCTCCGTTCAAGTCTGTTCAGACTTCCATCTTTTATCATGATTGGCATCAAAACGTAATAAATTGTAATAATCAGTTCCCTCAATATCATTACGAACCAACAAGTACCCCACAGTCCTCACGATTTTCTCAAATTGCAAAGATTGTGGACATCGTGCCCCAGTGTAAATCTAGGGTAAGCCAGAATACTACCTCGGTGCTCGGTTTCAGAGAACACATTACGTAGCTGATTTCTCAGCCCGTCACTGAAGACTCACTAGGTACTGTCATACAGCTCTGTACATACGCATAAATCCACACATTTTTTTTTTTGTAAAAAATCAAAAAGTCCCATGGTCCATTTTCAGGTCAGGTTGTTGTCCCTTGTAGCCTCTTCGCAACCCCTGAGTGAGCAATTTGGTTCTCCCTCTTGAGCCTGAGAAATAAGTCCTTTTTCTTTGTGCTGCTCTCTGGCTGTGTTCTTTGAAAACAGTGACACTGGCTTCTTAAGGGTTAAGGACTCTAACGTCTGCTCTTTTCCAGCATTGCCAGCATGTTTTTCGGATGCCAGAACACACCGCCTCCACCATTACACTTCTGAGTTGATCAGGATGTCGAACTGGGAACAGAGAATAAATAAGGAGGGCCCTGAACAGCAGTTTTTATGTAAGATTACTGTATGAAAGATTAGTATCAAAGCCTTTGTTTCTTTCTTTACGTCGTCGACATTATTTTAAAAACACCTATAGAAAACCACAGTACGTATACTGTTACTGCCTGGAAATGCACTGCCCAGCCAAAAAAAAGAGAGAAAAAGTTGCACACTTTATTATTTTCATGAAGTGCATTTGACTTTGTTCACAGCATGTAATCTCCATGGCACTGCTGCTCCAGTTGGTCCGGTCAAGGCTCAGCAACATTAATATGACAGTAAAATGAAGTCAGCTGATGAGCTGAATGTACTGAATGAGCAGGTTTTCACATTAATGGACTTTTTCTTCCCTGATGGAACACATATAAAATGAGGACTCAAATAATGTAAGAGTGGTTCAGGGAGCATGAAGAATCATTTTCACATATGTATTGGTCCCCCAGAGTCATGACCTTTACCCGATTGAAAATTTTTGGGGTGCGCTCAAGAAAAGTCCATGGAGGTGTTAAATCTTTCCCTTATCAATTCAAGATGTCTGTAAAAAAAAAAAATTAATCCAACGACAAATGAAAATAAATGTAATGTTGCTGAAGTTTATTAAGACAATAACACAATGATGATGTGCTGTAAGCAAGACGATAGGAGGAGGAACAACATATTCGAGGGTGCAACTTATTTTGAACAGGCAAAGTATGTCAAAAAAGTACCGTATTTTGCAGGCTATAAGGCGCACTGGTTTCTTCTTCCTCTTTTCCTTTTGGCTTTTTCACTTTTAGATGGGTTGCCACAGCGAATCATCTGATTCACATGTTTGATCTGGCATAGGTTTTTACGTCGGATGCCCTTCCTGACACAACCCTTTAGCAAGGGGCAGAAACACGCTGACGGCTATGCAGCCTACCGGATTATAATGCGCAATATCAGTGAACGATGATTGAACGGCCTATTTTCATACATAAGGCGCACAGGATTATAAGGCGCATTAAGCGAAACAAAAATCTGATAAGTCAAACTTGATTCAACTCTCACAATAACCCCCATCATTGTTCAGTTGTAATAACATAAAACAAACTCACTTTTTCACTTCATTCTTCTTTCACAAATCCATCAAATTCTTCATCTTCAGTGTCTGAGATTAACAGTTGCGTGATTTCAACATAAAGCTCGGATTCCACTAACTTACGACCTGTTGACACTAATATCTAGCGGTTGGAGTTCTTGGTTAATCCACCCTAAAAGATGGCAAGCTTTCAATTCGTTTACTTCCCTTGGGTTTTGATGGTATCAGTAATATGGGTGCGCATGGACTCGCAAATCAAGAGACGGCGATTTGGTGGAAAAAGTCTTTCGGTCTCGTGACAAACTTCTCTCAGCCACTCATATAATACTCAGCGAGTCACCTGACTACAATAGCCGTGATGCCGGTATTTGGACATAAAGCCTGGATCCCTCTAACTTACGACCTGTTGACACCGATATCTAGCGGTTGGAGTTCTTTGGTTAATCAACCCAGAACGATGATAAGCTCTGAATTAGTTTTCTTCACTTGGGTTTTGACGGTATCACTGAGTTGGAGTCACGCGGCTTCATCCACACACAAGGCGCACCGGATTACAAGGTGCACCATCAATTTTTTCGAACATTCAAATATTTTAAGTGCACCTTCTGCTTCTTCTTCTTTTCCTTTCAGCTGTTCCCTTCAGGGGTCGCCACAGCAAATTATCTGCCTCCATCTCACCCTGTCCTCTGCATCTTCTTCTCTTACGCCAACGATCTTCATGTCCTCCTTTACCACATCCATAAATCTCTTCTTTGGTCTTCCTCGAGGCCTTTTGCCTGGCAGTTCCAACCTCAGCATCCTACTACCAATATACTCACTATCCCTCCTCTGTACATGTCCAAACCATCTCAATCTAGCCTCTCTGACTTTGTCTCCAATACCTCTAACATGTGCTGTCCCTCTGATGTACTCATTCCTGATCCTATCCATCCTCGTTACTCCCAAAGAGAACCTCAACATTTTCATCTCTGTTACCCCCAGCTCTGTTTCCTGTCTTTTCCTCAGTGCCACTGTTTCTAAACCATACACAACATTGCTGGGCTCATCACCGTCTTGTATACTTTTCCCTTCATTCTGACCGATACCTTCATATCACACATCACACCGGACACTTTTCTTCAACCATTCCAACCAGCCTGCACACGCTTCTTCACCTCTTTTCCACAGTCTCCATTGCTCTGGATTGTTTAGCCTAAGTACTTAAAATCCTCCACCTTCTTTATCTCTGCTCCCTTTAACCTCACCATTCCTCTTGGGTCCTTCTCATTCACACACATGTATTCTGTCTTACTGAGGCTAACCTTCATTCCTCTTCTTTCCAGGGCATACCTCCACCTCTCTAGATTTTCCTGCACTTGTTCTCTGCTCTCACTACAGATCACAATATCATCTGCAAACATCATAGTCCATGGAGATTCTTGTCTGACCTCGTCTGTCAGCCTGTCCATCACCATAGCAAACAAGAAGGGGCTCAGAGCTGACCCTTGATGCAGTCCCACCTCCACCTTGAACTCTTCTGTCACACCGACAGCACACCTCACCACTGTCTTACATCTCTCATACATGTCCTGCACCACTCTAACATACTTCTCTGCCACTCAAGACTTCCTCATGCAATACCACAGTTCCTCTCTTGGCACCCTGTCATATGATTTCTCCAGATTCACAAAAGAACAATGCAGCTCCCTCTGACCTTCTCTGTACTTCTCTATTAACATCCTCAAAGCAAACACTGCATCTGTGGTGCTCTTTCTTGGCATGAAATCAAACTGTTGTTCACAAATGCTGACCTCTGCCCTTAGTCTAGCTTCCACTATTCTTTCCCATAACTTCATTGTATGGCTCATCAACTTTATCCCTCTGTAGTTGCCACAACTCTGCACATCTCCCTTGTTCTTAAAAATGGGCACCAGCACACTTCTCCATTTCTCTGGCATCTGCTCACTCTCTAAGACTTTGTTGAATGTTCTTGTCAGGAAATCTACTGCTATCTCACCGAGACACTTCCATACTTCCACCAGTATGTCAACAGGACCAACTGCCTTTCCACTCTTCATCCTCTTCAGTGCCCTCCTCACTTCACCCTTACTAATCTTTGTTACTTCCTAGTCCTCACCTCTTCTACTCGTTTTTCTCTCATTTTACTCATTCATCAGCTCTTCAAAGTACTCTTTCTATCTTCCCAGCACACTTATGTCATCAGTCAATACATTTCTCTCTCTGTCCTTTATCATTCTAACTTGCTGTACGTCCTTCCCATCTCTGCTGTGCCACCCTGTATAAATCATTTTCACCCTCCTGACTGTCCAACCTATCATACAAGTCATCATACGCCCTCTTTGGCCTTTGACACAGCTACCTTCACCTTACGCTGTGTCTCCTTGTACTCCTGTTTTCTCTCTTCGGTCCTCTCAATGTCCCACTTATTCTTAGCTAACCTCTTCCTCTGTACACACTCCTGCACTTCCTCATTCCACCACCAAGTCTCCTTATCTACTTTCCTTCCAGAGGACACACCAAGTACTCTCCTACCTGTCTCCCTGATCACATTTGCTGTGGTTGTCCAGTCATCTGGAAGCACTTCCTGACCACCCAAAGCCTGTTTCAACTCCTCCTTGAAGACAACACGACACTCTTCCTTTTTCAGCTTCGACCACTTTGTCTTCAACTCTGCCTTTGCCTTCTTCACCTTCCTCACCATAAGTTTCATCCTGCACACCACCATCCTATGCTGTTTGGTAACACTCTCATCCACGACTGCTTTGCAGTCACTGACTTCCTTCAAATTACATCGTCTACACAAAATGTAGTCTACCTGTGTACTCCTGCCTCCACTTTTATAAGTTATCCTATGCTCCTGTCTCTTCTGGAAGAAAGTATTCACCACAGCCATTTCTATCCATTTTTGCAAAATCTATCAACATCTGTCCTTTTGTGTTCCTGTCCTGGATACTAAACCTGACCATCACTTCCTCGTCACCTCTGTTGCCTGCACCAACATGTCCATTGAAGTCTGCTCCAATGACCACTCTTTCACCTCTGGGGGTACTCTGCATCACTTCATCTAACTCACTCCAGAATCTCTCCTTCTCTTCTAGCTCACATCCTGCCTGTGGGGCATAAGCACTAACAACATCACGCCTTCAATTTCTAACTTGAGACTCATCACTCTGTCTGACACTCTTTTCACTTCTAGAACATTTCTGACCAACCCCTCCTTCAAGATTACTCCTACTCCATTTCTCTTCCCGTCCACACCATGATAGAACAGCTTAAACTCTGCTCCTAAGCTTTTAGCCATGTGGTCCGAAAATTACGATACTAGGAATTGGCATATAGTAAGTGAGGAAACTTATGATGGACAAAACAGCTATGAGCCAACTGAAGAATGTGAAGTTAACCCTATTTTGATGTCCCAAGGTCAGAGATGTGGTCTCATGGGAACTATGATAATGATGATGAAGTTATATACAAAAGAAAGAGAGAAAAAGCCTATTAAGGAAAAGAAAACTACTTCAGGTATATCAAATTCTCTTCTCCTAAGCATGAGGAGTTCGATTGTACACGCCGACTTGCTGCTTTTGACATCTTCGGCTACAGTAAGTGATGGAGGGATGCCGGAAAATTTGTCATGTATCAGCCAGCTTTTGCAACTTTTTATTATCATTTCACTTACATTGCTTGTTGAGAAAGAGTCAGGCGTAGTTTGGTTCTGCTATTGGTGTTGTCAAATGCAGCCAAACAGGTGAGATAAATAGAGTGACAGGATGAGTGTGGAGCGGAAGAAGAGGCCGGACGGAGGGCACACTCGCCACCTCTGACAGCTTGACATATAGGGGCAGCAGGCAGAGCTGGCTCCATAATTCAGCATGTTATAAATCCCGGATAAGGATGAAAGACTGCCACAAAAGAGATTACTGTCCATTTGCCCTAATGAGCCAGTATATCAGTGCCTGGAGACGCTCGCCCCCTGACCACCTTCACAAACACTCACTCACTCACCCCTCATATACTGAGCGTTTCAATTGTTAAATACCAGATCAATAGTATAAATAATTTATCGCAGGTCTCTGCTGATGTTACAGGACTCCTGCTCTCACTGTTTTCTCACCACGACATGCATCTTGTAGTTGACAAGGCATCTGTGGATCAATAGCATGATAAGTTTAGACTGGCTCCTTTTCCAAACATTTGATTTACTCTGAATTAAGCAGATCAATAGACCCAAAGAATAAGGCACCACATGCTTTATTCAGTTCCTCAATCACCCACACATGAGCATATGCATTTCATTGTGTGCTTGCATCTCCCTGAGGATCTGAGCGAACAACAAAACAATGACTTCACCTGCCCAAGGCCCCTTATCTGCAGTGTTGAATCTCCCCACTAGTGTGCACTGTGTTACATGTCAGTTTAAGGCAGGCTGAATAGGAACCTTTTCCAAACAACAAAATTAATCTTTACCACTTTATATCGCTGATATTTCTGAAGTTCTTTTTTACTGTATACATAATACATTATATATTACACACACACACACACACACACACACACACACACACACACACTATATATATATATATATATATATATATATATATATATATATACATATACACACACACACACCCACATATACACACAGTCAGCTTCGTGCTTCAGTTTCTGCGGCTTCAGTACCTCGTGGTTTTTCAAAAATTTTCATCGAAAAATAAAAAAATAAGGAAATTAAGGAAAAGTAGGGGAAAAGTTAAGGTTAATTATGCAACACCCCCCCAAACAAACAAACAAAAACAACCCAACAAAACTATTTACATTTTTATGTGAGGTGCGCATCTGAGTGTGTGCACGCACTTCTGTGCGCGAACTCGTCTGTATTTATATTTTATTTACATCTTATGCATTATTTTTGAATGTTTAATTGTTATTATAAGCATTTATAGCATTGAATATGTATTTATTGATATTATATACACATATATATGTACGTATACGTCAGTCAGGGAGGTTGATCCTACTTTGCGGAAGACAGTTGCGGGGGGATCTCGGTCCCAATTAACCGCAGAAAGTGAGAGATCCCTGTATATACTAGTACATAAACAGATATTATGACAAAAACAACTTTTTCAGTTACTTTATTTTAAAGCTACCCTAAAAAAGTTTTTGAAAGGGTCCACTACAGGAAAAGTTTTTGGTAAAGCTACTTAAATAGTTTTCCTCATAATTAAAATGGATGTATTTGTTTTTGAAAACAAACTCTTCATATATCTATCTGTATGTACGTGTCAGGTAAAGGTAAAGTCTGTTGGGCTTTTTACACCCGAGCCATAGTGGCTCATCAGGCCGGTGCTTATCCCCGGTTTCTGTAGCGTGAAGCAACTAGGAGTTGAACTCCTCCTGGATGGGATGCTAGTTCATCGCAGGTTACCTTTCCAGTATATTTTTACTGGTACCCAGTTATACTGCTGGGTGAACAGAGGCACACTTGTGGTTAAGACCTTGCCCAGGGGTCTTAGCACAGTGGTGGGCTAACTGGAAGTTGAACTCACAACCTCCCTATCATGAGCCCAGCACTCTAACCACTACGCCACTGGCCCCACATGTACATGTGTAATATTTGATAATTAAATGTGAGCCTGTTAAGATGTTTTGAACAAAACAAATGCTTTTAAAAATATAATTGCAAGTTTAAAGTCAACAACATGGGACTCTGTAACATGCTTTTGCTTTCCAATGAAAATGAACATTTACTCATTCATTTTTTGTACCTCTTAATCCTACTAGATTCACGGAGAGACTAGGGCCTATTTTAGCCAACTCTGGGCGAAAGCTGGGGACACCCTGAACAGCTCGTTAAACCACTTCAGGGCAACTGACACAGCCATTCACATTCACCTTCACACCTAGGGGCAATTTAGAATAGCCAGTTATGCCTAATGTGCATGACTTTAGACTGTAGGAGGAAACTGGAGTACCGAGAGTAAACTCACACAAACACAGAGAGAACATGCCCACATCTCACTGAAATGCCCTTGTTGAGCCTGGGACTCGAGCAAAGGACCTTCTTGCTGTGAGGCAGACACGCTAAGCACTACACTACTGTGCCAACCCTGGATGAACATAGGGACTCTAATAAATTCAGAAAAGAAACTGTTTTGAGATAAATATAAAAATATATCACACAGTTACCACTCTAGTGAGTGTACTTTACAAGGTTCATAAAGGGAATGTGCATGCACGTCATAATAATAATAATAATAACAACAACAACAACACATAACGGGAATATACACCTACCACCCACTTTATTAGAAACACCTACACAACTGCACATTCATACTATTATCCAATCAGACAACCATGTGGAATCATTCCAATGCAAAAATATCACTTAATATTCACATCAAAGAAAAAAATAGCAAAAAACATGACCCCTATGACTTTAAAAACTACTGATCTCTTTGGAGTTTCATACACCACAGTTTCTACAGTTTACACAAAATGGTGTGAAATACAAAAACTCAGTGATTGACAGTCCTGTGGATACAAATAACCTGCAGAGAGATCAGGAAGTCTTCATTATAGTTCTTCATCTAATCACTCTTTATATCTGTGATGATCAGAAAAACATCTGAGAATGGACAAAATATTAAATCTTGAGGTGGATGGGCTACAGGAGCAGAGGACCAGATTAAGTTTCACTCCTCTCAACCAAGAACATTGAAGGCTGTTGTGGTCACACACTTACCGAAACTCACTTCCTGTATTGAACTGTCCAGACTAATCGAGGCTTCACAGTTACATGAATGCTTAAATGTATATGTGTTCCTAATAAAATGGATGTTGAGTATTGTAAGGATAACAGAGCCATATGCCTTGCAGAGCACTTCCCAATACACCTCTACCCTGGAATGCAACACCATTGCTGGTGGACAGTGCCACTCACAAGGCGGGCTGGGTTCTAATTCCACTCTCACCGAAAAACCACCTTGTATGAACCTCTCACCCTTTCAATCACACATGAGTTATTAAATAAAGGAGTACTTTTCCCCCACTTCTAAAGCTTCTGGGTTTTTTGTTAGGTCCTGTTGTGTTCTAGTACAATGGTGTATATAAAGAAACAAGGATGTATTTTTTCGGGCTACATTATCCAATTTAGCAGATATTAAAACGTCATTAAAATGTGTCTTTGGTGAATTAGTGTTACCATCTATTTAAAAAGATCACATATGACATCAGTGGTTCTTTCCCGCAGCATCAGTCTATGCCTGTTTTCAAAATACAGGGATCCCTCACTTTCCGCGGTTAATTGGGACCAGGATCCCCCCCGCGACCACCGAAATCCACGAAGTAGGATCCCCCCCCTCCCCCTCCCCAACTGACGTATACGTACATGTATATGTGTATATGATATAAATAAATACATATTCAATGCTATAAATGCTTATAATAACAATTAAACATTAAAAAATAATCCATAAGATGTAAATAAAATATGAATACGCACATACAGACACGTGCGCACAAGCAGATGCGCGTGCATGCACTCAGATGCGCACCTCACAAAAATGTAACTAGTTTTGATGGGAGGTTTTGGGTTGCTTTTTGTTTTGTTTGTTTGTTTGTTTGTTTGTTTTTTGCATAATTGGCCTTGTTTTGTGGCATTTTCCTTAACTTTTCCTCCTATTCTTCCTTAATTTCCTTATTTTTTAATTCAATGAATATTTAAACAAAAACAAACCGCGATGCACTGAAGCCGCATGAACTGAAGCGCAACGTAGCGAGGGATCCCTGTATGTGCAAGTGTTACGACTCTAAGCATACTCAGAAGCATGCTGCTTCTCTGATTGGCAGTTTCAGCCTGGTATTCACAAGGACTCACTGGATTGGCTGGGCTACGTCACTGACCCGTATAGCATAACACATTATCAGCCAGTGCTGAGCAGCGTAAACAAGTGAAGAAATCGTAAAAAAATTATCCAGCTGTCAACAGGAAAGCCGAGTTGGCAAAACATTAGCTGCATCAGCCATTTTGGATTTCCCATCATGCACATCTCTGGCAGCAATGTTATCCTCAGAGTCACTAGAATATAATGTCTCATTGATTCACAAGAGGGTCAATCACTTCCGGGGAAAAAAACAACTTCTAACCTTTGCAGTTCATCACACCGCTAGTAATTCACAAGGTAAAATTTTGTTTTTTTTTGATAATTTATACTAAAGTATTGCTTAAATGTATAATGCGTGGAAAAAAATAGAATTTTAGAGAACGGTGTAAAAGTTATTAAAAAAAGAAAAATTAAAAAATGATTGACGTTATCAAAATTGCAATTTCTATATGTAATATCTTTCTTAATAACAGTGCCAGTTCTCTGAGGTAAGGATCCCATTGGTGCAATGAGAACTCTGCCAATTTTAGCCCACTCTCTACTAACTACAGTTCATATGTGATTATTTTGGAGTTTAGCTTGCTGTTCCGAATAGTTTTCTATGGGACTGAGGTCCAGTGAGGTCAGTCAAAGTGCAGTAGTGATCCATTATGTTTGTCTAACAAGTCAAACACAAATTTGGTTCTGTAGACCCTATTGCTCTCATCCTGGAAAATGGAAGTGTTTTATGCTGCTTGGAAATAAAACATTAAAAAAAAAAAAAAAAAAAAAAAAAAAAACAATCTTCAATTTCTGGCCATCAACTGACCCTTCAGTTTAATGTTTTTAAGTTTGTCCAGGTGTGCAACCTGCTGAGAATGTTAAATTAGGTGCTACTATTTGTGGATGCAACACATTTTTATTTATTTATTTATTTATTTATTTATTTTGTCTAGGGAGCTTATTACACAAACAGCACATATCAGCAACCTCTATAGGACACTGTCTTTCCCAATTATTTCCCCTGTCATGTACTATATAAGTGCCGAGGCAGAAACACACAATTTCGCTGGTCCCAGTCAATGAAATGTCCACAATACCGAATGCAAACACAGAGGGAACAAATCAATACTAATCATTTCACAACATTGCTCTCCGAGGAAATGAAACATCGTCCTGTGTTTTCATACAACATCGATATTCTGCCATCAAAGATACACAGCACAAATCCAACCCATCCGACAGACGTGAGAAACAGATCTATGAAAAGCAAAGGTCTGAATTTCTAAGAGGAGGCATCTATGTACCCAAGAGTGTGAAACTGGACAGCAGCACAGAAACAGAAACATTTGCCCGAAGATAAAAACAGATATTAGAAAGATGGCTTACAATCATTGGGATAATGAGAGATAAATTGTATTTACAGGGTATTATCTGCTGTGCTGAAGTGAACGGTAGAATTCTGATTAACTTATGCAGTTTCCCATGAGCGCGCAAGCTGCACATGCTTTACGGCAAGACAGAAACAGGCCATGCTCAAGTGCAAAGGCATCAATTTAACTCAAATACAGTGCGATTTAGAGAAACACTCTTCATTAAAGTGGGTAAAATTCCTTAAGAAACATGAATCAATTCAGCCTGAGGCTTTTCCTGGATTGTAGGAAGAGATTTAAATGACATGAGGAGTGCGACAGTAGAGAAAAGCATAAAGTGAAAAAACATATAAACAGAACTTTTAAATACCAAGTTAAACAATGCACTGCAAACTATGAAGATTCTGTAATATGGTAATTGGCACGATGTAAATGACAATACAGGGATCCCTCGCTACTTCACGCTTCAATTCATGCGGCTGGCCAATTATGCAAAAAAAAAAAAAAAAACCCAAAACAAACAAAACAAAAAACAACCCAAAACCTCCCATCAAAACTAATTACATTTTTGTGAGGTGTGCATTTGAATGCATGCACGCGCATGTCTGTATGTGTGTGTATTTATATTTTGTTTACATCTTATGCATTATTTTTAAATGTTTAATTGCTATTATAAGCATTTATAGCATTGAATATATATTTATTGATATTATATACATATACATGTCAGTCGGGGGGTGATCCTACTTCGCGGAATTTAGTGGTCACGGGGGAATCTCGGTCCCAATTAACCACAGAAAGTGAGGGATCCCTGTATAAAAGTTTTGGTAATGAGTGTCAAAGTTTTATTACAGAAAATAAAAGGTAAAAAGTGGATAACAACCTTATCTTCCTTCTTCTCCGGTATTGCAGATGCAGCAAATGAGATGCAGAGGGAAAAGGGGGAAGATCGGGAGATCAGAGGAAATTAGCATCAGCAGTGTAGATGAACATATTTTACAGGAAATATTATATATATATTACTTGTAATTAAAAATTTGACCAATTGAAATATACTTAATTATATAATTATATATATAATTGTACTGCGATAGCCTTCCAAGCTGTCCAGGGTGTACTCTAACTTCACCCAGAGTTGGCTGAGATGGGCACCAGCCTCTTTCTGAGCCTAATTGGGATTAAGCATTTCAGAAAATGAATGAATGAATTACATATGATTGTAAATTTATATATAACTATTTTTTTTCAATCATGCATTCATTTTATAAAATGTTTAATCCTAATTAGGGTCACGGGGAGGCTGACGCCTATCTCAGCCGACTATGGACAAAGGCAGGTTACACCCCGAAGAGCTCGCCAGATCATTGCAGGGCTGACACACATACAATCATTCACACCCACACTCACACCTAGGGGTGATTTGAAACCACCAATCAGCTTATTGTGCCAATTTTTGGACTTTGGGAAAACGATGTACCCGGAGGAAGCCCACACAAGCATGGGAGAACACGGAAACATGATACAGACACGCCCTGAGCTCGGGAATCAAACCCGAGACCTTCTTCCTGCGAGGCCGACATGCCTGTGTGAGCGCTGTGCCACCATGACACATATACAATAATATAATTAACTAAATAGTAATTGACTGATCTAGGTAAAAGCAAAGCAATTAAATAATGTTTTTCTCCGTAATAAGTAAACTATTAGAGTCAGTTAAAACCATTATGTGCAACTCTATCATGTTTCCATTGCAAAAGTCACTGATAATCACTTTAAAAGTTCAGTTCATTTTCTGTAACCGCTTAATCCTAATTATATGTGGGGCCGGTGGCGTAGTGGTTAGAGTGCTGTGCTCATGATCGGGAGGTTGTGAGTTCAAATCCCACTGAGACCCTCACTGTGCTAAGACCCCTGGGCAAGGTCTCAACCACAAGTGTGCCTCTGTTCACCCAGCAGTATAAATGGGTACCAGTAAAATATACTGGGAAGGCAACCTGTGATGGACTAGCGTCTCATCCAGGGGGAGTTGAACTCCTGGCCGCTTCACGCTACAGAAACTGGGGATAAGTACCGGCCTGATGAGCCACGTGGCTAAGCCACTAGGCTTGGGTGTAAAAACCCAACAGACTTACCTAGACTTACCTTACCTTAATCCTAATTAGGGTCGTGAATCCCAGCCGGGCGAATCCCAGCCCACTCTGGGCGAGGGCAGAGTACACCCTAAACAGCTCACCAGGCCATCGCAGGGTGGAAACACGCTGACGGCTTTGCAGCTACTCTTGTCGAAAGTCAGCAATGGTTCTTTTACATGAACCTCCCAATATAGACAGTGAGAGACATGGCCGGCCTTTGATAACCCAGTTAGCCTCACTGGTGGGGACAGTGACAACCTGTGGCAAGAGGGGCTTGAACCCCCATCCTGAGGATCAGTGATCCAGAACATTTACCTCTAGGCCACCACTTGCATCACTTTAAAAGTTGACCAGATAAATAAATTTGATGGCACGATGCCAACAATGCACACTACAGAACCCAAACGAATTCACAAAGAAAACTCTTTACAGAAGATTTTACAGCAAACAATTTCCAGGTTTTGGGTCGATGAACAACAGTCTTTAGTTTCATAAAGATGTGAATGTTTGGTTCTGTTCTAGAAAATCTCATTCCATACACTCGAGAACAGGGACAAGTGAAACCTACAGGCGGTGCAATACAAATCGCCAACTGAGAATTAACAAGGTCTATTATCTGGCATTTCATTCAAATGACAGATAGACCTTGTTAATTCTCGGTTGGCGAAATACAAACAGTATTACAAAGCTGTACACACCACACATCATAACCTGTGCTGTTGCTCCCTCGTTCACACAAAACATATGCACAGGAACACAAAACTGGTCTGTGCTCGGCCATACTGCTCTGTTGTTTTATGTCAGATCTCTAAGCATCTGTGTCTGCTAACTGCAGGCCTGTTGTCCGTTGCAACCCCCTGCAGTGAAGCTATTAAGTGCTTTTTATTGCTGTTAGCTACTGTTGCTTACTATACAGTCCATCACACTGAGTAGGTGTAGCTTTCTATGTTTAACCTTCAGGGGTCCACTGACTCCATTGTCAAGCCGGACATTCTCATTAATAGCCCGTGCCAGGACAACAAGACAAACTGAGAATGCTCCTTTCAGCAAAGCTACCCTTCAGGCTTCCATCCATAAGCAGGACGCACACTATCATCTCCGATCACATCTGATTCTATATCACCCACAGACAAGGACAGCTGAACACCTAAAAACAACCTTCACTGTACAGTATTAACACTTTCGCAATAAATTACTGCCTGTGCCATTCCTCTTTATTTATTTTAAACTAGCTTGGAAAAACATTTTAAAACTCACATAGACTGATCTGTGGCTTTTTTTAATTATATCTAACCCAGCTTGCTCTCGTGCCCCAGTTATTGTAAATATATATATATATCCTCCAGTGGTGAGCTCATCCCAGAGTTCAAAGCTGTTTTGTTGACTTCCAACACTGGGCTCATTATGGAATCACACTAATTAAGGCTTTGGATTTAAGCACAGCACTTTGGAGAATAAAAAGGTAAGAAGGTAAATATCACGCTCTGGGAGGGAGCCACCGTTTCTGGGGTTTCCCAGCCAGTTAAACCGATACCCCTATAGAGATGATACGTCAGCCAGGGCATCTTAGCAAGGGCATGCAGTGACCCCCTGGTGGCCAAGGCCCTCATCTCCTCTGGCTAATACCTAATTAACCTTTCCGTCTGGCTCAGACTTCTTCCCTCTCCTGTGTTTAAATGTCCTCACATCAGTGGGTAAGACACAGTGGGTAGTAGATAAACCCTACATAGGTGTAAGTGGAACCAAGCAAACAACAAAAACACAGCTTCTATAGACAGGCAGAAATATGACACGCAGTTCTGAGATTAAACATGCTGCACAAAGGGATTTAAATGACAGCTAGGAAAGTGCAAACAAAACGTTCCAGCTAAATACAACAGAATGATGAGGAGAGGGGGGGGGGTGAGGACACTCACATTACTGGAGCGCAGAGAGACCCTTCCTCCACAGCGGGCACAGAACTTGGTCTGGCAGTAGGAACAGATGTTCCCACAGCCGTCGGCAAACTTGGTCTTGTGGCAGATGCCACAGGTGGGTGCATCATCCTTGTGCTGGCCCTGCTGCCTCTGCTGAGGCTCCTGCGCTATCCGCCGCACCTGCTCCTTATAGCTGGCAAGCTGCTGGTGCATACTAGGAGAGGAGGGAAGGAAAAAGTGATTAAACATCATGAAAGAAAAGAGGAGAGGAGAAATAAAAATGTAAAGGGTCAATCTCATTTGGGCGATTCTTTAGCAACTGCCCGTGATTTTTGAGTAGGTGACTGTCAGTGATGATCAATAGTGATTGGCAACTATTTGTGACTTTCTTTTTTGGCAGTTGCGAATCATATCGCTAACCTTTCCCAACTATGGTCGCAGACATGGCTGGAGACAGTCATGGATAGTTTCAGATTGTCTGAGACAGTCCGAGACTCTGCTGGCTGCACTCAGCAACAGTACATACAGACCAGGCTGACGATATTTGTGATTACAATGCTCAGTTGAAACAGTGGTGCTGAGGAAAAGACAGGAGGCTGTTGAGGTTCTCTTTGGGAGTAACGAAGATGGATAGGATCAGGAATGAGTACATCAGAGGGACAGCCCAGGTTAAGATGTTTGGAGACAAAGTCATAGAGGCCAGATGGAGATGGTTTGGACATGTACAGAAGGGGGGATAGTGAGTATATTGGTAGTAGGATGCTGAGGTTGGAACTGCCGGGCAGAAGGCCTAGAGGAAGACCAAAGAGAAGATTTATGGATGTGGTGAAGGAGGACATGAAGGTCGTTGGAGTAAGGGAAGAAGATGCAGAGGATAGGGTGTGAGATGAAGGGAGATGATTCGCTGTGGCGACCCCTGAAGGGAACAGCTGAAAGGAAAAGAAGGAGAATGCTAAGTTGAATATCTCTGATTGTCAGCAACTCGGTCTGAAACATTCTGCAAGTCCCCAACTATCTGTGATCGATTACAACGGCCTGGCGACAGGCACCGATTCGTAGATTATCGAGTGTAATCATCCAACATTTGTAAACAGGTTAAAAAAACAACACATTATTTTTTAGAACAGGTGGATCGCTCACTGACAATCACGGACACTCAAAGATGTGGTTGATAATATCAGTCGCAAGCCCCTCATGCTCGCTTCCGACAAGAGGAAGTGTGCAGGGAAAAGGAAAAGAAAAATTAATAGGCGATGTGAGATGAGACAAAACGAGAATGAAGGAGCTGAAAAAAGAAAGAGGAAAAAGAGACAGAGCAGAGAACAGAGTGAATAAAAATGCAATAATGAGAGAAAAACTTAAGGATGCACATTTTTATTTGCTCTCAACTCAACTTGAAGGTTTCAAATCAATGCCTTTTTATAAAATCTTACTATACACGGAGCAACACTTCAGCACTCATCCATTACACAAGTAGTTAAGCCAACCTTTGAGTTCATTTTTTCTTCCTGGGAAGCAAATCACTTACTATCTTGATCAAGAAAATCTCACAGTTAAACATGTTCCAGTCAAAGCGATGTGATCCAGTTGTCGTGCTGGAAAAAAAGAAACTGCTAATGCTTATACATTAGTGCTGATGGAGCTGATAAGCTGCCAGATTGGTGCTGAGGTTGAAGGAAATGTAAGATTTTAGAGGACAGACCCGATACAACGATCTCCAGTGAAAAATCAATAAAGCATGATACCATGGTGATGCCACTGAACCATGCTTCACAGTGCTTTTCATTTCTCTTTTCTCCACTATGCATGCTCTCTCTCTCTCTTTCTCTCTCGCTCGCTCTCACTCTCTCTCTCTCTCTCTCTCTCACACACACACACACACATACATACATACATACACATCACATTTCTGATGGCACCAAAAAAACATGCTCATCCCAAGATTGTAGCAATCTATCCATTCATTCATTTTTCTGAACTGCTTAATCATAATAAAGGCCACGGGGAGGCTGGCACCTGTCTCAGTCGACTCCGGGAGAGGACAGTGTGCATCCTGGACGATTCGGCAGTCCATCGCAGGTCAGAAATGTGCTGACAGCTATGCATGCTACTCTTGACAAAAGTCCGCAATTGTTCTTTTACAGCCTCAAACCATAGACAGTAAGAGAAATGGCCCGCCTTTGATAACCCAGTTAGCTGGACTGGGGGGACAGTGACTACCTGTTGAGAGTGGGGCTTGAACCCCCAACCTTGGGATCAGTGATCCAGCGCCTGACCACCCCTGCCCTCCTGTAGGAGTCTACCATACTGCCATTTGAGTAATTACAGAATAACAGCTAAAGTGGCATGATGACGTTGTGGTTAGCATGTCTGCTTCACAGCCAGAAGGTCCTGGGTTCAAGTCCCAGGCTTGGCAGGGATGTTTCTATGTGGGGGTTTTGCATGTTTTTCCTCAGGCTTGTTTGGGTTTTCTCTGAGAACTTTGGTTCCCTCCGACAGTCCTAGGTCTGAGTTTAAGCATGATTGTGTGTTGTTCAGGGTGCACCCAGTCTTCGCCAATTGTCAGCTGAGATAGGCTCCAGTCTCGATGCAACCCGAAGTAGGATTAAGCAGTTCAGTGCTAAAAAAACTGGAGTAATTCTAAGTGCACTGGCAACCAATGTGCAATTTTTTTTTATGAGTAATACAGTACAGCTCAGACTTTACTTATACTGGGCCTGTTTCCATCACAGCATGCTTATTATCTACATAATCCATAAGAAGCATTTACTAAAGGTAACAGTGGCACGTGTGCGAAGCCATGCAGCACTGCTTCAGAGAAAGGAAGAGAAATAATTCACATCTCTTTTAGGCCTCACACTGCTTTTCTTCCCCTCCATGCCCCCAATCGGCACTGTCTGCAGGTCAAACGTCATGAAAAGGGGAGATAGCACTGATGTTACCCAGCTCACGATCATGTGCTGTCGAGGTGTTGAAAAACTGCTAACCATGATGAACTATTTTAAAATGAATGAAAGGCAGATGCTTTTACTGGTATTTAGCATTAGCATTAATGACTCGTTTACTAAAAATGCACAAATGCTACCGGACATTTTAACAGAACAATACAATATGGAAAACAAAGCGATAACCATCATGTCTTCTACTAAAGAGGACAAAGGAAAGCTATCTGTACTTGCTACAGGAAATGATTTTCAGGAAATTAAGCCAGACACACCACACCGCAGTTAAGACCACACAGACAACACAAGGATTTACGATATGAAACCGAAGGTTACACAACGATGTATACACAATATTCACTTCCTCCATTACGCCCAACTCCCTCAATATTCCTTCTTGCTCACACTCTCTATTCTCTTTCTATTTCTGTTTCTATCTGTTCCTCCTCTCCACACCCCCCCCCAAAAAAAAACAAAAAACAAATAAACAAACAAACAAAAAACACACACATCCCTTTTAACCAAGAATAAAAATAACTTTTTTTTTGTGAAATGCAAATCAGGCCCAGTGTCTACAAGGCCTGGCAAGCAAATCACACAGGAATGTTGCATTAGCATAGAACTTGGCGTGTTGAAGGTATGCAGAAGGCCTAATTAGCGTGGCAAAGAGGAGGAACATTTCGGAGACTCGTCCGGGGTTTTCTCTCTGCAGTTGATTTCTGAGGTGACTGTATCCAGAATTGTTTATTTTACTTTAGAGAACATTCTGTTAATTTTTCAGCTTCATGATCATTTTAATATTAAAATGTTTTAAAATATTTTGTGAAAATTCACAATGAGTAGCTAAGTCCACTCAGCGAAATTACTTCACCAAATTGTCACCATAAAGTCGAACTCATACAACTGTACTGAATGTCTTTGATTGGTGAACTGTATCACTGAACCTGCGCCCCAGACCCGTTTCAGAAATGGTCTGTGGACAAAGTAAAGTATGAAAGACCAGAAAGATTATATTATATGAGCAGAGAAAGTGTAAATTTGTATTTCCTAATGTATGTATGTGACATATTTTGATACATAAACGTGTCCTTGCATACAATTGTAATTCACCGGTGTAAGTGGTTAACAATGTTCAGTTGAAATATCCCTTAATTTTAAAACATTTCTTCTTTCATTTTTGCAATTACCCAACAGTTCAGTTCATTTTCTGGAACCTGTTAATCCTAATTAGGGTCGCGAGAGGCTGGCACCCATCCCAGCCGACTCCGGGTGAGGGCAGAGTACACCCTGGACAGCTCGCCAGGCCATCGCAGGGCGGAAACACGCTGACGGCTTTGCAGCTACTCTTGTCGAAAGTCAGAAATGGTTCTTTTCCATGAACCTCTCACCATAGATCGTGAGAGACGTGGCCAGCCTTTGATAATCTAGTTAGCTGCATTGGGGGGAGAGTGACAACCTTCTGGAGAGTGGGACTCGAACCCCCAACCTTAGGACCACAAGGCCACCACTGCCCATATTATAAATTGAATTACAAATTATATATATATATATATATATATATATATAATTAAAAAAAAAGTGTTCATGAGGAAAATGCCAAAATTAGAAGCTTGACCGAACATGAGCTTGTCAAACAAAAAATTTTCCAAAAGAAGACAGATGATACAAACAAATACAGATAGAGCTACTCTTGTCGATAGTCAGCAATGGTTCTTTTACATGAACTTCTCACCACAGACAGTGAGCGACATGGCCGGACTTTGATAACCCAGTTTGCTGCACTGGGGGGACAGTGACAACCTTGTGGAGAGTGGGACTCAAACCCCCAACCTTAGGATCAGCGATCCTGTGTCCTGTTTTAAATAAACATTAATTCTGTAATAATAATGTAATGATTTTGGGGGCACCTGTGGCCTAATGGTTCAATTCATTCAATCGTTTTCTGAACCACTTATTCCTAATTAGGGTCACGGGGAGGTTGGCACTCATCCCAGCCGACTCCGGGCGAGGGCAGAGTACACCCTGGACAGCTCACCAGGTCATCGCAGGGTGGAAACATGCTGACGGCTATGGAGCTACCTCTACAAAAATCATCAATGGTTCTATCCTAAACCTATCGAGGGACTCAAACTTCTTGCTGTGAGACGAACATGCTAAACACTGCTCCACTATGCCACTTATTAGGGAAATTGTGATAAAAAATTTCTACACAATACTAAACTGAAGGCATGTCAACAGCTTCAACTATATTAAGGTAAAGGTGAAATCTGTTGGGATTTTTATACCCGAGCCATAGTGGCTCATCAGGCCGGTGCTTATCCCCGGTTTCCATACCGTGAAGCGACTAGGACTACAACTCCTCCTGGATGGGACGCTAGTTCATCACAGGTTACCTTCCCAGTATATTTTTACTGGTACCCATTTATACTGCTGGGTGAACAGAGGCACACTTGTGGTTAAGACCTTGCCTAGGGGTCTTAGCACAGTGAGGGTCTAACTGGGATTTGTACACACAACCTCCCGATCCTGAGCCCAGCACTATAACCACTACACCACCAGCCCCTATATTATATTAACTCATAGATTCATAAAATTTGGTGTGAATCAATGATTTTGACAGACTAATTGATTCATTTATTGAATAACTTATGTATACAGAAATACAACAGAAATAATTCATCCACAAAGTTGAAGGTACACAGTTTTTGTTGCATCTAACTATTTATTTACTATGTTATGAGTGTAAATAAATAATTAGATTCCACAAAAATTGTGTACATTCTTTTATAGGAGTTATGTACAAAAAATCATTATATACACGCACATGAATCAAACACAGTGGCTGGCTGTGCATTTGTTATCTGGGCCTTCAATGGGACCTAATGGACTTAATCCACCGCTTAATACCATCATCATGTCGCAATTATACAAACAATCAATAATATTCAAAACACTATATAACAAGGCGTGGCATTGCAGAGAAAGAGGCATTTCGGGCATTTCTACTGGTAACTCCGAGAATTACATAGCTTTCACCGACATTCCCTGGTGCAAGTTGCTGCTTTTCTGGGAAAAGTTTGCCTGCAAACGGATTTCTAAAAATGTCCGAAACCAAATCAATTTCTCCTTCTCCGTCAGCCATTGTCTCCATAAAAAATTCTATCTTAAATGGATTGTCGACAGATCACTACAGACTATTGACCTAGTTCTGCCCTGACCAACCAATCAGAGAATGGAAATTGCTCATGTTGCTGTAGGCCAGCTAGCTGGCCCTGGAAGGTGAATCTAAAATCTGATTGCTGAAAGAAACAGCCCCATTGCTAATATAGTTTAAGTGACATCAACCAGCACTGCTGATTCTGAAGGCACTGAGCAGATTCGATTCACATGGCAGCACATGGAAGCTGAAATCTGATTGGACCAAAAAAAAAGTAAAAAAAAAACAACATCCACATACACACTGAAAGCAGTGCAGCCAAGAGACACACTACAAAATAAGTGAATAGACTGTTGGAAATAAATTAATACAATTTAATGGAACAAATACTAGAATTTAAATTGTAAATGTAGGTCAGTGACTCTGATAGTGTTTAGGCCAGCAAAGACGGCCTTGCTGGCCCTGATGACCCACGACTGATGAAACATACATTAAAAAAAAAAGCTTGGTTAAGCATGAAAGTTTCAGGAAGATGGAAATTTGGGTCATTTTTAAAAAAAAAATATCAATATTGGCTCAACTGCCCATTTAAACTGTCCATATATATATATATATATATATATATATATATATATATATATGAGTCTGTAAGAACCAGGCTGGGCCATCCCACATTTTGTTAATTTCCCAAAATATATGTGTGTGTGTGTGTGTGTGTGTGTGTCCTCTTCGAGAACATGTCTGTATTCCTCTTAGAGAAGCAGGCTTCGATTTGACCTATATGCAGGAACATACATCAGACTCCCTCTGTCCCCGTCACAGGTGTAAATGTACCCTTTCTGTTCTACATCTCTCGAGAATACAAGAACAGCAACTAACTCATATAGTGGAGCTTGTGGAGCTTATTATAAATTCAGCATGACTTACATTTGACGCGGACACACACACACACACACTAAGATACTGATGGACTCCTAACATTTTGTAGATAACGCTGGCGCCATTACGTGATTAATCCAATCCTACTTCATACATCTACACAGTCACACAGAGTACATCAACCTGTTTAATAACGCCACTTTTTAATCAATGATTTCCACTTCATGCTGTAATCGCCAGCTAATGATAAAGTCTTGTCCTGTTTGCAGGAGGTTGATCCAAATACCTAAGAGCCCCTCTTCATCTGCAACAGGTCTGAAGTGCAGCAAGCTTAGACTCATCACACAATGTCGAGCAAATCCAATGAGCCAGATCAGTCTATAGTAGTAGTTACAGTTGAAGTGATCAAGGGCTGTACAGGGATCCATCACTTTCCACGGTGAATTGGGACCAAGATCCCCACGCGACCATCGAAATCCGCAAAGTAGGATCACCCCCCCATCCCTGACTGACGTACAGTAGGCCCTCGATATTCGCGGAGGCTCGGTTCCGGCCCATCCTGCGAATGAAGATAATCTGCGAGTTCTGTACCCGGATGTAAAACCTCATGTATCATATTACATGCACTTCTTAAACACATTCTATAGAGTCTTACTCATTAATACAGTATTAATGTAGTAAAATATAGTAATAATTAAGAAAAACCTTTTAATTTTATACTGTGATATTTATTAATAAAATATATAAACATTATACAACATACTTTATATCTATCTATCTATCTATCTATCTATAAAGTATACTGTGATATTTATTAATAAAATATATAAACATTATATTTATATATATATGAACACATATATATAATATATGAACACATATAAACATTATACAGCATATTTTATATCTATCGATCTATCTATCTATCTATAAACACACACACACATACATATATATATATATATATATATATATATATATATATATATACATACATACACACACATATACATACTACATACAGTATGTATGTTTTCATTTTGTATGTATAAAATATTATCCAGTTGACCTCTATGATGCCACTCTCTTCTGAAGAAATAAGACTTTCTCCTGAAGAAACGACAGTTTGCTCTGAAGTGCCTGAAGATAATCCTCTGAAGTGTTTTAAAGCTGTAGTATTAAAGTCTTTTTCAATTATTATTCCAGTACAATGTTTAAGTTAATGTTTATGATAAATGTTTAGAAGCCACGGAGCAGCTGAGCCACACCCCCTCAGCTTAAGTGGACAGTTAGTTAGAGAACACAGCCGTCAAAATCAAAGTCCCCCAAAAAGAACATAAAAGAACATGAAATGTAATAAATTGGATTAACAAAACAAAACGATAAACATGCTACACCACAGTACATAAAATCACACACACAAAAATTCTAAAAATTAACTTAGGTACTGTACTGGAACAATGATTGAAAAAGACTTTAATACAAGAGTGCTTTCAGACGTTTATTTATCTTCAGGCACTTCAGAGGAAACTGTCGTTTCTTTGGGAGAAAGTCTTATTTCTTCAGAAGAGACATCCAACATCATTACCTTTTCTAGCGCTTAGCCACAGAAGACACACAGCATTTGAGTGTCATCATAGAGATTAACTGGTAATTAAAACACATGAAAAAAAAAGAGGCTCATTGAAAACTTGTGTGTGAATTAGGAAAAGGGGGCGTTACATCATGTCAACCAATCAGCAGAAAGGAGGACATCCATTGCCATTGGCTGAATTTGAGTGACGTGTCAGCTGCTCGGCAGTCCGCGAATACTCAAACCGTGAGTGCAAACCCGCAAATAGTCAAGGGCCTACTGTATACGTACGTGTATATGTGTATATAACATCAATAAATACATATCCAATGCTATAAATGCTTATAATAACAATTAAACGTTGAAAAAATAGCATAAGATATAAATAAAATATAAATACAGATGCTCTCCAACTTACCAACATTCGTTTTGCAAACATCCAGAGATACAAAGCTGTCCAAGGTCGAAAGTGAAAGTGAAATGAAATTGAAGAACAAGTAGAAATAGAAATGGAATAAAATCTACAGAAAGATAGATAAATATAACTATGAAATATGATTAAACATTATCCTGAGGTACACTTAATACTCGGCTCCAGCAGAGGGGGGCGTGGCTGCGCACACACAGATGCAACAACCTATCCAGTTTTGATGGGAGATTTTGGGTTGTTTTTTGTTTTGTGTTGGTTTAGGGGTTGTTTTTTTTCTTTTTTTTTTTTTTTTTTGCATAACTGGTCTTGTTTTTGTGACATTTTCCTCCACCTTTCCACCTATTCTTCCTTAATTTCCAAATATGAACAGAAAGATTTATTGCTAAATAAGAAACCCATCATGTTTTCTCTCAAACCCTGAAAGGAATATTATTACTTTAGATACAACTCAATCAAATATGACTAAAACCTCTTACATACTTATAGGGCTTTTTTCACCCTTGTTGAGCATGTGCTGACATGAGATTTTTTTCTGTGAAATGAGTTGATGCTTTTTTTTTTTTTTTTTGCATTCCAACTCATGCTAGAAACCCAGAGCTCTGCTACAACTACTCAGCATGCACAACGTTTTGATTTTGTCTTCACCTAACAGGAAGTAGTGTGCAAAAGCTATGAGAGGTTTAAGAAATATCCTCTCTGTCTGTGTCTCACCATCCTCTGTGTGTGTGTGTGTGTGTGTGTGTGTGTGTGTGTGTGTGTGTGTCTGTGTGTGTGTGTGTGTGTGTGTGTGTGTGTGTGTGTGTGTGTGTGTGTGTGTGTGTGTGTGTGTGTGTGTGTGTGTGTCTGTGGGTGTGTGTGTCTCTGTGTGTGTGTGTGTGTGTGTGTGTGTGTGTGTGTGTGTGTGTGTGTGTGTGTGTGTGTGTGTGTGTGTGTCTGAGTCTGTATGTGAGTGTGTGTGTGTGTGTGTGTGTGTGTGTGTGTGTCTATGTGTCTCTGTGTGTGTGTGTGTGTGTGTGTGTGTGTGTGTGTGTCTCTGTCTGTCTGTCTGTGTGTGTGTGTGTGTGTGTGTGTGTGTGTGTGTGTGTGTGTGATGCATTGAAAAACTTGGTTTCAAGAATGAAACAGAATGTGAAATATTTTAAAATCGTACCCTCTGTGCAAACTCTATATACGAACATTTTGGTTTAACAGTTTACATAAAATATCAGTGTTCCATTCAAAACAGCAGTGCTCTTCTTTACAGGCAGTGCAATTTTTTTTATTCCTGAACAAATTTATCTCCAGCAAATCCATGAGCAGCTACCAAATGTACATTAACCATTTGGAGTCAACTCCAGACCTTTCATCTCCTTGGTACTGTATCTCATCAACTAACAATAAATCAGCCCACATGTCCATGAAACTGCTGATCAGACACTTGCCCAACTATGAACGTGGAAAATTGTATTTTTTTTAATTAAATAAAACTGTGTAATTCCAAAATTGTTCCACCATGAAAGCTCCGTTTTTACTTTTTAATTTCTTATCAACGCTGAAACCAGTCAATCACTTTTTAAGCGCTTTTACGTCAAATCCACGTTGATGGTGTACAGAGGCAAAAATACAACTGCTTCACTGTCCAAATACTTATGGAGCTCACTCTAAGCATAATCATCTGTTTCATACATACATTAGCTACCCTGATCACATTAAATGAACCTAATTTCCTGTTTTAATTACATAAATAGCTTTATTCCATTAAAATATGATTCATCAAGCAACTTGAAATTCAATAAACCATTCATTCATCCATTCCTTTTCTAAGTCGATTAATCCTAATTACGGTCATAGGGAGGTTGGCCCCCATCTGACCCAACTCTGAGAGTGGGTGGTGAACACCCTAAATAACTCACAAGACCATCGCAAGGCCTAAACGATTCAGATTTTATTTCTAAAATTAGACCAAGTTTGTGAAATTTAGATGAAGGAGGGGAAGGAAACAGTTCAATTCAATTTCTTCCACTCTTCAAAAAATAATGTTTTCAAACATTTTGAAATTCATTTATTCATTTTCTGAAACTGCCTTATCCTAATCAGGGTCACAGAGAGCCAAACCATGGCAGGGCCAACACTAGCACAGGGAAAGCATACAAACCCCACTCAGAAACATTCTCACTGAACCTGGGACTTAAACCCATCACTACACCACTGTGCCACCCATGGAGTCAAACATACTCAGCATTGAAATGATATGGGTGCTGAAGCACTTTGTGCTGCTGTGTCACAGCAAGTAAAGGCCTAGACATGTTGGCTCATTGAGGCTTCTCTGTGCAGAGTTCTTTTTGTACATATGGGTTTTCTCTAGGTACGGTAATTTCTTTTCAACGTCTATGCAGCTTTGGTCAACTTGGTGACTCTAAATTATGTATAGATGTGTTCATTTTGTTTTAGAGTGTGAATGGTTATTCATTTGTGTTCGCCCTGTGCTAGACTCTTTATAATGTACCATGTTGCTCAGTAAAATTCAGCCGGGATTGGCTCCATCATGTATATATATATATATATATATATACACACAGTATTATAGAAACGGGATGGATAGAGTAATACAATATAGAGAGAGTTATTGATGCTTGATTTGAAATTTAATGCTTCCCTTGGAATAAGAAACAATGATAACAAGCTTGTATTTCATTTTATTCTATTTTTGCTTCTATGCTGCTGTGTATATTTTATGTTTTGAACTATTATAACAAGTAAATTTCCCTGGTGCAAGAATAATAAAGTCTGATCTTATGTTTTTTTTTTTCTTGAAAGAAAATACAGTGGTACCTCACTTTACGAAATTAATCCGTTCCAGAGACTTTTTCGTAACCTGCATTTTTCGTAAATTGAACCACATTTTACATGTAAAACGTGTGATTCGTTCCAAGGCTCTCAATACTACCCCCTAAACCCTTTAAAAATTATAACAGCATACCTTTTAAGACCTTCTGCTTCAATATCGTGCCGATGGTAGATGGGTGAGGCCATATTCCTTTGTGTTATCACTCGAGCCCGTTTCTTCTTCTTCTCACTCGCACTGGAAAACACACACGTGTATGTGTGTGTGTGTGTGTGTGTGTGTCTGTGTGTGTGTGTGTGTGTGTGTGTGTGTGTGTGTGCCGTGCACGCGAGTGTTGACCATGTCTTCTTAGCAGAGTTATAATCTTACAAATGCTTATGGAAGGTTAAAAGCTTGAGTCAAGAAATAAAGCATAAAACAACAGTAACTCTGTCCTTAACACGAAAAGCATCATGGTGGATTCAGCTCTATAATAGGTAATGGGAGGTAGCTGCGTCATCACTCCTAGCCAATGCGATCCATGTCCAAGATGGCGTCAGATGGACCTATCCAAGATGGCGCTCGAGTGAAGGCGACATGAATGACAGCTCAGTTGTTAGCTAATGGGAGGCCAGCGAGGCGGGATGTTTGAACGTCATTGATGGGAGAGCAGCTCGTGCATTGTTTGAATGTTTGAATGGCGCGTTTTAATGTTTGAATGGTGCGTTTGAATTGTTAAGATGGCGCTTTCGTAACATGAACTTGTTTCGTATACAGAGACGAAAATTATAGGAAACTGCATTTCGTAACCTGCATTTTTTGTTTGGTGAGACGTTCGTAAAGTGAGGTCCCACCGTACTTTTGAATGAAAGAAATACATGAGAATCAAATACATTCCTGTCAAAATTAAGAAGAACCCAGATAACCTGTTCTTCCTTGAAAATCAACAAAACAATAACTTGACATACGAATAATAAAACTACAATTGTTGAATCAAATGGTCTACAATAGTAACACAGTTTTCATAACTGCCTGTCAGGCCACAGGCTAAAGTCCTAGACTGAACATTTCCTTACAAATCTGGTCACCACACTAGAAAAAAATTTGCATCAGAAAAGTGAATGTATTACATTATTGTGTCACATAGCAGCAGATTATTCATTCATTCAGTTTCTGAACCACTCAATCCTAAAACGGGTCACAGGAGGTAACATCTCATCTCCACTAAGTCTTGACAAAGGCAAGGTACACCCTGGACAGATTTCTAGGCCATCACAGAGCACCATATTATATTATATAATACTGTACATATTATATAATTATATCTGCAAATTTATTCTGTTTTATGTTCTTGCTTATTTCATTCATACTGTTTCCTAGACATAAATACTATTACCATATCATATCAATACTATTATATCGATACTACACCATCCTAGACTATTTATATTATTTATAATAGCTTATTTACTAAATATACAGTACTGTTTTGATTGATTGGTATTTCTGTTCTTCAAATCTGTTCAGAACCTCTGCCATTTATACTACCTGTGTCTTCAGTGGTTTATTTATTTATTTATTTATTTATGTCTTGTAAATTGCACCATAAATGTGTGTTTTGCTGCTATGGCAATCAAATTTTTACTCATCCATCCACCCATCCATCCATCCATCCATCCATCTAATCATTAGAGCATCCACACTTGATTAAGAATTACAACCTTTTAAAAAAAATACAAAATGAGTGTGAGATAAAGAATCTCCCTGCCTACATTTCACATAGTCCATACTTTCATACTATTTTGTTTCTAACAGGTGTCTAGAGGATCCAGGCGGTCCAAGAGACCCAGGAAATGCCTTCAACTGACATACTTGATCTTATTCAGCTTGGTTTGCTGTCCCATTGTATTAATTCTGCTCCCTCAGACCAGGCAATCAGGCATGAGAGTGAGTGGATGTATCGTGTGGTTCCATATGGCATCAGCAGCACATAGATAAACTGGCTTGTGTCTCTCCTCCACCGGAACCCCCACCCCTAACGAGGGTAACATTCACTGCCCCAACCCCCAACTAAACTCACATCAACTAATACCAGCCCTCTGCTCTGTATTTTTTTTTATAATGTATAATTCTAATCTATAATTCTAAAAATGTTCTCTGTCTTTTTAAGGAAATCACATTATGTTTGTTCTGTTTAATATCGTCATGACATTTGTCCTGACTTCATACTTTCTTGCTCCTTTTCTTTTTCTGTCTCTCTAAAGAATCATGGCCTTTTATAACAGTGCTATTCAACTGTATCCATTTCAGAAGGCAAGAAAAAGATAAAAATAAAAGAAGTAACACATAGTCCACAACTGCTAAAAATAAGGTACATAACATAGAGTTACATGACAATAATTTCACAGAGGATTATTACAGTCCACAAAGGTAGACAACAGGCCTTATCTGATTATCACAAAGTCCATAAACGTGAAACGCAACCAGCAGCCATCTGCTAATCACCCGAGTTAAACTACAAGCTCAGTTTACAGCCTCAGAGCAGGAAAGTGATTTCAGTTCCAATCACTTTGTGGAATACTGAGTTCTGTGGGGAACGTAGTACAATATGTTGAGTACTTGGTACTGATACAAAGAAATTAATTATGTAATACGGTCATGAAACAGACAAAATTATTTAACACAAAAACCGACTGATTGAAGAGCTAACTGTACGGCATGTCGGCTGGTGCTTTAAGCTGGCGTTACATGGTCAACTTACAACAATGATTTTTTTGCATGAATTGTTGCCAAGGATGGTTTCCTGAGCAAATTCAGGCTTGGAAATATGTTGCAAGTTTTTAAAATCCAAGTCAAAATTTTGCAACATATTGCCAAACCTGATGAACGAGCAATGCAATACAGACACTCCCCACTTTACATTCATTCGTTTTACGTATTTTTAGATTTTACATTTAAAAAAAAAAAAAATATATATATATATATATATATATATATATATATATATGTCAAATTTTGAGTTTAGCGTGCTCTCTGTAGTACGAGACGTACCTCCATAGTACGCTGACGTAATATGCTACTTACGTATGACCATGCTTCCATTGTTTACAAATGACAGACTGAACGTGCCCCTCCTTCTTCCCAGTTCACCGCGTGTTACCCTTGTTTTAAGACGTCGTCTCTGTGATCTTTGTGATTACACTGTTTTGCGGACTTTTGTAACCCTAAGCAAATATGGTTGGTCAGAAGCGTAAGCCTATTAGTGATAGTGGTAATCAGAAAAAGCAGTATGCCATCTCGTTAGAAACGAAGATGGCTATTATGAAGAAAATTAATGCTGGTGAAAAACATGCGACTGTTGCACGTTTCTTCCAAATGGCTCCGTTGACCATCGGAACCATTTACAAGCAGAAAGATCACATCACAGAGAATGTTAAAGGTTATATTTGATGAGTGAATTTGATTAAAATTTATCTATTTGAAATTATTTTGCTTGAATTTAATTTATTTTAAATGAATGTTGATATTATTTGATATATTTGATATCAACATTCATTTCAAATAAATTAAATACTTCACTGGAACATACAGTAACAACTTACGTTGTTTTTCACCTTACGTTCGGCCGTCCGGAACCTAACTAAAACGTAAGTCAGGGAGCGTCTGTACGACGAATAATTCAGGTGGTGATGCACAGGTCAACTTGTGATATCATGTAGTATGCTTGGCCATATAACAGCAGCATATGGCAGTATGATGACAATACTGAAATGTCCAAAGGAATATAAAATGTTCAAAGGTGAAAATTGCAAAATTGAAATGTGTAAAATTATTCTCAATGCTAAAATTAAAAAAAATAAATAAACAATGAACAAATTTTTTAAATGAATGATGTCATTTTGCCTCTGCTTATTAAACAAATGTAATAAGAATATTTAACGTGAGTGTATAGTCATTTATTTTCTATAGGTTTGCTGTTGAAATTTATAACCAGAATAAGCATCATGTGATTTCCTTAACTTTAGTCATTTCCTCAGAGCATGTACAGACTGATTACAATATGTTTTCAGTAGCTTTTAAAATTAATATTTCATGATAATGTTAAAAAAAGTAATAGTTTTATATATAGTCTAGTACAGTGCATGAAACATTTCTAGCCTTTCTGGAATATTATTGGTTGCCAGCATAAAAACACTGCAGCATAAGCAATATACTGTATTATTTATTGCAAATCATAAATATAGAGATCTAAATAGGAAAGCTATGATATGCAGTATGGTATGCACTGCCTTCTGAGTCTAATAGAATGACGAGCACTCAGTCCACAACATACCTCATCACTGACAATGTTAGGCAATATACAAATATGATAGAGAGGTCACATGATCAGTATGGGGGTAGAAAATAAGGAATGCTGTGTATGTCACATGACTCCCATAGGACAGGTAGGGGGGGAGGGAGTCTGCAGCAGTGCCCTCATTATGCCAAGCTGGAGCAGCCATGCATCGCCAGGGGAGTAATGTGCCTTCCTCTCTTCAGCTCAGAGGGGTCTCTCTCTCTGAAAGCTGTAGTAATGCTGTCCAGTAAATACCTCCAGCACAGGTTTTGTAAAAACTTCTTATTCCGTTGACCTATAACTTGAACATGACAGATCACTCTTATAGCGAATAAAACCCTTCTCTGGTAATCTTCAAAAAGGTTAAAAAGTCGCCAAAGAATCGAAGGAAGATACATTCCCCCATTAATTCTATATTTGCTGAATGTATTCAGTATGTTAGAAGGTTGGCCTGAATAAAGGTATGTATGCAATTCCTGCAATAACCTTTCTATTTTAGATTTCATGTGCAATGGGGAAACACAGTGGTGGAGTAGATAGCACAACTGCCTAACAGCGAGAAGGTCTTGGGTTCGAATCCCGAACTCGGCACAGGCGTTTCTGTGTAGAGTTTCCTCCCACAGTCCAAAGACATGCATATTAGGCTAATTGGTTATTACAAATTGCACCGAGGTGTGAGTGTAAACGGTATGTGTGTGTGTTGTCCCTGCAATGGACTGGTGAGCTGTCCAGGGAGTACCCAGCCTTCATCCAGAATCGGCTCTGATAGCCATCAGACTTCCTGTACAAACCGGAAAACATTTATTTTGCAAAGCACCACTATAATAAAAATGATCTTGGATTATTTAATTTTTGGGGCAGTGGTGGCCCAATGATAGGGTGCTGGTTTACTGATCTCAAGGTCATAGGTTCACACTTACTATCAACGTGTTATCACTGCTGTCCCCCCTGTGCAGATAACCAGGCTATCAAAGGCCGGACATGTGTCTCACTGTCTGCGGTAGCGGCATACAAAGAAGCCAGTGCTGACTTCCGTCAAGAGCTGTCAGCGTGTTTCTGTTCTGCTATGGCCAGTTGAGCTGTCCAGGGTGCACTCTTCTCTCAACCAGAGTCGGCTGAGACAGGCGCCAGCCTCCCTGTGAGCCTAATTAGGATTACGTGGTTCAGAATATGAATGAATGAATTAAAAATGCCCCGATTATTCATTTTTGATGCTACAAATCTCTTTTGTCTGTTGTGGTAGTCCTTACATGTTCAGTTCATTTTCTGTAACCGCTTAGTCCTAATTAGGGTCGCAGGGAGGCTGGTGCCCATCCCAGCCGACTCCGGGAGAGGGCAGTGTACACCCTGGACAGCTTGCCAGGCCATCACAGGGCGGGAACATGCTGACAGCTTTGCAGCCTACTCTTGTGCCCTTACATGTAAAACTCACAAATAAACCAAATGTTTCTTGACAGCTTTTCCTTGAAAGTTTCTTTTAATCAAGTTGAATTTGAAGAGTTCAACTTCATCCAATCTTTTCCAGGGCAGTGGTGGCTTAGTGGAATAGGGCACTGGATCGCTGATCCTAAGGTTGGGGGTTCGAGTCCCACTTTCACAGGGTTGTCACTATAATAACCTGCCGAGCTGTCCAGGGTGTACTCTGCCCTTGTCCAGAGTCGGCTGGGATGGGCGATAGCCTCCCCACGACGCTAATTAGGATAAAGTGGTTACAGAAAATGATGATAAACCATCTTTTTCCTCTTTTTATAAATTGAATTTGTAAAGCTTGTAGTGACTCTTTATTTAAAAATGAGTGATGTAATTGATCCAAAGTATCTGGACAGTTTCTTCGTGTGAGGCTTCTGAAAGAAACAAAGAGCCAGACTGATACGCTTCATGTTGTGTGTAATGTAAAATAGGTGTAAAATGTATTATATACTAAAACAGTTATCTCAGACACAGTAGATATCCCAGGGACTTCCATCTCAGGGACTATTCATATATTTCACCTAGAGAGGATAACCGTTATATTTACAAATGTTAGAAAAATACCATTGTTAAAAGAATACTGTATTTCTCAAATGTATACTGGAAACTTACAAGTCATACATGGTTTAAACAGAGCTGTGGGACTATGTGGTCAGCTTATCAATGTTTACACTGAAATGCACTTTTACAGAAAATAGGGAAAGAAAAGACTGATAATTAGTGCACTTGGATAGTTGAAAATCACAGTGCCAATCCCATTACTGGAATTGGAGCTCTATACACATGTAAATGTCGTAAAGCCATGAGCTCGATTTTGTTCTCGCAACCATGCTCACCTGCTCACATAGTCAATCCAATAAATAATGAAAATGGCAGGAAAATTTATATTGTATGGATGCAGGGTCACCGACAGCACCAAGTGCACTTCACAGAAAATTTAGTTATTTAGACAATAGTTTTTCTTCTCAAAGAGAAATAAGATTTGAAATACAGTTGAAAGACAGATGTAGTATATTATGGTTATTCCTTTACTGAAAATACCTTAAACAATGTAATAAGACCCCCCCCCCTTCCCCCGCCACTGTTTTTGATCATAAAATGATATGTTCAGTGCCTGTAAAAGTGAGTTTACACGGTATTTCAAGTCCCCCTGCCACTGGGGAATGTCTATAATATTCATCAGTAACAACACATTTGATTGTTCCGCCGTGCTTTAAAAAACAGGAAAATATTTTGCTGTGTTCTCTTGGTAAATGTCCATCAACCGATGAAGCATTAGAAACTGCTACAGCAAAACTATGGGATGCTCTGAATGAATGGAGCGATGAGCCAGATATGGACCTATCAGAAAGTGATGAGTATTTTCCACCTGATTTTCCTGCTCACTAACTTCATAAATTTAAGCACCTTCCTGGACATGTGCTTTTGTTCATGTTTGTGTTGATTGGTTCAACATGCCACGTGCTCAAGTTGACATTCGTGTTGATTGGCTCGATTTTACTTCCTGGAAAATATTTAAAGGAACAGCAAATGAAGGGAAAAGTAATGGGTATTTTTTTAAATTATGCTGTTTTCTGTTTATTTTCAGCTTTTGTGTAAGTAAATTGGTTGATACCACAAAATAAATAACACAAATACCAGTAAAACTCTTTTATTGTTCTGTTATTATTCATGTTTTCCACCTCAATGGTAATAAGAACTTACAGTTCCACTCCGCTGGTAACATTTTAATAAGTGCCCACCCACCCCAATTTCTTAAGCGCCCTGGGCACTTATCACGTCGAATACAGTAAATGTGAATGGAAATGCTCTGCTTTTAGGTTGTGCCTGAATATTTACATTATTCTGTCATATCATCAAAATCCTAAGACTTATGCAAACAATCACCTGTGATAATTGGCTAATGTTGGGTAGATAATTAAAACTAAAATTGGATCATTTAACCTGAAAACAGAGTTGGTGAAAGCACAGGCATGCTATACTCAAGTAGTACAGATATTTTTGTTTAAAAAGACTCTGATAGAAGTATTTGTATGGTTTCACTACTTCATTAAAACTACAGGATCTGAAATGTACTCAGAGTATAAAAGGAAAAAGTACTTCTTTGAAGGACATTTCTACAGACTGAATGAAAGGCTTCTGAGGAACTTCATTCATTCTTTTTCTGTAACCACTTAATCCTAATTAGGGTTGCGGGGAGGCTGGCACCCATCCCAGCTGACTCCAAGCAAGGGCAGAGTACACCCTGGACAGCTCGCTAGGCCATCACAGGGCGGAAACACGCTGACAGCTTTGCGGCTACTCTTGTGCCCTTACTTGACAGGTCATCGCAGGGCAGAAATATGTTGACGGCTTTGCAGCTACTCTTGTCGAAAGTCAGCAATGGTTCTTTTATATGAACCTCACACCATAGACAGTGAGAGTCATGGCTGACCTTTGATAACCCAGTTAGCTGCACTGGGGGGGGGGGGGGGGGGGGACAGTGAAAACCCATGGAGAGTGGGGCTTGAACCCCCAACCTTAGGATCAGTGATCCAGCACCTTTACCACCAGGCCACCACTGCCCCTTCTGAGAAACTTGTTAAATTAATCTCTCTCACTCTCTCTGTCTGTCTGTCTGTCTAACTCTCTCTCTCTCTCTCTCTCTCTCTCTCTCTCTGTCTCTGTCTCCCTCTCTATCTGTCTGTCCGTGTGTCTCTCTCTCTCTCTCTCTCTCTCCCTCTCTCTATGTCTGTCTCTTTCTGTCTGTCTCTCTCTCTCTGTGTCTGTCTGTCTGTTTCTCTCTCTCTCTCTCTCTCTCTCTCGCTCTCTCTCTCTCTGTGCACCCTGATACTCCGCGGCCCAAGATGCTATGCTCCTATGTACCATATTCACGTGTAGCTCTACTCAATCATGTGACCAAAACAATAATTTTTAGGAATATCCACTATCCTTTTTCATTCATTCATTCAATTTCAAAGCCACTGAATCCTAATAAGAACGTAATGGTCTATCGAGC
This sequence comes from Plotosus lineatus, assembly GCA_024760905.1. NCBI lineage: Eukaryota > Metazoa > Chordata > Actinopteri > Siluriformes > Plotosidae > Plotosus > Plotosus lineatus. The sequence continues at coordinate 41,321,959 of CM045736.1, read as the reverse complement.
TGTCCAGGGTTGTAGTCTGCCCTCGACCAGAGTCGGCTGAGATGGGTGCCAACTCAAACCCCCCCCCCCCCCTGACCTTAATTAAGATTAACGGTTAAGAAAATGAATGAAGGAATAAATAAATAAACTCAACTATGTAAATTTAAAATGGAAGGAGTAGTGAATGAGGATTTGTTTTATACTATAAACTGGGTGCATATGGATTCCTTGTCACTGCTCCACACTGTTTCTTAGCTGCCTACATAAACTTAGCTGGAGACGAAAAAACTTCCAAAAATCTTCCAGAACTTTCCACAGCCACAGGAAAAAGCAGAAGTTATCTACAGGAAGGTCTGTTGAAATTAGTGTATCATGGAATGCATTGTTTCAGAAGGAGCGGGGGTGTTACTTACTTCCTATTGTTCGGAAAGGCTTTTACCAAAAACTAAATATAAACATCAACCTTTCATCAGGATACCATGGATTATCATTGTGTGGGAACACCCAACAAGACTGGATGCGCTGGGATATTCACGAACCTCCCTGGTTAACTTCGTTATTCTCACCACATTTCATGGTGATCCTGAATATCCATTTTCTATGGAATGGGGAGCTCACTGAAGTCAACCTTGCCGATGAATAGATGAAAGGAAGCAGGTAAATATGAGGGAAAAGTTCACATCTGGTTGTAACAAGCAGGATGACATCTGAAATTCTCCAACAGATTGATGGCACCAAATCATTCAGTTACACAGTTTGCCATATCAGACAAACAGCGTGTGTGTAAAATAACTAATTATCATTGCTATCGTGTATATTTAATAATGTGCCACAGATAATGTGGTTAGAAAAAAAAAAAAATTTCCACCCTAGTTTAACACAGAGTACTACTGCATGCAGTGAAATTCTAGAAATCTCCAGCGTTAAACAAATGATTCTGAGGAAGACTCAGTGAAGTGATCCAGCCGATCAGATACCGTGGGTGTAAATCTCGGCCATGACTGAGAGATTCACTGACTTAGAAAATGACCTGTTGAACAGGAAAAAGTGCTAATCTCTGACTCAGGAGGCTTGGATCAGGTTCAATACAAAATACCTCCAAATATAATTCATCAAAAACCTATCAGCAACAACAGACTGACTCAATTTATAGCATGCTAGCTACTGATATCAATTCATTCTCCTTAGTGAGTCACTAAAAAAATTACCGACTTTTTGTTAAAAAAAAAAAAAACATGTCCATATTAGGCTGTTCTAATGATGGACAATATAAATAACCTGTTCTGCACATGGATGCTCATCTTCCCCTAAGCTTTGTATGTTACAGCAGGATAGACACAGTCACAGCTTTGCGACAGCATTGATGTTATGCTATGTACAGTGTAATCTAAGAGTTGAAATGATCATTTATGATTATTCAGTGGCAAGAAAAAGAAAACAAACCCTTTGGATTTACCTGCATTTAGGCATAATTTTATCTTGAAATGTTATGAGTAGGGCAGTGGTGGCCTGGTGGTAAGGTGCTGGATCACTGATCCCATGGTTGGAGGTTCAAGTACCATTCTCAACAGGTTGTCACTCTCCCGTCAGTCCAGCTAATTGGCCGGCCATGTCTCTCACTGTCTATGGTGTGAGGTGTGTGAGAAACCATTGCTGACTTTTGTCAAGGCTAGCTGCAAAGCCATCAACATGTTTCTGCCCTGCAATGGCCTGGCAAGCTGTCCAGGGTGTACTCTACTCTCGCCCAGAGTCAGCTGAACTGGGCGCCAGCCTCCCCGTGACCTTAATTATGAATAAGCCGTTCAGTAAAGTAAAGTGAATGAATGAATGAATGTTATGAGTACACTCAGGCTAATAAGTTCAACAATTCTGATCAGGCAGTGGTGGCCTGGTGGTAAAGGTGCTGGATCACTGATCCTAAGTTTGGGGGTTCAAGCCCCACTCTCCACAAGTTGTCACCCCCCCCACACACACACACACGCACACACACACACATGCACACACCTCCCCAGTGCAGCTAATTGGGTTATCAAAGGCCAGCCGTGTCTCTCACTGTCTATGGTGAGAGGCTATAAAAGAACCATTTCTGACTTTCAACAAGAGTAGCCGCAAAGCCGTCAGCATGTTTCTGCCCTGCGATGGTCTGGCGAGCTGTCCAGGTTGTACTCTGCCCTCGCCTGGAGTCGGCTGGAATGGGTGGCGCCAGCCTCCCCGTGACCCTAATTAGGATTAAGCGGTTACAGAAAATGAACGGATGAATATTCTGATAAGTGAAACATTTTGAGTTTGTAATTCACAAGAAACATCTGCTGATATGAACCATGCTTCACAAAAAGGTGTCTTAGAAGACCGAAGATGAAAAATTGTTAATTTGCTTAAAGCTGGAAGGGGTTATAAAGTAATCTTAAAAAGTTTAGATATTCATCAGTCCAAAGTTAAACAAATTGTCTTTAAATTGAGATGATTTATGACTGTGGCTAGTCTCTGTAAAGATGGGAACCCAGCCAAGATGACTTCAAAGGCTCAGCACAGAATCCTAAATGCTTGAGGGAATCATAGGAGCTGCCAAAAATCTCTGGATCTCGCTTCGTGAGTCCACTCCTATCACTTATTTACCAAACTGTTTACTCAAACTGCTAAGGTCGCAGAAAGCTGAGGCTATCTCAGCCAACACTGGGCAAAGGCAGGATACACCCTGAACAGCTCTCCAGACCATCATAGGGCAACAGGCACTGAAATTCCACCAAGTTATCAATACTGGATAATTTCTGGGTTGCTGTCCACCAGCAGAAGCTCAGTAAAGGTGGGTGATACAGCAGAACAATCATAAACACTCACTCGTTGGTCGAACCTCTTAATCCTACTAGGGTCACCAGGATACTGCAGCCTATAGCAGCCAAGACTGGGCGAAGCTGCTGAACAGTTTGCTAGAACACTGTGCAGCAATCCTAAAAGTATAAGGAAATTACACCAGAATGGCCTGAAAAAGAAAATTCTATCAGAGATGCTGTTCACAACAAACATGCTACGGCTGAGCTGAAGCAGCTCTGCGGAGAAAAAAGATCCAGAATTCCTCCTTGGTGTCACACAGGGCTGATCCAAAGTTACTGAATGCATTGGTTTCGATGTTATTGCTACCAAAAGGAGGTTTGACCAGTTAAATCCAAGGGTGCAATCGCTCGCACTTTCCACCAACATTATGCATGTTTAATCGGCGTGTTCAATAAAGGCATGAAAGACTATAATTGTTCCTGTGTTGTTAATTAAAATAAATTGTGCTTAGATCAAGATCAGAGGATATTTTAAGAAAAATGTATGCATTAAAACAGGCAATTCCATAGGATTCACTTATATTTCTTGCCACTGTAAACAAAACAACCCGCAATCTGATTAGATGGTGCTCCTGAAATAAAGATTTAAACTTAAAAGACCGCAATCACAATTAAAAGCAGGAGAATGAGTGGAAGAGAAAGAAGACGAGAAGGTGAGTGTGAGTCAAAGCAAGAGTGAGAATGATCAGAGTTCAGCTTTTACAGAGCCATCCACTTGAGTGGCCACTTGGCTCTGTCAATAGCACAACTCATTACTCTTCCCTTTAAACAGTGTCAGTGACACAAAAGCTTTAGTCGGCCAAGGCTTCAGTTAGCAAAACCCTATGAAAACATTCAGCCTAAAACACATGCCTGCCTTTAGCAGAAGCATCATGATGTATATTCATGAGGTATATGTACTGCATTTGGATGTAGGTGGATGGCAGCCTTCCTGTAACCCATGAATTTCTATCTCCAAAAGAGCACAATGGAATTGTGTGGTGCAGTGAGAGAGGAAGAAATGTAGAAAGAGACAGATGGAGTGTGTGAGCAGTGGTAGCAAAAGCAGAGCTTCAGTAAGTGGGTACCAGCCTCCCAAGACAATGCTGTCCATATGGTCTGGCAGTGCTTTTACACACCTCAACCGTCAGAAACCAGCAGACCCCAGCAGAGGCTGCAACCTGACACTCAGAATGAAAATACATCCGACTAGCTATAATTATGCTTGCTAAGCATACTGTACAATATATGCACCATGCTATAAAGACACAAACGTAGTGAAATAGGAATAGAAACCGCTTCGAATGCATAACAGCTTAAAATAATCTTAAATCTTATTTGCTTCCACTTGGCCTGGGGTCACATCACAGAGCCAGCAGCATAAGCAGTGAAGTCCAGATGTTCTTCTTCATAGCCACTTATTCCAGCTCTTGCAGCGTGACACTAAGACCTACTTCCCAGACCAGCCGAGAGACATAGACCCTCCACCATGTGCTATATCAACCAAGGTCTCTCTTCCTGGTTGGACATGCCCAAAACACCACACCAGGGAGGCGCTCAGGAGTCATTCTAATCAGATGACTGAGCCAACTCTGTGTGAGAGGACCAGTGGGTGTACTCCTCCGAGATGGCCAAGCTTCTCACCTTATCTCTAATGGAGAGTCGTGCCACCCTGGAAAGGAAGATCATGATCCGCCTGTTAATCTCCCGTTCCATATATGTGAGGCACTCCACCGAATGTAGGCGCTTGTCGCAAGTGACGTATGGTGCTTGTGAGACAAAGCGCGGCTTATCTGGACTTTCGATCTTTCAAGTGAGCAAGTGAAGGTTGAGTACTAAACAAGTATTCAACGCACACTTGCTCACTTGAAATATCGGAAGTCCGAATAAGGCGAGCTTAGTCTCACAAGCACCATACGCCATTTGTGACAAGCAGCTACATTCGGTGGAGCGCCTCACATATATTCATGTAACAATTCATTCGATTCATTCATTTTCTGAAACCGCGCAATCCTCATTAGGGTCGTAGGGAGGCTGGTGCCCATCCAGCCAACTCTGGGCGAGGGCAGAGTATGCTCTGGACAGCTCGCCAGGCCATCGCAGGGCAGTAACATGCTGACGGTGATGTAGGTACTCTGGTTCAGAGTTAGCAATGGTTCTTTTACATGAACCTCTCACCATAGACAGAGAGACACATGGCTGGCCTTTGATAACCCAGTTAGCTGCACTGGGGGTACAGTGACAACTCATGAAGAGTAGGGCCTGAATCCCTGACATTGGGATCAGCGATCCTGCACCTCACCAACAGGCCACCACTGCCTCCATATAATAATAATAAAAGAAAAAAAGTCAACCCAAATGTAGTGTACTGTATATAAAATAAAAATTAACTCAGTAAATGATTGCGTATTTGGTGGCACTATGATTCAGTGATTAGCACCATCATCTCACAGCATTGCTTGATATACCTCAACCCCCAGAAACGGCAGATCCCAACCTGACACTCAGAATGAAAACAAACTCTACTGGCTAGAATGATGCACTCTAATCTCAGCCATGGTCTCCAAATGTTTTGTGGGTTTCCTCCAGCAGTCCAAAAATATGAACCTTTGGTCAACGGGTGGACGGCTCGGTGATGTAGTGGTTAGCACATCTGCCCATGTGTTGAGTTTCTGTGTGGAGTTGGTATGTTCTCCTTGTGCTTGCATGAGTTTCCTCTGCGTACTCTGTTTTCCTCCCACAGTCTAAAGACATGCACGTTAGGCTAAGTAGGTA
>CM045736.1:41171395-41311395 GCA_024760905.1 Plotosus lineatus | reverse complement strand
CATGTCATACAGTACTGTATATTCCAGCTAGTTCGACTCATTTCATTTCAACTTCTTTTCATTCTCACTTGAACGTGTATGCTTTAAAGTATGAATCTTATCTGAGCGATATAATAAGCACCGGGCTTGAGAGACAGCAACTTTGCAAAGCTTTCTAGAATTACAAAATGGGCTCAAAGCCCAGAACGTCCAGCTTTTAGTCTAGCTCATGACGCATGACTGTGCTTAAGTAAAATGACACCATCTGGAAGGAAAAAAAGAGACATGAAGGAACAAACACTGCCTTACACACGTGGTTATATTACAGTGGTACCTCACCTTACGATAGTCCCAGAATACGAAAAATCCAGTTTATGGAAAACATTTTCCTAAATTTTTTGTGTCTGTATACGAAACAAGTCCTCCTTACGAAATGCGCCATTCAAACATTCAAACGCGACATTCATACAATGCATGAATTGATCTCCCACTGACTACATGTCCCAACATCCTGTCCCGCTGGCCTCCTATTGGCGAGGAGGGATGACGCAGCTCCCTCCCATTGGCTATTATAGAACTGGATCTCCCATAATGCTTTTTTTGTGTAAAGGACAGAGGTACTAGCTTTTAACCTTCCATAAACATTTGTAAGATTATAACTCTGCTATGAAGACATGGTCAACACACACGGCGTACGCACGCACGCGCGCACGCACACACACACATGCACACACACACACACACACACACACACACACACACACACACACACACACACACACACACACACACACACGCACGCACACACACGCGCACACACGCGCACACACACACACTCACGCACACACTCACGCACAAAATCACGCATACACTCACACACAACATCACGCACACACACGCACACACACACACACGTGTGATTTATGGTGCGAGTGAAAAGAAGAAGTGAGCTCATGGCATGCGGTTGAGTGATATCACAAAGAAATATGGCCAAACCCGTCTACCATCGCTACGATATTGAAGCAGAAGGAGGTCTTAAAAGGTATGCTTTTATAATTTTTAAAGGATTTAGGGGATAGTATTGGGAGCCTTGGAACAAATCACACGTTTTACATGTAAAATGCAGTTCAATTTAAGAAAAATCAAGGTGAAGAAAACGGCTCTGGAATGGATTAATTTCGTAAGGTGAGGTACCACTGTACTTTAAGGCACAATACATGGACTCAAATTCACTTCGTGGAAACGTACTCTAACTCTAAACATCATTCATTCATTCGTTTTCTGAACTGCTTAACCCTAATTGGGGGTCACAGGGAGGCTGGCGCTCATCTCAACCAACTCTGGGTGAGGGCAGAGGACACCCTGGACAGCTCGCCAGGCCATCACAGAGCAGAAACACGAGACGAAAGTTAGCAATGGTTCTTTTACATGAACCTCACACCATAGACAGTGAGAGACATGGCCGGCCTTTGATAAACCAGTTAGCTGCACTGTGGAGGGCGGTGATAACCCGTTGAGAGCGGGGCTTGAACCCCCAACCTTAGGATCAGTGATCCAGCACCTTTACCACCAGGCCACAGATGCCCGATAACCATAATTACTACTTGCCTTACCCTAACCCTTAACTTTATCTGAACAACCCTAATATTAAAAGATGCCTTCACCTTAAATTTTAATGATTATATTATGAGAACTTGCATGTTGTCCCTATATGGAAGGCAGGTCTCTATTATGTGGCTGTACATCAAAACCAAAATGTGATTACTATAGACCACACACTTGTGCGCACACACAAACACACACACACACACACACACACACACACACACACACACACACACACACACACATACATATCCACCATTAGACAGAAAGAGGAAGTGTGTGAAGCAGCAGGTGCTGCTACCACACTTCACTGCTTAACTGTTTCACTGACTGAAGTCTTTGCTAATTAAAATCATTTCTTCAAGTGTGTTAATATATGTCATTTACTGTATCGCGTCTAATACTTAGTAGTCGATATGTGAGCAGTTCCATAATATCATGCGTAATCAGCCAATCTGCATGTGTATTTTCTACTTTTATCTCGTTTGTAAGTTCTTCCCAAAGTTTAAAAGTACTTGTCACATCGACATTGCACCCATTTATCAAATTCCTTAGTACTATAGATACAAATAATATAAAGATTTATGTTCTGCCCTGAAGGTGGAGCACAGTTGGATTTTTATCAATTGTCTTGTTAGTTTAATTACAGGGGTCCCTCGCTAGGTCATGCTTCAATTCATGCGGCTTCAGTGCATCACGGCTTTTAAAAATATATATATTTATCGAATTAAAAAATAAGGAAATTAAGGAAGAACAGGGGAAAAAGTTCAGGAAAATGCCACAAAACAAGGCCAATTATGCAAAAAACAAACAAAAAAACCCCCAAAACAAACCTAAAACAAAAAACAACCCAAAACCTCTCATCAAAACTACTTACATTTTTATGTGAGGTGCGCATTTGTGTGCGCGCACATCTGTATGTGTGTGTATTAATATTTTATTTACTTTATTTATCTTATGCATTATTTTTGATGTTAATTGTTATTATAAGCATTTATAGCATTGAATATGTATTTATTGATATTATATACACATATACTAGTACATGTACAGTAGGCCCTTGACTATTCGCGGTTTTGCACTCGTGCCCCCGCATGTTCGCAGATTGCCGAGTAACTATCACGTGATTCAAATTTAGCCAATGGCTGTTCTTCCTCCTGCTGATTGGTTGAGATGATGTATAGACCCCTTTTTTCTCTTTTACGCACAAGTTGTCAATCTGCATTTTTTAGTGTGTTTTAATTACTAGTTAAGCTCTATGATGCCACTCAAACGCCAGCTAAGCGCCAGAAAAAGGCAATGACGTTGTGCTGTAACATGTTTATCCTTTTGTTTTGTTTATCCAATTTATTACACTTCAAGTTCTTTTATGTTCTTTTTGTTATGGTCTGTGTTTTGGGGGACTTTGATTTTGGCGGCCGTGCCTCTAACTTTGTTTTCTCTCCGCTCCAGCTGAGGAGTGTGGCTGAGCTGTTCGGGCTGATTGCAGTAGCTCACACCTGAATTCACTCCTGTCATCTACTCCCAATAAACACAAACCGCACGCTCACCTCTGCCCCAGAAGATTGTCTTGCATCATGTCCCTGCTTCCTTGTGTTCTCTCTGGCTCCTGGTTCCAGTGTTTAATGTTTGTGTTTCTCTTTGTCACCAGTACTGCAGAAAAAGTATGGCGCTCTGCTTAAGTGCTTCCCCTTTGAAAATAAATCCATTCTACCATTTAACACTGCCTCCTGCATTTAATTATGTCATTACATCACACTTTTATGTTCTTTATATATATATATATATATATATATATATATATATATATATAGTGAGAGAGAGAGAGTGAGAGACAGTTCACGCTGGCTGATCCCCGCTCTCTCGGCCTAGGTCCTTTCCACGGTGGCTCAGCTGGCTGAGACGGCTATGGTGGTTCCTAGACTGACAGAAACACGCTGACGGCTTTGCAGCCTACTCTTTACAAAAGTCAGCAATGGTTCTTTTACATGTCTCTCACTATGCATGGCCTGACATAGCGAGACATGGCCTGCCTTTGATAACCCAGTTAGCTGGACAACAGGCACAACCCTGTGGGGACTCAAACACCCAACCTTAAACTCTGCGATCCTACGCCCTAACCACTAGACCACCACTGCCCGCATATATATATATATGTGTGTGTGTATATATATATATATATATATATATATATATATATATATATCTGTCTTCCTTTCGGCTTTTTCCCTTTTACTCGGAAGTCGCCACAGCGAATCATCTGATTCACACGTTTGATTTGGCAGAGGTTTTTACGTCGGATGCCCTTCCTGTCACAACCCTTTTTAGCAAGGGACAGAAACACGCTGACGACTTTGCAGCTACTCTTTATGAAAGTCAGCAATGGTTCTTTTACATGCCTCTCACCATAGACAGTGACAGACATGGCCCGCCTTTGATAACCCAGTTAGCCGCACTGGGGGATATATATATATTTTACCGCATGTAATATTATATATAGGGTTTTACTTCCGGATGATCATTTGCACATGTAATGTGATACATAGGGTTTTACTTCCGGATACAGAACTCACGGATTATCTTGATTCGCGGGATGGGCCAGAACCAAACCCCCGTGAATAACGGAGGCCTACTGTACGTATATGTCAGTCAGGGGGTGTGTTCAGGGGGATTGATCCTACTTAGTGGCATTCGGTGGTCACAGGGGGTTTTCGGTCCCAATTAACCGCGGAAAGTGAGGGATCCCTGTATCTGTTTAACAATTTGTGTTCCAAGATCATCAGTCCTCAAATGTATATAATCCCATCATGCACCTCTGCATTCCGAGACCCAAAATTAAAACTTTAAAACATCTCTACACTCCATGAAGTGACAATGTGTGCATTCAGCTCAGTTCTTTCAGTCATTTAAAAGAAGTTGGCGTGTTTTTCCACCATAGAAGAAAAAGTTGTGATAAACATTGTTATTTATGAGAGCTTTTTCAGCATCTGTCAATGACTCATCTTATTGTTTGGCCGACAGCCTTTGTATACGGGGGTGACGCCGAATCATGTGATCATGTCAAGTGCCTATTGTAATCCATCTATATTCAGTTTTAGCAGTAGCCTGAACTGCACTGCTCCTTAAAGGAGTTGTGTCATGATTAGTATCCAAATTCAGTTGCCAAAATATTAGCATTTCAATTTGTAAATGAAATGGTAATAAACATGTGGATGATTTTCCAATTCTATTCCTGTTATGGTAGCTTCTTTCTTCAAACAACTATAATAACACGGTTTTAACACCTTTAATAATATTTTACCAAAACCCACCACAGAGCTTTTACATTGAAACTTTCAGAAAGGAAAATCCTGCTTCCTCCAAGCACCCAAGATATCTAGGTTAAAGTTTTAATGAACTGAAGATGCTATAGTAGAACCTTTATGTTTAGTTATTGAACATTTTGATGGATTGTATTTTAAATGCTTTTCATGGTCAAAACACCAAAAAAAAAAAGTACTGTACTTCCTTTATGTTTAATAAGTGATTCATCTCAGACAGGCTAGCAGCAGATCTGAAACCTGTTCAAAACCATATTGGGGGTGATGTAAGAACACACCCTGAATAGGCGAACACTGCAGGAGACCATGCACACACATTAACATGAAGCAGGAAATGTTTACTGCTTTACTATTACAGGACTACCATTTGAAGTCCATGTTCTGGTCAAGTGCTGGTGCACCAGACAAAAAGATATTGAACGTTCTATATTGTAGGATTATGGCCCACACACACCACCCATTTAGACTGTGTACAGTACTATCATTGCCATATAAAAAAAAAAATATATATATATATATATATTTTTTTTCCATCTAAAAATGTTTATTTGGTTTCAAGGTTATATGTTCTGAGAACTGCTGAGGAAAAAAAGTTAGGTTTTGCTATAGCACTGAACATTTTCTGACACTGATTTTTTTGAGTATCTTCACTGAATAAGAAGAGAGGCGAATCTTAAAGGGAATCCTCAAAGATCAAACAATATTCCAAGAATTGCATAATCAATTCAATATGCCAGGCCTTGACACCCACTGTGCATCCTGTCCACCATCAGCAAAATGACAGCACAACTCTCCAGAATGGTGAACGGTTCTCTCCAGCTAACAAAATAATGTTCTCAAGATGCCAAGGTTGGAATTTAATTTTGCACTTACAGAAAGCCATAGAATTGGGGCAGTGGTGGCCTGGTGGTAAAAGGTGCTGGATTATTGGTCCTAAGGTTGGGGGTTCAAGCTCCACTCTCCACGGGTTGTCACCGTCCCCCCCCCCACCTATGTGTAGTTAACTGGGTTATCAAATGCCGCCATGTCTCTAACTGTCTATGGTGAGATCTTCATGAAAAATATCCATTGCTGACTTTTGACAAGAGTAGCTGCATAGCCGTCAGTGTGTTTCTGCCCTGCGATGGCCTGGCGAGCTGTCTAGGGTGTACTCTGTCCTCACCCGGAGTCAGCTGGGATGGGGTCCAGCCTCCCCATAACCCTAATTAGGATTAAGCGGTTATAGAAAATGAACGAACAATGAGAAAGCCATAGAATGTTCCAATAGTCTTCCTGCAACTACAGGATTTTAAAATCTGTACATGGGCAGCGGTGGCCCAGTGGCAGGGGACTGGATTACTGATCCCACAGTCCGGGGTTCAAGCCACAGTATCAACGAGTTGTCACTGCTGTTCCCCCAGTACAGCTAACTGGGTTATCAGGAAGGCCATGTCTCTCACTGTCAGTGGTTAGATCCATGTAAAAGCATTTGAAAAATTGCTGACATTCACAAAGAGTAGGCTGTACAGCCGTCAGCATATTTCTGCCCTGCGAGTTGTCCAGGGTGTACTGACCTCGCCTAGAGTAGGCTGAGTAGGGCACCACCCTCCCCGAGACCATAATTAGGATTAAGCAATTCCAAAAAGGAATGAACTGCAATATATAATTTTGTTGAGTGTAATATTACAGTTGTCATTTCAGTCATTTTAATGCAGCAATACCAAAATATATGAAAACCACATACAGGATGCATGCACTTACGAGTTACTTTTTTTTTCATTATTATTTTTAACAAAATCATGTCAGCATGACCCAACACATTGCATGGAAATCCTCCAGCACAAGACAGTCTCCTGCAGCACAATATCTTATGCTGTCTGAATTTACAAGTTCAAGTTCTTATTCCTCACATATGAATAAAAAATTTGACTTGCCAAAGCAGACAGCATGTGATACTCTGCTGCAGGAAAACGTCTAGTGCTGAAAGATTTCTGCATGTATTTCTTCTACTCCGTGACTTTGCGTGAAAAGGTTTTAACTTCTTTATCCTCTATAACTGACGTGTATGCAGTTACCTTTCAGTATAACTGCTATATAAGAGCCTGGATTTACAAACGATATTATGGAGTATTTATAGTATAATCATAGGACTGAGTAGTACTGTGTATAATACTGTACTCATATTGAGACATAAAGTAGGCAAATTGTATTGATTAGCATACACTTATAGTTAAGCGTCATTAATGTTGTCTGAGAGTAAGGCAGCAAAAACAAACAAAAAAAGGAGCTGAAAGGTTTCATTTTTTTTTGTATCTTTTAAAGCTTAGATTTAGGTGCTCTCTCTCTCTCTCTCTCTCTCTCTCTCTCTGTGTGTGTGTGTGTGTGTGTGTGTGTGTGTGTGTGTGTGTGTGTACTGTTACAATAGATAACTAACTGCAGGAACAGATGGAATTGCATCTTTTCTTGCTGTGAAGAAACATGGGTCTTACATTCACACACACACACACACACACACACACACACACACACACACACACACACACACACACACACACCTCCAAGCAACACATTTACAAATAGGGGTTTTATTGGCATGTTTATGCATTAATAAACACTTTTTAGCAGTCATTAATAAGACAATTATTATTAATAAGAACATGTTCAACATTTTCCATGAGAATGCTTGAGTAACCCAAACAAAAATATTGAACAGCATGTACTTCTTTAAACCCATTACTGCATTCGATTTCCTGTTTACATGGAAATCGTGAGGTTTTAATGATTTCGTTTTCGACTGAACTACAATACGTTGCTGCCATGACAGATAAAAAAATTGAATTACTGTAGTAACCTGTTTTTAACATGGACATTTATTTATAATGATAAGACATTTTTTTCCTATTTGTAATAATATACAGGGATCCCTCACTTTCCGCAGATAATTGGGACCGAGATCCCCACGCGGCCATCGAAATCCGCGAAGTGGATCACCCCTCCACACTCACATATATGCACATGTATATGTGTGTGTATATAATATCAATAAAATATATATTCAATGTTATAAATGCTTATACTAACAATTAAACATTTAAAAAATAACATAAGATGTAAATAAAATATAAATACACACACATACAGATGGAACTGCATGAGAAGAAGAGGACACGCATACATACACGCGCACACATGCCCACAGATGCTGGTGCACACACAGATGCAACTCTCTGTAGTACGAGACGTACCTACGTAGTACGCTGACGTAATGACGCAATGACGTCATGACGCTGCATCCATTGTTTATGAACAACAGACTGAACGTGCCCCTGCTTCTTCCCAGTTCACTGCGTGTTACCCTTGTGTTAAGACGTCGTCTCTGTGATCTTTGTATATACACAGTTTTGCGGACTTTTGTAACCCTAAGCAAATATGGTTGGTCAGAAGCGTAAGCCTACTAGCATGGGTGCAAGTTTTCCATCATATGCCAGAATTTCTGGTTTTCCAAAGACTGAATTAACTATCTGCTCGGATTGGCTCAATCTACCATGCATACTCAGGGAAGCAAAGAGAGTTGTAAAATGAATGAAAACCCAAATCCAGAAAAGAAAGAGAACTCTCCGCTCAGCTGGTGATTCACATCAGTGCAGGCTGAGTACTAAACGAGTATTCGACGGCGCCCTTGCTCACTTGAAAGACCAGAAGTCCGGATAACCCACGCTTTGTCTAAAGCACAAGCAAATGAACTACTTTTGGTGGAGCGCCTCACATATTGTAAATGTTGATTGACTGTTTTAAGCTTCCTGTAAAGTGACTCGGCTCAGCATCATATAAAGTGACCATCCATCGACCATCAGAACCATTTACAAGCAGAAAAATCGCATCATAGAACATGTTAAAGGTTTTATACTGTATTTGATATTTGATGAGTGAATTTGATTAAAATTTATCTATTTGAAATTATTTTGCTTGAATTTAATTTATTTGAAATTAATTTTGATATTATTTGATATATTTGATATTATTTTACAATGTTATGTTTGTATTAATTTATTTAGGGGTGTTTTATGAGATACGGTAATGGTATTTATGGATGTATAGTACAGTATGAATGTCATATGTCACTGGAACATACAGTAACAACTTACTTTTTTTTTCAATTTATGTGCGGCCATCCGGAACCGAACAAAAACGTAAGTTGGGGAGCGTCTGTAAGTCGTTACAGGACATTCTTTATAGGGGAACGTATGCTTAAACCTTGTATATGTAACCTATACGAGTTTGTACTGTATACAATCTCTTTCTCTCTCTCTCTCTCTCTCTCTCTCTAATCATCACATTATCAATATCATTATGTTCCGTGTTTAAACTCCTGGTTCCTCTCAAGCACAGCACATCGGATCCGATCAGATTTACAGAGCGTTTCACTCTTATCCAGTTCATTATAATATGGGAGTCAATTTGTTTCTTCTTTGAAAGTTTTGGCAGGAGTTCAGAAATGTATGGTTTCTGTGTCAGCAGACTGTGTCAGCCACGCCCTCCCTCTGCCGGACCCTAGTATTAAGTGTACCTCAGGATAATGTTTAATCATATTTCATACTTATACAGTCAGCCCCCAATTTATGAAGACCCCTTTGTACAAAATCCCGGGATTACAAAAAACATTTTCTTGAGTTTCCATTCCTGAAATACGAAACAACCCCCTCTTACGAAAGAATTTCAAAATTTAAACGCACCAATCAAAATTTCACACGATGCACGAGTCGCTCTCTCATTGGCTGTCTCTCAACATCCCGCCAGCTCCCCAGATAGAGAAGAACGAAGCTTCACTCTTTAGTTTAGTTTTTTAAATTGTTTTAATTCAGTAAATGTTCAATAAATGTGGCCGCATTTGAGCTCATCTGGAATTCTGATCCCTTAAGGAATCAAATTAAAGTTGAGTTTGTCAAGCAGAGAATGCGCTTTCAATTCACGTCTTGTGGCCGTGGCCCACAGTGCACGCACGAGAGAAAGAGATAGAGAAAGAGAGCGAAAGCGAGAGTGAGAGCGAGAGCGAGAGCGAGAGAGAGAGAGAGAGAATAACACTTTAGGTTTTAGTTTAGTTTTTTTTAAGTTGTTTTAATTCAGTAAATGGTCAAGCAGGGAATGCACTTTGAATTCATGTCTTGTGGGCGTGGCGTGCAGCGCGCACCCGCGCGTGCCAGAGAGAGAGAGAGAGAGAGAGAGCGAGAGAGAGAGAGAGAGAGAGAGAGAGAGAAGGAATAACTTTAGTTTTTTTAAGTTGTTTAATTCAGTAAATGCTTCATAAATGTGGGCACATTTGAGCTTATCTGGTATCCTGATCCCTCAAGGAATCAAATTAAAGTTGAGTTCGTCAAGCAGGGAATGCGCTTTGAATTCCACGTCCTGTGGGCGTGGCCCGCAGCACGCACGCGAGAGAAGGATATATATATATATATATATGTATATATATATATATATATATATATATATATATATATATAGAGAGAGAGAGAGAGAGAGAGAGAGAGAGAGAGGTGTGGGTGTGTGTATGTGTGTGTTAATTAAAATGTTTAATAATGGTTTAATTAATAAATATGTTAATAAAATGGTTTAATGGTTTAATAAATAAATTTCTTGTACTTTTAACACATATTTCATACAAAATTGGTGTACTTTTATAATTTTTAAAGGGTTTATGGGGTTTATCCAGTCCAAGGACTGGAGACTTGGAACGAATTAGGCGTTTAACATGTAAGCTGTGACCCCTACTTACGAAATCCCCCGCTATGCGAAAAGGGCTCTGGAACGGATTAATTTCGTGAATTGGGGGCCGACTGTATTTATGATATGTCTTTCTATAGATTTTATTCCATTTCTATTTCTATTTGTGCTTCAATTTCATTTAACTTTCATTTTTGACCGAGAGCTGTGTTTGTATCTCCGGGTGGTTTTGATGTGAGATTTTGGGTTGTTTTTTGTTTGGTGTTTGTTTAGGGCTTGTTTTGCATAATTGGCCTTGTTTTTGTGGCATTTCCTTCACTTTTTCCCCCTATTCTTCCTTAATTTCCTTATTTTTTTAATTCGGTGAATATTTATTATTATTATTTTTTTTAAAAAAAACGTGATGCACTGAAGCCACATTAATTGAAGTAGTGAGGGATCCCTGTATTACAAACTTAGCACATACCAAGAATATTTTTCAAATGGACATTTTATTTATGTTGTGATAACTTATTAACTGACTTTTATATAACATAAAATGTTAAATATTAATAACAAATTAATTTATCTTGTAATAACATGATGTTATAAAAATATAATATATATTGTTTTGCAAAAACATGAAACTCATGGTTGAACGAAGAAATGATGTGTGGAGAAAAGATAACCTGAGAAATACAGATCATTTACACAGTTTGATTAGGTTCTACTTCATGCATGGCTGATACGTGCCAAGATTTTTGTTTTAACTGAACACAAAGAAAAGCACACTGCCCGGACAAAAGAATCTTATTAAAAACCATCTATCATCTCCCTTTCACTTCACAATTATGTACCACTTTGTGTTGGTCTATCACATTAAATACATTTACATTTTGTGGTTGTCACGTGACAAAACGGAAACGTTTGAGGGCTATAAATAATTGTGCAACCCACTGTGTGTGCGTGTGTGGGTGTATGTAAATATACACACACACATTTATCTATATTCTTTTCCTTTCGGTTCTTCCCTTCAGGGGTCGCCACAGCGAATCATCTGCCTCCGTCTTCATGGAAGTCATATTAATGATTCGCATGTTTGATTTGGCATAGGTTTTCACGTCGGACGCCCTTCCTGACCACAACCCTTTAGCAGAAACACACTGACGGCTATGCTGGCCGGCCTTGATAATCTAATTAGTTGCACTGTGGGGACAGTGACAACTTTGTGGAGAGTGGGACTTGAACCCCCAAACTTAGGATCAGTGATCCAGCGCCCTTTACTACCAGGCCACCACTACCCTGGATGCTGAGGTTGGAACTACCAGGCAGAAGGCCCAGAGGAAGACCAAAGAGAAGATTTATGGATGTGGTGAAGGCGGACATGAAGGTCGTTGGAGTAAGAGTGGAAGATGCAGAGGATAGGGAGAGATAGAGGCAGATCATTTGCTGTGGCGACCCCTGAAGGGAACAGCTGAAAGAAAAAGAAGAATATATATATATATATATATATAAACTTTTCTGTAACTGCTTAATCCTAATTAGGGTCGCGGGGAGGCTGGGCCCATCCCAGCCAACTCCGGGCAAAGGCAGAGAACACCCTGCTCTCTGGGTACCCCAATGTGTGAGAGTCCACTGCTCCAAGTATGTGTGTGCTCAGTTTGGATGGGTTCAATGCAATAATTTCCATTGCAGGATTCATAAAGTATAAAAAGAAAAGGAAGAAAGGAAAAGGAAAAAACCCACATTTTCAGCCAAATCTCAGCAAGTCTCTTGGCCTATCAGCTTTGTTGTTCTGGTCATGTTTTTCCATGCTGTTTACCAACACATGGTTAAAACAAGACTGCATAACAAGTTTTACAAAACCTTGAAAATGATTTCATGGCGTCAGTTTTTCCCCCATAAAATTATTGGTATATCCAGATGTGACAGGATTTGAAGGATCAATTGGTCAAAGAACGTCACAACTGGGAGAGATACATGATTTACCAAGAAACTTGACAAAAAACAAGTTTGGTTGTACAGGGATCCCTCACTTTCCGTGGTTAATTGGCACCATGATCCAGACGCGACCATGGACATCCGTGAAGTAGGATCACCCACCCAACCCTCAACACCCCCCCACCCCCACACCGATGTATACATGCATGTATATGTGTATATAATATCAATAAATACATATTCAATGCTACAAATTCCTTATAACAATGAAACATTAAAAAAAAACACAAGATATAAATAAAATCTAAATACACACACATACAGATGGTATTGCATGAGAGGACGACACATGCATACGTGTGCGCCACACGCGCAGATGCACGTGTTTTTGTGGCATTTTCCTGAACATTTCCCCCTATTCTTCCTTAATTTCCTTGTTTTTTAATTCGATGAATATTTATTTATTTATTTTTAAAAACCGCGATGCACTGAAACCGTATGAGTTGAAGTGCAAAGTAGCGAGAGATCCCTGTATATTCATAACAAAAGGTACAATTCCCTTTCTCGTTTTCTCACTATTTGAATAACCTATTAGGTTCACACACTCAAGCACTAACACTA
Organism: Plotosus lineatus; assembly: GCA_024760905.1. Taxonomy (NCBI): domain Eukaryota; kingdom Metazoa; phylum Chordata; class Actinopteri; order Siluriformes; family Plotosidae; genus Plotosus; species Plotosus lineatus. The sequence continues at coordinate 41,298,250 of CM045736.1, read as the reverse complement.
CAGGATCAAGCATTTTCTGTGCATATTACAGTCAAGTAAATGGGAGAGCAGTTCAATGTGCCTTACAGTCATAAACTACCAAAACTGTTTTTCAGTCTGAGCACAGCACAATCACCCATATAACAAATGATAGTATACCGCTGCCTGACCCACATTACAAAAGCAGTTGTGTTGCACTTTGTTTTGGACACACACACACACACACACACACACACACACACACACACACACACACACACACACACACACACACACAAACAGTAATGAAAAAAGTAAGGCAAATCTTGCATAGCTCTATATACTCCAAAAAATTTTCTTTCAACTCTTGAACCACATGACATTCATCCACGACTCCATGGTCAAGCTTTGTCTTTAATATTCCCATTGCACACACTTACAACATTGACAGCGTGTAAGCAGAGCCACTTTGTCTGATCTGTACAGTATGATGCACTGTGTGGTGTGACGTATTCATTGCATAAGCATTGGTAACATTCTCTTTAACTTGCGTGACCGTGGCCTTTCTCTCGGTGTAGACCAGACCCTGTTGACAGGTTATGGTTGTCGAAGCTATTTAATTAACACTGTTTACATCATTGATAAATGATTATAGGAGTAAATATATGTGTTCATGCACATCGATCAGCCATAACATTAAAACATTATGACCACTGACAGGTTAAGTAAATAACATTGATTCATATATACTACAGAAAAAAAGGTGCAACCTGCGATCCCAGAGCTGTTAGACTTTATCTTGAGTGGAGAGCAGGGCAGTGGTGGTCTAGTGGTATAGGGCACTGGATTGCTGATCCAAAGGTTGGGGGTTCGAGTCCCACTCTACACAAGGTTGTCACTGTCCTCCCAGTGCAGTTAACTGGGTTATCAAATGTGGGCCATGTCTCTCACTGTTTATGGTGAGAGGCATGTAAAAGAACCATTGCTGACTTTCGTAAAGAGTAGCTGCAAAGCCGTCAGCGTGTTTCTGTCCCTTGCTAAACGGATGTGTCAGGACGGGCATCCGACGTAAAAACCTATGGCAAATAAAATGTGCGAATCATTCGCTGTGGCGACCCCTGAAAAATGGAAAAAGCCGAAAGAAAATCTCATCTCAACAACACATAGCTAATGACTGGGTCTGTTCCTTGACAAAACAATGAGATGTTCCTGGTATGCAGTGGTAGGTCACTACCAAAGGTGGTCTAAGAAAGGATAATCAGTGAACTGGCTAGAGTGTCATATGTGCAAAAGACACATTAATGCACAGTACATCTGTTCTGATCCCACAGATGAGTTACTGTAGCACAAGCTTCTGAAACTGTTGGCTATGATAGAAAGATACCAGAAAAGATTGTGCATTGCATCTTGATGATGTGTGTATGTTTTGTGGATACTAGTATATGAACGTCACTGGATGAGAAGATGTCAAGCCAAAAAAAGATTTTTGTTTGTTAATTTCAAACAGTATCTAATTTTTAAAAGGCTAGATTTAAAAAAAAAAAAAAAAAAAAAAAATTCCTGGTTTCTCATCAGCGCCCACACCCAGAAATTGGAGATGCATCATTTTTTTTTTTTAACAAACACCCCACTCAAAATCTTGTAAAACGCCTCAGACAACATAAAAACAACACATATACTGTTATTGTGAGACTGGTTTATCTCTGCTTGAAATATACGGGATGTTAATTCTATCGACATTGGTTCAGAGCTGAAAGTTTAATACATGTACAGTACAAAAGCTTTAAATGCTTTTGGCTTTGACAGTCACCGCATTTCTCTCTTTAAAAAATGTGTGCATTTAAGTTTGCAAAGAGCTCTAATGAGAAAGTGGAATTTTTTTCTTCTGGCTTAAACATAACCTCCATTTTGTTTGTTTGTTTGTTTTTTTAGTGTAGTGTTATTTTTTTTTTTTCTAATACAGCAACGTTGATACAATTGTACGTATAATTTCTTCTTTTCCTTTCGGCTTTTTCCCTTTATCAGGGGTCGCCACAGCGAATCATCTGATTCGCACGTTTGATTTGGCAGAGGTTTTTACGTCGGATGCCCTTCCTGTCACAACCCTTTAGCAAGGGGCAGAAACACGCTGACAGCTTTGCAGCTATCCTTTACAAAAGTCAGCAATGGTTCTTTTACATGAACCTCTCACCATAGACAGTGAGAGACATGGCCGGCCTTTGATAACCCAGTTCGCTGCACTGGGGGGACAGTGACAACCTTGTGGAGCGTGGGACTCGAACCCCCAACCCGAGGATCAGCGATCCAGCGCCGTCCAAATACATTGAGGACACTGTTATAGACGTTGTATACAAGTAACACCAACTTTCTTGACTTGTGATATTGCCTCTGCTCTGTAGCTAATAGGAAAGTTGATCTCCAAATTATCCAGGAAGAAGGAAACTGCCGTCAGCTGTAGCTGTAGTGGGGACTGTTGTTTTCTAGGTTTAATATTTTGTGGATTTGGTGTAACTCAACATCTCTGCATTACATGGATCTTACAAAAAATATCAGTATGTAATAGCCGTTATTCCCCATTCACTTGAATATAGAAGGACTGTTATATAACCAACTTCCTTCGATGTCCTATTATATCTTTAAATTACACACACTTCCATTAGCAACATTGTGAACACTTTCTCTAATTTATATGACTTGTGCCAGCAATATTCTGAACCACTAGTGGGTGGGACTGTAGCCAAACGCAATGCACTCCGTGCAGTGGTTTACCAAAGAGCCACCTAAATTGGCTGATGTCTTGAGCTGCATTATATGGTGTAATCTGACTTTTTTTCCTCTCCATCCAAGTTAGAGCTTGCCTGATGTAATGATGCACAAGAGAGAGCCAGAGAGTCAGTCTCTGTCACTGGAGCATTAGGACTCTGACTGTTGCACATGCCAAACCAAGACCTCACACTTGGTGCTGTAGGCCCTGCTGGTGTGTGGGAACAAATGGCTTCCTGAGGCTCATCCTCCAGTGGGTGCTAATGTATGGAGTGTGAAGCTATTGAAAACCTCCACTGCATGATTTGCTTGTTGCTTTATCTGTTTGTCTATTCATGTATTCCTCCTTTTTTTTGCAGGATTTGTGTCAGCACTGCTCTCGTAGACACACACCAGAAGACCAGAGAGATCTGAGATTTATATTATATAAAGCCCAGCTCTGTGACCTGATCTTTGACAGAAAGTAACTGACTCACTCAAGATCTAAACACCAACTGGCCAAGAAAATAAATTAATTAAAAAAAAAAAAATTGACATCTACAGAGAAAGCTTCATGGTCTATGAAATCCGTATTCAGTGAGATTCAGCCCAGGTCTTTGTGCTTTCTATCTGGTTATAGCATTGACACTAATCCTGGGGTTATTAAATTACTTATAAGTCTTATTCACATGCACATAATTATATATACATAATTAAATGTTTCTACAAGGAAATGAGCAGGTTTTACTGAGAATCTTGCAGAATTTGCCATGGCTTTCCTGGTTATTGTGATTTAAACCAAACGGCCTTCATTGATTTTTGTCTAAAAAGTTGCCCCTTAAATGTAAAATGCTGCTTTCCTTATTGAAATGCAAATACAGGGATCCCTCGCTACTTCGCGCTTTAATTCATGCAGCTTCAGTGCATTGCGTTTCTTTTTTTTTGAATGTTCATCAAATTAAAAAAATAAGGAAATTAAGTAAGAATAGGAGGAAAAGTTAAAGAAAATGCCACAAAAACCCCAAGCAAACAAAAACAAAAAACAACCCAAAACGCCTTTTCAAAACTACTTACATTTTTATGTGAGGTGCGCATCTGAGTGCGTGCACGTGCATCTGTGTGCATGCGCGTGCGCGCGTCTGTATGTGTGTGTGTGTATTTATATTTTATTTACATCTTATGCATTATTTTGAATGTTTTGAATGTTTAATTGTTATTACAAGCATTTATAGTGTTGAATATGCATTTACTGATATTACAGACAGTCATCGACTTACGACCGCTTTTGGTTCAGACAGACCGGTCGTAAAGCGATCTGGTCGTGTGTCGACTTTCCATCCAAATAAACTCATGCCAAACAAAAACAGATGAATAAATCTCACGCATTTAAATCTATACATCTAGTTTCAATTCCACGTCACTGTGGCACGCAGCGGAGAGCCAATCCTTTCTGTACTCCAGTGTGTGGGCGGGTCCGATACCCTCAAACTCTATTTTTTTTTTTGGATTATAACAACAGCCACAGACTGCGCATATTGTTTTTGAGTAAAGGGATAACTTTCCCTCATTTTGATCAGCTCATTTCCACGAAGCCAAGCACGGCTAGCAAGCAAACACAAATGGACAGACATGAACTTCAACCCGCAGAGCAGCTGATTGCTAAAACTTGGGACATACTTCCTGTCACATAAACACCGCAGCGTGTGAGTCCAATAAAATTAGACTTTCAAGGTATCGGACCCACCCGCACACAGAAAGGATTGGCTCTCCACTTCGAGCCACAGCTACCCGGCATTGAAAGTAGATGAATAGATTTGCTCTGAGCTCTGAGCAGTTAGAAAGTGAAGCTGCATTATCTCCTGTTTGGCCTCTTAAGATGCTGGTGCTGACGGCAGCGCAAACAACTGTTGTATGCAACACTCGCACTGCACTGCCATGAATCATGCTTCACGACAATTGCGGTTGTAAAGTCGATCAGACGTAACTCGCATAGGTCGTAAGTCGACAACTGTCTGTATATACACATATACATGTACGTATACGCAGTGCTGTAGTGGTGGGTACATGCCGGCACACGCCGTATACCCACTTGTTTTAGTGGCTGAGTTGCGTGTACTAACTTAATTTGGTCTACTTTATAGTTGATAAACGTAAATTTTCCGCGACTGTGTAAATAAAAATCTGAGATGAAGTGATAAATAGTTGTTTCAAAGCCAAAACCGCACCCTCCTCACGCTCCGTGCACCTCGGTCGCTTCGCTGCCATCATGTACTCACTTATTTTTTGACCACTACAGCACTGCGTATACGTCAGTCAGGTGGGGCGATCTTACTTAGCAGAATTCGACGGTCGCGGGGGATCTCAGTCCCAATTAACTGTGGAAAGTGAGGGATCCGACTTGCTAATGTACAACTAAAAATCTATAGTAAAGTTCATGCTAAAAGTATGGTTGCCTAAGACTTGAGCACAGTACTGTATATGTGGCTATCACTTGAATAAACATTGATGAAGCTCTGGTGGTTGGTTAGTGACCCTAGATATGACCCCATCTAGGTGCTCCAGGTGAGGCAATTTCTCTCCTAATCCTATTCCCAACAATCTTATAACTTTCATACGTAAAGACGGACAGAATGATGTTAATGGTCTTTAACCGTACTGAGCTGGCGCTCCCTCAATCTGCTGAACAGAAAACGAGGGCAATGGTGGCACATATAAATATTTTAATGTGGCATAAATATTACTCTCATGGGTTTCTATAGCACAGCTGCAGGAGCCTGTAATTATTTTCCTGTATTTGCAGGACAGAAGAATATAGATGTGAAAAGCTTCTTAATCACAGCACAGACCCACTGTCGTCAAGGACAGAAGAGTCTTCAACTTTACACAACAAAGGCGGAAAGTGGAAGCACACGCACGCTGAGTCACTCTGATGATAAATAATATCTGAACAAGATCTTGAGAGGAATTCCAGCAAGCATGACGCATAAGAGCATTGACTCTCCGTACCCATCTTTTTTCACTGGCACAATATGACAAATTATTATGAAATTTCTAATAAAAAATAAATAAAATCTAAGTTAAATTTCCTCTACAAAGATAGAAATACATAAACTGGAGATATACAGATATCTCATATACGTATAAGCTAGAACAGTTTCCGTAGGTTACGCCAACTGAAATCAGACAGGCATGTAGAAACAATTTAGAAGCAAGCTCCTGAAATTCTTACAGTGATACTCCGTTGATAGAACCAAAAGAATGACGTCACCACATCAACAAACTTTCTGAGCAACAGCAAAAAGTAGCAGAGGAGAGATTACTACCCTTGTGCAACTGAGATATGAAGGGGGTCAGATTTTTAAAAGTGCATTAAACACCTTCCAACTGAATTTAGCACTAAATACAATTGAATGATGCGATGTTTACCTGATGTCATTCTGCTGTGGAGGTTTTTTGTTGCCAACCAGGTTCACTGTTTTCGCTTGTATAGGCTTCTCCTCTCTGAAAAACAGGACACAGTGCATAGACAGTTATAATAAAGCTTTCAAAGTTGAGCCTAGGGGCAGTGGTGGCCTGATGGTAAAGGTGCTAAATCACTGATCCTAAGGTTGGGGTTCAAGCCCCACTCTCCACAACGTTGTCACTGTCCACTGCCCCCCCCCCCCCCCAGTGCAGCTAAGTGGGTTATTAAAGGCCGGCCATGTCTCTCACTGTCTATGGTGTGAGGCATGTAAAAGAACCATTGCTGACTTTCCACAAGAGTAGTACGCTGAAAAGCCATCAGTGTGTTTCCGCCCTGCGATGGCCTGGCGAGCTGTCCAGGGTGTACTCTGCCCTTGCCCGGAGTCGGCTGGGATGGTCTCCAGCCTCCCCGTGACCCTAATTAGGATTAAGTGGTTACAGAAAATGAACTGAAGTTGAGCCTTTTTTAATGTTACCCTTCGAAACAATACAACTTGCCTTGCCTTTAACTACAGTATATTATTATTATTACTATTATTACTATCACATACATATAGCATTAATTTGCTGATCACAGGGAAGCTGGAGCCTATCTCTGCCAACTCTGAGCAATTCGCCAGTATGTCACAAGGGTAAGGTAAAGTAAGTGTGTTGGGTTTTTACACCCAAGCCTAGTGGCTTAGCCTCGTGGCTCAGCAGGCCGGTACTTATCCCCGGTTTCCGTAGCGTGAAGCGACCACGAGTTCAATTACCCCTGGATGGAACCCGAGTTACCTTCCCAGTATATTTTACTGGTACCCATTTATACTGCTGGGTGAACAGAGGCACACTTGTGGTTGAGACCTTGCCCAGGGGTCTTAGCACAGTGACGGTCTCAGTGGGATTCGAACTCACAACCTCCTGATCATGAGCACAGCACCCTAACCATTACGCCACCGGCCCCACACTATACCATTTACACTCACTCTCACTCCTAAGGCCAATCTGGAAGAGCCAATAAGCCTCATGTGCATGTCCTGACTGCGTGAGAAAACTGGAGGGCCCAGAGGAAATCCACGCAGGCACAGTGAGAACACAGAAACACTGGCTCAAGACTCAAACTCTGGACCTTCTTTCTGTGAGGTGGATGTGCTAACCACCATAACACCTTGCTGCCCTATACGTATACAAATGGTATCCTGTACTGTATTTAAATAATTTTATAATAATAATAATAATAATAGAAGTTTGAGATACATTGTGAACCTCCTCCTGGAGAGGTATTCCATGGGTTTGAACATGGAACATGGATATGATCATCTCAAAAAAGCACAGTCAACAGTCACAGTCAAAAACACAGTCAAAAACCAAGTCAAAGTCAAAAAGTGGCATCCCTTCCTCCATCACGTGACACAAATGAAGAGTTTAGATGTATTGTATTAGTATCGAGAGTAAAGTTGGTGTTTTGGGAGCACAGCTAAGAGGGGCGTTTCACTGAATGTGTTAAAAACAGAGCGACCGTCATGATGACGAGGCACAGGGAGTTTAGTCGTGACACAACTAGCAGAAATAAAGCTTTCACACCTTTCAGCTTTCTTTCACTCCTGGACATGTTGATTCGTGGAAAAAAAAAAAAAAAAAACCAGAAGTCCTTCCCTGGATCCAATTTGACCACCCTGCATCTGTTCATTCATGTGTGTGTGACCGGCCTGTGTTTGAAAGGTGCACACACATGAACTCGGTGCTAAAGGCTGCAGTCTGTATCTCAGATAATTCGATTCTTACTCAAGATTCAACCATCATTCGACTGTGGAGTGAAGCTTCGAAACTCGGGGAAATTGTTCTTCCAGTTTATTACACACTCTGGGATCTTACACTCAGAGTGTTGTGGGTTGAGGGTGCGGTAGCATCACCATCAGCTTAATGAGAGGACACAGTCACTCTCACACACAGAGACCCGACTGCACCAGCGCATCCCTCAGCGTTCAAGGTTCAGTGTCAGAGCCTGTACCTGGTTAATATTTATAATTATAAGACGGTAATCATATGGCAGTGGACAGTGTGGTTAAAACACGCCAGGGACACAGAGGTCCAGTCTTATTCAGAGCTCAGGTGTTATTGAAACTGATAGAAGAGGAGCACTGTGAACGTCCAGGCTTCCATAACACGCACACACACGCACACAGAGAGAGAGAGAGAGAGAGAGAGAGAGACTCCAGGCGCTCCATCCACCCACACACCCGTACACACACACACACACACACACGCACACACGTTGCAGCGCAGGTGCATGTGCATTCTGTAGGGTGTGTAAAGCAAACGGTAAACACACAGAACTGAATCGTGTCCCATCCTAAAGCTGGACAGCTCCTAGTTTCTCCCTGCAAATGGATGGAGACCACGATCCTACTGTCTTACTTGGGCATGGCCTGCTGCTCCTTGGCCTCCTCCTCCCTTTGCCGAATTATCACAGCCATGATAATCTTCCTCTCCTCCTCTGTGAGGTGGCTGAGGTCCGGCACCTCGGGCATCGAGGGCGGCGCAGTGGGTGGGCGAGGGCCGCCGCGGGGCCCCACTGAGGCCGACATGTTTTCCCCGTTCCTTGGCGGACTCGTGTTTCCGTTACGAAAGCTACTGAAGCCCGCGAATCACGACATGGTCCACGGATGCGCTAGCGTCTCACACAAGCGTTGCAACCCTTTCATGGTGGCGGGGCAGCCGCCGTTCTTTCTCCCTTATAACAGTTTATTCTCTCCTGTCGGTCTCCCACCACCCTCTGCCCGCCCTCCCACCTCTATCCTCTCTCTCTCTCTCTCTCTTTCTCTCTCTTTCTCTCTCTTTCTCTCGCCCTCTCTCCGGTTATCGGTAGCCCATGTCTCCGAGGGAGGATGCGACTCGATTACAGGGATCGTTGTGTTTTATTGTCCGGCTCGAGGTGGTGCTGATGCCGGGCTGACGATGAAGCGTCGAATCTGTCCGGCTCTCTCGGTTGGCTGGGGCGCGAGTGCCGCCGATGCCGCCGCCGCCGCCGCCGCTGCTGTCAGCGAGACAGAACAGTCAATGGGACCGCAGCCCCTCGGGCGCGCGCATCCTCCGCACGGAGACGCGCGCACACTCATTTGAGAATGGGGCTCGCCGCGCGCGCGCCGCCTCTCATCTCCGGGTCTCCAATCAGAGCGTCGGTGACGCGCCTCCGATACGCCAGCCTCCCTCAGCCCGCGAGCACGAGAGCCCCACCAGTAGCGACGGGCATCGTCAGAGAACGTAAGACTCGCGTGGACAAATTTCCATCGACAAAAAAAAAAAAAAAATCTCTGACAGAGAAACAGCACATTGGATATTTTACCTCTAACTGAAAAAGGTCGATGAGCAGTGGCAGGTTTATTAGATTTTTCAACATTGTGTTGAATAGAATACGGGTTATAAAATGTTATTTATATGGGATATAAATATTATTTAGATCTGAAATATTATTTCAATTTAACTGCAACTGAATATGTTAGATTGGGTCTGGCCAATAACTCTGAGCTGGGAAAAAATGTACCTTTCAGGGAAACACACAAGATAAAAATAAACACGCGGCCTAATAAATAAACATTGTATTATACATTTTATTATATATATTATATATTATTATATATAAAAATCCAGGCCTCTATCTGAAAGATTAATTTCACTTCTTCCTTATCAAGTTCACAAGCTTTATTTTCCCAACTTTCACTGGACTCACTGTTGTGCCAGAAGCTGAAATACAAAGTAAAAGTTTCTCTTTAGAAAAAAAAAAACAAAAACAAAAACCACACACAACATTGCTGACTTTTATCAGGAGGAGCTGGATACCATCAGCGTGGTTCTGCCTCGTGAATGCTCTCACCCAGAGTTGGCTGAGATGGGCGCCAGCCTCCCCGCGACCCTAATTAGGATTACGCGGTTCAGAAAATGGATGAATGAATCTGGGGGGGGGGGAATATTGGTTTGTAGTATAAATTGATTTTGCGATGCTCAAACTTTTAATTTGTCTGCAGGCGCGCGCAATGATATGACGCTGCACTTCCCCGTTGTTGAAACGAGAGCGTTCTCCGGCTCACTCTGACAATACGGTAAACGCGTCTCCAACCAGAGCAGGTGAGATTTTTTTTTCTTTCAATTTAGTGTAGTGTCAGAATATATGTCGCGGTGTAACATGAAGATGCTTTAGAATTTACTGGTGTATTTTTTGAAGAGCCGTTGAAACGAATCTGCGTGCGACGTGATACCAGGCGCTGTCAGTGCTGCGGTTGGTGTTTACAATAAATTAATCACACCGTCATAGCCACTCTGGAGGAGGATTTCTTTCGGCTGTTTCCCTTTTTCTCAGGGGTCGCCACAGGTTTTGGACTTTGCAGAGGTTTTTACGTTGGATGCCCTTCCTGTCAAAACCCTTTTTAGCAAGGGACAGAAACACGTTGACGGCTTTGCAGCTCTTCTTTACGAAAGTCAGCAATAGTTCTTTTACATGAACCTCTCACCATAGACACTGAGAGACATAGTCCGCTTTTGATAACCTTGGGGGGGGGTTGACAACCCTGTGGGGACTCGAACCCCCAACCTTAGGATCAGCGATTCTGCGCCCTGTCCAGTAGACCACCACTGCCCCACCGTCATATCTAGTCTAACCTCTTAAATCTTGATTTAAATATAAAAATATTCTGTAGAAATACAGAAACAACAACTGCAGCTGTTTGCGTGAGTCAATGATGTATATTACATTCATGCACAATTAATTTTGGAAAAGCAGCCAAAGCCTTTATTACGAGGTGGAAATAAGGGTTCACCTAATTATATACAGTACACTCACGAGCTCTTTTAATACCTTACGCCTGCGCCAATCACGTGACAGCATGTGTGAACCAGCAACATTGGGTAATATTCACACAAACCTTTAGGATGGGAGAAAATATAATCTGTTATTTATGTATATAGACATATACAACTTAATTTATAATTGCTGATCTTCATGCAAAACAGTTTCTAGAGTGTACTCACTCTTAATCTGAGTAAGGAAAAAACACCAATTTCACTATCAATTAGTAATTCTTAGTTTTGCACATTACACTGGTCTACAAAAACAACCTAAAGAAATAATGTCAGGAAATGTTTCATTTACTAAATCAGTGCTTCTCAAATGAGGGGGGCGGGTGACCCTGGGGAACATGCTTTTCTGGAATAGTGTAAGACAGGGGTGCTCAATCCTGCTCCTGGAGATCTACCATCCAGAAGACATTCGCTCCAACTCTAATCACGTCCACCTAACCATCCAATCATCTCATCAAGACCTGAATGGATCTTATATGTCACATGGGTCACCTTAGGGTTGGAGATAAAGTCATTTGGAAGGTAGATCTCCAGGAGCAGGATTGAGCACCCCTGGTGTAAGAGAATTAAGTGTAATTGCACCTCCGCTCCAGTAGTTGGCAGTGGCGCTCTCATTGTCGCACTATGGTATAGCGCGTTTTCGTATGAGCAAACAATATGATGTGCAAGAAACCACATGGAAAATTTTCTAACAGGAACGAAGTTGACTGCCCACATGGTACTGTATTCCTATGAGATTTTATTTGTACGGCATCTCGAAAACAAGATTTCACACATGCACGAGTTGACGTCAGTCGCGTGGTCAAAATGGTGACAGAAGAACATGTGTTTCATGTCGGGATAAATTTTCGTCAGGGTTCTGGGTTAGGGTTATACAAGTATCATCTGCGAAACATACGTCACAATAATTAACCTCGTTTCCCGTAGGTGGCGCGTCAATGCACATACGCAAAAGGTTTGGCGTACGAATTGCAAAGAATAAATCCCTTACGATGCCATACGGGTAGCCACGGCCCGAAGAGAAAGGTGGAGCGAGACGAAGATATTAACAAAGAAATAAGTTGAATGAGTTTGAAAAAGGATGTTTTTTTGTTTTTTGTTTTTTTTTAATTTTCAGGCACAGTGGTGCACTTTAAATCTTTCCTGTTCCAGATTAAAAAACAATGTTAGTGAAGTTTTTCCTTATTGTAAGTTGAACTATATTTCTTACTTTTTTGTTTTTAATGTTAATACAGATACAATGCAGAGGTGTACGAATAACAATTTTATAGACAAATAATACTATTTATAGTCGCTTGTGGGCAGGGGGTCATGAAATGTTTTTTTTTCTTCCTCGAGGGGGGCGCCACAGAAAGTAATTGAGAAGCACTGTACTAAATATAATAGATAGAATAAGATCCACAGAGTAAACACTCAGAATATATGAAATATGAACAAAATTGATTGAACATACAACCCTTTTGCCTATTTTCAAAATGTTACAAAAAGACAGCAGGGGAAGTATTGTTATATAAATAATCAGAGAAACACGGAAAAATGTTTAGGATTCATTATGAAAACTCTTGTACAGCTATCAACACAAAATAATTATATAGATGTAAAATTAAATAAATAAATAAAAAAAACTTAAGTGTTCTAGAAACAGTATCCAGACAGCCATTTTTTATTACCATGGTTGAATTCAGCATGCTGAGATTTCCTTTCGACTTGTTCCCTTTATCAGGGGCCGCCACAGCGAATGATTCGTACGTCCAATTTGGCATAAGTTTTTTTTTTTTTTTTAAATGTTGGATGCCCTTCCTGACACAATTGGATGTGGTGCTAAAGGGACACAAACACACTGGCGGCGATGCAGACTTCTCTTTACAAAAGTCAGCAATGGTTCTTTTACATGCCTCTCACCATAGACAGTGAGAGACATGGCCTGCCTTTGATAACCCAGTTAGCTGCACTGGGCGGACAGTGACGACCTTGTGAAGGGTGGGACTCGAACCCCCAACCTTAGGATCAGCGATCCAGCACCCTATACCACCAGGCCACCACTGCCCTAAAACCATATTAACAAAATATCGGATCATAAACAAGAGGTTCGCTATAATAATGTGGCGCTAGACCAGTAAGTGCTTTATAGGATTGAAAGTAGTAAAGGTATACCTCGACTTAAATCGTTTCAAGTTAAGTCATTTTTGATTTTATGTTGGTTTTCAAAAAATATATGGAAAAATTAATGGTAAAGTTTAGGTTGTTGTAATCATATAATCTTTTCCTTTCGGCTGTTCCCGTCAGGGGTCGCCACAGCAAACCTTCCGCCTCCATCTCACCCTATCCTCCGCATCCTCCCCGCCCACGCCAACCACCCCTACGTCCTCCCTCACCACATCCACAAATCTCCTCTCCGGTCCCCCTCCAGGTCCCCCGCCCGGCAGCTACAACCCCAGCATCCCCCCACCAATACATTCACCATCCCTCCTCTGCACATGTCTAAACCATCCCAATCCAGCCTCCCCAACTCCATCTCCAAAGCCTCCTACATGTGCACGACCCGTGGCAAAAATTATGGAATCACCAGTCTCTTTGGATGTTCATTCAGTTGTTTAATTTTGCAGAAAAAAAGATCAGACATAACACAAAACTGAAGTCATTTCAAATGGCAGCTTTCTGGCTTTAAAAAACACTGAAGGAAATCAAGAAAAAAATATGGTAAGTCAGTAACAGTTACTTTTTTAGACCAAGCAGGGGGGGATAAATTATGGAATCATTCAATTTTCAGCGCGAAAAAATATGGAATCACCTTGTAAATTTCCATTCTTAAAACTAACACCTGCATCAGATTAGATCTGCTCGTTAGTTTACAGTTAAACATGAGTGATCACACCTTGGAGAGATGTTGCACCAAGTGGATTGACTTGAATCATGGCTCCAACACTAGAGATGTCAATTGAAACAAAGGAGAGGTTTATCAAACTTGCAAAAGATGTTGGTTGTGCACAGTCCGTGGTGTCTAAAATTTGGACCAAGAACATACAACATTGGAAGGTTGTTAAAGGCAAGCATACTGGTAGACCAAAGAAGACATCAAAGCATCAAGACAGAAAACTTAAAGCTATATGTCTTGAAAATGTACAGCAAAACAAATGAGGAAACTGGAGTCAACGTCTGTGACTGAACTGTAAGAAACCACATAAAGGAAATGGGGTTTACATAAAGAAAAGCTAAATGAAAGCCATCATTAACACCTAAACAGAAAAAAACAAGGTTACAACGGGCTAAGGAAAAGCAATCATGGACTGTGGATAACTGAATGAAAGTCATATTCAGTGATGAATCGTGAATCTGGACTGGGCAAAGTGATGATGCTGGAACTTTTGTTTGGTGTCGTTCCAATGAAATTTATGAAGACAACTGCCTGAAGAAAACTTGCAAATTTCCACAGTCATTGATGATATGGGGCTGTATGTCAGGTAAAGGCACTGGGGAGATGGCTGTCATTACTTCTTCCATAAATGCACAAGTTTATGTTGAAATTTTGGACACTTTTTTTTTATCCCATTAATTGAAAGGATGTTTGGGGATGATGAAATTATTTTTCAAGATCATAATGCATCTTACCAGAGAGCAAAAACTGTTCAAACATTATTTGATGAAGGACACATAAGGTCAATGTCATGGACTACAAATAGTCCAGATCTCAATCCAATTGAAAATCTGTGGTGGAAGTTGGAGAAAATGGTCCATGAAAAGGCTCCAACCTGCAAAGCTGATCTGGCAAAAGCAATCAGAGGAAGTTGAAGCCAGATTGATGAAGACTACTGTTTGTCACTCATTTAGTCCATGCCTCTGAGACAGCGAGCTGTTATACAAGCCAGACGTGGTGCAACAAAGTACTAGTGGTGCAACAAAATACTAGTGGTGTGTGTTCTTTCTCTCTCATGAATACATTTTTTTTTTCTCAAAATTGAGTGATTTTATAATTTATTACCCTGCGTGGTCTAAAAATGCAGCACTTTTTTTTTTTTCTTGCTTTCTTTCAGTGTTTCTTAAAGCCAGAACGTTGCCATTTGAAATTATTTCAGTTTTGTGTCATGTCTGTGATCTGCATTTTTCCCCCTGCAAAATTAAATAACTGAAAGAACATCTTCCGAGACTGGTGTTTCCATAATTTTTGCCAGGGGTTGTAAATGGCACGTTCTATTTCTGAAGCAATAAAAATAACAGATTACATATAAATACATTATAATCTAATGAGATTAATAAAAGAAGAGAACTTTTAAACTGATAATATTTACATGGGTAACATTGGAATGTAGTGATTAGTGTCTGCCTCACAACGAGAAGCTCCTGGGTTCCACAAAGGTGTTCCTCTGGGTACTTTGCATATTCTCCTTGTGCTTGCATGGGTTTTCTCTGGGTACTCCAGTTTTCTCCCACAGTCCAAATATGTGCACAGTAGATCTTTGCACAGCAGAGCATTTGGTTGTTCGAAATTGACACGAGGTGTGTGTGTGTGTGTGTGTAAATAGTATTTGTTTGCCCTTTGATGGACTCTTTAGCTGTTCAGGGCGTACCTCGCCTTTGTCCAGAATCGACTGAGCTAGGCTTCCACCCTCTGTGTCTTACTCCTACAAGGAAGAAGTCTAGCAAATGAATGAACAGAAACAATGGAAGATTAGAATTTGTAAATACAGTGTGTGTGTGTGTGTGTGTGTGTGTGTGTGTGTGTGCGAGAGAGAGAGGGAGGCCGGGTGGGCCCTTCAATGGTTTGGCAAGAAGTTTAGGGTGTACCCCGCCTTTGTCCAGAGTAGGTTAATTTTGGGTGAAGCAATTTGACAAATGAATGACCACCCGCCACTGCATATTCATTTCAACTTGCTGTAAATTAGTAGAAAACAAGTAAATTTTTATAATATCAAATTACTGTTTGAGCTAAATGGTAAAAATAAACATCTGTTAAAAGCTAAACTGGTTTAGCTGTTCCTCGCTTTAGGGTGCAGTATTAAAATTTGTTCACATTCATGTGAGAAAAGAAAAAAAAAACATAAAATAAAGTCCCTGTAAGTTGTTTGACAGAAATAGCCCATCAACTCTGTTTTAGGTAGAATCCAAGTTTTAATCCGTAATGCTGCAGTTAATGCAGACTAGTTTGTGTTGGCTGCTGGGCTCTAGGTGTGATGTTAGTGGGAGCTCAGGAGTTAGGGCTCTGGGTTACTGATCAGAAGGTTGGTAGTTTAAGGACCAGTATTACTGAGCAGCTACTCTTGGATCATTCAGTATTAACAGCCCACTTGAATAAAAATAGAGCGCAACCCTTGGCCAGTACATGGTGTGTCATCCGTGTTATTGAGTAACTGTGCATGACCTTTTGCTTGTCTCACGATTTATCATTCTAGATGGCCTCCATTAGACAGTTTATTCTGATCAGTTGATGTCTGCTTGCCTAGCATTCATGAGTGTGAACTGTGTTTTGGATTTTTGTGCATTAATAAAGTGCTCTTGATCTGCTTCTCTCATCTGACTTCATACCTGCCGCATAGCATCGTGACATGTTGTTTATAGTGTTAACTTTTTTAAGGCAGCTCTGCAGTACCACAGTAAATCTGAATGAAATAGACCAAGATTATGTAATAAAGGTACTACTGAGGGTTTAACTCTTATCACCAGAAGCAGTCTATGTGTAAGAATGAAAAGAATAATAATAGAGAATAAAATTAAACGTAACATCTGGAAACAAAACCCCATCCCAAGAAAAATACATTAAATGTTTTATACATTGCATATTTATAATAGTGTTGTTTTACTATAATTATTTGATTTCTTGCAACTGTGCAGAATATTTATGCGTAAATCTTAACTGAATTTCTTTTTTCAGGTGGTGACAGTAAAGTACTACCTTTATACTTATATAGAATATTCGTATAGAATTCAAGCTTCATTTCAGTAATAAAACTTACAGTATGACGAAATAATTGGCTTGTTATAGTGTGTGGCTTGTTTTTACCTCCACCAGATATTGGAGAATTCCGATTCTAATGTTGCCTGTTGTGGTAGTCCATGGTGGTGCCGGTTATGTTCCCAGGGAACATGCTGATCCCTCGTCTGCTGGGGTTCAGGAAGCAACAAGGAAGGGATACGCCATTCTTAAATCTGGAGGCAGTGCCATGGATGCTGTGGTAGAAATCGTCACCATGCTGGAAGATAACCCGCTATATAATGCAGGTAGAACGATCACACCAGAAGTGAATTAAGCACAGACCATATTATTTAACTTTCAAAAATATACAAACCTCTCGATCATGGAAAATATTTAATTCCTTTGCAAAATATTAAATTGTAATCTTCCTTTTATTCAGTGCCTTTTCCCAATTGGTGTGGAGCTGACCAAATGATATTAAACATACAGTAACAAAATTAAAATATAACAATCTCAGTGAACCAAAATATTTATACATCCTGGTATTTTGCCTTTTTTGGTCATCTGTTAAATTCCTGCTTCCCACCCATGTGACACAATTTCCTGACAATAAGGTGAACATTTTGGTGATGAAAATCAACCCTGGAAGTGAGGCTGTATATGTGTGGTTTCAGGTCGAGGCTCAGTGTTGAATCTGAAGGGAGAAGTGGAGATGGATGCTTTGGTGATGGACGGGCGCACGTTGGCCTGTGGTGCTGTGTCTGCAGTCAGGAGAGTGGCTAACCCAGTTCATCTGGCCAGGCTAGTCATGGAAAAGGTACACTTGTAGGAGTTTGTCTGTTGTTATAGGGAAACGGCCCACTTCAGTTCAGTTTACATTTTTTTTTTTTAATCTGTTTTTAATCAATATACATATGAGTTCAGTTCATTTTCTGTACCCACTTAATCCTAACTTGGGTCACGGGGAGGCTGGTGCCCATCCCAGCCAACTTCGGGCGAGGGCAGAGTACACCCTGGACAGCTCGCCAGGCCATCGCAGGGCGGAAACACGCTGACGGCTTTGCAGCCTACTCTTGTCGAAAGTCAGCAATGGTTCTTTTACATGAACCTCACACCATAGACAGTGAAAGACATGACCGGCCTTTGATAACCCAGTTAGCTGCACTTGGGGGGACAGTGACAATCTTGTGGAGAGTGGGACTCGAATCCCCAATCTTTGGATCAGCGATCCAGCACCCTAGACCACCACTGCCCACCCAATATACATATGTTTAGAAAAATATATTAATAATATATTTAACTAATCAAATCCAATTTTCAATGAAATCCAACACCTATTTAGAAAAGAGTAATAGCTCAGCACTGTAGTAATCATATTATTTAACTTATCGAGTCTGACAGCTGTAGGCTTATGTTGATAATCTAAAGCTAATGGTAATGGAAAGAATGTGAAGACATTGCTTACGGTCAGGGAATGAAGGGTGGCCATGCTCTGTAACCGTTTGTATATTTTCTGCCACATTTCATGGAGCTTTTGCAATTTTTTTCTGTTTCACTTTGAGGGGAAAAAAGGGAGATAAGGTTGGTGAGATCAACTGTTTCTAACTGCTGTGAAGTACAACAAAAAGTCAAAGTATGTGGACGCCTGATGAACACGCCTATTACACTTTCCCTTCACTGAGACAAAGGGGTCCCAGTCTGTTCTAGCATGACAGTGCCAAGTGTGGACAAAGAAAGCCCAGTATTCATATGGTTGTGAAAATCTTGGAAAAGTCATTGTATTTTTTTTTTTTTAATTAAAAAAAAAAAAAAAAAAATCACATTTTCCAAGTTAAGGGGAAAAATGTTTTGGAAGAATCATGGAATTATTTTAAAATGGTCTACTGTATTCTTGATAAACACACTCATGTAATATGTCCTTTCTGGTGTGTGCACAGTGTCCCTATGTCCTCTTAGTGTTTAGAGATTTTACGGTCTAATAATACCATATTCGACGTAATAAGTGCCCTGCTCCAATAAGCGCAACCCCCCTCCCCCCAGTGGTTTTTATTTTTTATTTTTAGCTTGCATCTAATAACCACCCATGTGTACTGGGAGCAAAATTGTAGATCAAACTTACCAATTTTAATTGATCAGTCTCTGTAAACGTAAAACGAGGCATTCATTGCCTGTAAAAGTGAGTTTACACGGTATTTCAAGACCCTGCCATGGGGAATGTCTATAATGTTCATCAGTAACAACACATTTGATTGTTCTGCCATGCTTTACAAAAAAAGGGAAAATATTTTGCTGTGTTCTCTTGGTCAATGTCCAACAACCAATGAACCATTAGAAACTGCTACAGCAAAACTATTGGATGCTCTGAATGAATGGAGCGATGCGCCAGATATGGACTTATCAGAAAGTGATGACGAGGATTTTTCACCCAATTCTTCTGCTCAGTATCTTCATGATTTTAAAGACATTTATGGCCATGTGCTTTTGTTTATGTTCATGTTGATCGGTTCAACGTGCCATGTGCTAAAGTTGACATTCGTGTTGATTGGCTTGATTTTACTTCCAGGAAAATGTTGAAAGGAAAAGCACCAGGAGGGAAAAGTAAGGGGACTTTTATTGAAAAAAAAAAAATTATGCTGTTTTCTGTTTATTTTCAGCTTTCATGTAAGTAGTTTGGTTGATACCACAAAATGAATAACAAATTCCAGTAAAACTCTTTTATTGTTCTGTTATTCTTCATATTTTCCACCTCGATGGTAATAAGCACTTACCGTTCCACTCCGTTGGTAACATTTTAATAAGTGCCCACCCGCTCCAATTTCTTAAGCACCCTGGGCGCTTATCACATCGAATATGGTGATAATAAAAATAAATGTCATTAAACAGAAAAGACTATTATTATTATAATTACTATTATTATTACTACTACTACTACTATTGTCTGCCCATAAATAAGTTTGTAAAAATGGACCAAGAACCTTCTTGTAGCGAGGCAACTAAGGCCTATCCTCCTACTGTCTAAATACATGTGGATTAGGTATGAATGGCTGTCAGTTTCTTTGGATTAACCTCACAATATCCTGGGAACCTGTCCAAAGTCTTTTCCACAATGTCAACTGTGATTAGTTCCAGCTCACCTGTGACTGTGAATGGATGTTTGACCAGAAGTGCTTGAAAATTAAACTGGGGGGGGTCATGGAAATGTATTGATTAAAAAATATACAGCATACATTCTCATCCAAAACACCTTAAAATTTTATCCAGTTTATACTACTGAGCAGTTGAAGGTTAAGGGCCTCATTCAAGGGCCCATCAGGGCTTTTAAACCACAGGTGCCTGATTTTATTAACACTTGTGCATGAATGGGCGAATCCACACTCCAAAATCTAGTACAAAACCTTAACAGACAGCCAAATCACAAAACGGTACTAAATCTGGAATTGTGATCGTCAGAATTTTTGACAATACAGTATAGCATATATGTTACCAGGAATGAGCAATCTTGTAGTTATTGCCCAAGATATTATTCTTAAATATAACTATAATATATATATAAACTATAATAGCTAAAATGCATAATGTTAATTTCAAAACACTCAATTGTTGTCAAATTGCACGGTCTAAGAGGTATAAAAATATATAGTAACATATTACTGTTATTTGTCCAAGGTCGAAAGTGAAATGAAATTGAAGAACAAGTAGAAATTGAATAAGATCTATTGAAAGTTTCCCCTTGCTCAAGTGCCTCCCCTGAACAATAAGGGCTCTCCGTAGTCATCGTACTCTGTCTCCTGCATTTTAGGTTCGGCTGAATGTTCCTGACGTCACAGTTAGTTTGATGGTGCATTTAAGTGCAAACTTAAATTTGCACCAGTAAACCTTGCACCAGTAAATGATAAATTCAATAGAATGACATATGATTATGCAGAGAGTGAGTGAGAGATTGTATACAGTACAAACTCGTATAGGTTACTTATACAAGCTTTAAACATAGAACGCCCTGTAACTACTTACAGATAAATTCATCTAACGAACGGTCATCCGGAATGTATCTTTTTCGTAAGTTAGGGAACGTCTGTACAGGAAAATAATTTACTTTTGTAAAATTCTATTATATACATTTTTTTTACTACAAAAATAGGGACCTGAACTGTTTCTGTACAAACCTTTGTAGCACAGACAGTGACGTCAGAGGCAATTAGGGCAGTAATTTGGTGATGGAAGATTAATAGTGATTTTTGTTAGCCTAAAATAGTCTTGCTTGTAGGTATCTGGTTGTTAGAAAATAAGACTAGACAAGGTGCAACTATACCTCCCCACCACCACCCATTTTTGTCCCCTGCTGGTTCAGAAATCAAGTGAGCTGCACCTTCCCTTCCTCCACCTTCATGGCTGAAGTGCCCTTGAGCAGGGCATCCAACTGCTCTCAGGACACCCAAATGTGTCTGGTAGCCCGCTGCTCCAGGTGTGTGCTCACTTTGGACGGGTTGAATGCAGATTCAATAATTACCCTTGAACGATTGCTGCAAAAAACAAAAACATGGCTTTATTGTTCTCAATCACACAGATGATGATGATCCTATTCCATATAAGGGTCAGATCAAGTATCAGCACTGTAACATACAAATTTAATTAAGAGCACTTTAAAAATTCTAAAATCTACTTGTTTGTTTCCGATGAGTAGAGATTGAAGTAAGAAACATATCCTAATAGATCATGCTGTTACAGAAAAATACTCAACAACAGGGTGAAGCATTAGCAGTTTGAAACAGAATACTTTTCTAGAACAGCACTTCTTATATTTCAGAAAATTTAACAACATTTAACAATTTATTCCAATATAACAAATGGCACATCACTAATTTTCATTGTTTTCTTCCTTTTATTGTTATTATTTGCCTTGTTGTGATAACTGTCAAAGCCGTAGGGGTCTTCAAAACAACCAGTCAGTATTGAGAATTCACAGCTGTCCTGTGTAAGGGAACTATAATTCTGCTAACTCAGCTATGAATCAATACTCCTCTACCTTTTTGTAATGTTGTAGAACATGGATTAAAAACTGGGTGGGGTTGTTTTTAGACATGTATACTGAGGAGAAACGTATTCAGACACTTGTTTTCATTAATCCACTTCAGATTGACACCCAACTTTTGACTTTGTACTTTGTGCATTTTTTAAAAATAAACAATTATGTTAGAGTGAAAGTGTTCTGACAAAATGGAACATCAGTACTTTGTTGCATAGACATTGTTGTCGGTTACAGCTTAGAGTTTATATTTTTATCTTGATAAAGATAAAAATATAAACTCTTGGGGAAAAAAAAAGCTCTTAAGCTGTAACCAACAACAATGTCCATGCAACAAAGTACTGATGTTTCATTTTGTCAGAACACTTTCACGTCAACATATTTAAAGTGAAAGTGTTCTGATAAAATGGAACATCAGTACTTTGTTGCATAGACATTGCTGTTGGTTAGAGCTTATTTTTTTATTTAAGGAGTTTATATTTTAATCTTTATCAAGATAAAGATATAAATTCGAAGCTGTAACCGACAACAATGTCTATGCAACAAAGTACTGATGTTCCATTTTATCAGAACACTTCAACGTATTTGTTTTTTTCTTATGTAATATCTTGATGATGCAGCATGGGGGGGCACAAACAAGTGTCCGCCCTCACGCCGGTCCCAAGCCCGGATAAATGCAGAAGGTTGTGACAGGAAGGGGCATCCGGCGTAAAACTTTTGCCAGAATACAAAATGCAAACCGTAAAGACAAATTTCATACCGGATCGGTCGAGGCCTGGGTTAACAACGACCGCCATCAGTGCTGTTAACCAACAGGGTGCTGGTGGAAATTGGACTACTGTTGGTCAAAGAAGGAGAGGTCGAAGAAGAGGCGGGAGGGGTGTCCGTAGGCAGAGAGAGAAGAGGAAAAGCATGAGTGTAGGACTGAGAGTAGGGACTTTGAATGTTGGCACTATGACATAAAAAGGTAGAGAGCTGGCTGACATGATGCAGAGGAGGAAGGTGGACATATTGTGTGTTCAGGAGACCAGGTGGAAAGGTAGCAAGGCTAGAAGCTTAGAAGCAGGGTTAAAACTGTTTTTTCATGGTGTGGATGGGAAGAGAAATGGAGTAGGAGTCATCTTGAGGGAGGGATTTGTCAGGAATGTTCTAGAAGTGAAAAGAGTGTCAGACCGAGTGATGAGTCTCAAGTTAGAAATTGAAGGCGTGATGTTCAATGTTGTTAGTGCTTCTGCCCCGCAGGCAGGATGTAAGCTAGAAGAGAAGGAGAGATTCTGGAGTGAGTTAGATGAAGTGATGCAGAGTACCCCCAGAGGTGAAAGAGTGGTCATTGGTGCAGACTTCAATGGACATGTTGGTGCAGGCAACAGAGGGGACGAGGAAGTGATGGGCAGGTTTGGTATCCAGGACAGGAACACAGAAAGACAGATGTTGATAGATTTTGCAAAAAGTATAGAAATGGCTGTGGTGAATACTTTCTTCCAGAAGAGACAGGCGCATAGGGTGACTTATAAAAGCGGAGGTAGGAGCACACAGGGAGACTACATCTTGTGTAGGCGATGTAATTTGAAGGAAGCCAGTGACTGCAAAGTAGTAGTGGGTGAGAGTGTTGCCAAAAAGCATAGGATGGTGGTGTGCAGGATGATGCTGATGGTAAGAAAGGTGAAGACGACAAAGGCAGAGCAGAAGACAAAGTTGTGGAAGCTGAAAAAGGAAGAGTGTCGTGTTGTCTTCAAGGAGGAGTTGAAACAGGTTTTGGGTGGTCAGGAAGTGCTTCCAGATGACTGGACAACTACAGCTAATGTAATCAGGGAGACGGGTAGGAGAGTACTTGGTGTGTTCTCTGGAAGGACAGTAGATAAGGAGACTTGGTGGTGGAATGAGGAAGTGCAGGAGTGGGTAAAAAAGAAGAGGTTGGCTAAGAAGAAATGGGGCATTGAGAGGACCGAAGAGAGTAAACAGGAGTACTGTACAGGGAGACACAGCAGTCTCTGTACAGAGCACACAGATTGACCAATCAGCTGCCTGAAGACTCGGATGAGTTGATTAAATGCGCCACCTCAGGTGTGCTCCTGCTTGGTTGAAACAAAAACCTGCAGCCACATGGCCCTTTGTGGCACGAATTTGACACCCCTGAACTAGACGTACTACAGCTTGATTATGGCGCTTACTCCACTCCTAGGAACTGATAAAGCCTTCACATTTTTTGTGTCCATCTTCTCATTTGTGACTCTCCACAGTTTTATTCGTGAGAAATTTTGACAGTGCCTTTGTACCCATAGTTCGTTTGCTTTCACTTACACTTCTAGGTACTGAAACACTCTAGAAATAGCTGTTTTTATGCTGGAGTCATATACAGTGGTACCTCACCTTACGAAAGACCCAACAAACGAAAAATCCCAGTTACGAAATGCATTTACCTAAAATTTCTGTCTTTGGATACGAAAATAATTCACATTACGAAAAAAAGCCATCTCAAAAATTCAAATAATGCACGAGTTGCTCGCCCATCTCCCAACACCCCACCCCGCTGGCCTCCCATTGGCTATTATGGAGCTGCATCTTCATAATACCCATGAAGCTTTTCATGTGCCTTCAACCAATTGTTTGTCACAGAGATGCAGCTCCCTCCCATTGGCTATTATGGAGCTGCATCTCCATAATAACCATGATGCTTTTCGTGTGTCTTTGACCCATTTTTTGTCACGTAGTTCTAACGCGCGTAAAGGACAAAGTTACTGTTGTTTCATGAGT
Source organism: Plotosus lineatus (assembly GCA_024760905.1). NCBI lineage: Eukaryota > Metazoa > Chordata > Actinopteri > Siluriformes > Plotosidae > Plotosus > Plotosus lineatus. The sequence continues at coordinate 41,273,570 of CM045736.1, read as the reverse complement.
TTTTTTGAGTGTGCTCATTGCAACTTTATTTTTTGGCTCAGGCTTTTAACCTTGCATAAACATTTGTAAGATTATAACTCCGCTAAGAAGACATGGTCAGCATGCGTGCGCAAGCACACATACACACACACATGCGCGTGATTCCCGGTGAAAGTGATTCCCGGTGCGGAGTGAAAAGAAGAAGTGGGCTTGTGACATGCGGTTGAGTGATATCGCAAAGGAATGTGGCCGAAACCTGTCTACCATCGGTACGATATTGAAGCAGAAGGAGGCTTTAAAAGGTATATTTTTATAATTTTTAAAGGGTTTAGGGGACAGTATTGGGGGCCTTGGAACGAATCAGGCCTTTTACATGTAACATGCTACTCAACTTACGAAAAAATCAGGTTACGAAACCAGTTCTGGAACAGATTAATTTCGTAAAGTGAGGTAACACTGTAGAGTGGAGCCTTGGAATCCGAACGCTCTAAAGTTCGAATAAATCGGAATCCAAACAAAAAATCCGTGATTTTTTTTTTTTTCCGTCTTGGAAACCGAACAAAACCTGGATGTCGAACTCGAGAAACGCGCGAGAAAGAAATGAGACCGAGAGGGAGGAAAAGTGCGTGACTTACGGAAGTCTGGAAGTTGTTGATAGTATGTATGTTCTGGGGAAGTCCGTTTAGCTGTTGATACTATGCATCAACCTAATAAAGCTGTCCTGGGGAAGTCTGGAAGTTGTTGATACAGTACTATGTACGTATCACCCTCATAAAGCTAAAGCACTAAAGCTATCTAATCACGAACGCCATATACCACCTCCAGCGACAAATATGATTTAGAGTACTGAACAGAAAACCAACAGATTGGCTTATAGGCATAACTGCGTAAACCTAGCTAAATCTAAACCTAGCTGAAGAGGATGTATGTATGTAAGCTCAGCTAAAGCACTAGCAGCGCTGTGAACACCTTTAACTATAAGGTCATGAGCCACTTCCGTAAAGATTTGAAAAGGCAGAAACAAGCCACGTTACAAATGTTCTTCAAGACAGAAAGGAACATCCTGAAGAAGAGCCATCCATGCAAAGCGGTAACAAGAGAAAAAAAAAACACCTTTTGGCTGATTTACCTGAAGCTGTTATGGAAGGGAATCCGCTTTCCTCTCTCCCTCTCTGTTATGAAAGGGAATACACTTTCCTCTCTTTCTCTCCAACATTTACGTATGCCAACTGCTCACCACAAAGAAAAAAATCTTATCTTTATTGTTCTTATGCTTTAACTGCACTGTGGATTTTTAGTGTGCTGTGGTCTCTCACAAGAGAGTTGCGCATTGAAATGCGTGTTGGAGAGGGGCGTGGCTGCCACACGCTGGGTGGAGTGCTAAACAAACACACCTGATTCCATTGATGTCTGAAAATATTTTCTTTTGAATACATCATATTGACCCTGAAGTGAGGTAGCCAGCAGCCTGGATTAACAGTAGTAGCCGATGCCGAGTAGGGCCGCGATAATGCCCAGCTGATCAACCCAGAAACCTTGGACATTTTAATACGGCGTGACAACAACAACAACCAAGGAGTTTAACCGGGCATGACTTAGCAGTTTGAAGCCGCCTGCTGATTGTGGGCTCGCTGTCATCACTTTCCGTGTCCTCTGTTGTGAACAACTCATTGATTCAACCGTCATTCAAAGCATCAAAATTTCCGAAGTAAAACTCCACAAAAACAAACCAACAATAAAGGAGGAGGTGAGGAGGTGGACAGCATAATTGCATTCGGGCCTCGTGCCCGAATTCATTTATTTTCGTTCATTTATTTATTTATTTTTTTTTCTTCTCTCTTTAAACAAAGTTAAATTGTAATGTTAACATACAGGTATTGATAGATAGAGGAACATACATGCAAAAATCAACCAAAATATTAAAGTACAGATAGTATCAGTTGGGGCCGGCTGACAAAGGAACAGGTCAGTAACTTGTGATTGATTCTTGTAATTGCAAATTTGATCGAGTAAATAGTGATAGAGTTAATTATCATACAAGGCTTTGGCTGGCTTGGCTAATTTGTTAATAGACATTACAGTATATTATACTTTTGTATTGAAGACCAAGTTGGGGATTGGATAGCTTGTCTTTATAGCTAGTTTATGGCTGGACAGTTAGGTTGAGAGCCAACATGCTACTCAGTAAGGATGAGGAGAAGCTCAAGAGGGAGCTCGAGGAAATAAATCTAAGAAAAGTTTAGGAAAAGAAATGCAGGAAGTAGGAAAACATGACCAAGGTTGCTTGTGTAAAACATGTAGCTGCATAATTGGGGCTAATGATAAGGCCATAGTCTATAATGGATGCTCCAACTGATTTTGCATAAGTTGTTTAAAGATCCCAGAGGCAGTGTACAACTGCCTAGCTAATGAAAATGATCTGGAAGCATTAGACATTAAATATTCTGAATGTTGTAGGGCCCCTTCAATACAAGAGGTGTTAGCCAAACAAAATGAAACAATGAACAGATGGTAGGACTAGAACGAAAACTGGCAAATTCAGTCAAGCTAGCTGTCTCAACGGAGCTAGAAACTCAGGTTAAACTTGATCTAACTGAGAAAATAGAACAAAAAACTGTTGAGGTGGAAACAAGACTGACGAGGAGTTTTCAGTCTAAAATTGACAGATTGATTGATGAAAGAAATGAAATTAAAAAATGCAGAATACAAGACTGAACATTTTGACAATTTGGATGCAAAAATTGAGAGAATAGTTGAAGAAGCACGCAAGGAAGAGAAGGATAGGGAATCTAGAATACCTAACATAATTGTGTACGGGGTCCCTGAACTGGTAGGGGGGATTGGCAAGACAATCCCTTGGTTTTGTTCAGAATGTCATTGAGGCAATAAAGCTCCCTTAGGGATCTAAAGTTGATATTCAATGCATGGTTAGGTTAGGTAAACCAAGGGAACAGGTTGAATCTAAACCTAGGGATAAAAACGTTGAATCTAGACCAATCAAAATTCACCTGGGAAATCTGGAGATTAGGCATGACATCATTAAAAGAGCTTACAAATTGGCCAACAATGAGGACAAGGTTTTACAAAACGTGAAATTGGCATACGACAGGACTCTAAAAGAAAGGAAAAAATATAGCTTACTAAAGCAAGAAATGAATAGAAGAACTTTAGCTGGGGAAAGGGGCGGGGACAAATTGTGGTAGTAAACCCAAAAGATTCTTTAAATCAAAATCAGGATGGAAATGATCAGGTATCTAATATCAGCCACAACCCTAGAAATATGGACAAGCAAAATACATTCACACCTGAAGGGGCAGTTAGAATGCAAACTAACATTGTGACAGAACAGGTAGATGAGTTTCATAGCTCAACATCTACAATTGACCCAGTATCTGACAGTGATTTAGACAACACAAATAGTGAAATTGAACAAACATCCCCAAATACAATAGTAACAAAGCCTTTAAAACCAAGCTAGATAAATTAGTTAGCAAGGCACTTCAGAAAGAACTACAAATTGGGAATATCGAGGTTATAAATGGAATCAGTAAAACTGTCATTATTGACAAGAATGAGGTAGCAACAAATGTCAAAGGGGTGAAAAATAACTCCTGAGAAATATCGGACTACTAGTTTATTTATTGAAACCCCAACCAAGGTACCAGATGTATACAATAAGGAATTGAATATCTTCTAAACAAATGCTGATGGCTTAAGTAATAAACTGATGGAATTATATACATTAGCTCATACTGAGAAACCTGAAATACTAGTTATTACAGAAATCCTTCCTAAAAAAAAAACAATATTAGATAGATTACAGGATCACGAGTGGCAGTTAAAAGGATATGATCATATTAAGAGTGTAGCTGAAAATTACAATAAAACTAGAGGAATTATTGTATATGCCAAAAAATCGATCAGTATAGAGGTTATTGAAACACAGAGAAAATTCAAAGAATACTTGTTGATTTAAAATGACGGTATGTAAACAAGATGGGAAGGAAGTAGATTTATATCTACTAGCCATTTATAGAAGTAATGCAGCCGTGGGGGGGGGGGGGGGCACAAACCAGTGTCTCTCCCTCACGCCGGTCCCAAGCCCGGATAAATGCAGAGGGTTGCGTCAGGAAGGGCATCCGGCGTAAAACAAATGCCAAATAAACTATGCGAATCACAAGAAAAAATGACATACCGGATCGGTCGAGGCCCGGGTTAACAACGACCGCCATCAGTGCCGTCAACCAACAGGGTGCGGATGGAAATTGGACTACTGTTGGTCGAAGACGTCGAAGAAGGAGAGGCGGGAGGCGTGTCCATTGCCAGAGAGAGAAGAGGAAAGGCATGAGTCTAAGACTGAAAGTAGGGACTTTGAACGTTGGAACTATGGCAGGAAAAGGTAGAGAGCTGGCTGACATGATGCAGAGGAGGAAGGTGGACATACTGTGTGTTCAGGAGACCAGGTGGAAAAGTAACAAGGCTAGAAGCATAGGAGCAGGGTTTAAGCTGTTTTATCATGGTGTGGCTGGGAAGAGAAATGGAGTCGGAGTCATCTTGAAGGAGGAGTTTGTCAGGAATGTTCTAGAAGTGAAAAGAGTGTCAGACAGAGTGATGAGTCTCAAGTTAGAAATTGAAGGTGTGATGGTCAATGTTGTTAGTGCTTATGCCCCACAGACAGGATGTGAGCGAGAAGAGAAGGAGAGATTCTGGAGGGAGTTGGATGAAGTGATGCAGAGTACCCCCAGAGGTGAAAGAGTGGTCATTGGGGCAGACTTCAATGGACATGTTGGTGCAGGAAACAGCGGGGACGAGGAAGTGATGGGCAGGTTTGGTAACCAGGACAGGTCAGAGGTACAAGGACAGATGGTAGATTTTGCAAAAAGGATGGAAATGGCTGTGGTGAATACTTTCTTCCAGAAGAGAGATGAGCATAGGGTAACTTATAAAAGTGGAGGTAGGAGCACACAGGTAGATTACAACTTGTGCAGGCGATGTAATTTAAAGGAAGTCGGTGACTGCAAAGTAGTAGCGGGTGAGAGTGTTGCCAAACAGCATAGGATAGTGGTGTGCAGGATGATGCTGATGGTGAGGAAGGTGAAGAAGGCAAAGGCAGAGCAGAAGACAAAGTGGTGGAAGTTGAAAAAGGAAGAGTGTTGGGTTGTCTTCAAGGAGGAGTTGAAACAGGCTTTGGGTGGTCAGGAAGTGCTTCCAGATGACTGGACAACTACAGCTAATGTGATCAGGGAGACAAGTAGGAGAGTACTTGGTGTGTCATCTGGAAGGAAAGTAGATAAGGAGACTTGGTGGTGGAATGAAGTGCAGGAGTGTGTACAAAGGAAGAGGTTAGCTAAGAAGAAGTGGGGCATGGAGAAAACCGAAGAGAGTAAACAGGAGTACAGGGAGACACAGCGTAAGGCAAAGGTAGCAGTGTCAAAGGCCAAACAGAGCGCGTTTGATGACTTGTATGCTCGGTTGGAAAGTAAGGAGGGAGAAAATGATTTATACAGGTTGGCACAGCAGAGAAATAGAGATGGGAAGGACGTGCAGCAAGTTAGATTGATAAAGGACAGAGGGAAATGTATTGACTGATGACAGAAGTGTGCTGGGAAGATGGAAAGAGTACTTTGAAGAGCTGATGAATGAGGAAAGTGAGAGAGAAAAAAGAGTAGAAGAGGTGACTGTTGAGGACCAGGAAGTAGCAAAGATTAGTAAGGGTGAAGTGAGGAGGGCATTGAAGAGGATGAAGAATGGAAAGGCAGTTGGTCCTGATGACATACCAGTGGAGGTATGGAAGTGTCTAGGAGAGGTAGCAGTAGATTTTCTGACAAGCATTTAACAAGGTCTTGGAGAGTGAGAGGATGCCAGAGGAATGGAGGAGAAGTGTGCTGGTGCCCATTTTTAAGAACAAGGGAGACGTGCAGAGTTGTGGCAACTACAGAGAGATAAAGTTGATGAGCCATACGATGAAGTTATGGAAAAGAATAGTGGAAGCTAGACTAAGGGCAGAGGTCAGCATTTGTGAGGATGTTAATGGAAAAGTACAGAGAAGGTCAGAGGGAGCTGCATTGTGCTTTTGTGGATCTGGAGAAAGCATATGACAGGGTGCCGAGAGAAGAACTGTGGTATTGCATGAGGAAGTCTGGAGTGGCAGAGAAGTATGTTAGAGTGGTGCAGGACATGTATGAGAGATGTAAGACAGTGGTGAGGTGTGCTGTCGGTGTGACACAAGAGTTCAAGGTGGAGGTGGGACTGCATCAAGGGTCAGCTCTCAGCCCCTTCTTGTTTGATATGGTGATGGACAGGCTGACAGACGAGGTTAGACAAGATTCCCCATGGACTATGATGTTTGCAGATGACATTGTGATATGTAGTGAGAGCAGAGAACAAGTGCAGGAAAATCTAGAGAGGTGGAGGTATGCCCTGGAAAGGAGGGGAATGAAGATTAGCCTCAGTAAGACAAAATACATGTGCATGAATGACAAGGACCCAAGAGGAACGGTGAGATTACAGGGAGCAGAGATAAGAAAGGTGGAGGATTTTAAGTACTTAGGCTCAACAATCCAGAGCAATGAAGAGTGTGGAAAAGAGGTGAAGAAGCGTGTGCAGGCAGGTTGGAATGGTTGGAGAAAAGTGTCTGGTGTGATAGGAGGGTATCGGCAAGAATGAAAGGAAAAGTGTACAAGACGGTGTTGAGGCCAACGATGTTGTATGGTTTAGAAACAGTGGCCCTGGGGAAAAGACAGGAGGCAGAGCTGGAGGTAGCAGAGATGAAAATGTTGAGGTTCTCTTTGGGAGTAACGAGGATGGATAGGATTAGGAATGAGCACATCAGAGGGACAGCACATGTAAGAAGTTTTGGAGACAAAGTCAGAGAGGATAGATTGAGATGGTTTGGACATGTACAGAGGAGGGATAGTAAGTATATTGGTAATAGGATGCTGAGGCTGGAACTGCCAGGCAGAAGGCCTAGAGGAAGACCAAAGAGACGATTCATGGATGTGGTGAAGGAGGACATGAAGGTCGTTGGTGTAAGAGAAGAAGATGCAAAGGATAGGGTGAGATGGAGGCAGATGATTCGCTGTGGAGACCCCTGAAGGGAAAAGCCGAAAGGAAAAGAAGAAGAAGCCATTTATAGAAGTCCAAATTCTTCTTAAAATAATAATAAAGCACAGAATGAACTTATTGATGCTGTTTGTAATAATCTTGGGAATAAAAAATTAGTTATATTGGGGGATTTTAACTATGGAAAAGAGTAAAGAGATCAATATTAGTGCTATTTTTGATAACCAGATGGTCAAAGAATTCAAGAAACTGAAATTTGTATGAAACCAAGACTAGATGCAAAATAGATCAGACTATGCAAAATAATCTTAATGTGTTAAATTGGGAGCAGATTTTCCAAAATAGCAACATGGAAGAAAAATAGCAAATATTTGTGGATATAATAAATGATGAGATTGAAAAAATATACCAATGAAGACAATGGATAATAGTATACAAAACCCATTATGGTTTAATGTGAAGGCAAGTCAAAACATCAGGATTAAAAGAAATGCGTGGAATAAATATAAAAGTTGCAAAATGGAGGAAAATTACATGAAATAAAAGAATGTACGAAATTATACCAATAATGTTTTAAAACAGGAACGCAAGAAGTTTGAATCTAAAATAGCAAATCAGATCAAAACAAACCAAAAATCTTTTTTGGAACTACATTAAATCAAAGTCTAAACCAAAACAAAACGAGGATAGACTACTAGATGAATATGGTAACAATTTTGATGAACCATTGCAGATTGTTTAAATAGTTATTTTGCTCGTGTTTTTTCCAAAGATGATATTGATATAGGAAATAATATTGAATTTACACACAGAAATACAGAATGTCTTAATGAAATAAGTTAAAAGAGTTGAGGAAAAACTTGATAAACTTAGGGCAGACAAAGCAGTAGGGCCAGACAATATATATCCCAGAGTGTTAAAAGAACTTAAAGATCAAGTCAAAAAGCCACTAGTTCATATTTTCAAAAGTAGTATTGAAGAAGGTTATCTACCTCCGGTATGGAAGGAAGCCATAGTAGTACCAATTTATAAAAAGGGAGAGAAAAAGAACCCAGAAAATTATCGCCCTGTTAGTCTGAGAAGTATTATATGCAAAATGTTAGAAGGTATTATTAGAGATGATATAATGAAATATATGTTGGAAAATAACTTAATATCAGAAAATCAATATGGCTTCCTACCCGGTAGATCTAGCACATTACAATTACTGGATGTTTTGAATAGTTGGACAAATTTATTAGATAATAAAAGATCCATTGACGTAATGTATACAGATTTCCGTAAAGCATTTGACTCAGTTTCACACAAAAAATTAATATATAAATTAGGTGTTTTTGGAATTGGAGAAAAGATTTAAAGCTGGATTGCTAACGTTCTTACTGATAGAAAACAAAGTTAGAGTAGGAAATGTCACATCAGATTGGGAACCGGTAACAAATGGTGTCCCGCAGGGTTCTGTCCTGAGGCACTTACTTTTCTTGATTTACATCAACGATCTTGAGTATATGGTTAAAGAGGGAACAATCAAACTTTTTGCAGATGATGCTAAAAAATTTTAAGGCAGTTTCTGATGTAACTCGGGTAAGTTTGCTACAGGAAGACATTGATAATATGGTACAATGGACTAAGGAATGGAAATTGTCTTTTAACGCGGATAAATGTAAGGTATTGCACCTGGGATCAAATAACCCTGGAAGTGATTACTATATGGAGAAGGGAGACGAAAGAATTAACTTAGAATCAGTGTCTTCTGAAAAGGATTTGGGTATTATTGCTGACAATAAATTAAATTTTGAACAACACATTGAAGAAATTATTTAAAAATCCAATAGGAATTTGGGATTAATAAATAGAAATTTTAAATATATGAATAAAGATGTATTTGGGCAATTATATAAGACAATAGTGAGACCAATAGTTGGGGCAGTGGTGGTCTAGTGCGCTGGATCACTGATCCAAAGGTTGGGGGTTCGAGTCCCACTCTCCACAGGGTTGTCACTGCCCCCCCCCCCGCCCCCCAGTGCAGCTAACTGGGTTATCAAAGGCGGGCCATGTCTCTCACTGTCTATGGTGAGAGGCATGTAAAAGAACCATTGCTGACTTTCGTAAAGAGTAGGCTGCAAAGTCGTCAGCGTGTTTCTGTCCCTTGTTAAAAAGGGTTGTGACAGGAAGGGCATCCGATGTAAAAACCTCTGCCAAATCAAAACGTGCGAATCAGATGATTCGCTGTGGCGACTCCTGAGTAAAAGGGAAAAAGCCGAAAGGAAGGCAGACAGACAGTGAGACCAATAGTTGAGTATGGTAGTCCAATTTGGAATCCACATAAGGTTAAATTAAATAAACAAATTGAAGGGGTACAAAGAAGGGCCACCAAATTTATTCCTGAATTAAATTCACTGGCCTACCCGGAAAGGTTAAAGTTTAAATCTAGAGACATTAGAATACAGGAGAACTAGGACTGACATCCTATACTGACAAGTCTATAAAATTTTCAAGGGAACAGATAAATATAATCCTGATAACCTTTTCCAAAGAACTAGCAACAACAGTATAACTAGGGGGCATCAATATAAACTGGTTAAGAATAGGTGTAACACAAATGTAAGAAAACAAATTTTTTCCGAAAGGGTCATCGATGAGTGGAACAGTTTGCCTAGCTATGTAGTGGAAGCTGATAATATAAATACCTTCAAGAGGAGACTTTAAGCTTTTTGGAGAAACAAAGATATTAAATATTGTCCTTCTTTTATGATAAATTAAATGAGCAATTGTTAACTAGATTAAAAATGTACTTAAATATATTGTAGATTAAACCAGACTGAGATATGGCTTATCACAGGCAAAATCAAAGGATGCCAGAACATAGAACATGGTGTCCAAACAATGTGTACTTTAATGAAGAACATCCACAATGGCCAAATCCATGTCAATTTAGGCATCGCGAGTATCATTGGCCAGGTAAACTAAACTCAAGGACAAACTTGCTGATAGGGGATAGTATTGTGAAATACGTAAATGACCTGACAGACACGTATGTACAGTCCTACCCGGGAGCAAGTATTGAGGACATTATTGCTGAAATAATGAGTGGAAGTATATGTCTAACAGGCTACAGGAGAATAATTTACCATGTTGGATGCAACAATTTGGCTGAAAAAATGGTGCATGTTAGAAATATTCTTGAGGCTTACAAGAAATTGATTGTGACAAGACATCAGAATAATGATGCAGCAATCGTTCTATCAGAGATAATTCCAAGGACAGATGAAAATCATCATGAGCTAAACAAAAGAATGTTTGTCAACAGAACAATAGAGTATTTGGTTAAACATGAACAAACTTTTTTTTTTTTTTTTAATGGATGCTTATATAGCGCAATTTCATACACACATATGCTCCCTGTATTACTGTCAAATGTTGAAGACACCTCTTCAGCCAGTTCCAACTGTTACTGCCAAAATTTTACAAAATACTCATAAAGAAGTTGGTATAGCTCTGGCTCTCCAGTTGTATTTCTGATATGGTTTGAGAATTTAATGAAATCTGGACACTATGCAACAATGTTAGATAATACCTCTTGTGTAGATAAATTTAGAGAAATATAGTAGCTGCTATTCTCATAGGGCCTTTGTGTCACTATGGGAATGCTATACTATATGCAGTAACATAATGATAATTGGTAGAGCATAACATGAGGAAAAATTTCTGTAACAATAAAGAAAATTGTTAGTAGTATGTGACAATTGGTTGGGATATTAGACAATTGAGTCAGGATAGAAAATAAAATAAAATAGTAGTCTGGCAATAGTTTAATGAAATTTCGGTCAGTTTTGATAACGTAATTTTATCTCGGAAACAAATATTGATTACAGGGGATTGGAATTTTTTTTTCATCTTTAATAAAATATAAATTCGTATTTTTTTTTTTTTTTATGCGACCCACAAGTATATTAAATAGCTGTGCGGATACATAGTATTAAGTTGCACAAAGATTGACGAATCATTTACTTGAGGAGAAATTTGTTATGGGCTGCACTTCACACATAAGCACAAAAATATCAATTCGGATTCAAGTTTTGCAAGTTACAATGCACCACATGTTCAAGAATTGAAGAAGCATCACCATATATTGCACCAAAGACTGAAGGAAAAGCGAACAACTAATGGACAAGAAGGGCCTTAAAGTCTGTTACGGACTAGTTAAACGGCCTGGACCCAGGTAAACTCAGGTATTTCATTACGGGCTATAAAGACTAGCAGTGCACTTCCCGGTGCTAGAAGATTGTCACTCTTCTCCGTGATCTCTCTGGCTCCACCAGTTCTCGCTTTAGTTTGATTTCCGTGTTTCTAGTGCTTGTGCTTTAGTGCCTTCCCCTGAGAACAATAAAGTGCACCTGTTTTCATAGATGAAACGGGGAAATCGTAGTCACTGTAACAGAGATGCAGAGAACTATGGAAATCAAACTAAAGTGGGAACTGGTGGAGCACAGAACTGAGCCAGAGAGATCACAGGAAAGAGGGACAGTTTTCTAGTACAGCTGCTAGTCTTTATAGCCTGTGATTAAATGGAATCAGGTGTTTGTTTAGCACTCCACCCAGTGTCTGGCAGCCTCGACCCTCTCCAACACGAATTTCAATGCACAACTCTCTTGTGAGAGACCATAACAAACTAAAAATCCACAGTGCAGTTAAAGAGTCTCTCAACACAGACCATAACATAGTGTACTGTATTCAATCATTTTTTAACTTAATTTGCAGACCTATGGTATGAGTTACGGTACTGTTAACTTCTGTTAACAAAAGATGACGGAACGGATTGAGACCATTTACATTATTTGTAATGGGAAAAGTGGATTCGGAATCTGAACAAATCGTAATCCGAACAGCCGTCTGGAACGGATTAAGTTCGCGTACCGAGGCTCCACTGTACAACTGATTTTATAATAAAGTAAATGACAGCTGAATACAGGTGGGACTAACAGCTAACACACAGTTTTGCAGCATTATTATGATGTTACATAATGGTCATAATTTGGTTGACTGCACAAAATGTTATCTGAACAGTGCCACAATGTTAATCTTTAACGTTTATTGAGGTCATGTACATGACGATTACGCACAAACACTGTTTTGACATTGCCAAACAGTCACACACATCCAGGCCTCCCTTACAAAGTCGTCTAGCATGGCACAAAGACTCCATTTTAAGTTCTGTAAAGGCAGTTAAGGGTCCATTTCTTTTCTGGTGAAAAATCTGTCTTTAATTTGTGAAACAAACAATTGCTTAAATATAACGCACAGTACATACTGTATATGTATATATCAGATGAGATGACCAGGCACACTATTGTTACAAATCAAAACATTTCACACTTTCTTCAGTTTTTATCTTAACCCTCGAGCTGAGAAGTGTAGTTGTAGAACATGGCTTGGATGGTTTTCCCTTGGCATGGCTGTTGTCCATCTGTGTCCTCCAATGGAAATCCAATAAGGTTGATGCTGATTGGCTGTTATGTATTATTGGCTTATGTGACGATGTGAAGTTGTTTTTTTTTTAAGGACTGATTTATTATTAAGAATGAAACAAACTAAAAACATAGAGCCTCACACACCAATACTCTGACTCACAGAGAATAAAAACACACACTAAGTCAGGTAGGTAGACAAACTTACAGGTAAAAAAATGTTCATGGAGAAAATGCTTGAACCGGTGTGTGACGGAACTTGAAGTCGTTACAGGTATAGTCAGAACACAGGTGATACAAATGAAAGCAGAAGGAAATAAAAAAAGAACTTGGGCATGAAACATGAGACATCTATGGGGTGCTTAAATAATTAAATCCTAAATCTTTATACTAAACAGTATTTTTGTAAATCATGGTGCCTGAAATCGCCACATAGCTCCAAAGCAATTCCTTTACATGTATCTCATGCAGACTCGTCACGTGTGTCTGACAGCAGAAGGGGCTTCCCAGTTTGCCAAGGCCATGGGAATCCCTGAAGTGCCTGAGGAGTCTCTGATCACAGACTATGCCACAAAGCGGTGGAAGGAAAACTTGCATCCAGGAACCAACCATGTAGAGTCCCAGATGTAAGAGTTTTTAAAAAAATATATACATACCAGTGCTTAAGATTTGTGTAATGTTAATTACCGTCATGGTGGTTAACCGTGGACAGTGGGTGGCATGGGGCATAGTGGTTACCATGTCCATCTCACAGCAAGAAGGTCCTGGGTTTCAGTCCTAGGCTTAGTGAGAACATTTCTGTTTTTAGTGTGCATGCTCTTTCCATGCTTGTGTGGGTATGTCTCCGGGTATACCGGTTTCCTCCCACAGTCCAAAAAATGCATATTAGGCTAATTGACTGTTCCAATTTGCCCCTGAGGTGAGTGTGAATAGTTGTGTGTGAGAGTCCTGCGATGGACTGGCCTTCTGTTCAGGGATGTACTCCACTATCTTCCAGAGTCCCCATGACCCCTGTAGGACAAAGTGGCTCTGCAAATTATTGAATGAAATGAAACATGTACAGTATTTCAAATTTTTGCAACTTTAATGATTACATCATTACTAATTACTTAAAAGTGTAGGTTGCTTAAAAGTAGTAAATGCATATGGTGCCAGTCTGGGCACATCTAATTCAGTTCGAAGGAATAGGTTCATCAAGGCATTTGACTGACACTGTCTGTTATATTTGCTGTCATAATCGGTACGTTGCGTTTAAACGTTTGACTGGTACTGTAGGCCATTGTTGGCCAACCCATCAGTGGAGCAAAACAGATAAAACCTGAAGTATGTTCAATTACAAGCCAAGTGTTTTAATGTAACTTGATCACATGTCTTGCAGGGGTAAGATGGGCACAGTTGGGGCAGTAGCTGTGGATGTACAGGGCAACCTTGCTTGTGCTACCTCTACAGGGGGCTTGATTAACCAGTTGGAGGGTCGTGTGGGAGACACTCCATGTGTTGGTGAGTTAGAAACATACAAGTACTGTATAACACAATAGTGTAACCAGTGGTCCTAGATGCACCGGAAAACTATTATTGCTCAGTGGCAGGCAGTACATTCGGTACCTAGCCTTCAATGGGACGCCGTAGACTTAATCCATCTCTTCATACCACCACTGTCACATCGCAAATATACAAGCCATTAATAATATACAAAAACACAATATAACAAGGTGTGGTATTTCAAAGAGATTGGCATTTCTCCCTGTAGCTCTGAGCTTTACATAACTGTCACCGGCATTGACTGAGGGGAAACTGTCAGTTAATTGATGCTCAGCCAAATGCAATAAACATAAACTTAAACCTGTCTTCATGACATCCGGTTTTTCTGGAAAAGTACGCCTTGAAAATGGCTTTTTAATAACACTCAGCATCAAGTAAAATTTCCCCATCCCTCAGTTATTGTGTTCGGATTTTTCGTCCATGTGGATCTGCGTTGTCATTCAGAACTCTGGGACGATCCCAATCAAAAGACTCCAAGACACTGAAAATGTTCTCATCCTCTTTATTCAGATCGTCGAAATGCATTTGCTAAAAGAGCGTTTGTATACAGTAGGCCCTTGACTATTCGCAGTTTTGCACTCGTGATTTGAGTATTCACGGACTGCTGAGCAGCTCGCACGTGATCCAAATTCAGCCAATGGCTGTCCTCCTTCCTGCTGATTGGTTGAGGTGATGTAACGCCCATTTTCCCTCATTCACGCACAGGTTGGCAGGTGAGCCTTTTTTAGTGTGTTTTAATTACCAGTTAAGTTCTATGATGGCACTCAAACTCCTGCTTAAGCACCAGAAAAAGGTAATGAGGTTGGATGTCTCTTCTGAAGAAATAAGACTTTCTGCTGAAGAAAAGACAGTTTCCTCTGAAGTCACGTCATTGCTGAAGAGGAATAATCCTCTAAACTGTTGTAAAACACTCCACAATTAAAGTCTTTTTTAATTATCATTCCAGTACATGACCTAAGGTAATGTTTAAAATGTTTGTGTGTTATATTTTATTTACTGTGGTGTAGCATGTTTCTCATTGTGTTTTGTTTATCCAATTTATTACATTTCTTGTTCTTTTATGTCCTTTTTTTATGGTCTGTGTTTTGGGGGACTTTGATTTTGGCGCTGTGCCTCACTAACTGTTTACTTCCTGAGGGGCGTAGCTGAGCTGCTGGAGCACACACATCTGAATTCACTATTCTCATTTACTCCCAATAAACAAAAGCACGCTCACCTCTGTGACAGAGGATTAACTCACATCAACATCACTGCTTCTTTGGTTTGTAACGCCTCTTACTCTATCACGCTAAAACTCTGTTTTGTACTCCGGTGCCGGCTGGGGGGGCGTGGCTGAGCTGTTCGGACTGAATGCAGTTAATACCTGAATGCAGTCGTATCATGCTTAATGCAATACAGTACATTCCACACGTGGGCATTTTTGAAAACTACGGTGCTGTATGTTTATAAAGAGAATGCACTGAAAGGTGTTTTATGCGTATGCTGTATAATGTTTATATTTTAGCATCAATAAATGTAACAGTAAAAATTGAAACGTTTTTCTTAATCATTACTACATTCATACTGTATTAATGAGTAAGACTGTCTATAGAATGTGTTTAAGAAGCATATTTTAGCCCATGTAATAGATACATACTATTTTACTTACAGCTGCTCATTCGCGCAAGAGACGTCATACATGGGGTTTTACTTCTGGGTACAGAACTCGCGGATTATCTCGATTCGCGGGAGGGCCTGGAACTGAACCCCCGCGAATGTCAAGGGCCTACTATATGCTTCAGTAGGGAAGCAGGATGATGAGTGGTTTCTCAGCCTTGGTTGCTTAGCACATGATAACATACATTTGGCTCAGACAATGGATACAGTATGTGGTTTCTGAAAGTTCAGTAAGTTTTATATAGGAAGAAAACAATGTCCTTCCACAGGTGGGAAGCCTCAGAGAAAAACTTTGCACAGAATAGAAATTTACAGAGGACTAATGCATTAACAAGCACATACATATATACTACATGACACAAAAGAAGACCAATATTCTTACATTGTGGGTGTAAAAAAATTAGAAACCGTAAATGTATCATGTGCAGATCGCTACAAACTATTTACCTAGTTTTGCTCTGACCAACCAATTTGTGAGGGAAATCTGTGATTAAAGAAACAGAACTATAGTGGAACCTTGGTACTCAAACGCATTAGAGGTCGAACAAATCTGAATTCGACCAAAAAATCCAGGATTTTTTTTGTCCCGAAAGTCGGCCAAAATCCGGAAGTAGCATGCTAAAAAGCGCCAGAAAAAACAAGACCAAGAGAGAGGGGGAATGCACGCTTTTTGAAAGTCCCGAAGTTGTTGATAAACCCTGATATCACCTTATACACCCTGATATGTTGATATCACCCTGATAAGGCTAAAGTTAGCAGTGCTGTGAACACTTTTAACGATGAGGTCATGAGTCACTTCCGTAAGGTTTTGAAAAGAAGGCAGAAACAAGCCACGTTAGAAATGTTCTTCAAGAAAACAAAAGGGACATCCTGAAGAAGAGTCTTCCATGGCAAAGTGAGTTAGCAAGAGAAAAAACACCTTTGGTTGATTCACCTGAAGCTGCTATGGAAGGGGATCCTCCTCCTCTCTCCCTCTCTGTTATGGAAGGGAATCCTCCTCCTCTCTCCCTCTCCAACATTACGTATGCCAACTGCTCACCACCACAAAGGTAAAAATTCTTATCTTTATTGTTGTTATGCTTTAACTGTACTGTGGTTTTTATGTTAGTGTGTTATGGTCAATGTTGTGAGAGACTCTGGTTTTGGCAGCTCTAACTCTCTCTTTATGCAGTGCAGGTGCTGGCGAGGGGCGTGGCTGTCACATGCGGGTGGAGTGTGAAGCACACACCTGATTCCACTCAGCAAGCACCGGGCTATAAAGACGAGCAGCGCGCACCTCCCGGTGCTAGAAGATTGTTCCTCTTCGTGGCCCTGTTTCCCTTTGATCTCTCTGGCACTCTGAAGTTCCCTTAGTTTATGATTTTCGTGTTTCTCCGCATCTCTAACCGTGATCACGATTTCCCCGTGCTCTAGTGCCCTCCCTGTGAACAATAAATTTTCTAGTCCTCCTCTGACGCCAGGAACATTCAGCCGGACCAAGAATGCAGGAGACAGAGTATAATGAAAACGGATGAGTTTTATTGTTCACAGGGAAGGCACTAGAACATGGGGAGATCATAGTCACTGTTAGAGAATCGGAGAAACACTGAAATCATACAGTAAAGGAACTTCAGAGCGAGAACTGGTCGAGCACGAAGCTGAGAACTAGGAGCCAGAGAGATCACGAGGAAGCAAGGTTGCGAAGAGGGACAATCTTCTAGCACCGGGAGGAACGCGCTGCTCGTCTTTATAGCTTGGTGATTGCTGAGTGGAATCAGGTGTGTGCGTCACACTCCGCCCGCATGTGACAGCCATGTCCCTCGCCAGCGCCTGCAGTGCATAAACAGAGAGCGAGAGTTGGAGCCGCCAAAACCAGAGTCTCGCAACACAGACCATAACATGGTGTACTGTATTCAATAATTTTTCACTTAATTTGCGGACCTATGGTATGAGTTACGCTACCGTTAACTTCTGTCCAAAAGATGATGGAACGGATTAAGACCATTTACATTATTTGTAATGGGGAAAAATAGATCCGGAATTCGACCAGCCACCTTGAACAAATTGTGGTTGAGTACCGAGGTTCCACTGTATTGCTAATATAGTTTAACTGGCATCGACCTTCAGAATCAGCGGTGCTAGCTGATGTCATTGATAGCAGAGAAGGCCTTGCTGGCCCTGACAGCCCACTACTGTTATTACTAATATTGTTCATTGCTGTTGAATCAAGATGTATTACATTTGTGTCATGGAAAGAGATTAAGGGCGAAGTTACTTCCATATGAACTAAGCACGTGTCCCATCCCCTTATAATCCCATTGTTGCAGAAACTTGGGAGGGTCATTTTAAGAAGCATTTTAATTGGTGGTTGAAAACACCTTGTTTTTGCTGTTGTTGTACCATAAACCTGTTTGCACCAAGAACGAGACTTCTTTTTTGCTCTAAACCATTTTATCATTAGATATAATATTGTAATAATTATTACATAAAACAGATTGATCCGATTAGTCCACAGTCAAGGGACAAATAAACAATTGTGCATGAAAGGCAAGGTAAGGGTCTGTGAATATTCCGTCAATACAGTGACATCCACAGAGCCTGAGGTTCATAAATTTTTAGTATATACTATGGGAATATCAGCACAAAAAGCATATTAAAATGAGTTTTTTAATGTTTTGTTTATTTATAACAGATGAACACCCATTGCAGGAAAGTGAAGAGCCTAAGATCAGTGAAACTGCAGAAAAGCAGTGAAAAGCATGAAATTTTATAGTTTATATTTTAACATTTTTACAATGACAGAGACTGGCCTGTTTTGACCAAATAAACACCAATGTGTGTACTGTGCATTCTCATCCAGATTTTTTTTTTTTTTTTTTTTTTTTTGCTATCCTGTATTAATCCCACAATGGGAAATTATTCTCTCTGCATTTAGTCCATCCAAGGTGAGCACGCGCACACACACACACATGTGAACTGTGAGCACATGTGCGCTCACACACACACACACACACACACACACACACGTGAGCTGAGGCTGCCACACACATTGGACCAGAGACCAGTTGGGGGTTAGGTGCCCAAGAGCACTTCAGCCATGAAGGTGGAGGAAGGAAAGGTGCAGCTCAGTTCTCTATCACCAAACATTTTTCCAGCTGGTTGTGGAATCTAGTAAACGACTTTTCGGTCCCAAAGCCACCTCTCTAACTATCTTTGCTACAGCTGCCCCCATATTACATGGATAAATGAGAAAACCGGTTCCATAAGGTTGGGTTTGCACACGAATTCAAATTTTTAGTTTCTACTACAAAGAAAAACATGTAAAATAAACAAAACTTTTATTTAGTTTTATTTACATATTTTAAACATCACTAAGACATGTGACTTATGCACTTTGAGCCAAGCTAATAGCACTATGGAGATAACAGTTTCACATCTACATACTATAGAGACATAAGAAAATAGAGAGGGAAAGTTAACTAAGATGAGAATTTCATAGTTGATTTTTCTCTTTTAAAGTATGATGATGATGATAATTATGTTGCCTGCTCAGAATAATGTTTATTGTTCTTAAGATAGGGGACCAGTGCCATCGAAAGTATATTAATAGACATTATACTGAGTTTACAGTGCTTGAACCAAACAAAAAGCAGGTGATGCCATCATTGTCACACTTTGAAAAGGGAAAATATATAATTTAAATTTGGAAAATTTTGTGGGTCAAATTTTAAAATAATCATTGACACACAGATTATGCTTTGCCTGTGGTGTTTTTTGTTGTTGTTGTTGTTGTTTTTTGGGGGGGGTTTGCTTATCCTGAGGTTTTGTGGTATTATGTTCCAAAATTTTGAACCCCTGTCACCATGATAATTAAAATATGTAGAATAATAATATCAGAAATATATAATAATTAATTAACCATTTAAAAGAAGAATGGAATAATAAAGATGATTTCAGTTAAATATTTTTAATCATTTGGGTTATTGGGGTAGGTTGTGGGGTTAATAAAATGAAATTGTCCAGTCTCTCTGTAATACTCCCAGTCCAAAGTTGTGCTTTTCTTTGTATAAGCTGACTGTACTTTTCTTCTTTAGTAGAAAGGAAAATAAGAACTCGTATGTGATTATAAGCTTCAGGATTGTCGTAGTTATGGACTTGTATAGTATATATATTAGATCTCTCTCTTCTGGGAATTCTGTCCACTGGAGTTTGTAGTGTGGCCGTGGGGATTTATGATCCACAAGATTTTTATTAAGTGCAGTCATTGATGTCAGGCAGGAACAGTACTGTACTGTATGCATTTTAGTTCATTTGAAACCTTGTTCGGTTTATGATAAACTAAAGTGTGATACCGCCATCTAGTGGTCAAAAGATGAATTCGTTTAATTATTTTACTGTAGAAGTCTGGATCAGGGGTGTCAAACTCTTGCCACAAAGGGCCATGTGGCTGCAGGGTTTCGTTTCAACCAAGCAGCAGCATACCTGACTTTTCTCATTTAAACAAATAGTTTGAGTTTTCAGGCAGCTGATTGGTCAATCTGTGCACTCTGTATAGCTTGAGTATAACTGTGGCTTGCTTGAGTTTGACACCTGTGGTCTGGATGGAGTTTTACTTTGGAATAAATGTGGTCCAAATTGTATGGCTGGCAATATCTCACACTCGCAATGCACAAATATTTTTACTTGTGTATGTGTCAGGATGTGGAGGATACGCAGATAACCAGATTGGAGCTGTATCACCTACTGGTCATGGAGAAACCATCCTAAAAACCACTCTGTCCAGGCTTGTTCTGTTTCACATGGAGCAAGGTACCATATCGTTGTACTATCAGTGCTCTGAGCTACTTTTACTCTGATTTTAAAATACCTGTAGGAGCATGTGAAACATTTCAGGGAGATGAAAGACTGACATGTTGAAAGTCTTATTTCTGTACTGTTAACTCAGATTAAATTTTGACTACAAAGTTTCTGCTTAATCGCTGCAATAATGCGTGGCTAAAGTACTCCTTGTACTGTATGTTATGTTTTTTGTAATGTATACCACCAATCTTCTCCCTAATTTAGTCGTATCCAATTCACACCCAACATGTATTGCTTTTCCAATCAGATGACCACCAACCAGGGAGGGGTGAAAGCATGCACACACCCTCCGTGACATGCAGTGCTAGCCACCTGCCTCTTTTCGAACTGCAGTACATGCGTATGGGGACGGTCTAACACACTCAGAGGGAAAGCTCTATCCACCTCCTCGTATGAATGACTTCACAGATGCAGATGTTTGACTGGCGACCCCTGGGGGTGACGGGGAAGCAAGCGTCCTCCGTCCCATTAGAGCTCGGCCAGTTAGCTCTCACACACCCAAAGTCAAGGATGGCTGTGATTTTTTTTTTTTTTTTTTTTTTTTTAATATATTTTAAAGTCACAGTCATTATGTGGCGTGGTAGAGGAGTGATTAGCATGTCTGCCTCATAGCAAGAAGGTTCTGGTCTTGAGTGCCAGGCGAAACAAGACCGTCTGTGTGTGGAGTTTGCTTGTTCCCCTGTCATTGTTTGGATTTCCTCTGGTTACACCAGTTTCCTCCCACAGTCCAAACTCATTCATGTGCATCAGACTAATTGGCTCTTCCAAATTGCCCCTAGGAGTGGATGCGAGAGTGAATGGCTGTGTGTATGTAGGGCCTGCTATGGACTTGGGTGTATCGGACTTCACCACATGTTGGCTATGATGGGCTCCTGCATTCTTATACCCCTAATAGGATTAAGCAGTTTGGCGAGTGAGTGAAAGAGGTTTATATCAAATCAATACACTTGCTCTGATAAATTACTATTTCTATAGCAAACAATTACGCAGAGACTTATATGGCAGACGCTGTACAAAACAGTGAGGGGGGGGGGGAAGAAAAATGTAAAGCACACTGAATAATATAGTAGATAATGCTGATATAAGCATTCTATAAGGAGACAATGATTTAGCATTTTCAAGGCAGGTTCTTTCCTTTATATATCCCTGTCATCTCTCAAGAACGAAAGGGATGTATAAAGGAAAGATAGTAGGATAGGCAGCAATTTGGGTCAAAAAAAGTATTTATACATATCACATATTCAAATTTAAAACAAAATGGAGTAATTTTAAATAATAACTGTTTTGCAGGTAAAAGCCCTAAGGAGGCAAGTGACACAGCTCTGACCTACATGAAGGAGCGGGTCAATGGTCTGGGTGGATTGGTGGTTGTGGACCCTAAAGGGAACTGGGCAGCTTGTTTCAATAGCCTACAGATGGTATGGGCTGCAGCACAGCAGGACCAACTCCACTACGGCCTGTACCATGGAGAAGACTTCATTGAGCCTGTGTAATGGCCAGCATGCAAACTCAACAAGGCTACACGCGCTTTCACATCTACACGTCACCTAAACTGATTTGTAGTTGAAAGTACTGCCATCTGCTGGCCAACGCGAGTCACTGCATACTTGAAATACACTGTACCGTGACCGACAAATCATTAATTAGGTTTAAATGATGAAAAAATTGAAATGGAAAATCGCACCAATGTTGTTGTTTCTAATTATAAACTCTATTTGATTAAGGCATTTAATTTAATGCTCCTTTACTCGATTTGTCATGTTGCATTACTTTATTGGAATACACTGAAGTACTTTTTTTGTTTGTTTTTAAACAAGGTGGAGATGAGGGGAATTTCAAGGTTTTTTTTTTTTTAAGCTGTGATCGTTAGATGTACTCCCTGATTGTTCTTTATAAGCTGCTTAAACAAATATTAACCTGCTCGGCTTCTCTTCTTTCATACATTGACAAGCTTACACAATCTATTATTGAAAATCTGAACCATCTGTTAAATGTTTTCATGTTCGGATTTGATTCTGTGCAATAAATTATAATTTGCCTATATAATATTTATTTCTTATTGGTGGACATGTTGATTTCAGATATCATGACTGCAGTTTTTAAGTTGGCTGTTATTTTTAAATTGCTATTGAGTAAAACTAGCCTACAGTAGTATATCCACACTAACAGTAAATGACTTTCGTCCCTGACTTTAGTGCACCTCTTGTCTACACTCCTGGAAACTATCTCGGTTCATCTACTGCTGTCAGGAAGTTCTTTTTCTATCCACCAGCTAACTGGACTCGACCTAAAAAAAATTCTAGGGAATCCTTTCATTTCAAAAGCTCCTTCCTAAAAAATGCTTTGGATCATTTACAGTAGAGAAGCAAACTGAAAGTCCAGAATTCAGATTCACACCAGTGATGTCTTCTGCCTTCATAAGTGTATTTAGTTCTTAGAACCTTGTTGTCTTAAATTGTTCAATTACCCTCCAGAGGAATAAACTAATCCAGCGAGCTCCAAACTGAACATGCGCAGAATAACTGCTGTGTTTTATTGTCCTGCTCGAGGCGGTGCTGATGTCGGGCTGAGGATGAAGCGTCCGAATCTGTCCGGCTCTCTCGGTTGGCTGAGGCGCGAGTGCCGCCGCTGCCGCCGCTGTCAGCGAGACGGAACAGTCAATGGGGACCGCAGCCCCTCAGGCGCGCGCATCCTCCGCACGGAGACGCGGGCACACTAGTTTGAGAATGGGGCTCGCCGCGCACGCGCCGCCTCTCATCTCCGGTCTCCAATCAGAGCGCCGGTGACGCGCCTCCTATACGTCAGCCTCCCTCCGCGAGCACGAGCGCCCCACCAGCAGTTTTAATACCACTGCAGGACCATTGGGCTTCTCGTTTAATTTCAGGCTACATGTTTAATATTGACATTACAACTATAAAATAATGTCAGATTACTTCATATGGGGTGTGTATATATATATATATATATATATATATATATATATATATATATATATACATATAGAGAGAGAGCGAGAGAGAATATATATATATATATATATACTAGTCCTTCTAAAAAAATTAGCATATTGTGATAAAGTTCATTATTTTCTGTAATGTACTGATAAAAATTAAACTTTCATATATTTTAGATTCATTACACACCAACTGAAATATTTCAGGTCTTCTCTTCTTCTTCTTTTACTTTCGGCTGCTCCCTTCAGGGGTCGCCACAGCAAATCATCCGCCTCCACCTCACCCTGTCCTCCGCATCTTCTTTTCTGACTCCAACGACCTTCATGTCTTCCTTCACCACAACCAGGTGTTTTATTGTTTTAATACTGATGATTTTGGCATACAGCTCATGAAAACCCAAAATTCCTATCTCAACAAATTAGCATATCATGTTCAGGTAGTCTAAACGAGCTATTAACCTAATCATCTCAATCAACCAATTAACTCTAAACACCTGCAAAAGATTCCTGAGGCTTTTAAAAACTCCCAGCCTGGTTCATCACTCAAAACCGCAATCATGGGTAAGACTGCCGACCTGACTGCTGTCCAGAAGGCCATCATTGACACCCTCAAGCAAGAGGGTAAGAAACAGAAAGAAATCTCTGAGCGAATAGGCTGTTCCCAGAGTGCTGTATCAAGCCACCTCAGTGGGACGTCTGTGGGAAGGAAAAAGTGTGGCAGAAAATGCTGCACAACCAGAAGAGGTGACCGGACCCTGAGGAAGATTGTGGAGAAGGGCCAATTCCAGACCTTGGGGGACCTGTGGAGGCAGTGGACTGGGCTACAGGTGCCGCATTCCCCGGGTCAAGCCACTTTTGAACCAGAAACAGCGGCAGAAGCGGCTGACCTGGGCTACAGAGAAGCAGCACTGGACTGTTGCTCAGTGGTCCAAAGTACTTTTATCGGTTGAAAGCAAATTTTGCATGTCATTCAGAAATCAAGGTGCCAGAGTCTGGAGGACTGGAACATGTGAGGCGCTCCACCGAATGTAGGCGCTTGCGCACGGAGAAAATGGCCAAAAAAGTAAGTGGTAATTTTTTATCGAAATTCGGATTTTTGCATAAACCATTAAAACAAGTATTCAACTATCACTTGCTGAAGTGAAATAAACTAAAGCTCACTAAAAATGTCTTATTTCCACGTTTCTGACGAGTACCCTCATAAAAATAGATAAAAACAGTAGCAAACTTGCCGGTTTTCTTTGCAATTATTCACTGAGTTCGGTACAAGACACACTATAATCCATACTCCAGAAGAACGGTCGTTAAGTCGTCTCTCCATTTTGGATACTGTTTTAATATTAAAGTGCCATTTCAGTGAATAAAATAAATGTTATAAAGATGATATTATCCCCAGTGCAGCTAACTGGGTTATCGAAGGCCAGCCATGTCTCTCACTGTCTATGGTGTGAGGCATGTAAAAGAACCATTGCTGACTTTCGACAAGAGTAGGCTGCAAAGCCGTCGGTGTGTTTCCGCCCTGCGATGGCCTGGCAAGCTGTCCAGGGTGTACTCTGCCCTCGCCCGAAGTTGGCTGGGATGGGCACCAGCCTCCCCGCGACCCTAATTAGGATTAAGCGGTTACAGAAAATGAACTGATGAAGACGATATTAACAAACAATGCAGGCTAGTTGCTCAGGAAAGATCTGAAACGAGCACCCTGATTGGTGAACTCGGTCACATGCTCAGATTGCACATGCTCAGTGCCCGTCACACATTAACTTCCTGTTTACTTCCTGACTCTAGTATACCGCATGTGGAACTTATTTCAGATTTTCTCTTCAATTACAGTAAGTAAGCTTATTCATAAGATTATGAATACACATAATTTCTGGAAAAGGAGAGTGAAATGTCATCTGTGATGTCTAGCAGCATTAGTCTGTCTTCCTTTCGGCCTTTTCCCTTTTACTCGGGAGTCGCCACAGCGAATCATCTGATTCGCACGTTTGATTTGGCAGAGGTTTTTACGTCGGCTGCCCTTCCTGTCACAACCCGTTTTAGCAAGGGACAAAAACACGCTGACGACTTTGCAGCTACTCTTTACAAAAGTCAGCAATGGTTCTTTTACATGCCTCTCACCATAGACAGTGAGAGACATGGCCCGCCTTTGATAACCCAGTTAGCTGCACTGGGGGGGACAGTGACAACCCTGTGGAGAGTGGGACTCGAACCCCCAACCTTTGGATCAGTGATGCAGCGCACTATACCACCACTGCCCCGTCTAGCAGCATTAGTATAGATGTTAAATTCGACACTGGAATTCGGCTTTGAAGACGATTATCTCTCTCTCTCTCTCTCTGTCACACACACACACACACACACACACACACACACACAGTGTGCAAACGGTTAAATGAGCAGCATCCAGATGATCTAGTGCAATTTGAATGGGAAAAAAATGCAGTATATGAAGGGAGTGGGGCAAATGAGTGCAAATGCACAAATGAGCACTCACTGCTTACAGTCTGTGTGTGTGTGTGTGTGTGTGTGTGAGTGAGATACCTCAGGTCTCCTGGAATATTAAGAAAGACATGATTCCATTGCAATTCAGTCAAAGAAAATCCCATATGTTCAGTATTATGTACTTTATAGAAACTTAATGAGTATTGTATGAGTATTGGTATTTTTCTCTGCAAGCAAAATTTGATTATGGAATTTTTTTGATCATTTGATTTGTGTGCAATCTTGTCTGGACTGGACATGCTGGATCATGGGTTGTTTAGTTTTGAACGAAAATTGGTCAAGACCTGAAAAATACTTAAATGTTTCATACCTTTTACATATAAACAAGCTGATGATTTTGATGTTGATGAAGAGGCATCTGTTAATAAAAGTGTGATGACTGGTGTTTGTGAAGATGTGATTTTATTTGCTGAGCAGGATACAGATTAAGATGATAATGATGAGGACAGAGTTGATGGCGAGCCCGGTCCTTGCTGAAAACCTCTTGCAGGTTGTGATATTCTTTGGGCACGCCACTAAGTCCAGGTCGACCGGGGTTCGTGAGGCTTGGGAGGGTATGGCCGCCATTAGGCAGTGTTGCAGACAGAAGTCACTCCAGCTGTGTATGGTGAGGGTGCGCCAGTCAATGTGGGGATTGTGGGTCTGCAACCATGGCCACCCCAACACTAAGGGAGAGAGGGAGAGAGAGGCAGGGAGAACAACAGTTCCAAATATTCCTGGAGGTTACCGGACAAACTGAGCTTAACTGGCTTGGTCTTGTGCGTGACGCGAGCCATGAGTCGGCCATCCATGGCCACTACCTCCTTGGGGGTCTCGAGTTCATACACGGGTAGGTCATGCTCAACCATCCCCGTGCCTGAATCAATAAATACGTCTACAGGATGAGTGTTGCGCGGAGTGTAGCATACCTTGAACTTGCAGGTGCTTTCCAGGTGCTGTGGAGGATCCTCTCGTCACTGTGGAGCACTGGGGGAGGTAATGGCCTTTCTTGGCACAGTAGATGCAGAGACGGTTGGCCAGCCGCCGGTGCCTCTCCTCAGTCATCAGTCTGGTGCGGTTCACCTACATGGGTTCTTGGCCGTCATCCTCCCTCAGCGGGACAAATGGCAAGTGAGTTCGAGGTGGGGCCCCCTTCCGGGATCTATCCCTCTCTCTCAGCCGGTTGT
Organism: Plotosus lineatus; assembly: GCA_024760905.1. Classification (NCBI taxonomy): domain Eukaryota; kingdom Metazoa; phylum Chordata; class Actinopteri; order Siluriformes; family Plotosidae; genus Plotosus; species Plotosus lineatus. Next base: position 41,246,406 of record CM045736.1, on the reverse strand, counting down.
CCAGTCTGGTAGACAAGGCAATTAATTCCTCCAGAGTAGTCGACTCGACTCAGGCCGCGAGCTCGTCTTTCAGCCGTTCGTTGAGCCCCTGCAGGAAAGCCCCCCGAAGTGCGGGGTTGTTCCAGCCGCTTTCGATAGCGAGAATCCGGAATCGGATGGCGTACTCCGCCACTGACTGTGAGCCTTGCCGAATACATAGGAGCTGGGAGCTTGCCTCCTCGCCTTTCGCCGGACGATTGAAAACCTTCTTCATTTCTCGCATGAACTGATCTACCTGGGAGTATGATTCCGGGGTATGGGTAGCGACCGCTAGCGCCCAGGACGAGGCTTGCTCTGTGAGTAGGCTCATGATGAAGGCGTTTTTAGCTTGATCAGTGGCGTATGTGAGCAGCTGCTGGCTGAAGACGAGCAAGCACTGGTGAAGGAATTGTGCACAGGAGCTGATTGCACCCGAATACCTGGCTGGCATGGGGATGAGAGCTTCTCGGTGTGCAGGGAGGATCACTGGCACCAGCGCTGCTGCTGAAGCGGAAAGTGAAGGGTGAGGGGGGGCGGGGTCACGGCAGCGAGGTGAGTGGCGACGGCGTCCATCCTTCCGCCGAGCTGCGCCAAGCTGGTGGTTATGTGCTGGAGATTGTCCATCATCTGATGCAAGGTGGCATCATGTCGTCCCTGGTCGGATAGTGTCTGCCGAAGCTGCGCGGTCTCCGCTGGGTCCATGTTTCAGGTCAGAAGATTCTGTTAAGCCTGGGGTGTGTGCGTAGGACCCAGAGATGCAGGAGACCACAAGAAGGTTCAAATGATTTATTAAATACTAGGGATAGTAAATTACCGGAATATTAAGTCTAGGGAACTGGTCGAGCACGAAGCAAGAACCAGGGGTCAAAGAGAAAGCCGAGGAGCAGAATCATGGGGAAAACAATCTGACATCGGAGGGAAGCGCGCCGCTCCCATTTATAGCTGGCTGCTTGCTGATTGCCGATAGGGACCAGGTGCGCTCTGCTTGGAACTCGCCTACCGGCAACCGCCACGCCCCTCGCCAGCACCTGCAATGATTAAAGAAGACTTAATTCCGCCAGCCAGCACAAACCTTAACACATGTTTTCTAAACGTTTATATGGCTGAGGTGCATAAAAATGTTTGGTTGCTAAGGACTAATGATCTTGGAAGAAGTGCAATCGTTGTGCTCACTTTTGTCTAAAACGTCTTTTGAAATTTTTAGTTGAATGCTGACACAAGAAAAGGCATAGCTTGCTCAATTTTCAAGGTATTGAATTTTTTTTGTTGCATTTTGCAGCTTTTGGCCTCCTCTATCTGTCTGTGTAAAAATCTCATTTTTCATTTTTGGACCCAAGAGCCTACTTTCGGTGGAGTGGCTCACATATGTTCACAGATGCTAGAATTTGCTTGACTCCATGCAACCCAGATGTGCACTAGCATGGCCTGGATCCCATAGAACACTTGTGGAATAACTGGAAAAGTGCATCCAAATGCGGAAGCACACTCACATGACGGCAGCAGCTGAAATAATTTTATCCACTCAAGATCTGTAGTAAAATAAAATGTGTGGAGATGTGATCATTTAAGTCTGAGGTTAGCTGTGTTAGGAAATAACTTTTGCTCTTAATTCTATTAATCCATTAGTATATACTGAGGTCCGAGGTGAGGAGTTGTGATTCAGTTCTTCTAGATTTTTTTTTAAGAGCAATAGAACAGCCAGTTTACTTTGTCAAAAGCTTTCGCCACATCAAGTAAGCCAATAATCTAATGTTAGTTGTCTAACTTGGGATGAGTAACGTATTACTATGAACACTCAACCCAATATCCGCACACTGGTGGATAAGTGTCTGTCCTTGGTGAAGCTAGTTTGATCAGGATGACTGCATCGATTCTGGTAGTGAGTTCCTTTTTTTAACTTTTAAAATATTTTCTATCAGTGTTAATTAATGACAAAGTGCAGATGGGAACATAGGAATTCAGAGGGCATTAAGTAAAGTCAAATATTCACACAAATAGGAAGTCTTCATCTTTCATTTATTTCGATTGTTAATCTATTAAACACAAGTACTCAGATTTCCCCGAAAACTTACAAAATTCAGCAGGGAAACCAACAGAACCTAGAGTTTTATTATTATGTATATGATGAAGGACATTTTGTTCATATGCGTGTGTGTGTGCAAAGAGACAATAATTCTATGACCCTTGCATGAACACGATAACCCTATTAATCAGAAAATTACACGGAGGTAATTTTAACATCTAAGAAAAAAATACAGATATAGAGTATATGTGTGGGTCGTCAAGTTCATGTATGGGGCCACAGCTTCATTGTTCATTTGCTTACTATTACGAAGTATTATTACTTTCACAGCTGAAAGGAAAAGAAGGGTTAGAGTTGATAACTGTGATTGTTATCGTTTGCCTATGTTTTCTTTTTTCAGATTGATTCGTAAATTCTAAATACTTCTGTAACAAACGTTGAGTCTTTTATATTTACACCTTTTAATTATCCAAAAGTTGAGTTTCTACTGGGTTGAAGAGATGTTTACAATATATTATCTTTGTTGAGGTCCATTTCTTCATTTAGTAATGTGTTTCCCGCCCCCCTTGTAATTTTGTCAGGATGAATGGGGAATCATGTCTGGAAAGGATGGACATGGTATTTTGATATAGCTATGAATCAGTGAGGAGTGTATTGAAACATTACATATATGTACTTAAATTGATTTACATTTTTTGGTATGTAACTGATTTACACAATATCTGATATTATTATTTGAATCGTATGACTGAATGTGAAATGCATTTTTTAAAGATTTGTCTATTCTGGTTTACTGTAGTCATGCAACATGGCAGCTCAATAGAACAAGATGAGATGAAGTTCAGAAGGTCTCATTTTAAAGTAAAAAAAAAGTTTTAAAAATGTATTTTTGTTTTACTAGCTTAATACCCAAACTATTTATTATATAATTATTTTATATATTTCTTTCCCTGCACAAATGTTTAATCATGAGTACTTGGCTGGCTGTGCTGCACTAACTCGTGTCATGTTGAAAATTCTGTGTAGGAGTGTTTATACCAATGAATGATTGGAGGAGCTCATAAACACAATCACAGACCTCTATTCGTACATTTCCCAAATGTCTTTGCTTTACTTGATCAAATCGCCTCAGTAACTATTTTTCACTTTCAATATATTTAAACATTATTTATTATTATAAAGCTATCACATAGCATATATATATGCATGTGGGCAGTGGTGGTCTAGTGGCTAGAGTGCAGGATCGCTGATCCTAAGGTTGGGCGTTCGAGTACCCACAAGGTTGTCACTGTCCCCCCCCCCCCCAACTGGTATTATTTTTGGGTTTTCAATTTTGGTATTATTATTATTGGGTTATCAAAGCCGGGCCATGTCTCTCACCGTCTATGGTGAGAGACATGTAAAAGAACCATTGCTGACTTTCGTAAAGAGTAGCTGCAAAGCCGTCAGCGTGTTTCTGTCCCTTGCTAAAAGGGTTGTGACAGGAAGGGCATCCGACGTAAAAACCTATGCCAGATCAAATATGCAAATCAGATGATTCGCTGTGGCGACTCCCGAGAAAAGGGAAAAAGCCGAAAGAAAGAAAAAAAAATATATGCATATGCATAGAGGGATCCCTTACTTTCTGTGGTTAATGAGGACTGAGACACCCCTGTGACCGCCAATTTCCGCAAAGTAGAATCGACCCCCCCAAAGTGATATATACATACATGTATATGTGTATATAATGTCAATAAATACATAATTAATGCTATAAATACTTATAATAAATATTCAAAAATAATGCACAAGATGTAAATAAAATATAAATACACACACATACATTTTATATGCAGATGCACACCTCACATAAAAATGTAAGAAGTTTTGATGGAGGGTTTGGGGGGGGGGGTTGTTTTTGCTTTTTTGCATAATTGGCCTTGTTTTGCAGCATTTTTCCCTATTTTTTTTTTTTCGATGAATATTTTTGAAAAACCCGCGAAGCACTTCAGCCGCAGAAACTGAAGCACGAAGTAGCGAGAGATCACGGTATGTGTGTGTGTGTATAATACATATACATACACACACATATATATAATGTGTGTGTGTGTCTGTGTGTGTATGTATGCTTATGTGTATGTTTGTATTAAGGGTACTTAAAATGAATATTTAAGTAGAAATGCGCAGGGTTTATAGAGAATAACTGCACCAACTCATGGCAAAACAAAGTAGGTAATTTTATAATGCAGCATTCCATTAAAAATAGTGATAGAGCACTTCAAGTGTATGTGTACATCGGTTGAATTGCTTCTATTTAATAGAATTACTTAAGTGTTATATTCAGTCTGTTAATTTTTTTTATTAATTAAAATGCCTTGAATTTCTTTATTAATATGCAAATCAAAAAAGTAAAATTAAAAAAATAAACATATAAATAAATAAAATTAATTGAAATCAGGCTTTTTCTTGTGCGGTTCATCAGTCCCAGGCAGTAAAGTAAGCCAAAAGACCCTCATGTGACCTGTAAAGCAGTATATTTAAACAGGCAGAAGCTTGTTGTGTCAACAACATCCAGCTTGCTTCGTGCTTTCAGATGAGACAGCCAATACTCCAAAGACCAATCCCTTTATCCCATACCCTGTCTTTCAGTTTGTGTTCAAAATATTACACTGCTTATGAGGGTGACTAAAACACACTTTGCTTTTGTGAAAAGACATAGCAAAGAAAAAAGTCATGTCTTTTTTTCTTAATGTGCCGTTTTAAAATGCAGCCTTTGACTCATTGGTCAAGGACACCATGGGATCTCTCCCCACTTAACCAGCTTCACAAAATGTACAGAAATATGTCAGAAACACATTAGAAATATATGATATGGGTATGAAGACAGATGTTACAGTAGGCCATAGTGCATGTACAGGGATCCCTCGCTACTTTGCGCTTCAATTCATGCGGCTTCAGTGCATCGCGTTTTTTTTTTTTTTTTAATATTCAGTGAAATAAAAAATAAGGAAATTAAGGAAGAATAGAGGAAAAAGTTAAGGAAAATGTCTCAAAAACAAGGCCAAATATGCAACCCCCCCAAAAAAAACAAACACAAAACAACCCAAAACCCATCAAAAGTAGCAACATTTTTGTGAGGTGTACATCTGAGTGCGTGCACATGCATCTGTGTGTGTACGCGCATGTCTGTGTGTATTTATATTTTATTTACATCTTATTATTATAAGCATTTATAGCATTCAATATGTATTTATTGATATTATATACACAAAAGTTAAGGAAAATGCCACAAAAACAAGGCCAATTTTGAAAAACAAAAAACAAACAAACAAAACACAAAACAAAAAACAACCCAAAATCTCCCATCAAAACTAGTTACTCTTTTGGGAGGTGCATCTGAGTGCGTGCACACACATGTAGTAGTAGTAGATTGATATTGTGCTTTATCCATACTGAATATTATGCTCAAAGCGCACTGGGGAGTGTCCAGTTAATGATAACTCTTTATTGTCAAAGTACATAACATACATGAAATTTGTTGGGTTTTTTGTGTTCTGGGCACCTGTCACCACTGTGCAGCGCCAGTTATTGCATTGTTCTATCCTTTGATGCTGAGCACCGAGAAGGAAGCAACACTGCCAAATTTTAACGTCTGATGGTATGACGTGGCCGGATTCAAACTCCGACCTTCCGGAGGATAAAGGGGACGCTCTACCAACTGATGAGCTGTATGTGTGTGTATTTATATTTTATTTGATGTCAATTGTTATTAAGCATTTATAGCATTGAATATGTATTTATTGATATTTTATACACACATACATGTACGTATACCTCAGTGGGGGGGAGTTAGGGGTGGTGATGATCTGACTTCGCGAAATTCCATGGTCGCGAGGGATCTCGGTCCCAATTAACCGTGGAAAGTGAGTATATAGTGAGTATATAAGTGAGTGGGGCGGCACAGTGGCGTAGTGGTTAGCACGTCCGCCTCACAGCAAGAAGGCCTGGGTTTGATTCCAGGCCTGGGCGTTTCTGTGTGGAGTTTGCATGTTCTCCCCGTGCTTGTGTGGGTTTCCTCTGGGTGCTCAGGTTTCCTCTTATAATCCAAAGACATGCACAGTAGGTTAATTGGCCGTTCTAAATTGCCTGTAGGTTCGCATCGTGTAGAAGGCAATGGCAAACCACTGTACTAATCCTGCCAAGAAAACCCCCATGAAGATGATAACCAGGGTGTTCTCATTCATGACAGGCCGCCAATGGTCGTCCTACGACTCAGGCACTAGATAGATAGATATAAGTGAGTGTATAGCGAGTAGATAAGTGAGTGAATAGCCTCCTTTGGTTTATCTTTTATATTGGGAGAAATTAGATCAGTGTGCAAAATAAAAGCGCATATGGACACAAGAAGGTTATAATATACTGTGAAAAAAATAACTTAAAACAGTAAAATATCCCTTGAATGAAATGGAAAAAGAGTTGAGAGAAGGATGCAGGTTACCCCGAGGTTACAGAGTGCATTAAGTGAGTGTCGCTGAAAGCAATTCGCTTCCTTATTGGTCAGCTCGGAGAGAAAAGGGGCGGGCTCATGTGCACGAATCCGCCTAGAAAAAGTGAGGACGGAGGAGAGTGTCCAGAGCGGGAGGGTGAGTCGTGTGTGTCCGCGCCTCGGACGGAGCGAGACGAGCTGAGAAGACAGTTCATTTTGATGAATACTAACCGCGTTACGTAATTATCCACTTTCACAAATGTCCGGGTGTGAAAAAAGGCGCACTGCCTCACTAAACAGGGAACATGACGTACTATTTTATTCCTACACCCTGTTTCCTGAGGTAATGTCCAGGGTGAGGGGGAGTCTATGATTTAGTGTAACACTCGGCTGAAGTTCGAGGAATTTAAAATGGGAAGCGTGTCGGTATAAAGTTGGAGTGAAGAGGACTGAAGAACATGGCGAGGGTTCGGTCTTTAGGGGAAAATATCTTCAGCATTAAACTCTGAAGTGAGCCGGTAAACACCGCCGTGTGAACACAGGACATGAACGGGGGGGGGGGACACCAACGGCCGAGAATTCAAGTCCCAACGGACTCAAACAGAGCCGGAAGCGAAGTTCAAGTCCCTGGTGAGTGTGGAATATTTATGGTCCAGTTCTGTATACTCACCATGACACTTTATCTCCGAGTTTATCCGCCGGAAATCGTTTAGGACTCGGTTTTCTAGTGTTTTCAACTGTGCGCTGGATTGGCCGGAAGTGACCTCATTGTAACCGCCGGACTACTTCGCCGTTTCCTACTCAATGTTTTAATCACTTTGTGTTTAAGTTACAAGTCTCCACTTCAACCTGGAAGGTCTGTAGGATGGTAGAAAGATATAATAAATCCCATTAATAGTGTACATGAGAATAAATTTACAGAGACAGTTATTCCTTTCTTCATTTAAAGGTTACTATAACGAGTTGATGTGGCTTCTGCTTCTCTTCTGAATGTAACCGGAAGTCAGTAATTTCTGTAGGCCTGCAGATGTTCTGCAGTTGCATTGTCTGCTCTGCTGCTGCTGATTGTGCCCTTTAGCTCTGTTTTTCCCCCCTCCTTCTCAGAGGACAGGATGTTCTTTCTTTATAACCAGTGCAGCTGATCCTTAAGTTATTTGAATTATGAAATTATAAGTAGCTAGAGTCAGGGATATGCAGAATCACAATACTCGTTTAAAGCCTTGTGAGAACAGGAGTGGGACTGTATGTCGTTTGTTATTGTAAGTCAAAGAGTGGGCGCCCTCCGAGCATGGAAAGTTGGCTTTCTTGGGAGTGTTCCCATGGAGATAGGCACACTTCCTGTCTTGGCTTAGGAATGAGGGAGTCGAGTTCTTCAGAACTGCTTACTCCAAGTCTTTGCTCTTTAATTATTTTACTTGAGACTGCATATGAGGGAGGGATCCATTATCACCACACTTAGGAATTACTGCATGCTCAGTTTTGTCACTCATGATGAAGGTTAATGTTGTTGTCTCATCAAAAACAAGTCTTCCACTGACGCCAAATAATGCAGACACATGGGACTTCAAAGTAAACATTTTGCCCAGTTTTCCTGTGCATCTCTTCTGGGGCAAAGTACTCTTCAGTGAATGCACCAAACGACCTGAGCGTTAGTTAGCTGTGTTAATCAGTGTATGGGTGACATGGATGGCTTGTTCTGTTACTGTGCATTACGTGCCTGGAATATGGCCTCCGTGCTTAAGAGCAAGAATGAAGGTCATGAAAATGTGACCCCTTACAAGGTCAGAGAGCCATTTGCTCATCTGACCTTCGCTTGAGGCACGTGTTGGTTCTTGTGAAAAGGAGATGGAGCGAAGAGAATAGTAATTGAAGAGAATTGTGCATGTGCGCGTCCTATGACGGGGAAAAACAAAAATTCACTGTTTGTTATTCATTAACATACTTGGTGGTCAGTTGGTACCTGGACCTAGCTACAGATTAAACTTAGTCTGTTGTCACAAAAGTCAAATATATAACTATTGTCTTTTAATGGGTAATACCAGAATGAGCATGACTTAAGAAAGACAGTAGAGGAATACCATCATGAGAAGTGGCACTTGAGAGTAATTTAGGGACGAATGCTTTGATGAGGCAAAAATCCATTTTAAAAAACAGTCCACATGCATCAAAAAGTACAGGCAGATCACAACAGCCGCAGTATCAGGTCTCATAACCCAGCACTATCTGTTTCTTGATTTTTACAGTGTACTTATCTCTTTCTCTGAGTTGTGCATCTGTTTAATATTGCTAAGATTACAGGGATAGAAAAAGAAATGGACTAAAGGAGTTAAAAAAAAAAAGTAGATTGAGGCGAAAGTGTTTTGAAGTGTTGCATACAACGGAAGATCTCTGAGGACTTTGCTGCGATTCAAGGAGGATTGTCCCTCACATCATTCAGTTTAAAAAGCCAAAAGCTTGGTTAAGTTTTTGGTAGAAACGGTGTCCTTTGACAGACAATCAAGGAATGGAGAAAAGCAAGGCAATGTGAGACTTGCAAGAATAAAGAAGAGCAGAATTATTCACTAACAGCACTGGTGTTAAGGTCCGTTAACCGCGAGACCAATCAGAGGTAAAGAGCACACTTGAGGAAGCAGTGGGTCTCTGGACGCTGCTTCCTCCTCTTTCTCTCCTTCAACCCTCCCCCTCTGCTGTACTGTGTGCTATACGGTTGCCAAGTGCTAAGAATCTGCGGAATGTGGGATTGCAGTGTTCTGATAAAGTTTGCTTTGTTCCCACCATGCCCTTGAACACTGGGAGGGATATGAGACCCTGGGAGTTTCTCTGAAGCACTGTAACACTGAGACACACATCAATGCAGCATATATCCAACAGGCCTATTCTCATGAGCGTCTTATCTCGTATTCACTTCAGTTGACTTGTAGACTGGAGCTATGACGCCCAGAGTAAGAACAACTGGCGTTCTGTCAAATATGCTGTATATTATTTACATGCTATAAAAATTACCCAAAATTTCAGAAACAGGGACCCATTATTTACTGTATTCTACTTTTTATTTTAAAGTACTGTCTTCAACTGTCTTTGCCCACAGACTTGTTATCTAATGTGACTACCTTGATGAGCAGAATTTCTATGTAGAAGTCATTGTAGGAGTTTTTAGGAGAAGCATTTAGGTGTGTGTGTGTGTGTGTGAGATTATTTTCTCCGCTATAGCAATTTAACATTTCTTCTATAAGCTCTATAAGCAAAGGCTTGATATTAAAGAAAATACTCAGAGAACATAAATAACATGGCCCCTGTATCTCTGATTGCTATGTTAAAATGTGCACATCACCTGTCGTGAGTGTCCTGCAGGAACAGAGGACAAACTGGGGGCTGGCGGTCACATTCATAGCATCCATCTAATTGGATGGGAAAAAAAGGTGTAGAGTCTGAAAATGCAAGCTAAGCTTTTTGCGCATAGGGACATAACAGTTCCATTTTTAGTGGTAAACAAGATGCCTGCATAATGGTTGGGACTTGCAAAAGTGTATGTGTGACGTGATGAAGTTCTGATGTGGAGGAACATTTTGTGTGTGTGTGAGAAGCTTCAGCAGATTTGTCATCTGAGTGCTATGGCAAAACAACTGACTTCCACTGACTCCTCCTTTCATGTTTTTAATGTAAATATAGTGGTTCTGTTCCCCATAGCAAGCAGCCCTCACAATGTCAGGATGGAAAAAAAGTGTCGGATATGCAGGTTTACTAAACTCTACCACAAGAACTGTATCTGACCGAAGCGCTGCCTACTGTCACAAGCTGTGTTAATCTGTGTATGCATTGTCTCTGGTTATGAGTTACACACCAGGTTTACCAGTAAAGTTGTGTGGACTTAATGGCAGCGAGAACGAACAAACAATACCCGGCTGGCAGTATGGGCTACTGTAAACATCCTTGACTGGAAGCTGATGCATAAGATGGAGCTTTCAGTCGGATGTTTGCAGCAGCCAACTGCCATTACCTCTTCTCATAATGCTTGATAAAGCATGGAATAAGTGACCTGTATCTTCAGGTGATGAGCACTAATTAATGCACTTTTACATCAAGATCAAGACAATACTCATGGCACTGCCTAATTAGCAACTGTCAAGACATTTATTTTTAATTGATGTGATAGCATGCATTCTTGTATCTGAGATTTTTATTCAGTGTATAAATGTAGTGTAATTTCACCTTCACGTTTATTTTCTAAGCCACTTAATTCTAATTAGGTTTACGGGGAAGCTGGGACCCATGTCAGCCGACTGGGCAAGAGGGGCCATCTCAGGCCCAACACACATACTAGTCCTTCTCAAAAAATTAGCATATTGTGATAAAGTTCATTATTTTCTGTAATGTACTGATAAAAACCAATTAAAATCCAACCAATTAAAAAGTGTTTTTAATATAAAAAAGTCAACCTTCAAATAATTATGTTCAGTTATGCACTCAATACTTGGTCGGGAATCCTTTTGCAGAAATGACTGCTTCAATGCGGCGTGGCATGGAGGCAATCAGCCTGTGGCACTGCTGAGGTGTTACGGAGGCCCAGGATGCTTCGATAGCGGCCTTAAGCTCATCCACAGTGTTGGGTCTGGTGTCTCTCAACTTTCTCTTCACAATATCCCACAGATTCTCTATGGACTTCAGGTCATGAGAGTTGGCAGGCCAATTGAGCACAGTAATCCCATGGTCACTAAACCATTTCCCAGTGGTTTTGGCACTGTGAGCAGGTGCCAGGTCGTGCTGAAAAATGAAAATCTTCATCTCCATAAAGCTTTTCAGCAGATGGAAGCATGAAGTGCTCCAAAATCTCCTGATAGCTAGCTGCATTGACCCTGCCCTTGATAAAACACAGTGGACCAACACCAGCAGCTGACATGGCACTCTAGACCATCACTGACTGTGGGTACTTGACACTGGATTTCAGGAATTTTGGCATTTCCTTCTCCCCAGTCTTCCTCCAGACTCTGGCACCTTGATTTCCGAATGACATGCAAAATTTGCTTTCATCCGAAAAAAGTACTTTGATATTAAAGACCACTGAGCAACAGTCCAGTGCTGCTTCTCTGTAGCCCAGGTCAGGCGCTTCTGCCACTGTTTCTGGTTCAAAAGTGGCTTGACCTGGGGAATGCGGCACCTGTAGCCCAGTCCACTGCTTCCACAGGTCCCCCAAGGTCTGGAATTGGCCCTTCTCCACAATCTTCCTCAGGGTCCGGTCACCTCTTCTGGTTGTGCAGCGTTTTCTGCCACACTTTTTCCTTCCCACAGACGTCCCACTGAGGTGCCTTGATACAGCACTCTGGGAACAGCCTATTCGCTCAGAGATTTCTTACCGTGTCTTACCCTCTTGCTTGAGGGTGTCAATGATGGCCTTCTGGACAGCAGTCAGGTCGGCAGTCTTATCCATGATTGCGGTTTTGAGTAATGAACCAGGCTGGGAGTTTTTAAAAGCCTCAGGAATCTTTTGCAGGTGTTAATTGGTTGATTCAGATGATTAGGTTCATAGCTCATTTAGAGTACCTTTTCATGATATGCTAATTTTTTGAGATAGGGATTTTGGGTTTTCATGAGCTGTTTGACAAAATTATCAGTATTAAAACAGTAAAAGACCTGAAATATTTCAGTTGGTGTGCAATGAATCTAAAATATATGAAAGTTTAATTTTTATCAGTACATTACAGAAAATAATGAACTTTATCACAATATGCTAATTTTTTGAGAAGGACTAGTACAATCATTCACACTCATTCCCACACCTAGGGGTGATTCTGTAACAGCCAATCAGCCTACTGTGCATGTTTTTTGGACTGTGGAAGGAAACCGGAGTACCTTGAGGAAGCTCACTTAAGCACGGGTAAAATGTCCAAACTTCATACCGAAACGTTAGAGTCTGGGAGTCTAATTTGGGATCTTCTTGCTGTGAGGTGGACATAACCAGTGCACCATTCTGAAATGTTACATTTGCATTCTAATTTTTAACTTAAGAGCATACAATGGTGAAGGAAATAAGGGTGGTTCATCTGGTCGAAGTGGATTGTCCGATTCGGTCGTTTGGGAGTTTTTTCAGTGATGCGGTGTCGGGCAGGTTGAAGTGGAAGAAATAGAGGAAGCAGGATATGGCTTGGAAGACTGACTTCAGAGGCCAAACATCAAGCTCAGGGCTGAGGAACTCCATTTGTGTCAGATTATCACCTCAAGGTGTGTAAACCACATTCTGGCCTGGCACCTGTGGCGAGCTAAAACCCAGATTAGTGCCTTGCTTCTGTTTTTACTTTCCATTTCTCCCTGTTTCAAAGGCCTGTAACACAGCGTTGAGTATCGCAATCTATTTTCCCATCTCCTGCATAAAGCCTCCTATGGGTGGTACAATGACGCTCACAAGAATGTGATCCTGTAACACGGCTCTGCATGGTAATAGGAAGTTGTTTGCAGAGAAAAGGGTTATACCAGGGTGTTCAGCTCTTTTTCTTAGTTTTATCAATAATGTTGTGTTATTGATTGGCCTCGAGTATAATGTATAACCTGGACTGGTGGGTCACTGGTAATGTTGTTAACATTTAGATTTGACTGAATTTCCTGTGTTTAGGGTTTACTCAAGTGTCCATTACATTTGACGCACACACTTCTTATTTGGTTCCTGTTTCTGCCAGTGGCACGACTTTTACAAAATGGTTTTCTAGCATAGTTGCACATAATGTTATTTGTAGCTTTTTTTTTTTTTTTTTTTTTGTACTTTTGCTGCTGTTGTTGGTTAAATTATACTGAATGGTTCTACATTTTACAATTAATTTAATTTGTTAAATGAGTGTCCAGTTTCAGCACTCTGGACAGCTCAGATAGGGGATGAAAGAGGATTCACCCAGTCCCAGGGGAAATGGACAGTCCCCAAGGATGTTGGTTCACCAGTGGGCATCATCCCCATTCATTCTTTCTTTAAAAATTTCTAAACCTCATGACATGTTCATGTACTCCGTCAACTGAACACTAATTTTAAGTGCGACTGACACAAACATTTACAAAGTGATGAGAAGGAAAAGTAACAGTGGGAAAGCGGATGAACTGTAGTACAGTTCAGCAAACATGATGAAAAGCAGAGTAATGATAATCATATATATAATATATAGTCTTTAGTCTACCATAATGTAATGTACCAGTAGTTAATGTTTAGCATGGGACAAGCCGGATGAATGGGAACTGAGGATCATTGGTGTAATTCATGTATTTCTCATTTAAAATCAGTGTATTTTTGTGGACTTGTTTATTTCTCCGCACAGAGAAAGTAGATCTTCAGGCAAACAAGTGACTGGGTGTTACCTTTTTAAAAAACTTTTTTTTTTTAATTTAAATTTTTTTTTTTTTTATGAATACTCTTCTTATGGTTAGATGACTGCATCCTTTTTCCTTCATTTATTTTACTTCATGAAGAGTTACAGGTTCATTCCAACCTCTCCCTACCCTTTTCCTTATGTACAGTTTACCATATACTACCTCTCTCTATATGACCTTTCCTGCCCATGTCCATAGGGCTGTTCACTTGCAATGATTGTTATGGGAAAAGTCATTGAGCATGTGTTTAAAAAGGAGACAGAAAGCAAGAGAAAGCTTTTGTCCAGTAAGAGGAAATGGGCCTCAAGAATGTGAAAAGTTCTAATTCGGGCGGATTCACAGGGTCTGGGAGTGGCCACATCCTCAGGAGAGGGGGATCTTGGATCGGAGCCATGAGAGCTGCACAGGCCAGGCAGATGACGTGGGTCTGTGTAAACACCCAACGCTTCCTCCTATTTCTATCTCTACAGTGCCCTTGTCCTTCATTGAACCATATATAGTATATCAAACGTACAGAATGTGCGGCTTATGCCTCCCAAAGGCCTGTAAGAACGGGGTTCAGACGGCCATTCTGCTGATGAATGCGGGTCTATTAATAGAAGGTGCTGCTTATCTCTAAGGTGAAATGACAAACATTTTGTTGATTTCTCAGATGTCTGAAAAAGTTTTGCTTTCACAAACTTTAGTTCTTACATTATAGAAGAAGTTGTCAGGGAAGTTTTATCACGGTGCAGTCAGGTCAACTCCATCTGTATGATTCTTAATAAACTCCGCACTTTTCAACACCAGACCAGGCCATCTTAGATTAACCTAGGAGCCCTGTGAGCCTCAGGGAATGTAAACATCCTACACTCTCAGCTGGAGCCAAGAAAAGGCCGGGAGTGGGGTGTTTGCGCTCTCTGGCTTACGGATGCCATGGCAGCACAAAGGAAACGGAAACAGCACCACGGAGGAAATTGGCTTCTCTGCCATATCAGCTCGGCTCATTGGATACATCCGGAGGCTTCAGCGTCTGGTACGTCAACACAGTGACCGGTTGTAATCTTGATGTTTTTCCATTTCTGTTTGGCTTTGTCACTTGTAAATGGCCAAACGTCTTTAAGATTATAGCATTGCCTTGAGATGCTTCTGAACATTCTAAATAATTGAGATGACTGAAAATCTTCATAGGAAACAAGAGGCTTCTGTTCTCTGTGTGTGTTTAGAGGCCAGTGTGTGTAGGTGGGTGTAGTTTGTGAAACTCTGAGGAAGTGGAGCTCCATTGTGAGAATTGCTGCTGGGTCATGAGGTGAGGCTGAAGGCTCTTTTTGAAGCTCTCTAACCCAGCAGGGTGGGACAACTCCAAATGCTTATATGCACTCCTGTCCAGACTAAGCTGTTGTCACGGCGACAGAGTGGCCCAAAAGGAAATGACTATTTATACGCACCAAATATAGAAAGAGAGGCACCCTTCCATTGGGCGGCATTTCACTTATACCCGCCAGCTATCTGAGTTTGGGTCCCAATTTCTCATCTGTGATCTGAGTAACAAAAAATACTTCTGTTACCATCTTGCCTTGATTTAGCATGTGATGTTTTGGAAAACCATGCGATGATTTGTTTCTTGGTCCCACACAAAGACCCACCATCACTTGTGGCCTTCAAATCACTGAGATTTTACCGGGTGTCCTATACTGGATATACTGCTGTCCTTATGCAGCATTTTGTTGTACGAGTCGTCCTGTTTCCTTTTCCCCTTCTGTCCTACAGTGACACTCAGGGTGTATGCATGGGCGGTTTGTGGTTCCCACCCTCTCCCACTCAAGCTATTTCAGTCTACTTTTATACTGCAGCATCATTAGCGCAGCTGCTCCTGAATCCACAAGGTGGCAGACTGTCTCTAAACATGGCCTGTGAAATACATTTACAGCAGTGGTCCCCAACCCCCGAGCCTAACTGATACAGGACCGTGGATCAATTGGTACCAGGCCGCACAAGAAATAATTATTTCCGTTTTATTTGTTGTCTGAGTCCGAACGATCTTTTATTTTGAAAAATGACCGGATTCTCTCGGTTACATGTCGGTCAATTGAGAGCTAAAATGTAACCCTCAAGGGGACAGCATGTGAACAGAGGCGTGTTGGACATGTTTCAAACATTAGCTGGGATTTTGGGTGGGCCTGAGCCTTCATTCTCCCTGCTGGATCACCTGTATTTTTTTTTTTTTTCAAAGAAAAGTTCAAGCTCTACTTCCCAACCAACTTTATTTCAGCTCTTGAAAAATAGCATTCATGGAGTGTATAATAATAATAATAATGATAATAGTTGTGTGGGTATATTTACGTAATAGTTATTCATTTTTCTGAACTACTTAATCCTAATTAGGGTGGCGGGGAGGCTGGCGCACATCTCGGCTGACTCCGGGCGAGGGCGGGGTACACCCTGGACAGCTCGCCAGGCCATCAAAGTATTTGCATAATAGAGAAAAATGTGGAATTGCAGGTTATTGTCATTTATTTATTTATATATCATTTTATTTTACATATATTTGAATTTTTTTTATATAGAATTTATTTTTCAGGCAGAGAGAGTAGGCTGCAAAGCTGTCGGCGTGTTTCTGTCCCTTGCTGAAGGCCATCCGACGTAAAAAACCTCTGCCAAATCAAACGTGCGAATCAGATGATTCGCTGTGGCGACTCCCGAGTAAAAGGGAAAAAGCCAAAAAGAAGACAGACATTTTTCAGGCAGAGAGAGTGAGTGTTACCAGAGATTTGGATTTTGCCCTCATGTTGGCGCAATGTTACGAGGAAGCTGCTAATAAAGTTGCATACAAGCACAGAGTGGATTCACCTTTCTTATATTTTTAATGTACAATACAGTATAAACAATCTATGCCCCCCCCCACACACACACACACACACACACACCCCAGGTCCGCAGTAAAATTGTCAAGCGTTGACCAGTCCACGGTGATTAAAAGGTTATGGACCACTGATTTATAGGACCGGCTGTGCAAACACTTCTAGCAGATAATTCTTTTGACAGAAATAACTTTGAAATTTAGCCAGAAATCTAACTCCAAATACAAACGAGCTAGAGGAAATCTGTTTGTTTGGGTTTTTTTTTGTTTGTTTGGGGTTTTTTGCTGTTTGATTTCAACTCCATTACAATATCTAACACCTCTTGTGTTGTCGACACATTGGGGTAATATACAGAAGTATAAGAAAACTGAACAGTCTTCTTCCAAAGAATCAGCAAGTACATCAGGATTGCTGTGTGTTTTCCTGACTGGTATATCTGTTCTCTGCAGATCAACAGACTTCTGCGAACTGGACTGTTGAATTGATGTTTGAATGAAGAGCTTGAAGAAAGAACGAGAGCCCATCAGATTATCAGAAGAGGAAATGCATGTAAGATACACCAAGTTGCAGCACTGTTGTAACTATAGATATTTTTTTTTAATTCCCTGATCATACATCCATTGAAACGTATTATTAGTTTTCTAAATTCCTAGGGGCAGTGGTGGTCTAGTGGTATAGGGCGCTGGATCGCTGATCCAAAGGTTGGGGGGTTCGAGTCCCCCTCTCTACCAGGTTGTCACTGTCCCCCCAGTGCAGCTAACTGGGTTATCAAAGGCTGGCCATGTCTCTCACTGTCTATGGTGAGAAGCATGTAAAAGAACCATTGCTGACTAAAGAGTAGACTGCAAAGTCGTCAGCGTGTTTCTGTTCCTTGCTAAAAAGGGTTGTGACAGGAAGGGCATCCGACGTAAAAACCTCTGCCAAATCAAATGTGCGAATCAGATGATTCGCTGTGGCGACTCCCGAGTAAAAGGGAAAAAGCCGAAAGAACGACAGACATTAGTTTTCTAAATTCCTGTGATGTCATTGCAGATCCTGGACAGTGCATTTGACACACACACTGTTTACTAAACTTTGTATACACCACTGAATAGCTGGTAAGCAACTTCAATTTAAAAACAAGAACCACAGAAAGACACTGTAATCCTGTGGGGAGTTTGTAATTAACCTAAAATCTAAAGTTCTTACAGATACTACAGTAAAAGTTTACAGAAACTTGCACGAAATTATTGCTGGAATACACTGTACCGTTAATATTTATTCTAAATTCAATGTTATGTAATGTGTGTGTGTGTGTGTGTGTGTGTATATATATTCTGTTTAATAAAGCATTGTTTATTTCAACCGTACTGCTTGTTGAGTTGTAACTGGACAGATCCTGTTGTTGTTTACGAGTGGTGACACATTGTGATAACGCAGTCGAAACTCGGGTAGCATATCAGCTGTGTTTAGTTTCGGGGGATGTCCACACTTGGAACCGCATGAGGAACTAAAACCACAGTCTGTTTTGCAGAACTCTGCTTGTTTTCAGCTGCTGCTGTTACACTCCTCTCAGTAAACTCACTTTAATATACTCATGTCAGAGCAGGCTCGTGTATAACACTAAAGTATCACAGCTCAATCAGGATAAAAAAAAATTATCTTTTGTTTTTTTGCTCTCATTCAGGCTTATAAACTCATTCACAAATCCTCGCAATGTATTACAACAGCATGGACAATTCATTTGTTTTTGCTTTGCACTGAAAACACACATGTTTGTTTTTGTTATATGTACTGTATTGACTTGGTCAGAGGGCAGTGGTGGCCGAGTGGTGTCGGTGCTGGATCACTGATCGTAAGGTTGGGGGGGTTCAAGCCCCACTCACCATAGGTTGTCACTGTCGCCCCCCAGTGCAGCTAACTGGGTTACCAAAGGCCGGCCATGTCTCTCACTGTCCGATGGTGTGAGGTTCATGTCAAAGACCCATTGCTGACTTTTGACAAGAGTTACTGCAGCTGTGTTTCCACCCTGCGATGGTCTGGCAAGCTGTCCAGGGTGTACTATGCCCTCGCCCGGAGTTGGCTGGGATGGGTGCCAGCCTCCCCGTGACCCTAATTAGGATTAAGCGGTTACAGAAAATGAACTGAATGAACTTGGTCAGAGCAAAATCATTCCTCCCCCTCCCGTGCAGCACAGTGCGTTCAATCACAGTCTTGTTGCATAATAAAGATTTTTCACAATTAGTTTGAATGCATTTCAAGAGACAGCAGACCTTTGCAATCATTGTGTTTCAGAAGTATTCATACAAGCCCAAACCATTTCACAACCTCCACAGTGCCTTTCAGATGAGCTTGTATGTTTAGGATCACGAACAGATCCCTTCGTTCTTTATACTTTGGAATTCGCTTGGATTCAGAACTATCGTGGCTTATTTCTCTACTTGTATTTGAACAGAAAGTAAACACCAGGGCTACTTAATGATTAAATAGGCTTTTCTTAATCTTCTATGGCACACCTGGATCACAAGAAACATGTATTTTTTTCCCAGTACTTGGTACATTGGAATAACTGGGTTCTTCGATACAAAATGTTGACCACGTATAGATGAAAATAAAAGCTGAATCTCTGATTTCTCATCTGATATTCATCTTCTGAAACTGTTGCTGACTTTCGTCAAGAGTAGCTGCATAGCCGTCAGCATGTTTCTGCCCTGTGATAGCCTGGCGAGCTGTCCAGGATGTACTCTGCCCTCGCCCAAAGTCACCAGCCTCTCTGCAATCCTAATTAAAATTATGCGGTTCAGAAAATTTATGAATATTCATCTTTTAATCTCACACACCAATAACAAATGAATTGGCGTTGCTGTTGCAACACTTTTGGAGGGAGCTGTACATCGACTATAAATAAAGGTGAGGCAGTAAATATGAAGATTGTGTATGTACAGTTTTGTGAACATCAAAATGTGTTCACAGCGTACAACCCAAACTGGAAGAATATGCAAGCATTTAATTTTATCTCAAACAGATGCATGTAACGTAAATATTTAAATGTTGTATACAAATAAATAATGTTGATCAAGATGTCCAAATCTCTGACTCGATCCTGAGTTTCACATGCTCTCCCTGTGAAGTGCATGGGTTTCCTCAGGGTTCTAGGCAGTATGTGGTTGGGTCTGATATAAATTACTTTGGGATGACAATATAAATACCTGTCGCACACTGCATTATTACTGAGGCTCTGAAGATCCACTGAATTTAAACCAGTGTAAATACACTCCACCCCCCACCCCCCAAAAAAAAAAAAAAAAAAAAAAAAAAAAAACCTGTCAGCACAGCATTGTTTTGACAAACTTGAACAACATCACAAAAATTTCTTCCATCCAGAGCTGGCCTAATTTTTGAACAAGATTTTGAATTGATGCGGGAAAATTGAACCACGACATGAAGTCTTCTCCAGCTCACCCTAAGATGTTCAATAGAGTGCAGGTCAGAACTCGGTGGTGCTCGTTCATTTATTAAAATAGTACGTAATTCCTCATGCATCCTGAACCACTCTTTCACTATTTGAGCCCTGATTGTGTACGTGTATCATCAGGGAAGTTCATTGATGTGATTTGGTCATTCAGCACATTGAAAGCCATCAGCTGACTCAATTTTTTTCCACACATATTGTTGTTGAGCCTCGGCCTGATCAGATTTTGCAAAAATTCCCCTTCCGCACTCATTTAACAAACCTATAAGGGGTCACAGGAAGGCTGGAGCCTATCTCAGCTGACATGGAGTGAAAGCAGGGTACACCCTGTACAGCTCTTATATAAGATAAGGCCCCTCCCAATACACACACACACACACACACACACACAAAACCATTTTCACTCACATTCACACCAAGGGACAATTTGGAACAACCAGTTGTATTTGGACTGCAGGAAGAGACCGGAGTATCCAGATGAAACACATGCAAGCACCAGCAGAGTACGCAAACTCCACACAGAAATGCACAGGCCGGGGATTTTTCTTGCTGTGAAACACACGTGCTTCATCACTATACAGTACCAGGAGTGGCCAACCCGCGGCTCCCGAGCCACATACGGCTCATTGCCTGGTTTCCTGTGGCTCTTATGTTCATATCAAAGTTTGTGGGTTTTTATCATTATTATTATTATTATTATTGTGCATGTTCACTTCACTTGCGTATTTGATGAAAACACCACAAAGCTTCCCAGTATGGGCAAGATCATTTTAAGTACACAATTTGTGTTAAGTTCCCTCTTAAAATGGCAGGGGGGGAAATGCAAAAAAATATGAAGAACACACGATGTTTTTAACAGAAGGAGAGTTTTTTTGTTGTTGTTGAGCTTAATGGAAGGCCATTCTGCCTTATGTCAGGCATCATTAGCGCATTTCAAAGCTTCAAATGTTCAGCGCCACTTCAGCTCACTCCGTGCACCAGGAGTTTCCAAAACGAACTGAACTTCACAAGCTCATGTTCACTTTGAAAGGTCAGGCAGAAAAGCAGATACAGTTTTTCCAAAAAAATTACGAAACGCTCAGAGACCAGAACACTTGCCTCGTATCATCTGGCTTGGAACATTGCACGGGCAAAAAAAGCCATACAATGAAGGAGAGTTTGTTAAAAAATGCCTCAGTGATGTTGAAATCTTGGCTCTTGGAAATCGACAAACTAAAACACGTGGTACAGGACAGTCCCGCCACAGTGTTGAACACAGGATATCGAACATTAACACGGCTATTGAATCACAGCTGCACTCTGACCTTCACAGATGTGAGTATTTTAACATGTTGGTGTGTGAATTTACAATAAATCTGACTGAGCAGAGGTGTGTGTGTGTGTGTGTGTGTGTGTGTGTGTGTGTGTGTGTGTGTGAAAGAAATGTGTAATGTTCATGTGTGCCCATGTGTATGATGCGGCTCTATGCGGTAACACAGTAGAAAATGTGGCCCTTGGTCTCTGACTGGTTGGCCACCCCTGCACTATATCAACGTCCCGCCCATACGTAATCAATTCAACTTTATAGCAGCAATGTAATCAAAGCTAACGGCACTTCAACAAAAATATTACAGTGTGAACAATGTGTGCACATTTATGTATCTTGAGTGGAAAATTCTGGCGGTTCCGTGAAATATTGTCATACGTGAACGTTTTCGCTGTATGAGAAGGAGATTTGATTGGAATTTTAAATGTCTCTCTATTACAATATAAAATATAAAAATATTTCACGTCAATTTCAGTTGTCCTCTTAACATTTTGCAGTTGATATAAATCTTTTAAAGTTATGACTAAGAATACTGTTACATCACACAGTGCTGAATGTATACCTGCATCTCAGATATCATCACCATCATCTTTCGCGTGATCCGGGATGAGGTCATGGGGCCAGCAGCCTAAGCAGTGAGGTCCAGACGTAACTGTTCCCCCCCCAGCCACTTCCTTCAGCTCTTTTAGGTGAAACACAAGCTATTTTTCGGTCAGCATAGTCCCATCAGCATGTTCCGGGTCTCTTTCCAGGTGGACATAAGGGTCGAATGTACGTATATCAGATATTCAGTTAAAAATATTTTACATGCAAATCATGTCTTACACCAAAACATTCAAGGTCAGATAAATGTACCAGTCCAATATTATAACACTAGGTTCAGGTTTAAACCCCCCCCCCCCCCCAAAAAAAAAAAAAAATTAATTCTAATACCTCTCAAGAGTTTTGTAAACACTTTACAATGCGCACTTCCCTTGTCATTGAAAAACAAACAGCACCTTTCACTTTATCATACAGCAGGCATGCCAGAGTGTAACTGTAGAAATAAAACTTCTGCTCACCATCTTCTCCAAACACACTCCACTCTCCTTATCAAATTTTGTTTCTGGAACATTCCTCTTGTACCCTGTGACTGGCACACTATAACATTCTGCCAGAAAAAAAGGTTTGAACTACTGCTCCTTGAGCTGAGAGATGAAGATGAGCGTGTCAGAATTAAAGAGATGAAAGGAAGCAAGAAAAAAAAAAAAAAAAAAAAAAATCAGAAAGATTTGAGTGATGGGCCGTCGGGCCAGCCCTATGCACATCCTGCATATACAACGGGCTTCTCTTTTGGCTTTCAGGCCATGCAAGACCAGATTGTAACGACTCAAACAGAGAAATATTAAAACCAAGAGTCTGAAGGCCTCTGCTGATCTTGGTGGATCAATGCAGCACACTCGGGCTTCTGTCTGTGTTCTGTACTTTCAAGTTTGTTAAACTATCCACCAGGCAAAGGTAGGCAGATATAATCTGCTGCACATTATACACCCGGGCCACACTGGGTCATGAGTTTCAACAGTGTGAAGCAAATGGGTGTTGAACTCCTCTGGATGGGATGCCAGTCCTTTGCAGGTTACCTTCCCAGTATTTTTACAGGTACGTACCCATTTCTATTGCTGAGCGAACGCTTGTGGATAAGAACTTGCACAGAGGTATGAGCATAGTGGGGGGTCTGACAGGATTCAAACATACAGCATCTTAATCATAAGCTCAACAGCACAACCACTACACATGGATCCCAGATCTCCTCTATTTAGAGGAATTCCTCTATTTTTTCAGCTTCAGGTTCCCTGCGGCCCCTTTGACCCCTAAGTTGAAATATTTCATTTCCTCAATTTCTGAACCCGTTTCCTCTATTTTTTCTAAACCTCACTGGGTTCCCTGACTACATCGCCGAATCAACTGGAGTCTTCACCTCTTCCATTACTATATACCGTACTGTATTGTCCCATAGCATGATTACAGACATCACCACTTTAACCTCCACTGAGCAACAAAGGGCAAATTGGCAATGAAAATCTTTCTCTGTTCAAGCAAAGAAAGCAAAACCCAGTAATCTAGAGGGTCAAACAGGGTTTGTACAATTACTTGTAGACCTGGTAGAAATAGGATCCAAAAGGGAGTAAGGGTGTGGAGGCTTGGGAAGCAGCTGACATTCCAGTTCATCCCAATAGTGTTCATTAGGGTTGAGGGAAGATTTCTGTGCAGACCACTCAAATTCTTCACCTTCAACCTTGATAAGTCACATTTTTGTGGACAGAATAATTGTCCCATTGGAATAAGTTTACTCCTGTTGATTCCAAATGAAGAGAAACTGTAACGCTACATCATAGATGTTGGAGATCATCACAGATACCTGTTGAAACATGTCAGAAATTACGGCACATTTTTCAAGGAAGTCGAGCAATAACTCGCAGCTTTGTAATAACGGGAGCTGTTCCATCAAGTCTGAATCATGCAATTCTAAAACCTGAGCCTATTTCTAAGCTATCAATTATAGAATCTTGGAAAAGGATCTTTGTAAGATCTTAACAGAGTTCTTCTCTCAACACTATCCTATTATTGTGCCAATTCCCAAGATTCTATTTTATTTCAATGTACCACTCCCTCTTTGAAAAACGTAATACTCTCTATCATTGTTATGTAGATGAGACCCAGTTTTACCTCCCAATTTCACCTGACAGTGCTTGCACTCTGCTTTACTGTTCAGACATCAAATGCTGCACGGTGAGAAATTTCCTTTGGCTAAACACACACACACACAAAAAAAAAAAAAAAAAAATACAACGAAATCATTATATTTTGCCTCCAAGCTCAGTCATTGGATGAAGCAATGTGCTAGGTGTCATGTCTCCAATCTGCACAGTAAAGTTTAAAATCAAGGTGCCTTCTGGGACTATTTTAACAAGCATATCAATATGGTTTTGAAGGGCCACATTTATCAACTCTTCACATAGACCTGGTTCCGCCAAGTCACTGTGTCGGTTTAACCGATTCCACTCGGTCATGACTATAACTAATTCTATATGTAACTGACAGACTTTTACAGGAATCAAGAAGAGGTGACACTTGGTTTTTTTTTTTCTGTTCTGACTCACCTCTACAGGTTACCACTGAAACAAAACTCATTCTTACTCACAAATTTGCCAAACCACTTAATCCTACTGGGGTGATGGGGAGGCTGGACACACACAACCGTTCACACTCACACCTAGGGACATTATATTTAGCCTAATCTGCATGTTTTAGTACTGCGGGAGGGAATTGGTGTACCTGGAGAAAGCCTACGCACAGATATGGAGAACATGCAAACTCCACATCCTGCTGTGAGGCAGACGTGCTAAACCACCAGACTTGAAACAAAACAGATTTTAAAAATTGTGTGGTTTAAAGCCCTCAATGGATTAACTCCACAGTGCACCACAGATCTGCTAACACTTCCACATTTTGCTGTCATTTCACTTATATAGATCATCATCTTTTCCTTTCAGCTTTCCCTTTTTGTTCAGCGGTCGTCACAGCGAATCATCTGATTCGCATGTTTGATTTGGCAGAGGTTTTTACGTCGGATGCCCTTCCTGACACAACCTTTTAGCAAGGCGCAGAAACACGCTGATGGCTACGCTACGGCTTTTGATAACCCAGTTAGCTGCACTGGAGGGACAGTGACAACCTTGTGGCGCTTGGGACTCAAACCCCCAACCTTAGGATCAGCGATCCAGCACCCTTTACCACCAGGCCTAGATCATCTACCCAGAAACTCCTGACACCTGCCTCAAACTAAAAGTGACTGGGTGTTTTCTGTTGCTGCCACTAGTAGAGTCTTCCATTCCAAAAGTACCTCTTATACGACCAGAATTTTAAATCCTAGTAAAAGTACAGCCTGTTTTAACCAGCTTTTTGTTCTGAATGTTTATTTATTTTGTCAAATCTAGTTCTAAATTATAAATCCGTTTTAATTTTTCAATCGCTTTTAATATCCTTTAACTGAATTGCCATCAGGGGCATTGTGGATCAGCCTTGCCAATTCACACAGAGAAGATGCAGGGTTCAAATCTCAGCCAACAGCCTTTCAGTGTGGAGGTTGATCTTTCAGTGTGGAGGTTGATCTTTCAGTGTGGAGTTTGCATGTTCTCCCCATGTTTGCATCAGTTTCCTCTGGGTGCTCCATTTTCCTCACACAGTCCAAAGGCATGAAAATAAGTGCAGCTGGCTACCCTAAACGTTCTCAGATAGATGAGTGCTAATGGTTGTTTGTGTTTGTCCTGCAAGACTGGAAACCCTTTCAAAGTTTACCTCACCTCTCCCTTAAAGTCGGCTGGGATTGGCTCCATCTTCCTCTACAAACCTGACTGGGAAGTGGTATAGACAGAATGGGTAGACAATTAATATCCAAAACAAGCTCTATAAAAATAGTGTTTGTTGGAATTCATTCTTTTTCTGTACCAAAGGCTGTGGGAGGAAACCAGAGTACCCAGAGGAAGCCCACACAAGAACATGCTAAATCCACACAGAAATGCTCTCGCAGAGTCCGAGACTCTTCTTGCTGTGAGGTGCACATGGTACCCACAATCCGCCCCGTTTCCTTTTATTATAATGGATAATATTGAAATAAGCAGAAAATAATAATAAAGTAGACTCCAAGCTCCAGCTACATGTGGTTAAACAGTGTGTTCTGTTAATATGGGTGTCTCATGCACTTATGTTTTGTTAATGGGCGGGGTCAGGTTGTCTCTTGCTTTAGCTTTAATGTACTGAGAGGTAAATTTTATGCATTTCATCACCATCGAACATGGATTTTAGTCTTAGTGATTATCATTAAGTTACCACTGGCGAGCGTGTAAATTTCGAGCAATACATTTCTATAGGAAAATACTGAGATGTTACAGAGTGCAGACTTTTCATTGTGAAGTTTGGTGATTATTGTAGAGAACCTGCACTGGTAGTCGCGTCACCGCGTCAAAAAATTTGATTGAAGTTTGGTATTAATAATGAAGATGTTTTCTTGACTTTTTTCTTTTTTAAATTTAAAACCTCTGATTTTGTGAGGGTTCTTACAAAGAACCGAGGACTAGTTCAAGAGTGTTGTTTTGTTGTGTGAAGCCAATTACATCAAGACATTCCAGGATAGAAATACAAATATGGTTGAATAAATTTGAAAAAGTATTTTTAAGATATCAGCCAAGGACCTCGTCATTGGACTGAGTATTAGAGAAAAGTCTGTCCCTGTTTAGTTAAATTATTTCAGTCCTTAAACACTGCGTAGCCAAAAAATAAAATAGCGCACGCTAATAATTTGTTGCACTGCCTTTAGCCTTGATTACAGAATACAGTACAGTGATCCCTTGTTACTTCGTGCTTCAATTCATACGGCTTCAGTGCATCGCGGTTTTTAAAAAATATTAATCGAATTAAAAAATAAGGAAATTACGGAAGAATAGTGTGAAAGTTAAGGAAACTGCTGCAAAACAACGCCAAGTATGCAAAAAAAAAAAAAAAAAAAAACCAACCCAAAACCCCCAATCAAAACTACTTACATTTTTATGTGAGGTGTGCATCCGTGTGCGCGTCTGTATGTGTGTGTGTGTATTTATATTTTATTTACATCTTATGCATTATTTTTGAATGTTTAATTGTTATTATAAGCATTTATAGCATTGAATATGTATTTATTGATATTATATACACAAACATGTATGTATGTATACATCAGTCAGGGGGACCGATCCTACTTCGCAGAATTCGGTGGTCATGGGGGGATCTCGGTCCCTATTAACCGCGGAAAGTGAGAGATCCCTATAGAATCACTGTTGCTTCATTTGGTCAGGTCAAAGCTCAGCAACATCAGGTGGCAGTAAATGAATGAACAGATTAACTCATCAATGGATCTTTTTTTTCTTTCCCGATGTCACAGATATAACCGTGGGGTTCAAATAGTGAAAGAGTGGCTCAACGGGCACGAGGAATCATTTTCACACATGAACTCTCACCACAGAGTCCTGACCTTCATTCTGTTTGAGATGTGTTGGAATCTGTGGGATGTGCTGAAGAAGACTATGTGGAGGAGTGATTTAATTTTCTGTCATTAATTCAAGATGTTGATGAAGTACACACACAGACCTTTACAGGAACCAAGCAGAGACAACACACGTCTTTTCTGTTCTTGCTCACCTGCTCAGGTTACCAGTGAAACAAAACTCACTCGCTCATTTTCCAAACCGGTACAGTATGGAAAGAAACATTATGCTGCTTAATGCTGACACCATGTTGTGGTTTTTTTTTTGCCAGGAAGTGTATGTTGTATGGAGCAGGAAGCTTGGCTGGTGGTTTTATTCTCACAGCAATGGGACCACTACTAAAAAAATAAATAAATAAGTAAATCAGTTTCTCAGAACCTGTACTGTATTTAAATACAAAAGTGGCATCATCATGCATCACATACTATATCAATTTCCAGAAATAGCTGCAACTCAATACAATAGGTCACGAGAAGAGCCCTCCCATATATTACATTATCTTGTACAAAACATTATAAAACACATTTATAGTGCCTCACATAAACAGAGACAGTCTGCACTGAATTCACACAAGTAACTTACAGAAAACACACACAAAAAAAAATAAGAATCCCAGTGTTGCATTGACACGTGTTTGCTCTGCTCATGCTACAGTCCGATTGGATTTTATTTACTGCAGAGGGAGTCCAGGAAACAGATGGCTATGTTCCTCCTGCTACCTGTGCGAGAGACTGCAGTAGGAAATACAATATGTACCAACCAAGACATGCATACACACTCAAAAAGAAAGCACGATTGGGGGGGGGGGGGTTGACTAACAAGTAATCCTTCTTTAAACTCCTCAGTGTGCTTGTCATAGAAACAGAAATCGAAACGTGCAGGCAGAAAAATCACACATCACATACACACATGCACATACTTTCAAGTTCGCCCATAATCGGGTGAGTACACACTGGAGCACAGCACAGCTTTTGTATGTGTAGTTAAATAAGAGACTTCATATACAGGGATCCCTCGCTACTTCACGCTTCAATTCATGCGGCTTCAGTGCATTGCGTTTTTTTTTTTTTGTTTTTTTTTTAAAGAATATTCATCGAATTAAAAAAAATAAGGAAATTAAGGAAGAATAGGGGGAAAAGTTAAGGAAAATGCCACAAAAACAAGTCAATTATACAAAAAAAAAAGAAAAACCTTAAAACCTCCCATTAAAACTAGTTACATTTTTGTGAGGTGCGCATCAGCGTGCGTGCGCACGTCTGCATGTGTGTGTGCTGTATTTATATTTTATTTACATCTTGTGCATTACGGTATTTTTTTAATGTTTAATTGTTATTATAAGCATCTATAGCATTGCATATGTATTTAATGATATGATAAACACATGTACATGTATATACACGTCAGTGAGGGGGGTGTTCGGGGGTGATCCTACTTCGCGAAATTCGATGGTCGCGGGTGGATCTCGGTCCCAATTAACTGCGGAAAGTGAGGGATCCCTGTATTCAACATTTCACATAACAGAGCACAATTGTGATTGTCCTGAAAGACATGGGCTCAACTCAACCGCATACTAACTAGAAATTGAGGCACTTGATATAAGACACTGCATACACACACACACACACACACACACACACACACACACACACACATGCACGCACACAAACATTGAGATTTAAAATATGCTACTTATTTAAGTGATATGTTTGTCATCAGGGTGTCAAAGGAATAAAACTGAATCATGGCAATATTTATGATTTCCACATTTCAACATCATTCTTATGTCTTATTCAACCCTGTGTGACTCTTTCAACTGCTGTCTGGAACCAAACTGATTTTTTTTTTTTTTTGGTGGGTGGGGGGAGGGGGTACAGGATGGGCGTTCAAAACTGACTGTGCTAGCTTTCTCTTCAATTGAATTGTCTCAGTTTCCCACTTTTCCTGAATTTGTCAAATTACCTCAAATTTCTCCCAAGGTGATTATAGACGGTTAAAAATACACCGAACATCGTAGTTCCTAAAGCTATTTTTAAAAATTGTGTACATCATTGTTTAGTTATAAAAAGGTGAAGGATAACACTCGGAAAATGATGAGAAGCATTTTAAAAAGGTGATGCTATAAAATGTAGGCTACTACTGTGTTAACACAATCTAACCCTAATAACTTTGACAGATATAATTCATAAGATTCAATAGAAATAATCCTAACTCGGCTCTAAGACTAAGGCTCAAAAGGCTCGGTTATAGCCTGAAGTCTATCTAAACTCCATTATATATCACAGAGGAAGACTGAATAGGCAAATGTTCCACACACACACACACACACACACACACACACACACACACACACACACACTCAAATTAGATAATAATTCACATCTTGAAGCGTTTCTATGTGCTAAAGACTGTTCAAGAACAGATTGAGGCAAGGTTAGTAAAAGAGTAGAAAATCATCAGTTGATATTTTAAGCCTCAACGTAAACAAAAAGAAAATTGGTATTTAATTAAGGATTTAGAAAAAAAGCAAAAGAGTAATAAATCTCTCATTGCTATTCATTGAAGGCCAAGACAGGGAATAATATTGCTTTGAGCGACGCCCATTACTAATCCCCGGCACTGCCAAGACCTAATATCAGGCTTACTTTCTCAATCCTTCCAAAATCCTCAAAGAGGTACAGTTTCAATGTACTCCTCTGTGTCTCCCCTACCATGCGGATGGCTCCTAGACAGCTTGGTTGCTTTCCACTCACCTAATTCCCTCCTGTCCACCCCTTCTATCTCTTCGTCAGGTCTGTTTGATCGTCCCTGCATTAGCACTCTACTTATTCTTACACTTCTGTCCAGTGGGGACTCTGTTCTGCTCGCTCTCGTCCCAGGGGAGCTTCTTCTCTTTGGAGGTCCCCACATGAAGTTCTCAGGAGGTTGGTAGTGGCGCTGGGCAAAGCGTAGCAGTGCACGTCTCTGGCTGTGTTTTCTCAGCGTGTAGACAAAGTATTCGAGTGCACTGTGGCGCATGTTAGGCAACGTACCCTGTACCAGAGACTCCTCTAAAAGCAGGTACACCAGAGGCAGCTTGTAGCTCTCAAAGCCCAGCTCGCCCAGGCTTTTCAGGATGCGTGTTATCCGTAGATAGTTGTGCTGGGATCTGTGTGAAAAAAACAAGAATTACTTGTTTGATTAGGACCTTATTATATATTGGCAGATCATAAACTATTGTAAAGATAACAGATATGATTACAGCCAGCATAATTCTGTGGACTATGTAAAGTCGCTGTTGAGGGCTAGAGATTGCCCACTGAGTGTCTGACCCACTTCTTAACATACAGAATGTGACAATAACAAGATGGAACAGAGTCTCAATGACATTGAGGACGAGCAAACTGCGGAAACGCTGTAATTATGAACTCAGCACACAAATGCTACAAAATGAGGCAGGAGGAAAAACTATCCATGTATCCGAACTGACTCACACATTCACTACACCTTACAATAGGTAATTAAATCCAGTGGACTTTATAGTGAACTCAGGTCTAAATTATTAAAATGGTTTCAGACAATTCACCCTGGCACTATGAATTAGCGAATTTTCTGAACTATACGTTACCCCAGAGTACAAGTCGCATTGGCCAAAAAATGCATAACAGAGAAGAAAAAACATATATAAGTCGCATTGGACTATAAGTCACAGACTCCCAGAAACTGTCTACCTTGGAAATCTGCTGGCAGTTTTTGTGACGTTGTGGTCCTCGCTCTGACAGAGGTGGTTACATTGCATGAAATGGTCCCACTAAGAGTCATTTGTATTCATCTCCTTGACAATTACCTGGATGTGGAGACGCAACTGCACTGTTGACAAGACTTTCCCTGAGGCACGTTGCTGAAGCTCCCATGTGTGAGCTTGTTCCTCTAGCTGTTGCCATCTCGCTTTTAGCCCGCGATTAGCTTTTAGCCCGTGATTAGCTTTTTTTGTTTTCTTCATTGCAGTAATAATAATCTTCGCTTTTCTCCAGTCCCTCAAGTTTCTCATTCACTCCAAACTTTCTTTCTGCTGTGGGATTACCATTTTCTGCTCTATATTTCACTACTTGCAGCTAGTAAGCCACAGAATAGGATTTTCTGATAACCAAGCCTAGAGTGCCCTCCTGTGGTTCTGAGTGTAAAAATAACAAACGTGAAATTATATCCGTTACGAACAGAATTATATGTAATAATTTCACACAAAAGTCAACTGGAGTATAAGTCGCACCGTCAGCCAAAGTATGAAAAAAGGTGTGACTTATAGTCTGGAAAATGTGGTACATAATGCTTGCAGGTTATGATCAACTGAGCAGGTGAACCATCCATGAGAAACACTGGACCTGCCTTTTATTAAATCAAATTTAAGGCAGTGGATCTGAATTTCTTCCACCCCCTTTTACCTTTCATTTTCATATTTTATGTTATACTTTTCTTTTTTCCTACTGTATGTTTATAATGTGATACACTTTGGCTTAATGCTGATCAGGATTTATATAAAAATTATTCTTAAATTTAGATTGCGGTAATTTGCCCATGTCTCTCATTGTCTGTAGTGAGAGGTGTAAAAGAACCATTGCTGACTTTTCTCAAAAGGAGATTATATCACCATCAGTGTAGGTTAATGACCATCATCTGTACACCAATATTCACAGTGCAGTATGGGATACATTGAGCCCACTTTGATGATGGCGATGATGAAGATTATTATTATTATTATTATTGTTATTATTAATACTACTACTAATAATAATAATAATAGGGCGGCACAGTGGCATAGAGTTTAGCATGTCTGCTTCACAGCAAGAAGGCCTGGGTTCGATTCCCAGCCTTGGCGTTTCTGTGTGGCGTTTGCATGTTCTCCCGGTGCTTGTCTGGGTTTCCTCAGAGTACGCCGGTCCCCCCCCCCCCACAGTCCAAAAACATGTACATTAGGTTAATTGGCTGTTCCAAACCACGCCCAGGTGTGAATGGTTGTTTGAGTGTTGGCCCTGTGATAGCCTGGCGATCTGTCTGGGGTATACCCAGCCCTTGCCTGGAGTCTGCTGAGATGGGAGGCAGCCTCCCTGTGACCCTAATTAAAATTAAGCGTCTCAGAAAATGAATGAATAATAATTATAACGTCATCAACAACAATAATATAATTCTGAGTATACAGTAGGCCCTTAACTATTCGCCGTTTTGCACGGTTTGAATATTCGCGGACTGCCAAGCAACTGACATGTCATTTAATTTCAGCCAATGGCTGTCCTCCTTCCTGCTGATTGGTTGAGATGATGACGTTGGATGATGGTAATGATATTGGATGTCTCTTCTGAAGAAATAAGTAAATAACTTTCTCCCGAAGAAACGACAGTTTCCTCTGAAGAGCCTGAAGAGGAATAATCATCTAAACTGTTGTAAAGCTGGAGTATTAAAGTCTTTTTCGATTATTATTCCAGTACAGTGCCCAAGTTAATGTTTAGAATGCTTGTGTGTGTCTGCTTTTTCCGCTCCGGCTGAGGGGTGTGGCTGAGCTACTCTGACTAAATGCAGTTCATACTTATATTAAGTAATCTCATTTACTCCCTATAAACACAAACCGCACGCTCACCTCAATTAAAGCGCGCAGCTTAAGTCCTTATCCTTTAAATGTGAGGCGTTTGTTGCAGGTGACAAATGAAGCTTGCACACTTGAAAGATCAAATGTCCGGATAAGCCACGCTTCGTCTCACAAGCTCTGTTCATTCGCGCATGTAATATGATACATTGGGTTTTACTTCCAGGTACAGAACTCACGGATTATCTTCATTCGCGGGAGGGGCCCGAACCGAACCCCCGCGAATATCGAGGGAGTACTGTACATTCAGACACCCCTGCAGAATGGCAAACTCACTATGTAGCACACTATGTAGCATGCATTATGTGATTCTGGACAATATGTATATATGTATGCAGAACAATCTAGAACAAAGCTAGCTGTTAGACAGGAATAGCAGGAATGCTGAGTCAAGGTCCAGGCAGGGAAGGTCGAGTGGAGAACTGCACACACTACACACTCACTTACATATAGAACTCAATTAACAAAAGCAATGATCCATCATACACATCATGTTTTTATGCTTATTAATTGATATTATGCAAATATTCTTCTCAGCTTTGTCAGCAAGAATTGTGAAAAAAAATGGGAGTAAGGTCTCCGGGGAGGGGTGGGGTGGGAATGGTGCAGGATACACAGAGTTCTTTGTTGTGGGAGAGGGAATGATTTAATTAAAACGAGGAGAGATACCAAGAAATGTGCAACCTCAAACCCTGCTCAGAAAGTGTTTCCATGATGAGACATTTAGAGCAACGCATGACCTTTTTAAGGCATTATTTCCACCAGAACCAGAATAATGTTAGTGTCTGTAAGAATCTGTTTAGTTTGAAATCTGTTCTCCTCATTCCTGATCTAAGTAGTACATTGAAAACATTTGCTATCCAACTCACAGCAGGCTGCATTATATAAGGGTCACTGTACCTGTAGTAAAGAGGAACATTAAGATAAAAAATTATCTAATTACAATTCTAGAACCTGAATAAACCCAATCATGGTTTCTAGTTCTTCAGAGGAATATTTTGAGTTCCTTCAAATGTTGAACACACTTCATAGGAAATGCAACCAAAGTTTGTGTGCACGTGTAGTGATGGAGGTGGAGGGGCTATTGGATGGGTTTGGAGGTGTTTCTAAGGAGATCTTACTCATTCAGGTGCTGGAAGCGATCGTTCCAATTTGCAGCACGGGCTACGTTTCCATTCTTATCAAGTAGCTTGATCCCAAAGAAGTCCAGCATGATGGCATATGCCAGCACAAAGCGCTGCTTAGCTTCTGGTGTGTTCTGGAATTCCTGTTCATGACATCAGAGAATCATTTAGTTTTTGATCACGCAGTGTCTCATTAAACACACTAAGATGTAATTACAGCTCAAGAGGATTATTCATGGGAAGGCTGAAGCCTACCTCAGCCCACAATGACCGCTCACAAGACCATCACAGAGTAACACACAACCAGACTCACACTCACTCCTAGGGGCAATTTGGAACAGCCAATTAGCCTAATACGCATGTCTTTATATTATGGGAGGAAACTGGAGTACCCGAAGGAAACCCACACAAGCACAGATAGAACATGCAAACTCGACATAGAAACCCCTGAGTCCAGAATCATAACTCAGGGAATTATTAATATGATGTGAGATACTAATCACTACACCACCAGTGGGCCACCAGCTCAAGAGAATTATACAGAAAGTGAACATTGAAAGCTTCCTTTTCATGATCAAACAGAGATCAAAAAGATTTAACTGTTAACCATTACCTTAATCTCATCCTGAGTCAGTTCATGGGCATAAAAATTGAGGCCTTGTTCCCTGAGTGGGAAAAGCCTGCAAGAATGGAAACAGGTTCACATGAGTGCATTATTTTCATGCGTAGAAAAGACGACAGAATACATCAGTTTAGCAATTTTACAAAAATAATAATCCATTTGTTTTGCAATCCCTAACTTAAAATCATTTTTGAATATACAGTACACAGTAAGTATGTGTATAAACATGCAGATAGTCAGTAGCTGCGTGGCTTATTCTGTTTATTCCTTCTCTCTGATGAAATCCATTCTGCTGAGATTCCTATAAGTGACTTTTACCATGACAAAAGGAAGTGCATTAAATGAAAGTGTAAACTACCTCTCTGTCATGATGCCCTGACTCACTTGATGCCTTGAGCTGCTGCCATTAAACAGAAAATGAGCCTCCTCAGCCCTAGGTTTATGTCTTTTTTAAACATTCTGCTCTATTTTATTTCTGTCAATGAGAGAGATTTCCTTTCAGCTTTTTCCCTTTATCAGGGGTCGCCACAGCGTTTGATTTGGCATAGGTTTTTATGTCGGATGCCTTTCCTGACACAACCCTTTAGCAAGGGGCAGAAGCACGTTGACGGCTTTGCAGCTACTTTTTACGAAAGTCAGCAATGGTTTTTTTACATGAACTTCTCACCATAGACAGTGAGAGACATGGGTGGCCTTTGATAACCTGGTAAGCTGTACTGGGGGGGGGTTAGGGGGCAGTGACAACCTTGTGTAGAGTGGGACTCGAACCCCCAACCTTTGGATCAGCGATCCAGCGCCCTATACCACCAGGCCACCACTGCCCCTCTTTTATTTCTGTCAATTCTTTCTCCAAAACAGATCAAGCAGTTCTGACTGGTTGCCTGCATCACTGGGCTGCCAGTTCTTATTAATTCAAAGTTAACAACATGGCTATATTTGCGTTTTTCAGCTTGCTAATTGACATTATGCAAATAATCTTTAGGGTTTTTTTCAGTTAAATGTGTGAGAGAATGTAATGGTAAAGGTGCTAATATGTGCGAGGCCTGAATTCCTACAGAGACGTGGTCTAGTGGGATAGGGCGCTGGATCGCTGATCCAAAGGTTGGGGGTTCGAGTCCCACTCTCCACAAGGTTGTCATTGTCCCCCCCAATGCAGCTAACTGGGTTATCAAATGCGGGCCATGTCTCTCACTGTCTATGGTGAGAGGCATGTAAAAGAACCATTGCTGACTTTCGTAAAGAGTAGCTGCAAAGTCGTCAGCGTGTTTCTGTCCCTTGCTAAAAAGGGTTGTGACAGGAAGGGCATCCGACGTAAAAAATCTCTGCCAAATCAGATGATTCGCTGTGGCGACTCCCGCGTAAAAGGGAAAAAGCCGAAAGGAAGACAGACAGACAGACAGACACAGTGCTAACAGCTAAACTCCAAACCTGTCACCCAGTAAACCTCAGGCCACACTGAACATGTATCCAAAGGTTAGAATACTTTATATAAATCTCTGCAAAAGTTAAAATTTAATGGTGCAATAATCAGCATATCATCCTAATTTATTTTTCAAAACTAATCCCTTTACTGTATTTTGCTGTCTCTCCACGTAGAGGCAAACCTTCTCACCAGTTTGATCTATTATTTATTTATCTTTAGCACTTTCATTTTTTATGAACACATTCAAAATTGGAATTTTGCATAGAACTTCCTCAACTAATATACAGATTTAGGCAGCAGAGCTCCTGATGGAGGTCTCTATTGAGAGGCAATTTGTGCCTGGATTTCCATTTAATGAGTTCATTTTCTGTGAAGCTTTTGATTTCAGCATTTGTTCAATGAACATTTATTTATCTGCAAGTCTGCCTGCTTACCTGAGGGAGACTGTGTGGTTTTTAGTTCCTGCAAATCTGAGCAGTAGTGCATGAGCCTTTTTTTTTGTGGTTTTGTTTTTATTATTAAATCTGTTCTTTTTTTATTAGTTCTACCTCTCATCATGCAAGTCAGTGATCCATAACAGCTGATCAACATCAACACAGCTGGGTTTTCGAGATAGGGGTGGGCACGCACAGGACATGGAACAACCATCCAAGCCATATTCCATGACCATGTTGCTTTGCTCGGGACTGCCACTATTATAAGGACCTTTTACAAATGTCATTCCAGTCAAGGATTTTGCGCCAGTTTAAGAATCTGGATGGAGATGTCATTTTAATCTGCCATCATGACCGCAGTAACAGAGCTTGTGAATTAATATCTATTTTAAAATGTTCGGCCAGAATTCTTCTTTCCAAGACCAGCACAATCTCAAACATCTATGTTTATGGTGCCAAGGGTCACTTTCCTCAAATCACCTCCCACTTATCTTCTATTTCTCCACTAACATAATTCTGATTGGACAAATACACTGCTAAGCAGATAGTAAAGGAATCTTAACATTGCTTTCTCCCAGCGTCATTGTTTTGAATGCAGCACAGGTATGCTTGTGGGTATTTGCATTCCTGCACATTTTATGTTATTTATACATTCAACACCCAATGTTCTGTTGTGTTTCACTTCTGCTTTCAAAGAACCACACGGACCACTGCTTGGGTAACCAGTTAGTGACTGATTGAGTTTAAACAACCAAAAAGTTTGTATATTCCTGAAATATTGCAGAATCTCTGTGTAAAAAGGGTTAATCAGTCATTCCGTGAGCTTCACTGAATCTGCAGTCTATCCAAGAACACTGTGTATGAGGACACATAGCAGATGGAGTAACAGGAAGGGTACTTGGAGCATGGCAGATCAACTAGTGGGGGTTTTCACTACCATCTTCAACCTCTCGCTACTGCAATGTATGGTCCCCACCTTCCTCAAACCAGCCACCATCATTCCAGTGCCTAAGAAGAGCACAGCAAGCTGCTTACATGACTACCGAACAGTTGCCCTATAGCCCCCATCGTCACCAAATGTTTTGAGAGACTTTGCATACAGAGCAAACAAGTCAGCAGAGGATGCCATCAATACAGCACTACACACAGCCCTCACACTCCTGGACAGCAGCAACTCCAATGTGAGGGTGCTCTTCTTAGCCTTCAGCTCCACTTTTAACACAGTTCAACCACATAAACTGGTTCAGAAGTTGGGCAATCTGGGCCTAGGTAGCTCACTGTGAACTTGGATACCAGACTTTCTTAGAAACAGATCTCAGAACACCAGGATAGGAGAATACATTTCCTCCACTCTCATCCTGAACATTGGCACACCACAGGGGTGTGTTCCTAAGCCCCTTCCTGTTCTCCCATTCACACCAACAACACCATCGTCAAATTCACTGATGACACGGCCATCTTAGGTTTGATTACACATAACAATGAGTCAGCCTACAGGAAGGAGGTCCGGCATCGGCAGCAATGGTGTGACAACAATAACCTGGAACTAACACATCCAAAACCAAGGAGATGATAATGGACTTCAGGAGATCGAAACAAACGAAGCACTCTGCTCTCTATTTTGATGGAGAGGAGTTAGAGCAGGTAGAGTGCTTTAAGTTTCTTGGAGTCCACTTCCCTGCTGACTTCACCTGGAAGACCTCCATCTTTCACCAGGTGGGAAAAGCACGACAGAGGATGTACTTTCTCAGAAAGCTCAGACAAACCTGTCTACCCCAAGCTCTACTGACAAACTTTTACCGCTCTGCCACAGAGAGCCTCCTGACCTACTGCTGTGCAGTGTGGCTCACCACCTGTACTGCAGAGGACAGAAATGCCTTGCAGCAGGTGGTGAGGACAGCAGAGCAGGTAATTGGAACGACATTACCTCCCACAGTGACCTTCACACTGGCAGACTTCAGAGGAGAGCCAGTGGAATTATCAGGGACCCCACCCACCCTGGACACCCACTTTTCTCCCCTCTCTCCTCCGGAAAAATTTATCGGAAACTAAAAACAAAACATTTTAGCGCCTTGCACCTTATAATTAAAATATCTACCTCTTATATCATGCACCTCTTACATATTATTCACCCTTCTGTAAATGTGTATATGTAGAGTCTGTAAATGTGTAAATATGTGGATAGATAGGAGTATATAGGATATATGTATGTATATGTGTATGCAGTATATCGGCATGTGTATATATGTGTATATAGGTATGGGCACCAGTGTAGCTCCTGAGCTGTCTTTTGTATACCTGTACTTTCTTTTTTTATAATTACTGCTAAACAAAAAGCTGATAAACTGATTTTCATTGTTCGTGTAATGGTTGATAATAATGATCTCGTTATCTTTTAAAGGGACACCAATCCATCACTTTAGCATGGCCAATCAACCTTCCCGCATGGTTTTGGGGAAGCAGGAGGAAACCAGAGAACGCAGAGGAAATTGGAAAATATGTAAAACCCTACACAGGTACTAATATGAGGATTGGTTTGAAAAGTGCTATTCCAATTAAACAGAAAGTCACTATTAAATGCAGTATAAAGGTGGACATGAATGCTGGAGCATTGAGTTTACCATTGGATATATGTGTGATTGTGCTCAAGCTTATCGTAGTCACCCTTCCATTTGGTGAGGATCTCTTCGATATAGATTCCTGCAGGGACAAATACAAACCTTTACTGTAATGTGTGTCAAAGCAAACAAAACACAGGTGGCAAGCATACTTCAAATCACAAATGTTAATTCATCTTCAGTATTCACTACATCATGGATAGGGTCATGATGGATCTGGAGAATATTTCGAGAGGAGTGAGCATGAAATACACCAAGATGGGATACTGGCATTTTTTGGATAACTAGAGGAAACCAGAGGAACTGGAGAAAACGTGCACAGACTCAGTTACCCAAACTCATGATTGAATGTGCAACCCTGGATGCTACCTGCTGGGCATTTGGAGACAGGAACATTGCCTCAATGCCAAAGCATCCTTAATGCATGTTATGCAATGTAAGAAAAGATGCAAGTAATGGGACAAAAGACAACAAAGAACACAATCACACAAGTATTTTTGTATAAAAACAAACAATCCGAGATTTTTAATGATGATGTCTGTATTTGTTTGTATCCAGTGTGTCTCCAGTTTCTAATGTGGTTCATTTGTAGATTTCCTTTGAATTGCTGGAAATCACCTCATCTTCAAACCACCTCAAAGGGATAAAGTCGGCTTCAAGACACCGGGGAAGAAGGAGAATGGCAAGTACTTTGTTTGTGACGGTGTATCAGATGTGCCTCCTGAGAGTGCTCAACACAGGCTATTTCATTACTCTGACTGTTCACACTCTGTGATAGTTTGTGATTCAACAAGAAACTTTACATACACACCGCACCCATTTCATTATCCATTTTCACATCACAGCTATGAATGATTACAGTATATCATCTTTCATTTTCTGTAACTGGTTACTCCTAATTAGGGTTGCGGGGAGGGCAGAATACACCCTGGATGGCTCACCAGACCATTGCCAGGCAGAAACACGCTGACGGCTATGCAGCCTACTCTTGTCGAAAGTCAGCATTGATTCTTTTACAGCCTCATACCATAGACAGTGAGAGACATGGCCGGCCTTTGATAACCCAGGTAGCTACACTGGGGGGGACAGTGACAACCCACTGAGAGTGGGGCTTGAACCCCCAACCTAAGGATCAGTGATCCAGCGCCTTTACCACCAGGCCACCACTGCCTTGAATGATTATATCATAATCCACAAAAGGAATTGTGTGTGATTGGTTATTATCATGACACATTTAATCTTGCAGTTAAATCACGAACAAACTTGGAGAAAATCAATACTCAAATATGCTAAATAGGATTACAAGCATGTCACTGATCTTACGGGAATTCTTATAGGCATTTCATAGGAATGGATGGGTAAACTTCAAAGCTTCATGGGGCAATCTGACTTCACCATTAAAACTTAAGGGTTTCACAATGACAACTGTGGGATCGACTGCACATGGGGGCGAGATAAAATTTGATGGTACTCCCTTTTAATCTAAATGAAAGACATCTCATGCTAGTAAGTAATGAATGATCACAGGATAAGATATGTATTAGGTTGAAGAAATAGTTTGAAAATCTCGGTGTCAACCAAATAGGGTTCTTCTGACCACTTTAATTTCTACCCCGGTGAAGATGGCCTCATAAGAAAACAATGTAAATCATAAATAATGTCCTTTGAAAGCTAATCCCAAATGAATTAATATAGAGGATTTTGAAAAACTTTTTCATCTGTTTTTCTCCTATTAAAGTGTGTGAGGTCATCACTTCAAGAATTAAAATGTCACTTTTTTGCTTTTTTTTTTTTTTTTTTTTGCTCTTTAGAAACAGGGATGTCGAGGGTTTTAAAAAGATTTTTCGCAATAATGAAAAAGTGACAAGTGACACAGATTTCAAAATACTGAAAATTTGTCAAGAACTGGACTCTTCTTCTTTTCCTTTTGGCTATTCCCTTTCAGGGGTCGCCACAGTGAATCATCTGCCTCCATCTTCATGGAAGTCATATTAATGATTAGCATATTCGATTTGGCATAGGTTTTTACTTTGGATGCCCTTCCTGACACAACCCATGGCCGGTTGACATGATCGGCCTTTGATAACCCAGTTAGCTGTGCTGGAGGGCCAGTGACAACCTTGTGGAGAGTGGGACTTGAACCCCCAACCCTAGGATCAGCGATCCAGCACGTTTTACCGCCAGGCCACGACGGCCTTTGTCAAGAACTGGACACCCTACCATATTCAGCTTGGAGACAGACCATTTGATGTGAAAAGAACTCTCCAAGAAGCCCCAAACTGATCGTATATTACAGCTGTTCTTGTGAAAGTGCATACATCTACACCCAGAAAAAGACTGGACAAATTTGTCCGGCAAAGGAAAAAGAAGCCTTCACTCTCCAATAACTATACAGCCAAAGACCAGCCCTTTTCACTACAGTCACACTACACAACCAAACAGAAGAACCTAATACCAACTGTGAAGCACTGGGCTGAGATATTTTTGATTAAAGGTTGTTTCAGTTGCCTTAGGGATTGAGAGACTTACAGTTACTAATTCAGCTATAAATTTTTTATCATATTAAAGAGCACTTAAAGATAATTTGAGGCCGCCAGTCAGAAAGTTGAATCAGAGGGAAACCTTTCAACGTGATACTGATCTTATGCACACCAGCAACTTGGTACAAAAAGAAAGAAATGGAAATTGTTATGCAGTTATGGAAAGGTCTAGTCAAAGTACAGATCTGAACCCAACTGTATGATGCGGAGGCATTTTAAAGCCACAGTAGGTACAAGCAGACCCTCACACCTACTGCAACCCAAGAAAACGTAGTCAAACCTTTCAGCAAACCAATGTCAGAAATTGGTGTAAATGCAAAATGTCTCCAAAAAATGATTAAACTAAAGGAGCAATAAAAGTTTCTGAAGCCAAGGGTGTACTTACTTTCTCCACAGAAGAACATTACATTTATTTATGTTTGTGAATTTAAAAGTGTTGCCTTTACTTGTGGTTTTGTTGAAGTACAGTACATTAGTATACAAGTATATTATCAGTTGGCAGTTTCTTTAAGAGAGTGAAATATTTGCTTGTTTAAATATGCTGGAAAAAAAATCCCCAACAATTATAGGATGTACTCAATTTTTCCACATGACTGAAAGTAAGCACATACATATATTTACAGAATTTAACAGATGCCTTTATCTAGAGTGACTTACAGAAGAATACACACAGTCTTACCATCTGGGATAAGCGGAATCTTATTCAGATAGAATCTCAGATTGCGGTACTCATTCCTCAGTCGAGGCTCCTTGTAATTCTAAGGAGAGAAAAATATGGAAAGGAGCTATAATAAAAGTGTCCCTGGGTGATAAAGAAAGTACCATGAGGTTAATATGAGCTCATAATAAATTCACGTCTGTGTGAAGAAATCTTTCATTTGTTATTTAGACATTGTTGCCCCTATGGTCTTAAATCTGATACAAAACCTGCTCAACAGCCATAGCTGACTATATTATATAAAAAGATCCGACACAAAAAAAAAAAAAAAAAGAAGTCATTAAAAGGGCATCCATTTCAAAGTACAGTGGTGTGGATAGGAAAAACAGCTAAGAGACTGGGAGAAATTTTTACCGGATAACTATGGCGGTACTTGTACAGGTCCTTGGCAGCATAAAAGCTTCTTTTCATCTTAGTGGATGACTCAGCCATGTCATTAAACTGTGTAGGAGAGAAAGAAAAAAAAAAAGAAGTAAAATAGGCATAAAGAATGTATGAATGAGTGTGCTCATGAGCTAAACTATTAGTGCATGATTCCACAGAGATACAGAATTTGCATTGATTGAAAATGAGCATTTAGGAGAAGATACAGGTTTGCATTCCTGTACATTTTTGAAGGTTCCCCTTTATTGATCCTCATTAACACTCTATCAAAATGCAAAAATCCAACCTGATTATGCTTATATGGTAGACAGCAGCAATTAGCACCCCTAAAAGAAGTCAATTACATACAGCTGTATGGACGAAGAAAATTATGTAGATGTAATTTGGTTCATTATATGCTGTGTACATGTGTGATGAGATCCTGTGGAGTAAAAAGTAGGCCACTAGTAATTACACATCAACAAATGTCTTTTCATTGTTTTTTCATTCATTCATTTTCTGAACTGCTGAATCCAAATCAGGGTTGCATGGAGGCTGGCACCCATCTCAGCTGACTCTTGGCTATAGGGCAAAATACACCCAGGCCATCACAGGGCAGAAACATGCTGATGGCAATCCAATGGCCTACTCTTGAGGAACGACAGCAATGGTTCTTTTATATGCCTCGCACCACATGCATTGAGACATGGTCAGCCTTTGATAATGCCGTTAGCTGCACTTGGGCGGCGGGGTGGGGGGGGGGTGGCACAGTGACAACCTGGTGATGGTAGGGCCTAAACTACTCTTACCCTTTAGATCAGTAAGCCAACACCCTACTGCCGGGCCACCACTACCCC
This sequence comes from Plotosus lineatus, assembly GCA_024760905.1. Lineage (NCBI taxonomy): Eukaryota > Metazoa > Chordata > Actinopteri > Siluriformes > Plotosidae > Plotosus > Plotosus lineatus. The sequence goes on along the minus strand of CM045736.1, from coordinate 41,202,587 downwards.
TGCAGTGTTTTTATTATGTATTCAATAGTATATATTGGTATAAAACGTATTTGAACGGCATGGTGGTTAGCACATTCACCTCACAGCAAGAAAGTGCTTAATCCAAGTCCCAGGCTTGTGCCTTTCTTTGTGAGGATTGCATGCCCTCTCCATGCTTGCATGGTCCACATATGCACAAAAGGCTAATTGGTTTTTTGAAACTCCACCAAGGAATGAGAAAAAAAAATCAATCATGGTGTACTCCAATGTGCATGAGAGGTGGTAACATGGCCATTTGTAGATATAATATTAACCGTAATATCATTTTATAGTGCTATGGCATGATGAGGACTCTAAACATTCAGAAGATAAAGTTCTAAAATGACTATGAATGCTTATTAGATGTAAAGTGCAAAACAATTCCCCATGATCACAAGATTCTAAAAAGTTGTTTTCTTTCTCTTCTTCATAACCGTACTGAAACTATTAAATAATGGCACCGTGACCATCTTTTTGTCTCTTCTGTCATTTGGTTTGGTATATTACACACACGCCACTGGAGTGCTCAAAAGTACATCGAGAAATGTAAATAACAAATAAATAAATAAATAAAGGCCTAAAAAGACCATTTACAGTACACACATAAATCTTCATACGCCTTAAAACACTACTTTCTTGCTTACTTACTCTTTCTTGCTGATAAACTTTATCATAGATATTTATTCTGAGTATCATATGAACATATAGTGACCCTATAGCTATCATGCACTTTATCAAGTTTTTTTGTGTATTAATTCCAGTTTCAGTCGATAACTGTTTACTGCTAAATTTTTTTCCTTCTTAAGATAAGGAGTGTGGTGGGGTGTGTGTGTTTTTTTTTAATGACTTCTAAATTTTGGATTTTTAAGGATGCCAAATATACAAAACAAGAATGAGAAAGCGAACGGACAGGCTAGGCTCTGCCATCATTATTGCATACTGTGCCTGCTACACATCTTTTTGGAAGTACAACTTTGTTCTTCGGCTTTGAATAAAAAAGATTGTGTGAGTGTTGGGCCTGCGATGTTCTGGTGAGCTGTTCAGAATGTACTCTGTACGTCTGCCCAGTGTTGGCAGAAATAGGCTCCAGTCTGCCTTGCGACTCTAATAGAGGATGAAGTGATTTACCAAATGAGTGCACGAGTGATGAGTAAAATCTGTGTTTATATATCCCATGAAAACAACTTACTCTGTCATGTGATTTCTGGCCAGTCAGTAAGTACACTTGTACTCAGTATACATACAAATGTAATAAATATACACTGACTTTATACACTTTGATGAAATCTAGACCCATACAATGATTACCCGTAGCTATAAGATGGAAGGATAAAGAAAAATAAAATTAAGTATCAATCTTCTTCTTCTTCTTCTTCTTTTACTTTCGGCTGCTCCCTTCAGGGGTCGCCACAGCAAATCATCCGCCTCCACCTCACCCTGTCCTCCGCATCTTCTTTTCTGACTCCAACGACCTTCATGTCTTCCTTCACCACATCCATGAATCTCTTCTTCGGTCTTCCTCGAGGCCTTCTGCCTGGTAGTTCCAACCTCAGCATCCTACTGCCAATATACTCACTATCCCTCCTCTGTACATGTCCAAACCATCTCAATCTAGCCTCTCTGACTTTGTCTCCAAAACATCTTACGTGGGCTGTCCCTCTGATATACTCATTTCTGATCCTATCCATCCTCGTTACTCCCAGGGAGAACCTCAACATTTTCATCTCCGCTACCTCCAGCTCTGCCTCCTGCCTTTTCCTCAGCGCCACTGTTTCTAAGCCATACAACATCGCTGGCCTCACCACCGTCTTGGACACTTTTCCCTTCATTCTTGCTGACACTCTCCTATCGCACATCACACCGGATACTTTTCTCCAACCATTCCAGCCTGCCTGCACACGCTTCTTCACCTCTTTTCCACACTCTCCATTGCTCTGGATTGTTGAGCCTAAGTACTTAAAATCCTCCACCTTCGTTATCTCTGCTCCCTGTAACATCACCGTTCCTCTTGGGTCCTTCTCATTCACACACATGTATTCTGATTTTCTGAGGCTAACCTTCATTCCTCTCCTTTCCAGGGCATACCTCCACCTCTCTAGATTTTCCTGCACTTGTTCTCTGCTCTCACTACAGATCACGATGTCATCTGCAAACATCATAGTCCATGGAGATTCTTGTCTCACCTCGTCTGTCAGCCTGTCCATCACCATAGCAAACAAGAAGGGGCTCAGAGCTGACCCTTGATGCAGTCCCACCTCCACCTTGAATTCGTCGGTCACACCGACAGCACACCTCACCACTGTCTTACATCTCTCATCCATGTCCTGCACCACTCTAACATACTTCGCTGCCACTCCAGACTTCCTCATGCAAAATTAAGTATCAATCACAGTGTTTATATCTTCAAGCTTTTTACACTGGGAGAGCCGATGAGCCGCATGGTCCTGTATAATACAGAACATAATGTTGGTTTGTTCATTTTCTGAACCGTTTAATCCTAATTAGGGTCGCGGGGAGGCTGTCGCCCATCCCAGCCGACTCTGGGCAAGGGCAGAGTACACCCTGGACTGCTCGCCAGGCCATCACAGGGTGGAACCATACTCTTGTCGAAAGTCAGCAATGATTCTTTTACATGAACCTGACACCAGAGACGGTGAGAGACATGTCCGGCCTTTGATAACCCAGTTAGCTGCACTGGGGGGGAGCAGTGACAACCCGTGGAGAGTGGGACTCGAACCCCCAACCTTAGGATCAGTGATCCAGCACCTTTTACCACCAGACCACCACTGCCCCCTGAAGACAATGAAAGACATTTAAGAGAAATTGGGTCAGATTTAATGGGTCACAGTGTCAGTGTTTCTAAAAGCAGGAAAGCCTGAAGGTTCTAGTTTCACAGCTCCCACAAGCCAATGAATATAATGAAGAGGGTCGAAAGGAACAACACTGGAGCAAATTCAATCAGATCATCATGCAGACGCTATAAATAGCCCTGACTGCTTTTAATCCAAGCAACACAAGGACACTTTGGTTCTATCATTACATCTCAGTGTCCTGCTATGGAAATGCCTGTGATGTTCTGCTCGGATTCAGAATAAATGGAGACACTGTACAGCACTCAGTCGCTTCAGACTTTGCTGTCAAGATACAGAAGGAAAACCAGCACCGGCCCCGGGGTTTTTCCTCCTCTTCTCTCTTTCATGTCGCATATTTTATAAACCTGGGATGATACCAGCAGGACGACCGGATTCGAGTGCATCGCCTCCCCTTGCGCTCAGAGCTCGTTTCAGGCGGTCCGAGAGGAGAGGAAGCTGATGAACCCCGCTGGGCTTCTTTGTTTTCCTTCTGTCTGATCGACACTTTCTCCGGACTGTTACTTGCGCGGGTTGTTTACCTGAAGGAAGCCGTCTTGATCATCTCCACAGTGCCCTGACTCCGGAGCATCGCTGGGCTCGGACCCCCCGCTGTCCTGGTCTCCTCCCGGATGCTCTTCGCTCTCCGAGTCCGTCTCCCATGTCGAGTCGCATTCCTCCACGGTGCTCGGCTCTTTGTACCTCAGAGCTCCCATCAGATTTCCCATTGACACCACCGCAAATAAGCGCTTCTGTCCTCCGCGCCGCCGCCGCCGCCGCCGCCGCCACCACCACCACCACCGCCGCCGCCGCCGCCGCCGCCGCGATCACCCCGCCTCCTCCGCATCTACATCACCCCCACGCTCGAGCACAGCGCTTTATAAACACGCCACGCGATCATGCGCGCGTCATTCCTATTGGACAGCGACGTGAACACACAAACCCTTCACAGCGCAATGGTGGCGGCGATCAGCATCACTGAGCCGATGGTGAAGATCAGTGATCACCGCCCACCGCCAAAAATACACACTTCACACCAGCTGCTTGAGTTCCTCATTAAACTTTCACTGAACCCTGCTCGGTTCCTGGAACCCCAAAGTCAGGAACACCTCGGGATCCAACAGGGAGACAGATATGTCCTGATTCTGTAGAACAAAGGAGCAAAATCAGTCATAACTGGCAACCCATATATGATATGATATGATATAGGATGAGCCTTTGCTTTATTTATTATTTTTTTAAATGGCTCACAAACATTTTGTGAAGTTTTATAAAGAGATAAGGTGGAAGGTTTTCTGGAAGTTCTTGCAGATCCAGCCTCAGTTATTCAGTCAAACTTTGACTCTCACACTTGCCTCTTATTTTTGCTGCAAAATTCAGTATAGTGTTTTTTTTTTTATCATTTTATATAGGGGCATGGTCTGGTGGTAAAGATGCTGAATCACTGATCCTGAGTCCCACTCTCCACAAGGTTGTCACTGTCCCCGCCCCAATGCACCCAACTTGGGTTATCAAAGGCCGGCCATGTCTCTCGCTGTCTATGGTGAGAGATTCATGTAAAAGAACCATTGCTGACTTTTGGAAAGACTAGCTGCATAGCCATTAGCATGTTTCTGGCCTGTGATGGGTTGGAGAGGTGTCTAGGGTGTACCGTGCCCTCATCCGAAGTTGGCTGGGACCCGAATGAGGATTTAGAGGTTACAGAAAATGAATAAATGAATAATTGTATATAATTTCAATCTGAAGAATTTAGCAAGGGGCAGTGAAGGCCCGGTGGTAGCGTCGGTCCTAACCGATTCCAATGTCCACTGTCACCAGATTGTCACTGCTGTCACGACTTTGCTTCCCACGACCCTAATTACAACCAAGTGGATCAGAAAATGTCTGGATGAATGAAGTGTTCAGTATACTGCTGTCTACAGACAAGGCAGGGATCATTTTCTGTAACATTTAATTAGAAAACTCTAGTTTGGAAATCTAAAATTTTATCATCAATCATCCACCCACCTGCCAAATCTCTTAATCTTACTAAGGTCACGAAAAGGCTACAGAATATCTATAGACAAAGGGGGATAACATGCTAAATGGCTAACCAGTAAACTGCAGGACCAACATACACAAGCATTTCCATTCCCACCCAGGTATGGTTTAAAACTGCCAGTGAGCATAATGTACATGTTGGGCTGTGGGAGGACACAGGGGTAGACCGAGCAAACCCATGCAACCCAGGATCTTCTTGCTGTGAGAGGAATGTACCACTACAGTACATATACTATTGTGTGGCTCTAAAATGTTTTTGTACTACCAAAATGAAATCCTCTACCAGAGTTCATATAAAAAAATACCAGGAGTGTTGATCTTTTTATAGTATTCTACTAAAAATCCATTTTAGTCTGACAAGCTGCCAAGGTGTCCAAAACTCAGCTGGGTTGGTAGGATAACAGCTGAATTACCACAACTAATGCAACAAAAGAACTGAATTGAGGATTGTTATTATTATTATTATTATTATTATTATTATTATTATTATTATTATTATTATGCTGAGCATATTAATTAAGTCAGTTTTAAGTTTCTTTATTACTTTATTAAACTGGTAACTAAATTTGTCTACATGTTGCATACTGGCAGTAATTTAGCTCAGATCAAGGTGTTGGCAGCATGTACTAGTATGTATGTTAAAGTCAGGACTCTTTCGTGCCAATTCATATGTGAAAATAATTCCTCATGCACCCGAAATCACTTTTCATGGTTGGAGCCCAACTGTATATTTGTGCCATCCATTAATTCATCCATTCATTCATTCATTCATTCATTCAATCATTTTCGAAGATGCTTAATCCTACTTAGGGTCTCTGGGAGGCTGGCTCCCATCTCAGCCATCTCTAGGTGAAGACGGGGTACACCCTGGACACCTTACCAGGGCCAACACTCACACAACCATTCACAATCACTCTCAAACCTATGGGTGATTTTGAACGGTCAATTAACCTACTGTGCATGTTTTTTGGACTGTGGGATGAAATCGGAGTACCTGGAGGAAATCCACGTGAACATGGGAAGAACATGCAAACTCCATACAAAAACCCAAGCTGGGAGTCGAACCCAAGCCTTCTTGCTGCGCTAACCACTACACCCCCATACCGCCCTATATCTGTGTCAACATGGGAAAAGTTCAGTATGTTCGGGTTATCGGTTTACTTTATTGTTTTGAAACATAGTGTTGTTGAGCCTTGGCCTGGCCAACAGAAGGAACACTCAGATCATAACATTGTGGAATAGAGTCAATCTAGGCTCATCAGATCACATGACTCTTTCCATTACTCCAGATTCTGATCTTTAGACTGACTAGAAAAATAAAAAATGTTATTCTCTTTACTATTTGCTTCTTATAGACACACAGAAGCTCAGTCCAAATGCTTCAAGTTATTGTTTCACTGCATGTGAGGTCACTCACTATTAAACATGGGCATACAGTCAATAATTGCCAATAATGACCCTTCTGAAACACAGTGACACATTTTCCAAGTTTACGGGATACATCTTCTAACATAGATGTTTAAGAAATAATTAGGTACTCACAGCATCAATTCAGGTTATTTACCATTTTGCCAGCTGCAGCGTAACAGTTGCAGCAGCGTTACAGTACTGTAATGTTATATATTTTTCACTATGTATGAAGTTTCCTCTTTATGAAGTCTTATTATAAAAGAAATTATTATTACATTTTGGGGGTGTGGTTTTGAGGAAATATGAAAGGATGTATTTTCTTTTATTGCTATGTTAAAAAAGCTTGTTTCAAATAATTACCAAAAGAAACCAAATGATATTTCAATTATGTTTTTCAACTGTTAATACTTTTTGAAACCAGGAATTAAAATATCATGGAACACTATTCCAGATTCTAAAGTACAATGTAGGAAATATATCTTATGCCAGCTGATTCTTTGGATTACCATCATTTAGAGATCGAAATGTTATTATCAAGATTTTGTAGTCAATGCTGAACTTAATAGACAGCCAGTGTAGAAAGGACAAGAACAGGGTAATGTGCTTTTACTGATAAAGATGTGGGCTGCTGCTTTCTAAAGCAGATGAACTTTCCTTCAAGACCCAAAATAAGATTTATGATTGTCAATACCAGATAGGCTGGTTTAAATATTTTTATAAATGTCATCTCCTGGGATTTTAATGCACGATACTCTGTAGGGTTTACACATAATGGTGTAATAAAGAAAAAGAAAACATCAAATGAGTGGTAGTTCTAGAGATGGAAATTCATTGTTTATAACAGATTTTAACGAAGAATTGCCAGACTGGTTTGAGAAAGTCTACTGTAACTAAGATCGACACTTTACACAATTCTGACGAACACAAAAACATCTCAGAATACATAACAGTTTTAACATTGAGGTGAATGGGTCACGGCAACAGAAGGCAAAGTTAGAGTTCACATTTTACACCAACCAGGTACAGTGGTACCTCACCTTATGAAAGTCAGGTTACGAAAAGCATTTTCCTAAAATTTTTGTCTCAGGATACGAAACAAGTTCATGTTACGGAAGCGCCATCTTCAAAATTCAAACGCGTGACTCAAACATTAAAATGCACCATTCCAACAGTCAAACAATGCAAGAGCTGCTCTCCCAATGACGTTCAAACATCCTGCCCCGGTGGCCTCCCATTGGCTAACAACTGAGCTGTCGTTCATGTCTCCTTCACTCAAGCGTCATCTTGGACAGGTCCACCTGACGCCATCTTGGACAGGGATCCCGTTGCCTAGGAGGAATGACGCATCTACCACCCATTGCCTATTCTCGAGCTGAATCCACCATGATGCTTTTCGTGTAAAGGATAAAGTTACTGTTGTTTTATGCTTTATTTCTTGACTCAGGCTTTTAACCTTCCATAAATATTTGTAAGATTATAACTGCTAAGAATACACACACACGATTTCCGCGATTGAAGAGAAGAAACAGGCTCGAGTGATATCACAAAGGAATATGGCCAAACCTGTCTAACATCGGTATGATATTGAAGCAGAAGGAGGTCTTAAAAGGTGTTCTTTAATAATTTTTAAATGGTTTAGGGGTAGTATTGGGAGCCTTGGAACGAATCAAGCGTTTTACATGTAAAATGCGGTTCAACTTACGAAAAATGCAGGTTACGAAAAAAGCTGTGGAACGGATTAATTTCATAAAGTGAAGTACCACTGTATTGCCTTCCCTATGATATGACCACCATCAATTGGGAAGAGGCATAAGTATGCACATACCCTCTCCATGACATGTGATACAGCCACCTGCCTCTTTACGAACTGTTGCGCATGTGTATTCAGAGGCGATCTAACACACTTGGAAGGAATGCGCTATATGCTCCCTCGTACAAATGATCTTACAGCTACCCATGATTTACTGATTATCATTGTAAGAGACAGGCAAGTGAACATATGCCATCCCTCCTCACGCAAGAGATGTGCCATTTAGCCTCCATGGACTCCCAGTCGCAGATGGCTACAGAATCAACCTGGATTTGAACTGTGATCTCCAGATTGACAGTTGAGCACCTTGTCAAGCCATATTCCTTTCGTTTAATAGCATTCTCCAGCATCGTAATGCATCATGTCATAAAGCAGAAGTTTCACGTGAGTTTCATGAATATAACAATGAGTTCAATGATTTGAGAGAAAAGGGAGGCCCTCAGTATTGGAATAAGTCACATTTTGATCTACTGTATTATGAAAATTAGAAGTGAGGATGAACAGCACAAATTGACAGAAATGCAGAATTCACACAAATGCTATCTTTAAAAACATCTGTACAGACATGTTGGAATGGTCAGAACTTACTTTGGTTTTAGCAGATAATTAGATTAGAATTAATATAATTCATATATGCATTAAAATTGTAGTAGTTAATACATAGCCAGCCCTATGATGGACTGGCATGATGGTCCTCTGCCCTTACGCAGAGTCAGTTGAGATGGGTTCTAGCCTCTCCATGACCCTAATTAGGATTAAGCTGTTCAGAAAATGAATGAATGCATTTACTTTTGACAGGTAAAGAAACCAATAACATTCAAAACCAAGATTTCATCTCATCTCATCTTCTTCTGGCAAGTCCACGGTCGGGTCACGGGGTCAGCAACCTAAGCAAAGAGGTCCAGACGTCCCTCTCCCCAGCCACTTCCTCCAACTCTTCCGGGGGACACACCGAGGCGATCCTAGACAAGCCGAGAAGCATAGTCCCTCCAGCGTGTTCTAGGTCGACCCCGGGGTCTCTTCCCGGTTGGACATGCCCAAAACACCACACCAGAGAGGCGTTCGGGAGGCATTCTGACCAGATGCCTGAGCCACCTCAACTTGCTTCTCTCAATGCGGAGGAGCACCGGATCTACTCCGAGCTCTCCAAGGATGGTAGAGCTTCTCACCTTATCCCTAAGGGAGAACCCCGCCACCCGGCGAAGGAAGCTCATTTCAGTTCCATTTCAGTCACTACCCAAAGCTCGTGACCACAGGTGAGGGTTGGAACGTAGATCGACTGGTAAATTGACCATTGACTTCCCCACGATGGACTGGTACAGGCTCTGCTTAACAGCAGAGGCTGCAGCGATCCGTCTGTCGATCTCTCACTCCATCCTTCTCTCACTCGTGAACAAGACCCCAAGATACTTAAACTCCTCCACTTGGGGCAGGACTTCATTCCCGACCCGGAGGGTGCATTCCACCCTTGTCCGACTGAGAACCACAGCCTCAGACTTGGAGGTACTGATCCTCATCCCGGCTGCTTCGCACTCGGCTGCGAATCGCTCCAATGAGAGCTGGAGGTCCCGACTTGATAAAGCCAAAAGGACATCATCCACAAAAAGCAGAGACAAGATCCGAGGGCCATCAAACCAGAACCCCTCAACTGCGCCTAGAAATTCTGTACATAAAAACTATGAACAGAATCGGTGACAAAGGACAGCCTTGACGGACTCCAACTCCCACCGGAAATGAATTCGACCTGTTATTGCCAATACGGACCAAACTCTGGCTCCGGTGATACAGTGACCGAATGGCTCATAGCAACGGGTCCGGAACGCCGTACTCTCGCAGCACGCCCCAAAAGATTGTTCAAGGGACACGGTTGAAAGCCTTCTCCAAATCCACAAGGCACATGTGGACAGATTTGGCAAACTCCCCTGCCCCCGCCAGAATCCTGTGGAGTGTATAGATTTGGTCAAGAGTGCTACGGCCAGGACGAAAACCACATTGTTCCTCCTGAATCCGAGGTTCGACTATCGGTCGGATCCTCCTCTCTAGTACCCCTGCATAGACTTTCCCAGGTAGACTGAGGAGTGTAATTCTCCGATAACTGCAACACACCCTCCGGTCCTCATTCTTAAAAATCGGGACCACCACCCCAGTTTGCCAATCCAGAGGTACAGCCCTCGATGACCACGCGATGTTGCAGAGATGTGTCAACCAAGACCAAAACCAGCATCCAGGGCCCTGAGATATTCTGGGCGGATCTCATCCAACCCCAGAGCTCGACCACCAAGGAGCTTTTTGACAACCTCAGTGATCTCCACTCCAGTGATGGGCGAACCCCCACCCAAACCCCCAGGGTCTTCCTCTTCCACGGAGGGCATGTTGGTGGGATTGAGGAGGTCCTCAAAGTATTCCCTCCACCTCTCGACGACATCCCCAGTCGAGGTAAGCAGCTCCCCACCTCCACTGTAAACAGTGTTTGTGGAGAACTGCTTCCCCCTCCTAAGGCGTCGGATGGCGGTCCAGAACCTTTTTGAGGCCAACCGATAATCACTTTCCAGGCCCTCACCGAAGTCCTCCCACGCCCGAGATTTTGCATCTGCGACAGCCTCGGCTGCAGCACGTTTGGCCTGCCGGTACCTGTTTGCTGCCTCGGGAGTCCCACAGGCTAATAAAACCTGATAGGCCTCCTTCTTCAGCTGGACGGCCACCTTCACCGCAGGTGTCCACCACCGGGTTCGGGGATTACCGCCACGACAAGCACCGACGTCCTTACGGCCACAGCTATGGGATGCCGCCTCAGCAATGGAGCCACGAAACATGGCCCATTCGGATTCCATGTCCCCCGCCTCCTCCGGGTCGTGGTTGTAGCTCTGCCGGAGGTGGGAGTTAAAGGCCTCTCAGACAGGGGACTCCGCCAAACGTTCATAGCAGACCCTGATTACACGCGTGGGCCTGCCAGGTCTGGAAGGCAGCCTCCCCCACCACCGAAACCAACTCACCACCAGGTAGTGATCGGTAGACAGCTCAGCTTCTCTCTTCACCCGAATGTCCAGAACATATGGTTGCAAGTCCGATGACACGACTACAAAGTCAATCATCGAATTGCGACCTAGGGTGTCCTGGTGCCAAGTGCACTTATGGGCACACTTATGTTCGAACATGGTGTTTGTGATAGACAAACTGTGACGAGCACAGAAGTCCAACAACGAAACACCATTCGGGTTCAGACTGGAGAGGCCGTACCTATCGATCACACCCTTCCAGGTCACACTATCGTTGCCCACATGGGTGTTGAAATCTCCCAAGACAACAAGTGAGTCTCCCGAGGGAGCGTTCCCGAGGGAACTTCTATTAATGCTAATGTCCTTTTCAGTTTTATGACAAAGTCGAAATTGAATTGAAGGAAAATGGACCTATAAATGAAAACATACAGTATATCCTGCCTTCAACAGAACGATTGTTCAGTTAGAGTTTGCTGGGGGGCACATTGTCCCTATTTTTTGTCTTTTTAAAGACAGTATTGAGAAAAAGGCATTGCGACAGTGCGAAAACTGCACTCATACTCATTGACAATACTCATCACTCACTCGCCAAACTGCTTAATCCCACTAGGGTCACAAGGAGGCTTGAGCTCAGCTCAGAGAGTGGGCAAAGGCTGAGTACACTCTCAACAGCTTGCCAGACCATTGCAGGTCCAACACTCACACACACACACACACACACACACACATACATATTCTAACAATCTAATAATTCTGTGGGAGTAAAGCAGTGTACCTGGAAGAAACCCACACAGTTACAAGAGAACATGCAATCTCCACATACAAACACATTTGCTGAGCCCAGGACTTGAACCTAGGACCTTACTGCTGTGAGATGGACATGCTAACTACCTTGCCAACCATGTTACCCATATTTCAGGCCTAATAACATACAGCAGTTAAAGAGTTACAATGGATTGAATGAAAGTGATCTCAAGATGCTGTAGCCAATCAGATGCACACACATTAAGCTCTGTCTCTCTCTCTCTCTCTCACAGACACACACACACACACACTCCCCCCATATTAGAGGTGACGCTCAACTTATTGTCCTTTCGGCTTTTTCCCTTTTTCCAGGGCTCGTCACAGTGAATCATCGCATGTTTGATTTGGCATATGTTTTACGTCGGATGCCCTTCCTGACACAACCCTTAGCAAGGGGCGGAAACACACTGACGGCGATGCAGCTACTCTTCACGAAAGTCAGCAATGGTTCTTTTACATGAACCTCACCATAGACAGTGAGAGACATGGTCGGCCTTTGATAACCCAGTTAGCTGGGTTGCGTTGAGTGGGGCTTGAACCCCCAACCTTAGGATCAATGATCCAGCACCTTTTACCACCAGACCACCATTGCCCACTGCTCAACTATCAGCTAAATGTAATCAGACATGAACAACACTAGAGTGCAGCAGTGAGCAAGTGAGGAAGTTAAACCAATTGGAGGGAATCAATGAATAACTGATAAACAGTTCAAAGGTATTATTTTGGTGATTGTTGAGGTTTGTATTTAAGTGATTGTTTTGCTTGTAGCCAGTTAAAGAGAGCAAACAAACACAACTAAAGTACAGATTATTTCCCAATGTAACCTTCATCTTTATCTTTGGGATGAGATGTAATTTAAAGCAAAGTATTAAGATGTACACAATTAATTTTTATTATTCAGATGCATCCCTTCCGTGAGTGCATCCTTTTGCCCCACCTGGTCGGTGGTGCTCGTGTGACAGGGACGGTAATACTTGATGGGTGAGAGTTGGATATGACTAAATTAGGGAGGAAAAATGGGGAAACCCCCCCCACCACCACCACCAAAAAAAACCCCAAAAAACCCCAGAACAAACAAACAAAGAAAAATGTGTGTTTTGGGGGGAAAATTGAAAATGAACAGCCCTTTGGTTTTTAGGCTTTGTAACTGAGGGTGTGGTGCTGCAATGTTTAGTAATGTTGCTTCAGTGCAAGAAGGCTATTGGTTCAAACCTTCTGACCAAATTGGGCCTTTTAGTGTGAGGTTTGCATATTTTTTTCTCACTGGGCGAAAGCTGGGTGCACCATGAACAGTTTGCTAGACAATCCTAGGGCCAACACACACACACACACACACACACACACACACACACACACACACACACACACACACACAATTATTTACACTTACACCCACACATAGGGACAATTTGGAGCAGACAATCAGCCGAGTGCACATGTCCTGGTACTTTGGAAGGAAACCAGAGTACCCGTAGGAAATCCATGTAAGCACAGGAAGAAACTCTACATGGGAAAAAAATGCAGAGGTCAGGACTTGCACCCATGACTCTCTCGATGTGAGGCAGCCCAGCCATTCTAACCATTACTCCAGTGTGATGCCCGGGTTTGAGCGCTTCAAGATGTATTGAAGAAAAACATTGAAGACACTATAAAGAACTGCTCCAGTTTAAATGACAGATGCTGATATTTTGTTTTCATTTGTCGGTTAATAAAAAATCCATACAATTGTCACTGTTCCAGTTCTGTATGCTTTCTCACGCTGAAAATTCAACACTAAACTTAACAGGCATTCAAGGTAGCTTGAATAAAAAAAGGAGCTAAATGTGCATTTACTGATAAAGATGTGGGCTGCTCCATCCTAGAGTAGCTGATCCTTTCTTAAGCAATACAGAAAAACAATGTTTTCAGGAGGGTTTATTTTGTAACTACAGTATGTTTGTCTTGCAGGGCTATGAACCTGTTGGAAAATATTAGAATGAGAAGAATGAGCATGCATTTACATCTCAAATAAATAGTGACAGTGGAGAGTCAGAGATGAGCATTGATACATTTTTAGAGATGCTTTACTTAGTAGGTCAAATGAAAAAATAAATTAGCTTTAAATCAATTAGAGATATAATACAGGGATCCCTCACTAGTTCGCACTTCAACTGATGTGGCTTCAGTGCATCGTGTTTTTTTTTTTTTTAATATTCATCAAATTAAAAAAATAAGGAAATTAAGGAAGAATAGGGGGAAAGGTTAAGGGAAATGCCACAAAACAAGGCCAATTATGCAAAAAAAAAAAAAAAATTAATTAAAAAAAAAAAAAAAACAACCCAAAACACCCCCATCAAAACAACTGTACTTACATTTTTTGTGAGGTGCGCACTCTGTACACACTCAGATGCACACCTCACATATAAATGTATGTGTGTGTATTTATATTTTATTTACATCTTATGCATTATTTTTGAATGTTAAATTGTTATTATAAGCATTTATAGCGTAGAATATGTCTTCTTCTTCTTTTTCTTTCGGCTGTTCCCTTCAGGGGTCGCCACAGCAAATGATCTGCCTCCATCTCTCCCTATCCTCTGCATCTTCTACTCTTACTCCAACGACCTTCATGTCCGCCTTCACCACCTCCATAAATCTTCTCTTTGGTCTTCCTCTGGGCCTTCTGCCTGGTAGTTCCAACCTCAGCATCCTACGACCAATATACTCACTATCCCTCCTCTGTACATGTCCAAACCATCTCAATCTAGCCTCTCTGACTTTGTCTCCAAAACATCTAACATGTGCTGTCCCTCTGATGTACTCATTTCTGATCCTATCCATCCTCGTTACTCCCAAAGAGAACCTCAACATTTTCATCTCTGCTACCTCCAACTCTGCCTCCTGTTTTTTCCTCAGGGCCACTGTTTCTAAACCATACAACATCGTTGGCCTCATCACCGTCTTGTACACTTTTCCCTTCATTCTTGCCGATACCCTCCTATCACACCGGACACTTTTCTCCAACCATTCCAACCTGCCTGCACATGCTTCTTCACCTCTTTTCCACACTCTCCATTGCTCTGGATTGTTGAGCCTAAGTACTTAAAATCCTCCACCTTCATTATCTCTGCTCCCTTTAACCTCACCGTTCCTCTTGGGTCCTTGTCGTTCACACACATGTATTCTGTCTTACTGAGACTAACCTTCATTCCCCTCCTTTCCAGGGCATACCTCCACCTCTCTAGATTTTCCTCCACTCGGTCTCTGCTCTCACTACAGATCACAATGTCATCTGCAAACATCATTGTCCATGGAGATTCTTCTCTCACCTCGTCTGTCAGCCTGTCCATCACCATAGCAAACAAGAAGGGGCTGAGAGCTGACGATTATGTCATCAGGGCCAACTGCCTTTCCACTCTTCATCCTCTTCAATGCCCTCCTCACTTCTCCCTTACTAATCTTTGTTACTTCCTGGTCCTCAACGGCCACCCCTCCTACTCTTTTTGTTCTCTCTCATTTTCCTCAGCTGTCCTTCTGTATTCCTGTCCTGGATACCAAACCTGCCCATCACTTCCTCGTCCCCTCTGTTGCCTGCACCAACATGTCCATTGAAGTCTGCCCCAATGACCACTCTTTCACCTCTGGGGGTATTCTGCATCACTTCATCTAACTCACTCCAGAATCTCTCCTTCTCTTCTAGCTCACATCCTGCCTGTGGGGCATAAGCACTAACAACATTGACCATCACGCCTTCAATTTCTAACTTGAGACTCATCACTCTGTCTGACACTCTTTTCACTTCTAGAACATTCCTGACAAACTCCTCCTTCAAGATGACTCCGACTCCATTTCTCTTCCCATCCACACCGTGATAAAACAGCTTAAACTCTGCTCCTAAGCTTCTAGCCTTGCTACCTTTCCACCTGGTCTCCTGAACACACAGTATGTCCACCTTCCTCCTCTGCATCATGTCAGCCAGCTCTCTACCTTTTCCTGCCATGGTTCCAACATTCAAAGTCCCTACTCTCAGTCCTAAGCTCACGCCTTTCCTCTTCTCTCTCTGCCTACGGACACGCCTCCCGCCTCTCCTTCTTCGACATCTTCGACCAACAGTAGTCCAATTTCCATCAGCACCCTGTTGGTTGACAGCACTGATGGCGGTCGTTGTTAACCCGGGCCTCGACCGATCCGGTATGAATTTTGTTTTGACCATTTGCATTTTTAATGTGGCAGAAGTTTTACGCCGGATGCCCTTCCTGTCGCAACCCTCTGCATTTATCCGGGCTTGGGACCGGCATAAGGGGGAGAGACACTGGTTAGTCCCCCCCCCCCGCCTCATGGCCGCATTATAACGTTGAATATGTATTTATTGATATTATACACACATATACGTATACTGTACATCAGTCAGGGGGGGGGTCGATCCTACTTCGCGTAATTCAACGGTCGCGGGGGATCTCAGTCCCGATTAACCGCGGAAAGTGAGGGATCCCTGTACTACTAAACAAAGTATGGTACAAGTCAACCATGGAGAGTAAAAAAGGCATGCATTTGTGTACGAGTAGTGCACTGTGTATTTGTAACAGCTGCTAAATCTACAATGCTATAAACCAGAGTCTGAAGAGAAAGCTATTAGCACTTACACTGCCACATTTTGAAGCTTTTAAAAGCCTGCACCCCTCGTGGAGTCCGGCCCAGTCTTAAGATAGATGACTCAGAAAACCTGTAATACTGGCAGTAAAATCTGTGAAATCTGCCCGGCTTAGATACTTGACAAAATTACCAAAGACTTTTAATTCAAATTTAGGGGGAACAGTGGTGTAGTGGTTAGCACATCCACCTCACAGCAAGAAGACATGGGTTCGAGTCTGAGTGGAGTTTGCATGATCTCTTTGTGTCATTGATCTGTATCATGATCTGTCTGATCTCATTGGGTTCCTCCAAGGACAGTACTTTGGTTTCATCCCACAGTCCAAAAACATGCACAGTAGGATAACTGGCTGTTCCAAATCTCCACTAGGTGTGAGACTGACTGTGAATGGTTGTATGAGTGTTGACCCTACAATGGCCTGGCAAGCTGTTCAGAGTGTACCCTACTCTTGTCCAGAGTCAGGCAAGATAGGCGTCAGCCTCCCTACAAAGCTAAATAGGATTAAGCGTCTTAGAAAACAAATGAATAATTCAGATGTGAAATGTTCCCAAGCAACCTAATTACGGCAGGTATCTACCTACTCACTAAACCTCTGGGAGGAGTAGATCACATCATAAAGGCCCCAGAATGGAAATAAATAGATAGATAAAATTACAAGGGGAAAAGAAAGTCCTGAAAAGGGACAGGATGAACAATAAATTCTGTTCAGTTGGGGGTTTTTGTATCACAGTCCCAGAGCTCAGTGACCAGTGTTGCCAGCAATCCAGTGCTCCAGAGTGGTGGTGGGCATCCAGAGCTCATTTCAACTGGGCAGGATGGCATATGGCATTTCTGTGGGAATCTGCCTGGAGACTGATGTACTTTACTATGTAGTGTGGATGTGCCAGTGCGTAAAACACTACAGCCATGTCATTAAATCCACCAAGTCTCTGAATATAGCTGGATGCAGGATGATAGTTAAACCTATTTATGATTAAGATTACAATTCAATGCATATATGTTGTATTTTGCATTAATTTGCATATAATTTGTGCAGATATTTAGTTTATGTGCAGATTGTAACTGGCATGCAATACCACAAAAAAAAAAAAAAAAAATCACTTTTCTCCCAGGCTCTGTTTGGATGTGGGATACTTTCTGGATTTTATCCCCAGTGGTTGATGATATAATAGTTGTTATAAAAATATGATCCTAATTTCATGTGGTTTGAAAATCTTCCTTTACCCTGCAGCTCCAGCTTTGCTCAAATGAACCCTTCACTGTCACGAGGTTGTAACTGGCAAGAAATTTCTTTGTAAAGAATCAAAGTCTTTGCAAAATGAGACACATCTCCACACAAAGTCTGTAAATTTATCCATATTAGAAGAGTCCCCTTGAAACATTGACCAATCAGTGCAATCAAAACACTCCTGAAAGGGTTAAAAATTAATAAATAAGGTCCGTGGTCCAGACCCAGACCTACTTTATAATCATTATTTACTCCTCAGAACAGATCAACACAAAGACAGAAGCTACAGAGAGCTCTGTCTGGAGGAATCCAGTGCAGGTCTCATATTGGACTTACACCTCTTAATGAAGCCAGAACATTGATCTAGAGGTTTGATGCTGTGACATACAGTTGACACATCAGGAAAGATGGACTGCAGTTATGTTTGCACTTTAAATTTGGTGTCAACATCAGACTTGGTTTCAAATTGCCCCTGGGTGAGAGTGGGAATGGTTGTGTGCGTTGGCTCTACGATGATCTGGTATGCTATTCAAGGCGCACCTACCTTCACCCAGAATCAGCTGCAGTAGGCTCCAGCCTCCAGAGACCGGAATAGGATTAAGCAGTTTAGAAATGAATGGCAAGAATAAACAAATCTCACGACGATGCGGTGACAGCTGGTAGTTCTTAATCTCTCGGTGGCTTTTCGTACCAATGCCAGCCCATTATGGATAGAATACAATCTGGACATTGATGTTCAGTTGCTTTTGTCTTGATGTCTGAAGCACTATACAAAACAAACTGTAATTAAATGAATGGCGCAAGAAATAAACATAGTTGGTAGAACACTGAGCAGTTTGGATATGTCGAAGAACATGGTGTTTGGTAGTGGAGAACGTGCAGGGCTGCCTAAAGGTCAAAAGGCACCGCAGAACAAATAAACATTGATATTCATAATACTGTATCTGGGGCAGTGGTGCTCTAGTGGATAGGGCGCAGGATCTCTGATCCTAAGGTTGGGGGGTTCGAGCCCCCACAAGGTTGTCACTGTCCCTCCAGTGCGGCTAACTGGGCTATCAAAGGCCGGCCAAGTCTCTCACTGTCTATGGTGAGATGTTCATGTAAAAGAACCATTGCTGACTTTCGTAAAGAGTAGCTGCAAAGCTGTCAGCGTGTTTCTGGCCCTTGCTAAAAAGGGTTGTGACAGGAAGGGCATCCGATGTAAAAACCTCTGCCAAATCAAATGTGCGAATCAGATGATTCGTTGTGGCGACTCCTGAGAAAAAGGGAAAAAGCAGAAAGGAAGAAAGAAAATTCATAATACTGTATCTGTATAGGAAATCATCACATAACAGGGCACGAAATGAAGAAAAATTTCCACCTGGTGGGGGGGAGGGGCAAGAAGAAGAAAAAAAATCTGCAGGACCCCTAAAAATTTTACTGGACTCCACTTTTTTGTTTTCTGTCAGGTTTTTTTTTTACCTTTTACAAAGCCAGTTAACTTTGTCTGCTTTGTCATCGCTCGTTACAGTTCATTTGTTATTATACTCGCGGGTTAGCGGCAAACCCGGAAGTTACTGCCACGTGATTCAAATTTAGCCAATAGCTGAGAGCTTTTGTTTTTCCATCCTGCTGATTGGTTGCAGATGATGTGTACGCCTCCTTTTTTTCTCCTTCGGTTTTTTTTACTGTGTTTTTAATGATTATTTAAGCCATATGATGTCACTCAAACACTCTGCATATTATCTCGCTTCTGGTAAAAATCCGAAGCGCTTTATTTATTTAATACATAATGACGATCCAAAATGATCAATATTATGATTTCCAATATTATTAATGAGTCGACACCAATTTATTGCACCGTAATTTTCCCCGTTGCCGCAAGATGTCGCATCAATGTAAACAAAACACTGACGGTCTGTAGCTATTAGTGTTACTTTCTCAAGTTTATTAAGTGTCAGATGTTATGCGACCGCGAATTGTTCATTTTACTGAAAAGGCCCTTCTGCCTGACCCGGGCCCGGTATTGGGTTGGACTTTTTTTGGACTTCCCACAAAAATGCCAGCAAATGCTGGTGGACCGGCGCTAATTTCGCGCCCTGCATAGATACTATATAAACAGTTCTCATAAATACACAGTATGGATGCTGCTGCAGGACTAAAAATCTCCTCTAGAGAGCAGCACAACTCCTGTAATGGAACCACAGCCTTGTTCAACTCATATTTCTACAATGTTCTCAACACCCACACCTCCTTATGCATCATTTGATCATCAGGAAATAACAGATGGGTCATTATCTGAATGTCTATGACAAATTCTGCTGAACCAGGCTCAAGGAGCTGGTCTTCCAATACTGTACATCCAAAAAAAAAAAAAAAAAAAAAAAAAACGTCACTATGCCAGAAAGCCCCAAACAGGAAGATTATTATACTGTTATGTAACCATCATTTTCTCTAATACTGTTCCACCTGAAAACAAGGAGAGAGCAAAACCCAAATCTCACCAAGTTTGTTTATTTATTTTATTTCTTTTTAAATTATTCCTCCATACTTTGGCCACTAACCCAATTCACTTCGCTCTCTCTCTCTCTCTCTCTCACACACACACACACACACACACACACACACACACACACACACAGCTATTTAGTTTATTCCCCAGCACACACAACTGTAGCCCTGAGGTCCAGAGTAATTTATCAGTCCATTACAGTGGCTATAGTGGTTTGGTGAATGCACAGTGGTCCCTGCTTCATTAATATAACATCCCTCTAAATAATGCCAAACTTCTTAATGCTGTGTAGTCGCCCAAACCCACAAAGCACATTTCACACCATTTTGCTCATTTCCAAGTTTTCTCATTGGTGTTTACACATTGGTGCTTCCAGTACCTGCTAATGAGCTTTGCAGCATGAAGCCTTGAGATCCAGCAGAGACAAATCTGCAGTATCACACACACACACACACACACACACACACACACACACACACACACACACAGAATAATCCTACTGTTAAGGAACAACAACAACGAAAAAAAAAATCAAGGAATAGTTCACTTTGTGGCAGTGGTGGCCTGGTGGTAAGTGCAGCTAACTGGGTTATCAATGGCCGACCATGTCTCTCGCTGTCTGTGGTGTGAGGCCGTAAAAAACATTGCTGACTTTTGACCAAAGTAGCTGCAAAGCCATCAGCATGTTTCCGTCCTGTGATGGCCTGGCGAACCATCCAGGGTGTACTCTGCCTTCGCCCGGAGTCGGCTGGGATGGTCGCCAGCCTCCTTGTGACCCTAATTAGGATTACGCGGGTCCAGAAAATGAATGAATGACATGAACAAATGATGCAGATGTAGTTATGCTGTCTATTTCACTTTTCCACTTGTTGCATCTCTTGAAGAATTATGGATAACATTGGGCTTGGGAAAGAATTTCAGATTGAGGTCCATGAAACTGTAGCTGAGCTGGATTAAAGCAGATCGAAAGTTCTCCCATTATTTCATGCTATAATGGGGTGTGACAGTGTTTCATTTTTTTGCAGGTAGAGGGTACCGGTCTGGACAGAGCACACAGATTGACCAATCAACTGCCTGAAGACTCTTATCAGTTGTTTGAATGAGCCAAGTCAGGTGTGCTGCTGCTTGGTTGAAACAAAAACCTGCAGCCACATGGCCCTTTGTGGCACGTTTGACATCCCTGACTCAAAAGCAAGGTGATCTCACCAAGATGGCCCCACTTCAGAATTGAAACGGTAATGTCTAACCTAGTTTTTTTTCTTTTCTTTTGCTGATCAGTGATTGGTGGAAACAGGTGGAAGGTGTGGTTACTGTTTGGTTGAAGTGAAAACCTGCACCCACACCGGCCTTATGTGGATAAGATTGGAGATCTCTGCCCTAAAGCATTTAAAGCAAAATGTAAGAAAAGTGAATGAAGCTATACATGCACCCGGGAGGACCAGTCTTTTACCTGAATATTCACATGCATTAAACTCTGAAACTCAAAACAACTGTCTATTGAACAGCAGCCTTGCAGTGCCAAAAATATTTACATTATCGGAGTCGTTTTTCGAGGCTTTGAGTGTGGTCTAAACAGTGGGCCGTGGTGGCCTGCTGGGAAAGGTGCTGGATCGCTGATCCTAGGGCTGGGGCTGTTCAAGTCCCACTCTCCACAAGGTTGTCACTGTCCCCCAAGCAGTGCAGATAACTGGGTTATCAAAGGCCGGCCATGTCTCTCACTGTCTATGGTGAGAGGTTCATGTAAAAGAACCATTGCTGACTTTCGTAAAGAGTAGCTGCAAAGCCGTCAGCGTGTTTGTGTCCCTTGCTAAAGGGTTGAGTCAGGAAGGGCATCCGACGTAAAAACCTCTGCCAAATCAAACGTGCGAATCATTCGCTGTGGCGACCCCTGATAAAGGGAAAAGCCGAAAGGAAAAGAAGAGTATGGTGTAAAGGAAAGAAAAAAATTTAATGTGGCATTGATTTCCAGGTGTGTGCACTGAGGAGAAACCAGGATTTTTGTATTTTTATCCATGCTCTAATGATTTGGTAAACATTAAAGTCCCAACAATGTAATGAATACCTGGATTTAACTTCTCTCTCCCTCTTACACACTCACTCACTCACACACACACACACACACACACACACACACACACACACACACACCATTCATTTTTGTCTCTGCACGAACTCTGAAACTCTGGGTAGATTCCTGCTAAACAACTGAAAGCACATTACAGTTAATTTTTCAAAATCTGTAGTGGCTCCTCATATTTTTTTTTTTCTTAAAAGTGGCAGTAATGATTAAAACAATACAGACTAAAGGAGCTAAAGTATGCTCCCTGCCCACACTGCTGTTTTCAAATATGAGACGGAGTAGACTCGTCTGTGCAATCAATAACTCACAGTTGTTATTTATTTACATTATTGTGCATAAGGCTCTAGTGGAAACGATTCCAAGCTTGCGTCTGCAATATAGCATCATATCATGACGGAACAAAATAATTTCACATGCATCTTGGACACAGCATGAGGCAGCGCTGAGCTGGGTTCTGATAAGGGTTACAGACCGCACTGGGACAACATTATTAACCTGCTGGGATGGTGTTGGAATATGAATTCTGTCCTTAGCAATTCCAGATCTTTGTTATTGTTGTTCCGCCCAACACCCTGTTAATCAGTAGTTACACACACACACACACACACACACACACACACACACACACACTCAGGGTCTAGGCCACACAGTGACTTCTGTTTGGACGTGGCTGTTAAATGATATCGTCTGGTGTTCCATGTGCAGAGACACTACACGCTTCAGTCCAAGAACACTGAAATAGCCAATAGGCTTCCCCGCATTTTCCTCAGCTGTCGGTCAGCCTGCCTGGATGTCTGTCTGTCTGTCTGTCTGTCTGTCGGTTATCATATCTACTTTCTACCCTGCCTGGTCAGCATGACGCAGAGGACAGGAATGACTCATGACATGGAGCTAAAAAAAAGGGGGGTGGGGCATCTAAAAGAGAAAATTGCCTTGAGCATTGGAGAACAGATCTGAGAAATGGACTAAAAATGTAAGAAAATAAATGATTAAAATATTCTAGCATGAGCACCCTAAAATATATTTGTATTTATCACACTCCTCCACTTGTGATGCAACACAGATGGACGCCTGAAAGAAAGGTAAACATGGGGACCAGCACTTTGGATGATCATTTATAGCCATATGTTTTTATGGATAGCCCCAGAAGGACGGGACGCTCTGTCCAATGCAACATTTTTTTTTATTATCATTATTTATTATTATTAAAGCTCACAAGCAGCACATCTAACATCTGTGCCCAGATGAGCAGGAAAGGCTACAAAAACATTCATATTTTATTTCCCATTTTGTTGACCAGTCATAACTCGGCCAGAAGCCTAGTCAACATCTCCACACTCGGGGAATGGTCCGATTATACAGTGTTTCTTGGAAAAGACTGATTTGGGTTTGTTGTGGTGTTTGTTCAATAGCGGGTGCCACATTATTGAAGTTATAAATGGAACAAGCTGCCAGGCAGTACTGAGTGTTTGGGAGCGGGTTTAATTACCAGCTAGTGGGGCTCGTGGCGTACTGGTTTGGGTGCTGGGCTCATGATCAGGAGGTTGTGTGTTCAAATCCCATTTAGACACCTCCCCCCTCCCCCCACTGTGCTAAGACCCCTGGGCAAGGTTCTAACCACAAGTGTGCCTCTGTTCACCCGGCAGTATAAATGGGTACCAGTAAAAATATACTGGGAAGGTAACCTGCGATGGACGAGCGTCCCATCCGGGAGGAGTTGAACTCCTGGTAGCTTCACGCTTTAGAAACCGGGCATAAGCACCGGCCTGATGAGCCAATGGGCTCGGGTGTAAAAATCCCAAAAGACGACCTACACACCTACCTACCTTAATTACCAGCATTGAACCGACACCCCATCAAAAGAACGTGCAAATAAACTCCATCGAAAGAGAAACATTCGCGTGATAGGATTGCTAAAAGGTAATGTGAGAAATTATGGCAAGTAAAATAGATAATGATGCAGCATTTTGGTGTCTGTCTCTTTTTCAGAGCCTGTTAAAGGCTTTTTATCCATTACGTACACGAGCTATTTTTATGGGATTAGAAGGAAGCTTAGTGTGGCACACAGACCAATGAAATTATTTTGAAAGTCCTTTTAGAGGGAATTGCAGAGGACTTAGTGTTTTGTAATTATGTAATCCTAAGATAGAAAGAGAAAGATAGAACAGATATTGGATATCAGGCATGGGATTCAAGGTTGATTCATCATAATTGATCTTAGATCTGGGTTGGATTCATGGCAGAAATGTTTCCTCTCATAATGGATTTTTCTGGTGCTGCAACATCATGTACCCAAAAAAAAAAGGGGGGGGGGGAGAAAAAAAAAGAAGAAAAAGCCTTATAATTTAATCACATATTCATTTAAATGTCCTTTTAAAACCAATGCCAGGAAAAAGGAGTTAGAAACATGTAATATCTCACTGTTTTCTAATCCGATGATTTAACCGTGTGTTCTTTTTAATAAAGAAAAGAGATAGTAGTACGTTCATGAGAAAGACGACAAGAGAGAGGTCTATTAGTTATGTCCTGCTTTCCTCTGATGAGACTAAGAGTCTAATGAGTGTCCTTTTCCCAAGGAGATCAGCAGAACCAAGGGCGCAGCCATTCATCAACTTTAGGGATCCAGAGTCACGAGGCTGTGTGATCAGAGGAACAGGGCAGATCAGCAGGGACAGTGTTGAAACAAGCCTGTGTGCTTGAAGCCCATACTAGCCAGTCCTGGGTCCCAGTGAGCCTGCACCATCGCACAACACAGAAGGCTTTAATTGATCAGCCTGCCACTGCTCTTTATTGTGAACAACAACTTGTCATGCTAACAAATTAGCTTGTAAGATGAGACTAATTAATTTTGATGCGCATGTGGCATGCCAGATTTCCTTTGCCAAATGAAATTCTCCAAAGATTTTTTTTCAGGTACTGCATTAAAATGGCACCCCACTTCTTTTAAATGTATGATCACCTTTATACCACAGCATATATACATACATATATATACACACACACACACACACACACACACACACACACACACACACACATATATACTGGAAACAGGTCCTTCTTAAAAAATTAGCATATCGTGATAAAGTTCATTATTTTCTGTAATGTACTGATAAACATTAGACTTTCATATATTTTAGATTCATTACACATAACTGAAGTAGTTCAACCTTTTATTGTTTTAATATTGATATTTTTGGCAAAAAAAAGTAAATAAAAACCAAAAATTCCTATCTCAAAAAATTAGCATATTTCATCCGACCAATAAAAAAAGTGTTTTTAATACAAAAAAAGTCAACCTTCATATAATTATGTTCAGTTATGCACTCAATACTTGGTCAGGAATCCTTTTGCAGAAATAACTGCTTCAATGTGGCGTGGCATGGAGGCAATCAGCCTGTGGCACTGCTGAGGTGTTATGGAGGCCCAGGATGCTTCGATAGCGGCCTTAAGCTCATCCACAGTGTTGGGTCTGGTGTCTCTCAACTTTCTCTTCACAATATCCCACAGATTCTCTATGGGGTTCAGGTCAGGAGAGTTGGCAGGACAATTGAGCACAGTAATATCATGGTCAGTAAACCATTTAGCAGTGGTTTTGGCACTGTGAGCAGGTGCAGGTCGTGCTGAAAAATGAAAATCTTCATCTCCATAAAGCTTTTCAGCAGATGGAAGCATGAAGTGCTCCAAAATCTCCTGATGGCTAGCTGCATTGACCCTGCCCTTGATAAAACACAGTGGACCAACACCAGCAGCTGACATGGCACCCCAGACCATCACTGACTGTGGGTACTTGACACTGGACCTCAGGCATTTTGGCATTTCCTTCTCCCCAGTCTTCCTCCTGACTCTGGCACCGCGATTTCCGAATGACATGCAAAATTTGCTTTCATCCGAAAAAAGTACTTTCTTCTGCCGCTGTTTCTGGTTCAAAAGTGGCTTGACCTGGGGAATGCGGCACCTGTAGCCCATTTCCTGCACACGCCTGTGCACGGTGGCTCTGGATGCTTCTACTCCAGACTCAGTCCACTGCTTCCACAGGTCCCCTAAGGTCAGAAATCGGCCCTTCTTTCACTTTTTCCTTCCGACAGACGTCCCACTGAGGTGGCTTGATACAGCACTCTGGGAACAGCCTATTCGCTCAGAGATTTCTTTCTGTGTCTTACCCTCTTGCTTGAGGGTGTCAATGATGGCCTTCTGGACAGCAGTCAGGTCGGCAGTCTTACCCATGATTGCGGTTTTGAGTAATGAACCAGGCTGCAAGTTTTTAAAAGCCTCAGGAATCTTTTGCAGGTGTTTAGAGTTAATTGGTTGATTGAGATGATTAGGTTAATAGCTCGTTTAGACTACCTGAACATGATATGCTAATTTTTTGAGATAGGAATTTTGGGTTTTCATGAGCTGTATGCCAAAATCATCAGTATTAAAACAATAAAAGACCTGAAATATTTCAGTTGGTGTGCAATGAATCTAAAATATATGAAAGTTTAATTTTTATCAGTACATTACAGAAAATAATGAACTTTATCACAATATGCAAATTTTTTGAGAAGGACATATATATACAATATATATATATACATATATATATATATATCGTCCATGCGGCCAGTGGTGGTCTAGTGGTATAGGGCGCTGGATCACTGATCCAAAGATTGGGGGTTCGAGTCCCACTCTCCACAAGGTTGTCACTGTCCCCCCAGTGCAGCTAACTGGGTTATCAAAGGCGGGCCATGTCTCTCACTGTCTATGGTGAGAGGCATGTAAAAGAACCATTGCTGACTTTCGTAAAGAGTAGCTGCAAAGTCGTCAGCGTGTTTCTGTCCCTTGCTAAAAAGGGTTGTCACAGGAAGGGCATCTGACGTAAAAACCTCTGCCAAATCAAACGTGCAAATCAGATGATTCGCTGTGGCGACTCCCGAGTAAAAGGGAAAGGGCCGAAAGGAAGACAGACAAGACAGACATATATATAGTACACACATATATATATATATATATATATATATATATATATATATAGTACATATATATATATATATAGTACATATATACTTCTTCGGTCTTCCTCTAGGCCTTCTGCCTGGTAGTTCCAACCTCAGCATCCTACTGCCAATATACTCACTATCCCTCCTCTGTACATGTCCAAACCATCTCAATCTAGCCTCTCTGACTTTGTCTCCAAAACATCTTACGTGGGCTGTCCCTCTGATATACTCATTTCTGATCCTATCCATCCTCGTTACTCCCAGAGAGAACCTCAACATTTTCATCTCCGCTACCTCCAGCTCTGCCTCCTGCCTTTTCCTCAGCGCCACTGTTTCTAAGCCATACAACATCGCTGGCCTCACCACCGTCTTGTACACTTTTCCCTTCATTCTTGCCGATACTCTCCTATCACACATCACACCGGACACTTTTCTCCAACCATTCCAGCCTGCCTGCACACGCTTCTTCACCTCTTTTCCACACTCTCCACTGCTCTGGATTGTTGAGCCTAAGTACTTAAAGTCCTCCACCTTCATTATCTCTGCTCCCTGTAACCTCACCGTTCCTCCTGGGTCCTTCTCATTCACACACATGTATTCTGATTTTCTGAGGCTAACCTTCATTCCTCTCCTTTCCAGGGCATACCTCCACCTCTCTAGATTTTCCTGCACTTGTTCTCTGCTCTCACTACAGATCACGATGTCATCTGCAAACATCATAGTCCATGAAGATTCTTGTCTCACCTCGTCTGTCAGCCTGTCCATCACCATAGCAAACAAGAAGGGGCTCAGAGCTGACCCTTGATGCAGTCCCACCTCAACCTTGAATTCGTCGGTCACACCGACAGCACACCTCACCACTGTCTTACATCTCTCATACATGTCCTGCACCACTCTAACATACTTCTCTGCCACTCCAGACTTCCTCATGCAATACCACAGTTCTTCTCTTGGCACCCTGTCATATGCTTTACATATAGTACATATAGTACATATATATATATATATATATACACACACACACACACACACACACACACCACATGCACACACATATACATACATACAAACACATTCAGTGGATTTAACACTTTGACCTTGACATTAATGTGATTATCCAATAAGCCAATCATGTAAAGGCTATACAGTGCAGCCCAACAGAACACAAGAGTCTGTTCATTTTCACACAAGATATAAAAGGTAGATAAAAAGTAAGATGTGATCTCCATCATCACTTGCTCTTTTATTAACCTTTGTCCAGATTTTGTTGCCACTGAGGCTCAGATCCCTTTTCTCAGCTGATTCGTGTGGAACCTAATGTGAGATTCTGTTGCTGTAGCCAATTTGCATCAGTGCTTTACACTGTGCATTCTCACATGCCTTTCTTCATCACATTTGTTAAACAAAGTGGTTCTATGTTGAGTATAAACACAGTCCAGAATTCAAAAGACAGATATTGCCTCAACTTCATCAACAATTAACATACACACACATGGCAGATTAATATAATCTCGCCACAAATTCATGAAATATGGCACTGGCCTTTTACAGCTTCTGTGGCCCAGATTCAGATGTATGAACAAGTGCAGTTTTATAGCAATCATCCACAACCAAAGATATACAGACTCCAAAATCATGAATCATTATGTGTGACGTGCATCGATTCACTGGCACCAGAATAGCATTACTATGCTAGTTGCATCTTAAAGGATATGGCAGATAATTGGTGAAATCAAACACAGAGTGTAACCAGGCATCACGGGTGATAATACATGTTTATATGGATCCGAGATCTCTCGAGTAAAAACATCATTATTCTGTATTGGAGCAGTCTTAATATGCATCAGCTCTCATGTCACATCCTTTCTCTTCTGTTTACCAGAGTGTGTGCCGTGAAAGACACTTACTTTTGTTATGTAAATCAATCCCATAGCAGATATCATGCCAGGGACTCAAGGTTGTTTCAACACAACTGATCTCATAGTCGAGATGATATTATATTGATGAAATGCTTCCTGTATTAATAAGGCAGTTGAGCAACGTTGCTGTAGCGCATCCAGTTTATCTGCGTGTGTTTTGGGGACAACCATCGGCCTAAATTAATTTTTCAGAAATACTTCGGTAAATAAGGGCAGCAGTGGCCTAGTGGTATAAGGCGCTGGATTGCTGATCCTAAGGTTGGGGGTTCGAGTCCCACTCTCCACGAGGGTGTCACTGCCCCCCCCCCCCTCCCTCCCTGTGCAGCTAACTGGGTTATCAAAGGCCGAACATGTCTCTCACTGTCTATGGTGTGGGATTCATGTAAAAGAACCATCGCTGACTTTCGACAAGAGTACAGTAGCTGCAAAGCCTGTCTGCGTGTTTCCGCCCTGTGATGGCCTGGCGAGCAGTCCAGGGTGTACTCTGCCCTCGCCCGGAGTCGACTGGGATGGGCGCCAGCCTCCCCGCGACCCGAATTAGGATTAAGCGGTTACAGAAAATGAATTGAGCTTAACTTCGGTAAATAAAAAAAAGTGAAGTCTTGACTTTTATTATCTTCAGAACGTCTGAACAAGGAAGCCCAGCAATTTTTTTTTTTTTTTTTTTAGAAGAGCAGCAATGAAATAAGCTACGACTGATCAGAATAATTTGTTTTGTAGTCTGAAAACATTTAATTTTAAATCAGTTCTAGTGGCAAACTATTAGAAAGGTTTCTATTAATAAACAGCAATCAGGTCGAAAGGCTATGAGCACTGTATCCTGAAATTAAATTAGATTGGAAACAAATTGCAAATGGCTGTAATTAGTTTTAAGTAAATTTTGGAGCATTACCTCGCTACAGCCTGCAAGATAGAAACTCAATTTAGTAAAATGTAAACCGATTTCAATTGGGTTAACATTGAGAAAATGTATTAGCTCGAGTCAGGTTCACACAATGAAGGAAAAGAGATGAAAAGCCATTTCTATGCAAATGCTGTTGACATGCATGGTCTATATTTCCCACTCATTCTGAGAATCCAAATTGCTTTGCCACACACTTATTGAATCGAGATCTAAATTATCACTTAATCTAGTTGAGCTGTGATCTATTTTCACGGGGCAGCGCTTTAATCTGTTAATATTGCACATTGGGTGCTTGACTTGCAGTATTGAAGAAATATTTCTCCATCAATAAACTACTTTCTTCAGTCTCCTCCCTGTCCCCGCCTTTCTTCATCTCATCCCTCCCTCCATCTTTCAGAAACATCACACTCCCATCCTTCCTGTGCCATCAACACGGATAGAGAGATGGAGTGTAATAAGAAACGGCTGTTGCCGTTTGATGCTTGCTGGTGAATTATGATTCAGATGGGTCCATCCTCCTCATTCCATCATCATCATCTTTTCCCCCAGATTTCACACCAGTCAATCCATGTGACGCTCATTTCATGCCATAAATGAAACGCGATCGAAAGCTTTCTGTGTCTTTTCTGGTCGTCTTTCATTGGCTTCTGTTCTTCTGCTCTATTATTTTTTTTCTTTCTTTCTTTCTTTCTTTTCATTCCGGGTGACAGAGCCGTCACATTTTCACCATCTTGAACAAAAGAATCTTTACAATGAGACAGTGGCCCGTGACAGCAGCCCCCCCCCCCCCCCATCCTTCGCTCCCTTTCTCCCTCCACTTGATTGGCATTTGCCAAGCTGGCAGTGGCTTATGTATCAAGGGAAAGGGGGGCAAGACTTGATGTCCCAACAGGTAGCTGTCACAGTGCTGAAGGAGGAAAGATGGACCCGTCAGACACAGCAGCGCTGACATGAGCAACACATTGCTTGAGGATAAATATGTCAGCCACTGCAGTCACATCATCGCGCTGAACCATTAAGAACAAGTTCAT
>CM045736.1:41158895-41163895 GCA_024760905.1 Plotosus lineatus | reverse complement strand
CCAATTGTAGAGGGGTTTCGGCCATACTCCTTTGCGCTTTCACTCAACCGCATCCCACTTTCACATGTTTTTATCATCTCCTGTTTTACTGTTATTGATAACGGAGCCTGCTTCTTCTTTTCAGTCTCACCAGGAATCACTTTCTTGGGGCTTATGATTAATAACAAAAAATAATGCTGCAATGAGCACACTCAAAAAAAAAAAAAAAAAAAAAAAAAACCTCACGAACCAACAGTACAACTCTCCTTCATGCGTTTGACGAACAATGGGTCAAAGGCACACAAAAAGCATTATTATGGAGATTCAGCTTCCTCCGAGCCAGTGGTAGGCCAGTGGGGCGGGGTGTTGGGAGACAACCAATGGGAAAGCAACTCGCACATTGTTTGAATGGTTAAATGGAGCATTTGAATTTTTGAGATGGCGCTTTCGTAACATGAACTTATTTCGTATCCAGAGACAAAATTTGAGGAAAATGCGTTTCGTAACCTGAATTTTTCGTTTGATGAGACTTTCGTAAAAGTGAAGTACCACTGTGTGTGTGTATATATATATATATATATATATATACATATATATATTTTTTTATATATATAAATATTATATATATAATTATTTTCTTTCCCCCAGCATACTGCTATCGCTATAGTAGGATTATTACACTGCCAGTCCAAAAAGAGTCACATACCCTAATATTTTCAATGGAGTGCATTTAGTCTTGAACACAGCATGTACTGTCGTCTCCATGGCATTGTTACCTCAATTGGTCCACTTGAGGCTCAGCAACATTAATGTTGTAATAAAGTGAAATCAGCTGATGACCTGAATGAGCAGGCCATCACATTAATGGACTTTTTTTTCTTCCCTGATGGCAGGAATATAAAATGGGGACTCAAATAATGAAAGAGTGGTTCAGGGAGCATGAAGAATCATTTTAATATATGTACTGGTGGCCCAGAGTCCTGACCTTATTGAAAGATTTTGGGATGTGCTGGAGAAGACTTTATGGAGTGGTTCAATTTTTCCCGCAATTCAAGATATCAGTGAGAAATTAGCCCAACACTGGAAAGAAATAAATGCTATGTTGCTTAAGCTTGTTGAAACAGTGCCATGGGAGGGTTACGTTTTCAGATCGGGGCTACAGGCAGCACAACAACATATAAAAATGTGCCATTTTAAAAAAACCCTCTTTTGGTCAGGCAGTGTATAAACTTGGTTTGTCATTGTTTTTGTGGTTTAAAAGGTTTTTCATCTCAAGATATTCAAATTATAAACTCAGAATATTGCTATTACTATGGTAGGATGATATGGTCTTAGAGATTTGACCTCAGAAAAGGTACAATAATGCCATTTCTTACCTAGAATGCCACTGCACTCTGACACCGATGAATTCAGCTGCATTTGATGCATGTCTTTACTGCTGTAGTTGATGACTGTGGGGGGTGGGGGGTGATTGTACTACTGCAGACGTTGATGTCCTTACTACAGTGGAGAGTTCTCCAACTCTCTGGCTTTGATTTAGACCTCCATTTACAGAGCTCCATTATGGAAAAGAAGCCTTTGAAAAGTCCCTCAGAGCAGATGGGGGGGGTTTGCAAAGGGATGGCAATAGACCCGAGCCGCTCAGATACAGCAACACTCTGTGCACGAGCTTCAAAGCTTCCTCAAGCCCATAGGCATCGTCGTCTGACACTTCACAATGCCATGCTCCATACTTACATGAATAGCACACCCATTAAATATTTAAAGCTTACTCTGACTTTAGTGGGGGAAAAAAAAAAAAATCACGATGGTTTATTCACATATTCCTTCCTTAAATTCTATGAACAGTTTTTTCCTCTGAAGAAAAGAAAAAAAGATAATTTAGCATTAGGTTGTTTTAATTTGCATCCGCAGAAAGCTAGAATCAAAAATAATATCTGCTATATAAACAGCGTGCTGCATCAGGTGCGAATGGCCTTATTGCTTTTCCTGCCTCACGGTGGCTGCAGATGGATGAGGTTATTCAAACTGAAAATGAGCCAACGTGCTGTAATACAATCCCACAGAAATCCTCTCTCATCTACTGAAATTCAATAAAAATAGATGGCTTCACAACAAGTAGATCAACACAAACGGTATCCAAACATTTTATGTCGAGAAATGAATTTTGCGGTCTCTAGGGGAAAGACAGGTGAAGTGTGCTTGCTGAAGCTTTTTATTAAACATAAATTGTGTCATATTCTTAGCACACATATTGACTTGAAAGTGCAGTTTATACTTTTATTCCTCATTCTCTCTATCAGATGCGGTCAACTAAAGGAGTATCTGTATGGCCAGTTGGGCTTGTAGGGGGCCGAAGGTATGAACGCCCTGTTGTAGAAAATGGCAAAGTGGTGGGCTGGTACACAGGCTGGAAGGCTGACCGACCTTTTGCCATTGACATGGCAGGTAAGACATTTCCTGCTTTGAAAAACTCAAACAGTATCTGTAGCCAATATGTAATATGTATTTAGGCATGCCCTTATCCCGGGATTGATTACAAGCAAACCTCGGTTTTCGAACGCTTTAGACATCAAACAAATTAATATTCGACCAAAAAAATTTGGAATATTTTTTTTTTTGTCCCAGAAGTCGAACAAAATTCAGAAGGCGAACGCTTTGTGGATGTGGCGAGCACCAGAACAGCAGCTCCTGCCGAGGAGAAACAGCAGGATGATAACCAAATCGTCTTTCTTTCTTGTGTTTGCTTTTTTTTTTTTTCTTTTTATATTTCTTTGACATGTTTCATTACTGCATAATGTTTCGACACATTCCTTTACACAAAAAAAAACTAACATACTGTAGGCTAGGCTGGGCTGGGGTACGAGTTGCCACTGCAATTCTTACCTGAGCCTAGCCTACTCTATATTAAGTATTTGTGTGTTTGCCCTGTTGTTTCACATTTAATATACAATTTGTTATATAAATAAATTGTGAAATGATATATGTTTGAAAAAAGTAGTTTTCTAGCGTCTTGAAATGGATCGAGACCGTTTACATTACGGGGATCCCTCACTTTCCGCGGTTAATTGGGACCAAGATCCCCACACGACCATCGAAATCCGCGAAGTAGGATCACTCCCCCCAACCCACCAACTGACGTATACGTACATGTATATGTGTATATATCATCAAAAAATACATATTCAATGCTATAAATGCTTAGAATAACAATTAAACATTAAAATAATAATATAAGATGTAAATAAAATATAAATACACACATATACAGATGGTGGTCTAGTGGTATAAGGCGCCGGATTGCTGATCCAAAGGTTGGGGGTTCAAGTCCCACTCTCCACAAAGCTGTCACTGCAGTGCAGCTAACTGGGTTATCAAAGGCCGGCCATTTTTCTCACTGTTTATGGTGTGAGGCTCATGTAAAAGAACCATTGCTGACTTTCGACAAGTGTAGGCTGCAAAGCCGTCAGTGTGTTTCCGGCCTGCGATGGCCTGGCGAGCTGTCCAGGGTGTACTCTGCCCTCGCCCTGAGTTGGCTGGGATGGGCACCAGCCTCCCCGCGACCCTAATTAGGATGAAGCGGTTACAGAAAATGAACTGAACTGAACATATACAGATGGTATTGCATGAGAAGACGACGACACACATACATATGCGCGCACACACAGATGCAACAATGTAAGTAGTTTTGATGGGAGATTTTGGGTTGTTTTTTGTTTGTTTTTTTTTTTGTTTTTTTTTTTACATAATTGGCCTTGTTTTTGTGGCATTTTCCTTAACTTTTCCCTCTGATTCTTCCTTAATTTACTTAATTTTTAATTTGATGAATATTTATAAAAGCAAAACAAAAATGAATTGTGGTCGGAAACCGAGGTTTGTTTGTATACACATAATCAGTCACTGGACTGAACAGCACAGCCTTAATCACACGAAGTAAGAAGGTAACCAGCATTTAGTTATTCTCTCTTCTGGGTCAGCCATAAAGGTATATAATTTGTACATTCACATGTGAGATGGACAGCAGCTGGAATGGATGTAGCTGCAATAGCTGACAGTATGAGACATAATTCCATGCTACATAAAATACCAAACCATTTTGTTACACTTCAAATGTTAAGTCTGCTATCTGATATTATCTGCGAAAAAGGATTAAATTATGCACAGAGGTTGGACAGCATGGTGGTTTTAGTCTCGTCTCAGTGAAGGGTGTTTCAGTGTGGAGTTTCATGCTCTCCTTTATGCTTGCATGGGTAACCAGGGTACTCTGGTTTCCTCTCACATTCCAAAAGATACGCATGCATGAGACTAATTGACTGTTCCAATTGGTCCTATGTGTGAATGAATAATGTGTGTTGGCCCTGCGATGACCTGGTGAATTGTTCAGGGTGTACTTCATTTTGGACCAACGTTAGCTCAGATTGGCTCCATCCGCCCCATGACCTGAATAGAATGAAGCAGTTTGAAAAGTGGCTGAGTGTAGAGAGCTTGTGAAAATTAAAGAACAGGATTTAATACCACCATTTCACTGGAGCACGGCAGACTTACGGAAGCAAAAATGTTTCATCCGAAAACGTTCCGCAATTATTCCCTTGTCTTCCATGTCATTCCGTGTCATTCCGTAGTTATTCATCAAGTCTTCCTCCACTTCCGTATGCTTCCGGAAGGCCAAAATATTCTGGAAAAAAATTCCGTGAGTGTTCCGTGGAGTCACTTTGGCATACTTTGCCATACCTGTTCCGCACATGCCGTGAACGTCCCAAGTGTGTAAGAATTTCCACTTTTCCGTAGAATTTTCACCCATTTTCCGTGTAAAAATGCCGAAGTTCTTCCGTAGACTGCGTTCTGTGCCTTTCTGCTCCACGATCCTTGCATGCCGTTGTCCAGTGAAATGGGGTATAAGCTATTCATGAAAAAGATGGTGGCTGCGTTTTCTCTTTTTGACATTGTATGGCTGTTGTGCTTGTCCTACATACAAAGATGATTATAATTGAAGTGGGTTTTTTGGTCTACTCAGAATGCTG
>CM045736.1:41123895-41156395 GCA_024760905.1 Plotosus lineatus | reverse complement strand
TTGATGAGTTGCCTGTCAGGTCAGGTTTTGTCCTGCGACTGGTAACATGTAAGCCAGTACAACCTGTTGCATGGTCAAGTGGTCGGCGACTAAACCAGCTCCCGCACCAGGTTCCAAATTTGGTGAGTAGGGTGGCTAGCAACCCAGTCGGAATAAAAACACGACCTATCAATGGGCGGATGAACTCTTTAGAGTCAACGGCCAGCTAGCTAGAGATGGTGTCTCAATAAGAACACCCTGCAGAACGAACTTTGGGCGTCTACTGCGGATTTTTTTGCCCTTCGTATACAGCCATGACAAGGCTGTTATGGCTGCTGCCTACGCCAGAATTCCGGCACGGCACCCAGATTGATTGATTGATGAGTAAAAACTGAATTGAATAACATTTGATTTTTTTTTTACCCATTTTTCATTTACTTTTGAAAAGTGGGAAATGTTTTTAGGTCACTCTGGAGAGGACTGTGTGGGGATGTGGATGAGCTTGTGTTTTGGAACTGTCTGAAATGAAGACAGATCACAGAAAAAAATGCATGAAGAAAATATTCCTGATAAAATCCTCATACAATAAGCAGATATAAACCCCCCTTACATTCTCAAGTGGCCATTCACACCACAGTGTCATAGATGTTTAGTTAAGACAGTGACTTGAAGGTCTATTACAGTAAGTTACAAATTTAAAAAGGCAAACTTGAGCAAATAACAAACTTGATATATTCTTTAAATGAATACTTATCTCATTGAAGGATCGAGGATAATCATTCTATCTTTCTGCCAGGCAGACAGTAAAGAAGGTATCACTAAGCCTTTGAGTCTGTGTCTAATGAAAGGCAGAGTAAAGGAAACCATGTTAGTTTCATGAGGCAACGGATAGCATCTACTGACACCCTGATAATTGGCAAGGGCTAAGTGTAAAACTAAAATATTTAATCTCTCAAATTACACACAGCAGAATCCCCTGAGCTTACTGTGGAACAAGAGTGGAAGGGGAATACATATTGGCTGCTGCAATGTTCAGGGTCACTGTCTTTACATTTCGGACCACTTCAAGTGAGTAACATGAGCTTCAAGCACTGCCCTAATGCTCACTTAAATATCCTCGGCCGACTCAAGCTGTTGGTGAGGAGTTAACTTTTCCAAATGCTCCCTTGCACCATATATCACTCAGCTCCTGTCCCCATTTAGATTTTGTGTTGCAGACACTCAGGTGTTAAATAAGATATGAGCTCCTTTCTAGACTGGAGACAGCATTTATATATATAAAAAAGCATTTTCAGTGGAGACGGAAGGGGGACTTTGGGGGTGAGGGGGGGGGGGGGGTGAAAAATCAATTGTGTGCGCACAACGGCACAGATGGTAGGAGTGGGACAGGTTTTTATTTTGAGTATAACAATACGTAAGTGCAAAATAAGTCCCTATTATAATGATCATCAAAGGACATATTGCCAGGTTTAGAAATCAACAGGAAAGGAAGGGGACATGCAATTTAATTTGAAATGATGGAAAAACATTATTCTCCAAGTTAAATGTAGACAACAAAAAAAACAAAAAAAAAACAGGCTGACATCTTTAACTAAACAGAGGACTTCTGGTTTCTAATTGGGGCTAAGAACCGCCTATGTTTACCGGAGTCATCAATCAAAATCAGAATACTTTATGCAATGGAAGAGGCCATTTTACTCTTATTACAAAGAGCATTACTGACATTACTCACCTCTGACTGTATCATCATCATCATCATCTTCCTCTACTTAATCCGGGGTCGGATTGCAGGGGCAGCAGCCTAAGCAATGAGGTACAACCGTCCATCTCCCCAGCAACTTATACCAGCTCTTCCAGGGGAACTAAGGCGTTCCCAGACCAGCCAAAAGACATAATCCCTCCAGTGAGTTCTATGTTGACTCTGAGGCCTGTTCCCAGTTTGACATGCCCGAAAAACCACACCAGGGAGGCGTTCGCGAGGCATTCTAACCAGATGCCCGAGCCACCTCAACTGGCTCCTCTCAATGCAGAGAAGCAGCGGTTCTACTCTGAGCTCTTCCCGGATGGCAGAGCTTCTCACCTTATCTCTAAGGGAGAACCCTGTCACCCAGCAAAGGAAGCTCATTTCGACTGCTTGTATCCATGATCCTATTCTTTTGGTCACCACTCAAAGCTCGTGATCATATGCGAGAGTTGGAATGTGGATCGACTGGTAAATCAAGAGCTTTGCCTTGAGGATCGCTCAGCTTCCTTTTTACCAAGACAGACCGGTACAAGCTCCGCTTAACAGCAGAGGCAGCAGCGATCCACCTGTCAATCTCCTGTTCCATCCTTCCCTCCCTCGTGAACAAGACCCCGAGATACGTCAACTCAACTTGGGGGAGAACCCAAGTTGTGCATTCTGGTGCATCCCCCTCTATAGCATGCATGCATAAACTTTCCCATGTAGGCTGAACAGTGCGATTCCACAATAATTGGAACACACCCTCTGGTCTCCTTTGTAAAACAGAGACTTCCACCGCGGTTTGCCAATTCAGAGGTATGGCCCCCGATGACCATGCAATGTTGCAGAGACGTGTCAACCAAGACAGTTCTACAACATCCAAAGCCCTGAGATATTCAGGGTAGATCTCATCCATCCCCGGAGCCTGACCATTTGAGAGCTTTTTGACTACTTTAGCGATCTCAACTCCAGTGATGGGTGGACTTGGGTTTTCTTCTTCCACGAAGGGCGTGATGGTGGAATCGAGGAGGGTCCTCGAAGTATTCCTTTCACCTCCCGACGACATTTCTCGTCGAGGTGAGCAGCTCCCCATTTCCACAGTAAACAGTATTTGTGTTGGACTGCATCTCCCTCCTGAGGCATCGGATTGTGGTCCAGAACGTTGAGGCCAACCAATAATTGCTCTCTAGGCCCTCACTCTACTCCTCCCACTCTCGAGTTTTTGCATTGGCGACAGCTTAGGCTGCAGCACGTTTGGCCTGCCAATACCTGGGTCAATAAGACCGAATAGGCCTCCTTTTTCAGGTGGATGACCTCTTTCACCGTAGGTGTCCACCACCGGATTCAGGGGTTATTGCTATGACAGGTACCGATGACCTCTAATTGTATAAGTTATAAAAGGACAAAACAAACAAGAGCTACCGTGAGAGAGATTTCCTTTTGGCCTTTTCCCTTTATCAGGGGTCGCCACAGCAAATGATTCACGTTTGATTTGGGATAGGGTTTTACGTTGGATGCCCATCCTGACACGACCCTTTAGCAAGGGACAGAAACACGCTGACAGCTTTGCAGCTACTCTTTACGAAAGTCAGCAATGGTTCTTTTACATGAAGCTCTCAGCATAGACAGTGAGAGACATGGCCGGCCTTTGCTGTGAGCTTTTTTAATCAAGTATCTATTTTGTGTTTTGAAGAGCTTACAGTATTAGCGTTTAACAGTTCATTTGCTCTGCTGGAAGTCGGAGTATGTAAGTCAGATTTAAATTCACCAGTAAATGTAGTGAGGAAGCGGTTTGCTCATACATAGCATGACATAAACTTATCTCCTCTTTTCCACATCCTAGGGTTTGCCGTGAACCTCCAGGTGATCTTAGCGAACCCACGCGCTATGTTCAAGCGAAGAGGAGCCAAGCCAGGCATGCAGGAGTCTGACTTCCTCAAACAAATAACAAAGCTGGAAGACCTGGAGCCAAAGGCTCACAACTGCACCCAGGTCAGTGCCATGCCCTACAGTATACAATATAATATAAAACACACTAGATGGCTAAACATATGTGGACACCTGATCATAAAACCTTTCACAACAAACTGTTGATACAACATTCAAAACACACAATTTTCTCAAATATCTTTGTATGCTGCAGCATTGCAGTTTTCCTTTACTGTAACTAAAAGGTCTTAATCCAGTCCAGCATGACATTGATGGGAAAAACAGCAGAAAAGACTGTTCAAATGAAATTAACCCTCAAAGATTTCTTATATCAACTACTGCATCCTCAAAGCCACCAGTATTGTAGATACCAGCTCTCACCCATCCCATGGACTCTTCACCCTTTTGCCATCTGGCAGAAAGTAAAAGAGCATCTGTCCCACCACCGGCACACTTGGCAACAGTTTCTTCCCTCAGGCACTTCGATTACTCAACACCCTGCTGCCTCACAATCTTCACTTGGACTAGACAAACACCTAACTGAGTAGGACTCAGTTCCACCAAGTCAATTTATAAAGCTGCATCAGTCATGTTATGGAACACGATACTTCTTGCTGCTACGCTATTAAATAGTATTCAACCCATGTACTGCGTAGAGATTATCATACGCATTTATTGCTCTGCATTCATCTTGTATTGCATTGCTGCAGCTGTGTATTTGCACCATCTGTGCATTATACCGTCATTCTGGTATACATGCTTTATAGAGGAATGACAAATGACAGACCCTTTTTAACTTGACTTAAAAATGTTCCATTCCAAGGTTGGTCTGGAGGAAACCGAGTAGCCTGCATGGCTTCCTCACCTCAGTCCCACTAAACTGCTTTGAAATGATATTAAATGTGCCCAACCTCAGTAATACCCCTGAAGCAAATTAGACACAAAACTCCACAGCCAAGTTCTAAGATTCAATGCAAACCTAATGGAGGCTGTTACAGTGACAACTGCTCATTTATAACCTGCGCTTTGAAGTGGGGATGCTCAACAAGTATATATAGGTGTGATAGTGACATGTCCACATAATTTGGCTGTACAGAGTACCCTCAGTGATAAAGAGCTTTGAGTGACCTTTAGGGTCAGTTGTGTTTCACTGTAAAGGTAAAGTCTGTTGGGCTTTTTACACCCGAGACTCGTGGCTTATCGGACCGATGCTTATCCCCGGATTCCGTCAGGTGAAGTGACTAGGAGTTCAACTGGTCCATCGCAGGTTACCTTCCCAGTATATTTTTACTGGTACCCATTTATACTGCTGGGTGAACAGAGACACACTTGTGGTTGAGACCTTAGGTCTTAGCACAGTGGGGGTCGCACTAGGATTTGAACACACAACCTCCCGATCATGAGCCCAGCACCCTAACCATGACGCCACCAGCCCCAATGTGTTTCACTGTATATTTTGTTTATTGTTGCCATAATTGTATCCGAATCCAGCTTCAACCAGTCCCAGGCTTTTAATGTCAGACACTCCAAGTTATTCACATATGTCTGAGCTAGTAATAGTTCTTTAGTTTGGTTATGGGTCTCTCACTGCCCCTTGTGTCAGAGTAGCGTCTCTTCCCAGGCCCTGCATGTCACAGCTAGTGCCATCATCATTATCACCCAATTTTCCTAATGGCAGCAGTGCTGAGGTTATTAATAGTGACTATTAGTGGAGCTGACATTACCACTAATCACCAGCACCAGCCAGTGGAGGACGCGCAATGTACAGCAGTATCTTACACAGCTATCAACATCACTCACAGAATAAAGGGTCCATACTCAACCTAGCGTATACATAAAGCATTACTCTATATTATACTGTAGAGGTTCATATGTGAATATTGGCCTCGGCTGAACATCTCAAAGAATTCTCAAAGTGACTAAATTCTAAGAAAGAAATAAAATGGTTTTAAATTCATATGGCTCGTAACACGCTTATTAAACACGTCAGGAAAAAATAAAAGCAAGGCGACCTTGTCTTGACATTCATAGTTCGACTCGCTTGTTGTTGCAGCCTTGATTAAGTCTCTGCATCCAAGCAAGGCTTTATACAGATCCTAAGAAAAAGGTTAAACTTCCTTAAGTGTTACAAAAAATAATCTTTGGGGACAGCAGAGAACAAGCTGTACCACAGACAGAGAGATGTGGGCGGCTCCCAGCATGCATCTCAACAGGAAGGGTTGTGATGTTGGACTGATTGGCCTGGTTCAGAGACTCAACTGTGCAATCCTGAGATGGTGGATGGGAGTGGAAGAGAATAAAATAAATAAACACAAAAGAGGGGCAGAAGCCGAGATTGACCGTGAAATAGAAGAGACAAATGAAGGACAGCATGACAGCTGTGAAAGGATGTAGACTGAAGCAGGGCGAGGACCATGGAGGATCATTCCCAGTCCTGATTCTCCTCCTTATGAACAACAGTAAACATCTCACGGTTAATGTCTACACCTTGCCATCTCAGTACACAACACAGTCAGATGATTCCTCTTCTTTACAATATACTCGGGTTGAGGGAAATTAATTCTGAAGCCTTATCAGACGCAGTAATTACATACGCAAACATACTTAAAATTCATTTAAATATCCATTAAATCTGCTTAAAAGACCAAAAGAAACGCACTTATAATGAACAGTTTTAAGATATCCCCAGAAACATCCAGTGGCCTGCAAAGAGATTTGCCCCCTTGGCATTC
Organism: Plotosus lineatus; assembly: GCA_024760905.1. NCBI lineage: Eukaryota > Metazoa > Chordata > Actinopteri > Siluriformes > Plotosidae > Plotosus > Plotosus lineatus. The sequence goes on along the minus strand of CM045736.1, from coordinate 41,150,032 downwards.
TTCTTGTTTTGTTACCTTTCCACTTGTTCTCAAAATGGACTTCTCCCCCTTGAATGTTTATGTAATGGACCTAAAAAAAAAAGTATACAGTGATCCTTCGCTACTTCATGCTTCAGTTTCTGCTGCTTCGGTGTATCGCAGAATAATATTCATTGAAAAATAAAAAATAAGGAAATTAAAGAAAAATAGGGAAAAAGTTAAGAAAAATGCTGCAAAACAAGGCCAATTATGCAAGAAACCTCAAACAAACAAAAACAAAAAATAACCCAACAAAACTACAGTGGTACCTCACCTTACAATAGTCCCAGCAAACGAAAAATCCAGGTTACGAAAAACATTTTCCAAAATTTTTTGTCTCTGTATACGAAACAAGTTCTCCTTACAAAACGAGCCATTCAAACATTAAAACAATGCACGAGCTGCTCTTCACTGACTATCTTCCAACATCCCGCCCAGCTGGCCTCCCGTTGGCTAGGAGGGATGACGCAGCTCCCTCCCATTGGCCATCTCCCAACATCCTGCCCCGCTGGCCTCCCATTGGCGAGGAGGGATGATGCAGCTCCCTTGAGCAGCAGATTGTTCATGAGTTTTTCGAGTGTGCTCATTGCAACAATTTTTTGGCTCAGGCTTTTAACCGTGCATAAACATTTGTAAGATTAAAACTCTGCAAAGAAGACATGGTCAACACGAAGTAAGTACCGTACCTTAAAAGGTATGCTTTTATCATTTTTAAAGGGTAGTATTGGGGGCCTTGGAACGAATCACGGGTTTTATATGTAAAACACGGTTCGACTTATGAAAAATCCAGGTTACGAAAAAGGCTCTGGAACGGATTAATTTCGTAAGGTGAAGTACCACTGTACTGACATTTTTATGTGAGGTGTGCACTTGTGTATGTGTATTTATAAAAATATATGTATGTATGCATGTATGTATAAATGGGCAGTCGCGGGGGTGTCTCGGTCCCCATTAACTGTGGAAAGTGTGGGATCCCTGTGTATACACACACACACACACATATATAATGGATAGGATCAGGAATGAGCACATCAGAGGGACAGCATATGTAAGACGTTTTGGAGACAAAGTCAGAGAGGCTAGATTGAGATGGTTTGGACATGTACAGAGGAGGGCGAGTATAGTGAGTATATTGGTAGTACCAGGTTGGAAATACCAGGTAGAAGGCCTAGAGGAAGACCAAAGAGACGATTCATGGACATGGTGAAGGAGGACATAAAGGCAGTTGGTGTAAGTTGGCCACTTAAAGCCATCCTTACAAAATGGGAAGACTGTGGCCCCACAATAAACCTACCTCGAGAGAGAGCTGTCCATCAAAACTCAACAAAACCACACAAGGCATTAATCAGAAAGGTGACTCAGAAACCAAAGTTAAACCTAAACTGGTTAAACGAAGAGACTAAAGTTACCTAAACTGGTTACTGCTGTATCTGACTACACTCTTCAGAGTTGGGCTTTATGTCAGTCTCCTGTGTGAGGAAAGAAAAAAAAAAAGCCATTGGTTACAAATACAAGTAAGAAAGCACATATAAGAAACCTTCAGGGGCAGTGGTGACCCGGAGGTAGGTTGTGAGTTCAAGCCCCAGTGCAGATAACTGAGATATCAAAGGATGGCCACGTCGCTCACTGTTAGTGGTTGAGGCGCATGTAAATGAATCATTGCTGAGTTACATCAAGAGAAGAAGACATAGTCATCAGTGTGTTTCTGCCCTGTGATGGCCTGGCGATCCGTGCAGGGTGTACTCTACCCTTGCCCAGAGTCGACACCAAACTGCAACCATAATTTGGAGTTCAGAAAATGAATGAATGAATGAATAAGAAACCTTGTCAAGAGTTATTTGGGAGAATGTTATGCAGGTAAAATTCAAGTGAACTTAAATGATTCGACAAAAGATTTACTACCTCTCCTCAAAAAACACAATTAGTAATAAAACTATTTAACTAGCAAGTCCATAAGTGAATAAATATATAATTAAGTATGTGACGAAGTACATTCGTAATCAAGTGCCATGGTAGGCACAAAAGTAAGTACAGGGATCCCTCGCTACTTCGCGCTTCAATTCATGTGGCTTTAGTGCATCGTGTTTTTTTTTTTTTTTTTTTTTTAATATTCATCGAATTAAAAAATATGGAAATTAAGGAAGAATAGGGGAAAAAGTTAAGGAAAATGCCACAAAAACAAGGCCAATGATGCAAAAAACCCCAAACACGAAACAAAAAACAACCCAAAACCTCTCATCAAAACTATTTATATTTTTGTGTGAGGTGTGCATCTGTGTGCGTGCGCGCGCGCATCTGTATGTGTGTGTATTTATATTTTATTTACATCGTATGCATTATTTTTGAATGGTTAATTGTTATTATAAGCATTTATAGCATTGAATATGTATTTATTGATAATATATACACATATACATGTTTGTTTACATCAGTTAGGAGGGGGGGGTCGATACTACTTCGCGGAATTCGGTGGTTGCGGGGGGGGGGGGGGATCTCAGGCCTAATTAACTGCGGAAAGTGAGGGATCCCTATATATATATGGAAGTACGTATACAGATCTGACCATCTGTCTTTCCAGGTTGTTCCTCAGGGTTGTAGGAGAAGCTAGAGGCTGTACATAAAAAGACAAATAACAATAATAATAATAATAATAATAATAATAAACTACTACAAAGCTTCTCTGTATATTGAAATAAAATTTTTTACGGACTAGCTGTTGCACATGCACAGGATTATGCATGACAAAAAAGAATCTACAAACGGCCCAATTAAAGCAGAAGAAGGGATCTTCCCAGCACCACTTATGTAAATATTTCATTCAGATATGACGATGTCTTCCCTTTGCCGAAGACAGCCAGAATAGGCAGGAACATTTTTAAAAAAAAAAATGTTTTTCACTCTAATAACACCTGAACCTTGTGACAGCAAGACTGAGTCTCAAAACTCAAATTTTTATTATGCAACCTTATAAAGGAGTTAGATTGCTCCTCATACACGAGTGAATGAAAAACATCGGCAGCACAATTCAGAACTAAAAAAGAAAAATATGGAGAGACAAAAAGTATCAGAACAGTTTTACTTATTGGATCACATGAGAATTTTTTTTTTGCAGATACTTGAGAATTTGAGTGGTACAGCCTATTAATATGGAACATTTCAAGTGTGGATCATCTGCTGTCATGACAAATTCATCAAATCCGATGTGTCGCATCACTGGGTTCTGAATTAGTTTTGTTAGATATGCAAAACAAGTCAATTAACAGTACCATTTACTTTAGCGGTGACGTGTCACAACTGGGCAGGGTTGCGTTAACAACTCACACACACACGGCTGCTTGCGTTTGATTCTCACTTATAATTAAAAGAAGCTGTTACAATAGACCAGGGAGCCTATATGCTCGACAGCATCGACCTTGAGCACAAACAGCATGAAACAGCACCACAGAGGGGTTGCTGCTGTTGATGCTCTCTGACTCTGACCTCATTTTCATTCTATATCTCACCACTTTTTTCTCCAAAGCACCTTCCTCTTACTGAGCAATACTCTCTCTCTCTCTCTCTCTCTCTCTATATATATATATATATATATATATATAAATAAAATCCAGCTATGCTGATATCTCCATTCTAAGCATTTTTTTTTTCAGGTCCTGGTTTGGCACACCCGCACAGAGAAGGTCAACCTAGGCAATGAACCCAAAAGACACCAAGACTCCATCCTGATTGAGGTCTAGTGGACAGAAGTGGCGGGGGAGGCCTCACAGCAGACTGCACAAAGTCGCCACTATCGATGGTACTTTCCCAATTAGTGTCAACCTCTGGACTGATAGCTTGCAGGTTCATGCAGGAAGCTCTGCGGGAAGTCTGATGTCTGTGTCATCCAACTCAATACCCAGGACCATCTAATTCAGTGAACATATTTCTGGCTGCATAAATTGGCTGGGCATCATTTTGTTATAGGAACATCCCATCACGCTGAGGACGCAGATTACTGAGTTACTAGTAATGATCTCAACTTTTCAACCCGTATCATTATGCCTGTAATAACTGTTACCTTAAGACTGTGCAATCACAATCATACTTCAGTGTCTCGTAGAACCTAGAGAACGTACTGTAATATGAACTTGGGACCAGTTGGAGAAACTATTTAGTCTACGAATCATCAGAACAAGAGTCGGTTGTTAGAGAGAGAACACGTGATTTAGATGTACACAGGTTTGTTGTATGTAAGCAGTTCGTGGAGAAATTGTTGTCAAAAAAAAAACAAAAAAAACCCCAAAAGACCTTATTGTCGAATATTTTGCTACGATGGTGAGAAAATCGAACTGAAGAACGATCCAATGCCATGGTAACAGCCTGAACCCAGGACTACAGGAACTAACCTTTGGATTACAACTGTATTTATTCCAAATGACCCACTTTTGAAAAGAAAGTAAAGAAAAAAAAATTCAGAATAAGAACTTTACAATAAATGAGGAATTGTGGGGGGAAAAAAGGAAGACGCAATAGTTCATGGCTACTCACTGTTTAATGCACGGAAATAACATCTGTTTCCTCTGTACTAGGCACCAGAAAAATGTAAACACATTATAGAAATAAACCTGGATGACGAGGTGCGGATGCTCACATTATTGCACAGCAGAGGGACCCTGTCTGAGTGGACTTTCACTCTGCCACTGTCATGTTCATATGTGCATGTTTGTTCAATTCTATTTAAAAAAAAAAAAAAAAAAAAAAAAGGCTCAACTAACATTTCCTATCTGCACAAAAATCCTTTATATAAACCACTCTCACGCTCATTTTGTTTCCAATAACTCAATGAATTATTCATGCCCCTTTCTCCCATTGGCCGTTACACTGCCGTTTAGTCGTCCAGGTTTATTTGCCTGTTGCTATCTGTGCTTTTCTGTAATGCACACATTAAAACATCACAGTAAAATATGAATGAGGGTGATGGAGCTGATGGGCTTGTACAAGTGACGGGGGTGGGGGTGGGGGGGATTGACTGCATTTCTATCTTATGCTTATGTACAGTACATTGGATCATACAATAGCTGCTACAGGGCTTTGGGACATTGGGGCATATACATTGGTCAGGGTAAAAGGGGTGGGGGTGGGGTAGGGTTGCTTGTGGTGGTCACAAACATGATAGCCATATCTCTGCCATTTAAATACTATTACTCACTATCGATTTGGTAATGATATATTAGACGCTTGTATATTGGTCCAGCAGCTTTCTTCGCTGATATGTAATTTTTTCCAACCCAAAAAAATATATAGAAGAACAAGAAGAAGGGAAAAAAAATGCAAATATGATGGACAAAGCTGCCAGTCTCTTCAACTCTTCACACTCGGTTGACTCACAGGAGCAAGGTTGAACTGACAATCCCCAGTAAGAGAGTTATGGTTGGATAGAAGAGGGAGGCGAGAAAAGAGCAGTACGTGGACAAAACTCTTGCTGTGCTCTGGTGGCTGGTCAAAGGCGGGGAGATGGAAGTTGAGAGGAATGCTGCACCTTTTATTGTCCTCCACCTTCCCTCCCTCCATCACTCACTCACTTCCAGAGCTGGGTACTGAGGGTCTGACCAGAAGGAGGTCCCACCCAGCCACCCATAGTGGTTCCAGGTTGACCAAAGGCCATGGGGGCACCGTTCAGGTTCATCCCAGACATCTGCTGGTTCATCTAGTAAAAAAAAAAAAAAAAAACAACAACAAAAAAAACCATCAGAATGAGAAGAGCGATGTAGTGAGTTTGACAATATTTTTCTCAATCTAGGAAGCAAAGATTTTATTTTTTCATCAGTGATTCATTTCCAGGTCAACTTTATTTGTTCCTGCTCTTACAACAACTCAACATCTTACTTTAAGAAATAAAGACATTCAGAGAGTGAGCTTGATGATTGAGTCAAACACCTCGCTGGCCAAAAAGCAGCTTTAATTCAAACAGTGGCCATTGAAAATTCAACCTTTTGTTTGTTAAGAACATTGTATAACATTCACAAATCTAATTGAAGAAGTTCACTTCAGATCCAAAAGAATTCTTTCATTCGAGACCTGGAACCTCAGATACAGCCACTCAAACCACAACAGCCAACAATGTTTGCTCTACAGCACTATTTTTCTGAACGTTCTATTGAAGGCATTTAATTCCAGGAAATCCATGGACACAGAGAGACACTGAAGTTGAGGGAGTTTAATTAAAGTCGCAGGCTGAATTTATAATACACAACTTCGTAGAGCAAAGGGTCCGAAATGGTTTCTGTACGCATTTGCAAATACTGTTCAATAAAGACCAAGTAATGATACAGTGGTACCTCATTTTACGAAATTAATCCATTCCAGCGCCTTTTTCGTAACCTGCATTTTTCGTAAATTGAACTGCATTTTACATGTAAAACGTGTGATTCGTTCCAAGGCTCCCAATACTACCCCCTAAACCCTTTAAAAATTATAAAAGCATACCTTTTAAGAGCTTCTTCTGCTTCAATATCGTACCGATGGTAGATGGGTTTGGCCATATTCCTTTGCAATATCACTCGAGCCTGTTTCTTCTCACTCGCACCAGAAATCACACGCGCGCGTTTGTGTGTGTGTGTGTGTGTGTGTGTGTGTGTGTGTGTGTGTGTGTGTGTGCGTGCGTGTTGTGACCATGTCTTCTTAGCAGAGTTATAATCTTACAAATATTTATGGAAGGTTAAAAGCCTGTGTCAAGAAATAAAGCATGAAACAACAGTAACTCTGTCCTTTACATGAAAAGTATCATGGTAGATGCAGCTCCATAATAGCCAATGGGAGGGAGCTGCGTCATCCCTCCTAGCCAATGGGAGGCCAGTGGGGCAGGATGTTGGGAGATAGGCAATGGGAGGGAGCTGCATCATCCCTCCTAGCCAATGGGAGGCCAGCAGGGTGGGATGTTTGAACGTCATTGATGGAAGAGCAGCTTGTGCATTGTTTGAATGGCGCGTTTGAATTTTCAAGATGGCGCTTTCGTAACGTGAACTTTTTTCATATCCAGAGACAAAAGTTTTAGGAAAATGCGTTTCGTAACCTGAATTTTTTGTTTGGTGGGACTTTCGTAAAATGAGGTACCACTGTATGTGCCAAGTCAGGACTGTCAAAGTCACAGCAATGCTGTTAGATATGGTAAGTTATTTTATTTGCGAATATAGTCATAACACAAAACTTATACTTGAGCCAGATTTACAGTTAGCGTTTTTTATAAATATTCGGAACTCTCTTTCTCTCGGAGAAATGGTTTCTCGCCTTGGGAAGCAATAAACAGTTTACATTAAACCTTATTACTCAAAGTTACCTTGTTATTCAGTCCTTTAAGATTAAAACCCTCAAATATCCAAAGAGTACAAATACAACAACATGGGGAAAAAAAAGAAAAAAATACAGCATACAAAATCAAAATGGAAATTATTTACCAGTTAATGAGAATAGAGTGAGCGAAATATCCAGTTAAGGATTTCTGTTGAAATGCAAGCTGCCTAAATAAAGCGCTCAGTTTCTTAAAGTTCAGCTGCGCGGCTGTGATATATGCTACATATAGTGATGTGACCTATTAGCAAGTCTTAGGGCAGGAATTGAGATTTAATACAATACAGTTCTACACCGTGTTCCCAAGATACTACAGTAATGTTCAGCTTAGGAAAACTGTGACGGTCTTTACTAATAAGACCCTCATTCTGAATGAGGGCTTTTAAACTGGAAGGGATTGAAGACTGTTATATTAAATTTATAATTGCGATTGCAGAATATGATAGCCTCTTTAGATTATAGTTTTATTGTAAAGGACGAAATATATAATTGGCTAATTTGGAGTTTCAAAATATCTGGGATTACACAGCCTGTAAAGATCAAAAAGGTTTCATTCATCCATGGATTTTTATTAGCAGAGCTGCCACCCATGTCTGTCCAGTGCCCACAAGTACCCAACACAGGAAACCCAAGAAGGCTGATGCTGATTTACTGTTATGTATCAGTGGCTTGCATGACAATGGGAAACAATAAAAAAAAAAAAAAAAAAAGATTTATTATTAAGAATGAAACTGAAACCTAAAAAAACTGGGGCTCATACACTAGTAATCAAACTCACACACAACAACATTAATTAAAAAACCCACACAATCTAATTTACATAGATCACAGAGTTGCAGGTAAATAAATGTTTGGGGAAGAAATACCGAAATCAGAAACTTGATAGGACATGAACCAATTAAATAGACAATTAAACTAACAAGGCAAGTGACAGCGGCAGTCAATAAAAGCAAACCAAGGCTCAGACTCCCATCGAGAGATATCTATTGGGATCTCTGCTTAATCTCGATACGAGTCAAGCAAATTTTCTGCTGGATTTTGATAGAGGGTTCATTTAGTTTTTGAAAAAAGTGTCCAAATTCAAACACGATTTTAATAACATCCTCGCTTTCGGAACTCTCTAGACAGTCTGGCTGGCACTACACTTATAATCTACCCACCACAAGCACTCGTTGGACAACATATGGATTTGCTGATGTGGACACAATTTGAATGAAAGCCTTCTCAGCCATCTGAGAGGAGACAGTGCATTAGCTCAGACCACTATGGGCGGAAAAAAAAAGTGTTGTGTTAGGTGTTTGGCAAACTGAATCTCCAGCGTAGTCTTCCATATGATGTCATCACCAGATTCTGTACATTTGTCTGACTATTATTACGGCAGGTTGAATCCTTTACCTGTCCCATGCTCCATTGGGTCTGCTGGCCAGGCTGCATCGTATACATGTTCTGAGGAGGTACAACACCTGCTGGCATTGCTCCAGGCTGTGCTCCCATCATGCCAGGTGCCACGCCCATTACTCCTGCTGGGGCGTTTCCCATAAAGCCATTGGGCATGGTCATGCCAACCATCATCCCAGTATTCTGGCCCATCATAGCCCCGCTTTGACCCATAACTGCACCCATCATGGTGGTGGGAGGCATGGGGCCACCCATTCCTGGGAAGGCTTGGAAGTTAGCTTGAGGCTGTGCAGGGAATGGCATCTGAGGGGTACCAATGAACATAGCAGCTAGAGAGAGAGTGAGAGAGAGAGAGAGAGAGAGAGAGAGAAAATGAGAAACTTGAGGAAACACTCTTACCATAGAATACATACAAACAACAACAAAGATCAGACAGTGCACAAACACCAACAAGTAAATGAAACAATGAAAGGAGAAGGAGCACACAAAAGTCTACAGACAGACCCAAAATCAAACGTGCACTTCTATGAAGAGCCAGACCAATTCACCTCAAGTGATCTTTGAGATGAGAGAGGAAGAAGGAGGTGCGTTGGCTGAAGGAGCTTATTAAGAAGTGACTTGACAGTGGAGAAATGGCAGGGTTTTCATTTGGGGGTTGAACTTTTGTAGAAACGTGCTGTTTAAAGAGTGCTACTGAGTGTTCAGTAGTATCACAGAGCTGAATCATGGAACCATTCAATTGCTAAATTAATGATACTCACATTCAATCATGGGATAAATGCTGGTTCATGTTTTTCTCCCAACAGGTCAGAAACAGAAAAACGCTGCTGCTGCATTTGGGATGAAGGTGTTTAAGGAAAAGCAGCAGTAATGCTGTAAGCAGTGCAGCTACTTGTTTTATATAAAAGTGAATAGTACAGCGCAGCAGAGTTCTGGTACATTTTCTTGCCACAATACACACAGTACACCGGTTTTTAATCATTAAAAGTTTTTTGGTAACTCAACTACTTTGCATTTACATTTCCCAGATTGCTGAGATGATCTGATTGCATACTAGTCCTTCTCAAAAAATTAGCATATTGTGATAAAGTTCATTATTTTCTATAATGTACTGATAAACATTTGACTTTCATATATTTTAGATTCATTACACACAACTGAAGTAGTTCAAGCCTTTTATTGTTTTAATATTGATCATTTTGGCAAAAAAGTAAAGAAAAACCAAAAATCCCTATCTCAAAAAATTAGCATATTTCATTCGACCAATAAAAAAGTGTTTTTAATCCAAAAAAAGTAAACCTTCAAAATAATTATGTTCAGTTCTGCACTCAATACTTGGTCGGGAATCCTTTTGCAGAAATGACTGCTTCAATGCCACTGCTGAGGTGTTATGGAGGCCCAGGATGCTTCGATAGCGGCCTTAAGCTCATCCACAGTGTTGGGTCTGGTGTCTCTCAACGTTCTCTTCACAATATCCCACAGATTCTCTATGGGCTTCAGGTCAGGACAGTTGGTAGGCCAATTGAGCACAGTAATACCATGGTCAGTAAACCATTTAGCAGTGGTTTTGGCACTGTGAGCAGGTGCCAGGTCGTGCTGAAATTAAATCTTCATCTCCATAAAGCTTTTCAGCAGATGGAAGCATGAAGTGCTCCAAAATCTCCTGATGGCTAGCTGCATTGACCCTGCCCTTGATAAAACACATTGGACCAACACCAGCAGCTGACATGGCACCCCAGACCATCACTGACTGTGGGTACTTGACACTGGACTTCAGGCATTTTGGCATTTCCTTCTCCCCAGTCTTCTTCCAGACTCTGGCACCTTGATTTCCGAATGACATGCAAAATTTGCTTTCATCCGAAAAAAGTACTTTGGACCACTGAGCAACAGTGCAGTGCTGCTTCTCTGTAGCCCAGGTCAGGCGATTCTGCCGTTGTTTCTGCTTCAAAAGTGGCTTGACCAATGCGGCACCTGTAGCCCATTTCCTGCACACGCCTGTGCACGGTGGCTCTGGATGCTTCTACTCCAGACTCAGTCCACTGCTTCCACAGGTCCCCCAAGGGCTGGAATCGGCCCTTCTTTCACTTTTTCCTTCCCACAGACGTCCCACTGAGGTTCCTTGATACAGCACTCTGGGAACAGCCTATTCGCTCAGAGATTTCTTTCTGTGTCTTACCCTCTTGCTTGAGGGTGTCAATGATGGCCTTCTGGACAGCAGTCAGGTCGGCAGTCTTACCCATGATTGCGGTTTTGAGTAATGAACCAGGCTGGGAGTTTTTAAAAGTCTCAGGAATATTTTGCAGGTGTTTAGAGTTAATTTGTTGATTCAGATAATTAGGTTAATAGCTCGTTTCGAGTACCTTTTCATGATATGCTAATTTTTTGAGATAGGAATTTTGGGTTTTCATGAGCTGTATGCCAAAATCATCAGTATTAAAACAATAAAAGGCCTGAAATATTTCAGTTGATGTGCAATGAATCTAAAATATATGAAAGTTAAATTTTTATTAGTACATTACAGAAAATAATGAACTTTATCACAATATGCTAATTTTTTGAGCAGGACTAGTATACTGTAGTTTTTCTGAGATGTGATGAGAGATCTCCATTCAAGTGTTTTTTTTTTTTTTTTTTTGCACAGGCCTTGAAAGTCCATATTTACATTTACAGCATTTGGCAGATGCCCTAAACTAGATTGACAGTAACAGAGTATTTTATCATTCATACAAACAAACAATTGATGGTTAAGGGTCTTGTTCAAGGGCCCGACAATGGCAGCTTAGTAGTAGTGGGGCTTGAATATGATCTTCGGATCAGTAACCCAGAGCCTTCATCATATCCAAATGTGGTGCAGTGTGATATGGTGTGTACCTTGTGCAGGTTGTTGTGGGACAGGGCTCGGCCCATACAAGGAGAGGATAGAGTCCTTGGAGAGAGGTTTCTTGGTGGAGTCCTCTGCCTTATTGCTGCTGTTCTCACTGAACAGGTCCAGATCAGACTGGACTGGAACGGCCCCTGCTGTGCCTGAGGTAGTTCCTACACCAGAGCCTGCAGGTATGTTCCCAGCTGCTTTAGTGGTATTGACCTGCAAGGATCAGAGAATATAATCATTTTTGCTGATCCCATATAACATAGTGGACGGCACAAAATAAATAAATATGTATGTGAAGATTATTGTGCATACATACAAAATATATTTATGTATATATACACACAAAGTTAAGGAAAATACCACAAAAACAAGGCCAATTATGCAAAAAAACAACAACAACAAAATCTCCCATCAAAACTAGTTACATTGTTTCATCTGTGTGTGCATGCGCACGTGCGTGTATGTATGTATGTGTCGTCTTCTCATGCAATACCATCTGCATGTGTATGTATTTTTATTTTATTTACATCTTGTTATTTTTGTGTTTTTATTTTTATACATGTTTGTTAGTATAAGCATTTATAGCACTGAATATGTATTTATTGACATTATATACACATATACATGTACGTATACGTCAGTTGGGGGTGTGGGGGTGACCCTACTTTGCGGATTTCAATGGTTGCGTGGGGATCTTGGTCCCAATTAACCGCGGAAAGTGAGGGATCTCTGTATATACAGACATATATACAGGGATCCCTCTCTACTTCACGCTTGGATTCATGCAGCATTGAATATGTATTTATTGACATTATATACACATATACATGTACGTATACGTCAGTCAAGGTGTGTGTGTGTGTGTGTGTATATATATATATATATATATATATATATATATATATATATATATATATATATATGTGTGTGTGTGTGTGTGTGTGGCCAATATGCATTAAAACCTGGTAGATGCAGGATAATATTCCTTTGTGAAAATTCTGTATGTAACGGACAGAATGAATGGTGTTCTATTCACTAATAATAGCTTAAGATAATTGTGTAATTAGTTACACTCTGCCCATTAATAGTGCTTGACATGTTCAACTTTTCTTTATTATTGAAAGTTAATGGATGCAGATCCATCAGTAATCAGTGGGAACACAACATACACCATAATACATGGACAGGAAAAGTCATCATCGATCCCATTTTCAGTCTAGTGCTTATTTACCAATTTTTCCATGCACATGCAAATTCTGTGGTTTATTGTGCACCACCATTCTATGTGAATGAGTCTATGTGACTGTTATGTTTAAAACCCCCAGGAGATTAACACTTTGTGGAAATCTTCAAACTCGCCCATCGAGTACCAACAACCAGATGTTTGACATGAAATGTAACAAAAGCTCTTGACCTATATATATATATATATATATATATATATATATGTATGTATGTATGTATGTATGTATACATACACACAAAATGTATGTGTTCCCATTGAAATAGACAGTGAGTGTAAACATTATGTTAGTGCCTGTCCACATAAACTTGTTAAATATAATTTACTAGAAGTTTAAATAAAATTTATACCAGCAGACGCCTCTCTTTGCAGTTTAGTGTACTGCTTTTTCTATTTCTACACTTTTTTTGTGGTTTTGTGAAGAGAATAGTAATGCAGATACACAATCCATACAAACAGCTATGGTTGGTCAATAATGTAAAACCTGTTTAAAAAATAAAAATGTATACAGTACATACAGTAGGTCCCCATTTTTCGTGATGGTTTGGTTCCAGCCCTTCCCGCGGATCAATAAAATCCGCGAGTTATTGACGCCGTTTTAAAACCCTACGTATGATATTGCATGCGCTAAAATATGCATGAAAAAATGTGAATTCACAATTCAAGCAGTCACATTAATGACGTGTGCGAAGGAGGAAAAAAACAAACAAACAAGAGTTCTACACATCATCTGCAACCAATCAGCAGGAGGGAGAAACAAAAGCTCTCAGCCATTGGCTAAATTTGAATCACGTGCCAGTTACTTCCGGGTTTGTCGCCAATCTGCAAGTATGCGGGGGCACGAGCGCTGAACTGCAAATGGTCAAGGGCCTGCTGTACACACATACACACACACACACACACACACACACCAGCGTTTCCATTAAGGAGAATTAAGCTTGGGCCAATACTGTTTAGATAATTCAGACACTGGAGGCATCGACTTCGCAGAAAATTTTTCATTATTTATAACTGAAATATGAAATCTGGGGCCAGATGGAGACAAACAAGTGTTGATTTAAAAATTTAAAAACAAGAAGAATTTGTACATGTACTGACAGAATTTCAGTGGTTTTAACTTTTGTTCACAGTTAGCTTACAATTTATTATTTAACGAGTGAAAACACCAAGTTCTAATATCAACTCAAAATCAGTAATAAAAATCGGCTTCCGAATCAGAATCACTGTCTGACAGCGTTGCTGATGCTTGCACATGTCTTCTCTTCTTTAAGCTTCTCCAAGTTATCATGACTACAGACACGGACACATTCAGTTTCAGTCGAACTATTACTACTGCTAGCGCGTTCCTTCTCGGCATTCTGGCTGCATGCTGCTGATGTATCGCGCTTTGTTTTTGTTAAAAAAGGTCCATTTTAGTCTAAATATTCAGGAAAACATTCATGCATTCATTGGGCAGTGGTGGCCTAGTGGTATAAGGTGCTGGATCACTGATCCTAAGGTTGGGGGTTCGAGGCCCACTCTCCACAAGATTGTCACTATCCCCCCCAGTGCAGCTAACTGGGTTATCAAAGGCGGGCCATGTCTCTCACCGTCTATAGTGAGAGGTTCATGTAAAAGAACCATTGCTGACTTTCGTAAAGAGTAGCTGCAAAGCCGTCAGCATGTTTCTGTCCCTTGCTAAAGGGTCGTGTCAGGAAGGGCATCCGACGTAAAAACCTATTCCAAATCCAATGTGCGAATCAGATGATTCGTTCTGGCAACCCTGAAAAAGCCGAAAGGAAAAGAAGATTCATGCATTCATAGTGTATATAACATCGTGGGACCTTGTGGTACGAGAACCACTCTGCCCCGAAATAGCTCATTCGTGGATTGGTATAATTCTGACAGATGGCGAACATTTTGACAACTATTTAATATTATTTATGAACAAGTTGTAGATTGTTTAACTTAAAATAAAAATACTGGGGTGTGTGTGTGTGTGTGTGTGTGTGTGTGTGTGTGTGTGTGTGTGTGTGTGTGTGTGTGTGTGTGTGTGTGTGTGTGTGGAATGACTGGCGCAACGCCAATAATTCCTTGTGCCAATCTAAAATAATTTGCTTCACTGTTGTGCCAATTTAGCCTAATCGGAACATTAACATGCACACATGTGTATGTATGTGTGTTTTTAATATATACATAATATAGACACATAGACACACATACAGGGATCCCTCGCTACTTTGCGCTTGTGCTTGTGTGCAAGAGCAAGCTGATAGAATATGTACAAACATTATACCCAAACTCATATACAAAGGTGCGAGCTCAGCTGTTACCAGCAGACTGAAGCCTGTGATGCAACATCGTGTTGCTAGTCCCAAAAGTAAAATGTGCTTAGTTCTGCTAAGGAATCCATTTTTTGCTGCTGGGAGGATGTTCTTGCTTCTCATTTCCTTTTTTTTTTTTTTTTTTTGTTTTAAAGGTGGCATATCAGCCATTTCTGTTCAATGATCTCCAGCTAAGTGCTGGTTATTTTATTAGATTACTATTTATTAGATACATCAACTTCCTTCTAGAGCTAAAACCACTGAAGCAGCCACCGTGCCAACTTGGGCTAATTACATCCCCACTGAAGTGTATAAAAAATAAATTCAGGCTGCATATGATGCAGTGGTTAGCATGGTTGCGTCAAAGCAACAAAGTTCTGGATTCAATGTTTGTAGTCAACCTGGGCATTTCTGTGTCGACTTCTCCTTGAACCGGCTTGGGTAGGGCAGCGGTGGCCCGGTGGTAAGTTGCTGGACCAAACACCAAAAGTTTGAGGTTCAAGCCCCACTGGCCAACGGTTGTCACTGCTGTCCCTACAGTGCAGGTAACTGGGTTATCAAAGGACAGCCATGTCTTTCACTGTCTGTGGTAAGAGACGTGTAAAAGAACCATTGCTAACTTTCGTCAAGCGTAGCTGCATAGCCGTCAGTTTGTCTCTGCTCTGCAGCGGTTTGGTAAGCTGACCAGGGTGTACTCTGCCCTCGCCCAGAGTCAGCTGAGATGTGCAGATGTGACCCGAATTAGGATTAGGCAGTTCAGAGAAAAAGAAAAAAATATGTATGCATATATATATATATATATATTTATATATATGTGTGTGTGTGTGTGTGTGTGTATGTATTTTGAAATACTGTATTAATCATCCCTTAATTGAAATTATCTCCGTTGCATTTAACCCAGCCAAAGTGAGCACACACACACAGGGGGCGAAGGCGCTTTGCTCAAGGGAACTTCAATCATTTATGTGGAGGAAGACAAGGTAATGCTCACTCCCCCAACGCCACACATTTTTCCTACTGGTTCAGGATTCGAACCAGTGACCCTTCCGTCTTAAAGCCGCTTCTTGGCTGAACCATATATATATATATATATATATATATATATATATACAGTGATACCTCAGCTCACGAACATAATTGGTTCCCAGAAAGTGTGTGTAAGGCGAAAAGTTCGTCTTCCGAACATTTATTTCCCATAAGAAACCATTAAAATGAGAATAATCCGTTCCCAGGTCCCCATATAACATAATTTTCTACTAAATAAGCCTTAAAATTACACAAAAATATACCTTATTTTATGTATAATAAATGTGCTATTGTATTGTAATTAAAGAAATAAACTGTACTGTATAATAAAGTGGTTTTATTTACCTTTGTGATGGTAGTTGATGGCTTGATGGAATGGAGTGGGAGGAGGAGGGAGGGAGGGACTTACTGTTTGGAAGGAGAGTTTGGAAACGGCTACTGTTTGTAAACGCCCTTAGCCACACACGCACCCTTAATAGCTTCCTTGTTCTTAAGGATGGGAGCAATGGTAGACTTAGCGTACTGGTACTGGGACGCTGAGTCACACAAACGCACACCTCGTTCGTGTTTTTCAATGATCTCCGCCTGTGGTGGGGTCTTTTTCGGTCCCATAATAGCAAAAGTACACTCAATATGGTCCAAAATGTCTAGCAAACACAAACCACTTCCGCATTCAAGGAAAGGGGTTGACGAACTGTGACGCCGTGAGCGTGCGTCAGCTTCTCGTGGCCGCCACCGTGGCTCTGTTCGACTGCGTGGTTTGATTCGTCCGCCGAAAACTAGTTCGTCAGCAGAGACTATATGATCGCAAATTTAATGTTCTTGAGGCGAAAAGTTCGTGAGCTTAAGCGTTCGTCAGCGGAGGTTTTACTGTATATATATATATATATATATATATATATATATATATATATATATATATATATGTGTATATTATATACACCAACACATACATAGAGAAAATAAGGTTGATACTATCAAATGAACAATTTAGTAGTCAGCCAGTTCGTACCTGAAATTAGGATAAAAATACAGTATACAGTATACACCAAGGCTTCTGTCTTGCCTAAGCATCTCTGCCTCCTATCAAGAAGGCCTAACATCAGTCGTCACAGAAAATGTATGGGGCCGTTTACTGTGCATACATATGCAGGCTATAGCTTCTGCTTCATCTGTGTTCAGTTATTTATGCAAAAGCAATTTACTTCCCTATAAAGACAGGTGTAAAGCAAAGCCCATCAAGAGCTGCATCCTCGCTTTGAGGCTAAACTTCATAGCTAATTACTATACCTTTCACCCTCTATCGCTTTCCCACAAGCTCATCACTCAAAGGCATGAAACCAAGAATGATGAGGAAAGAGGGAGGCTACATAACATCATTTGGATGCAAATGAACCGAGCAAAAACAAAGAAGAATGGTTCAGCTCCACTGCCAGAGGCCCAGTAAAAGAGGAGTGATGAACAGAAGTAACTTGGAAAAAAAAAAAAACGAAAAACAGAAAGAATGAAAAGGACTCAAACATTCTGTCACACTTCAGCTCTCCCGCTGCCTGTGTGTCAGAACTGCAGGGCTGAACAGGCACTGTGGAATGCGGGAGGATAGAGAGGCAGTGATGTCTCTGGGGATACGGTGTGAGGTGAAAGCAATCACAAAATATTTGCACCTTTCCAGCAAACAGTGCAGCATGGTAGGGTTGGTAGAAAATCAAAACCTTTGCATGATGCTTCTCATAAATGCAATAAGGGAATCAGGTGATGACGACTGATATCTTCTTTTCCTTTCAGCTTTTTCCCTTTCTCGGGAGTCGTCACAGCGAATCATCTGATTCGCACATTTGATTTGGCATGCCCTTCCTGTCACAACCCTTTTAGCAAGGGACAGAAACACGCTGACGGTTTTACAGCCATCTCTTTACGAAAGTCAGCAATGGTTCTTTTACATGCCTCACACCATTGACAGTGAGAGACATGGCCCGCCTTTGATAACCCAGTTAGCTGCACTGGGGGGACAGTGACAAACCTTGTGGGGACTCGAACCCTCAACCTTAGGATCAGCGATCCTGTGCCCTAACCACTAAACCACCACTGCCCCGTTGTGATGACGACTGATATGCATGTACAATAAATGAAACTCCAATCTAACAGCTGACTGGCTCAGGCATGTTTATAATCACTGTAAAATCCATGATATACAA
This sequence comes from Plotosus lineatus, assembly GCA_024760905.1. NCBI lineage: Eukaryota > Metazoa > Chordata > Actinopteri > Siluriformes > Plotosidae > Plotosus > Plotosus lineatus. Next base: position 41,131,651 of record CM045736.1, on the reverse strand, counting down.
TACATACCTCTGTTAAGACCGTAAGTAAATGAAAGCAGTACAAGTACAAAGACTCCTCACTTTCCGCGGTAAATTAGGACCAAAATCTCCACGCGACCATTGAATTCCGCGATGTTGGTTTAACCCCCCGACTGACGTATACGTACATGTATATATATCAGTGGTTCCTAACCTGGGTTCGATCGAACCCTAGGGGTTCAGTGAGTCGGTCTCAGGGGTTCGGCAGAGCCTCTGCCACGGAGGTCAAGACACACCCGAATCATCATGTCAATTAGTGATGACATGCCCTGCTTGGCCATCACTGGCTGCAGATGATCACATTACACTGCTTGGCCAATCAGTGCCGCGGGGAATTTAGCGCGCTCAGTAGTCAGTGTGTGAAGTCGTGAGATTTTTTGGGGAATATTTTAATCCATACTATGTCGAGCAAAAAAAGAAAGTGGTCGGACAAATATATACAACATGGATTCACATGCATCACGGAACGTGATGGGACTCGGCGTCCTATCTTCATGATTTGCAATGCCAAGTTGAGCAACTCTAGTCTCGCACCGGCAAAACTAAAGGAATACTTAGTGAAACTGCATGGAGATGGGAATACAAGAACACAACAGTACCTATGTCTTGAATTTGTAAAAAAATCATATTTTTATTTTTCACTGATGAAGGGTTCGGTGAATGTGCATATGAAACTGGTGGGCTTTGGTACCTCCAACAAGGTTAAGAACCACTGATATATATATATATATATATATAATGTAAATAAAAGATAGTCAATGCTATAAATGCTTATAATAACAATTAAACATTAAAAATAATGCATAAGATGTAAATAAAACATACACACACACCCAGATGCGCATGCACGCACGCACTCAGGTGTGCAACTCGCAAAAATGTAACTGGTTTTGATGGGAGGTTTTGGGTTGTTTTTTGTTTGTTTGTTTAGGGTTTTTTTATTGCATAATTGGTCTTGTTTTTGTGGCATTTTCCTTCACCTTTTCCCCTATTCTTCCTTAATTTCCTTATTTTTTAAATCAATCAACATTAAAAAAAAAAAAAAAAAAAAAAAAAAAAAAAAAAAAAAAAACGCGATGCACTGAAGCCACGTAAATTGAAGCGCGAAGTAGCGAGGGGTCCCTGTATATGTTTTCTCAAATTTGCAAGAGTATACACGCCCTTCTATAATTTGGGGGTAAGTGAGATTCAAAAACCAACCAATCCCATTCAATTTTATGGTTACAAGTAGTCACTTCAATTAAAGTGACTGTGATTCACCCCAAGCTCTAACGGTAGGACTTTGACATCATCATCATGGTTGCATCCTACTTCAAAAGCCATCGCCGGCAGGGGTATTTCAATTCTGTGCATGTACCCAGTGCACCGTACACTCTGTACTCTGTTGTATGTAGCACTTTTGGTTTTCACTTGAACTTAAAGTTGCTGGATATTTTATTGGATCTCCAGGAATAACGTCAAAAAATAAAACAAAGCAGCAACAACAAAACCTTATTAAGGGCAACATTTACAAAGAGACAGCTGGTAACTGTACAAGGGGAATTAAAAATTACACAAAGCTCATCAACAAGTTAATATCAGAAACATTCTGCATTTGACCAATTGAAAGTTTGTGCTGTTTTTTTTTCCTCTCCACCGATATGGTCGCCCATTACAATTCAGCATAGATGCAGCAAAGCTCGGCGAGTGGCTGACACTACAAGACGTGACCACTTTTAATCCATTAACTTGGAAATGTGAGAGGCAGTGCTGTACTGAACGGATATAAGGATTCACCTCTGACTGCTGTTGGCGTAAAGAGAACAAGAGTAGTGAAGAGCAGCATAGTCTCAGATGAGAAATATGGGATTAAAGCTCTGTTAGATCAACCGTGTAAAGTTTCACAGCTAAAAAAATGCACATGATGAACAACCCGTTCACTGTACACGGACATCTTTATGTTATGAGGCGCAAAACTTGGTCATTTTCCAAAGGTGTGAAGCAAGTGTAATGACCAAAAAAAAAAAAAAGACAAGCTCTCAACCACTACTCATCACATGAAAAGCGAATCAGTCAAAGGCGCCCACAGGGGAAGAGGGCAAAAGTTATTAGGATTAATAATGCAAGAAGCCAAGACCACTGCTCTATAATTCGTATTCGTCTGGTCTCTGCAGCATTCCTCTGTATTTCTGTGTATGAGGAGGCCATTACTGCATGTGTGTATACACATTACTGAAAGTTTGTTTGATTACAGACTCACTCTCACAGGACTATAAATATTTCTGAGAACTTCAAGCTGTGCAGCAAATAATGTACACATCACATGCCAATGAATATTCACACAGGGCAGAGCTATGTGTAGTATAACCCTGACGTTCAGCGAGAGCCAGAAATATTCATATTGTAACCAAACCCTAACTTAAGTTGCATTAATCTCTCTCTCTCTCTCTCTCTCTCTCACACACACACACACACACACACACACACACACACACATACACCTTCAAGGGACAACATGCATCCTAATCCTCATCTTAACATATGCATCCATCTTGCATTTGTTCCCCCATAAGCAAGACAAGCACCTATAATATGACTGTAAACTGATTTAGGTCCCCACAACATGATGAATACCTGCATCTCATTCACCCCCCCTCCACACACACGCACAGACACACACAGACACACACAGACACACACAGACACACACAGACACACACAGACTTCCTGTGAAACAGAGCAGGCTTTGTGTGATTAGCAGTCATACACAGATAATTAGCACTCTGCTGGTGTACAGGGCTGGCTTGGGCTAATCCAGTTCCCCTCAGCAACCTCCATCTGCCTGGGAAACCAGAGAAAGACGAGCTAAAAAAGGAGAGTCAATGAAAGACCAAACAAAAGATTTCTCAAATGACAAATGTGTTTGTTTGGAGTTAGTAAAGATGGAGGTTCACACCAGCAGGCGTACTGACTGAGTGTCTGAAGAAAAATTGGCATCAAGACTGTTAATGTAAAGCCATTTTGGACCAATGATGCTGTAAGATTGAAAATAACCGCAGAAAAGAGTGCAATAAAATACAAGCATACAAAAACTTTGACAATTCTAAAACCACCTGGCTGTGTTTGGGAGAGGGTGTGTTGGATACAAAAAGACTGAATCCTTGAGAAGTAAGAATTGAATCTGACCTGGAAGCCCCATCTCCACAGAACTGGGCTTCCATTAAACATTACCTTGTATTTCAGAACTTCTCCTTGAACTGCCATGGAATATGCTCTCGAAAGTGCTTTTCCAACTTATTTTCTACACACTGCTAACACGTAGTTGGGCTGTCACCTGACACAAAAGCCGACATTTCTCTGACCTGAGGGACGAATGGAAATGACTGGAATGCTACTTATGAAGGAAGAATAACAGCAGTTGATCAAGGACATCAATAAATACGCATATTCTACTTCAAGCTTTTATATTTAAACTCCAAAAGTCAATAACTCGGAATAAGAGAGACTTTAAACATACTCGGTTGTACTTAATTTCACGCATCTATTCAACAGTAGAGCAGTCTTGTATGAAGTCGTCTCTGGTAATTACTTTTCAAAATGAATTGCAGGATAGAAACCTGCAAACAGACCCGACCTCACTGGTAACACAAGCACAGAAAAGTAGCCTTATCTCTGAAAAGATAAATTATAGACAATTCAATCTTCATATTCTAAGGGACAGATCCTGACTGTATTACACAAAAATATGTCTTGAATACAGTTACTCGGTTATGGTCTGGCGAAATGACCGTCCCTATAAATGAGTTTTCGGGAAAACAGCCTCTCTGTTCTCAGTAACTGATAGACATGCTAAATTGTCTTCGATTCTCTCACATAAGCTACAGATGGGGTGCACAAAGACTCTACATTACCCCATACCCAACTTTCTCTTTCTACTCTACTTTCATGCCCAACGGTGGTACAGGTCATGGATTCGAGTCTCGGACTCATCAAGGGCATTTTTTTGTGTAGTTTGAATGTTCTCCCCATGCTTGCATGGGTTTCCTCGGGGAACAATAATTTCCTCCCACAATCCAGAGACATGCCCATTAGGCTTAGGCTTTTCTAAATTGCCCCAAAGTGTGAGTGTGTCTGAATAATTACATGTTGGCCCTGCAATAGACTGGCAAGCCATTGCCTTCACCCAGAGTTGGCTGAAATCCCGAGCAGGATTAAGCAGTTCGGTACATGAACCAATGAATGAAGATGAATAGAACTAAGAGAGCCAAAGATCCATGAAGACATGGCTTGCCAGGGTTGGTGTAGAAAAACACTAGTGGCCTTTACAAAAGAAGTTTATACTTCTTGAGTGAAGTATGTCTACATGACAACACGGAGAAGGGGAATTGGGTATGTGCGACGAGTTCTCAATAAACCAAATAGTGACACAGTGCATCAACGAGCACTGACTGGCTAAGGCAAAGATACAAGTCTGAAAATCACAAAAGTAATTATTTAATCTGATCTGGCATCACTCCAATGCAGCAATATAATGAGCACAACATTTTGTGAAATAAAAATATGCTGACATGCGACAAGATGCAGGAGATACAGCTCATTTTATCTCGACGGACCAAAAAAATGCATACTCACATAATTCTATTTTATTTATGCAGAGCAATGTAAAATGTTTGTATCTATTTATATACGTACAGTATAGATTGTGTTTTAGACAGCTAGTTAAAGTTTTGGTGAAGTTAGTTATACCTTCAGGCGTAAGTAAAAATGGCTTATTATAGTCTATAGACTTTGCCTTTGATTCATCTTCGTCTGTAAAGAAAACTTAAGAAGAACGTATTTTTTTGTTAACTATCCTATAATTTAACACTTACTATCACAGCATCTCTGACTTTTTCGACATGACCACATAATGTGCAATTTTTAAAGGAGGTGCTTGTGTGACATGACGTAGTGCCATGCTTATGAAAAAGCAAACGGAATACAATAAACCAAATCTCAGTACTGTATACCACAGTGAGCTGAAGGATGAAAATTTGAATATTCAGAAAGGTTTTTATTTTAAATACAGTAGGCCCCCGATTTTTGCGATGGTTCAGTTCTGGCCCTTCCCGCGGATCAAGAAAATCTGAGAGTTATTGATGCAGTTTTAAATCCCTATGTATAATATTATATGTGCTAAAATATGTTTCTTAAACAAATTCTACAGACAGTTTTACTCATTACTACAGATGCTCCCCGACTTACATTCATCCATTAAGTTTATAAAAAAAAAAGTCAAACTATGAGTACGAGACATACCTATGTAGTACGCTGATGTAATAACGCAATTACGCTCCGTCCATTGTTTACAAACAACAGACTGAATGTGCCCTTCCTTCTTCCCAGTTCAGTTTTATATATATTATATATATCAGTTATATAGCGTGTTACCCTTGTGTTAAGACGTCATCTCTGTGATCTTTGTGTTTACACTGTTTTGTGGACTTTTGTAACCCTAAGCAAATAAGGTTGCTCAGAAGCGTAAGCCTACTAGCATGAGTGCAAGTTTTTCCCAAGACTGAATTAACTGTCTGCTCACTAAAACACCTAAAAAAACTTCGCAATTCAAGCAATCACGTTGATAACTTGTGTGCGAAGGAGGAAACAGAGGTGTACACATCATTTGCAACCAATCAGCAGGAGCGAAAAACAAAAGCTCTCAGCCATTGGTTAAATTTGAATCACATGCAAGTTACTTCCGGGTTCATCAGCAATCCGCAAGTATGTGGGGGCGTGAGTGCTGAACCGCGAATAGTCAAGGGCCTACTGTACACACTAATAATTAGATGGATGACTATAGAAAGCAAGGAGGATGCTTTTCCCAAACATCTATTTAAATTACAATACACCATAGGAGTCCAGACCCTGCAGGACCATTTGATAATAGTCACATATGGAAAGTGACAATATTATGCATTCATTCATTCTCTAAACTACTTAATTTTATTTATGCACAGTGCAAGGGCGGGGTACACAACAGACAGCTCGCCAGGCCATCGCAGTGCCAACACTCACACAACCATTCACACTCACAACTAGGAGTGATTTGGAGCAGCCAATTTGCCTACTGTGCATGTTTTTGGACTGCTGACCAGAGTACCCAGAGGGAACACAGCAAGCATGAGGAGAACATGCAAACTCCACACAGAAATGCCAGAGCTGGGAATCGAACTCAGGACTTTCTTGCTGCGAGGCGGGCGTACTAACCATCCACCATATAAAAATTCACTAACTTGACTGCTGTAACCTTGAAACGAGCTCAAGGGCACTCCTATACAATCACAATCGAGATCATCCTAAAGAGCACCCATACATTGGGGATTCTATGTCATCCTCCTCCCCAAACAATTATGTTTTTCTCATAATTTTCCAACACACTTTCAGTATCGTAAATATGACAAAATAAATTTTCAATTGATATTAAATATTGCATGTCACAATTTTTCTTTGCTTCGTGTGCACTTATTCTCATTTATTACATAACTTATCTTAATCATGGTAATAAAATAATTAAAATGCAAACAAAGTATATGAATAAAATGTATTAAATTAATCTTGTAGAAAAAAACAAAAGAGAGCAAGAGCAAGAAATACAGTGATGGAACTAATTTAGAGATGAACGCATTCAGAATCGTGCACATGTATAAACCAAAATTTTACAGAAAGGGTTAACTTTGAAGCAGTATCAATGCTAAATGTCAAACAGTTTGGACCAGGATAAACAGCCATATTCCCTTATCCAGATAAAGCAAGGGTCTCAAACCACTTAAAACCTATTCTCTAACAGAAACATAAACGGCACTTAGCAGTAAATGGCCTGGAGTCCAGTTTATACGTCTGTCTGCAAGTCAGTTTCCAGACAACAATCATTACAGCAGACGCACAGCACTGCCAAAGAAAAATGCAATCTGCTTAAACAAACAAAAAAAAGACCACCAAAAGATCCAAGTTTAAAAAAAAAAAGGGGAGGGGGGTAATAAAACCAACAGGCAGGGAAAAGCGGGGCTATGGTAAATGGGCTGATAAATAAAACAGTGCAATGCAGCATGACAGTCAAGTGCTTAACATACTGCAGTGAAAAAGTCCGGTAGGAAGAACAGAGTGAGTGATGGTGACAGGCATTCTCCACAATGCCAGCTTCCGAACGAGCTGCAGCGTAGCAGAAAGAAAGCAAAACAGCTCAGCTTTCATTAGGCATTAGTCCCACTGAGAGACCATCTGCACTAAAAGGCTGAAAAATCATGAAAAAGGGGCAAGTTCAGAGCTCTGTAACAGACGCATTCATGTTGACCTACATATGTGCTCATGCGCACACATGCCAATCTATTCCAGGGCATCATGCACCCACACATTCATAAATCCATTCAATACTAGTAATAATTGACACCTCCATGGGCATGGTCTTGGGAAGTTGGAGATATCTAGTGAGCCCAGATTAAATTCATATGTACACAGGGACAGCATGTATAGAGATTTCAAATGGACACCAAGTTTAAGCCTAACCCAGAGACCATGGGGCTGTAAGTTAGCATTGTTATTCATGGCACTACAGTACTACTTCAGAACATTTTGTGTCTTTGGACCCCATCCCAAGTCCATTTGCATTGGTTTTTCTTACTACTACATGCAGATCACTCCAAAAGCACTTCAATGTCAAGGCCATTTCTTTTTTTTTTTTTTGCTATACACTCAAGATATATGACTGATCAGAATTTCAGCT
>CM045736.1:41028895-41118895 GCA_024760905.1 Plotosus lineatus | reverse complement strand
AAAAGCTCATTTTTGAATGCAAGAGCCTACTTTCGGTGGAGTGGCTCACAGTTATATGAATTCCATCATAACGATGCCCATAGGTCTGCTGGGCACACACCGCATGTGTAACACTTACAGGGACAGTGACAGCTCAGGAAAATCTGTTAAACTTTAGAACTGTACAATAATAACATGCAATATAATTTATCATATAAATCACATTAATATTACCATTATGATGGAGAGAAGGGGAATGTAATTTACCGGAATCTGGGACCGATTTGGAGCATGTTGAGCCTGAGGCTGAGTCCTCAAATTGTGTGACGTCATTTTTTCCCCCAGAGTCAACAGATATTATTGAATTGTTAAGCAAAAAAATAAATAAATAAATTCATGGTTAATGTGCCTTGTTGGAGATCAGGTTCTTGGGACTGCTTCCCTCTTTTGCTTATTTTAAAATAAATGTCTAAGCAAAAATCTAAATGCAGTAGGTCAGTAAATTTCTGAGCAATTAGCAACATGAACCATATTTTTGTTTTTAGCGGGAATTTCCGTATCCTCTCTAAAAACAAATTCTACTGGCTGAAGGCCTTCGTAACACACGTATTGTTTGCATGTTAGAACCGGTTAAAACCGATAAACCAGTTTTATTGTGCAGCTCTAGAAATTAATGAACTCCTCATCATTTTCAGCAACAAAGATTATGTATATACCACAACTATTAGCACTATTAGCTTTGCCTATAAAACACTGAGTCTACTAGTGCAACATTTTATAAAAAAAACAAACAAAAAAAACAACAACCCCAAACAACAACAACAACAACAACAAAACCAGAGCAAGGCATCTGAAGCCATTCATCTTTCCAGAATCTCTAAAAGTAGAGTTTATTCCTTAACAAGAGGTTTCATATAAACAGTGGTGTTGGTACAAGCCTGCCTGTCACTGCAGATAAAACTGAAAGTGTTTTGAAAGGATTGTTTGCTTAGTGGTTGATTTGTTTTTGAAGAGGCTTTATTACTTTATAGTACGAGCATCAACATGTTGGGGTGATGTCTAGAAATCACAAATTAAAGTCAGAATGAAAGACAGGAAGAGAGAACTCACGCCTTTCCTACTTCACTCATTAGCTAGCTTACGCCCTCATACTCCAACCAACCCACCCAACCAACTCTCCCATTGATCCATAAAATTAAAAAAGCAACAAAAAAAAAAGAACGACAAAGAACATTACCTCCCACTTTACTCCCTCTTCTCACTCACCACCTAATATCCCACCCACTCATGAAATAAAGAATTAGGAATCATGAGCTTGACAGCCATTCCCAAAGTTCTTGACTACCAGATTATTCCAGGAATAACGAGTTCCCATTCAATCAAATCCGTGTGTGTTTTTCTAGAGCTGCACTGCATTCTAGAGTATTACCTGTGCCTTCCTGACTTGGTAACACAGTGTACAACCAGTAACTTTTCTCAGGAATGACAAACCTGATGTTCCGTCCAGCAAAATAGCACAAAAACCATTAATGTGTCAATATAAAAATATTTAATGTGTTGCACAGTAGCATTTTATTTTAATTCTGAGGCTTAGCTAATGTTGGAATTGTATTCTGTGTCTATTGCAAGTCATTCATTCATTTTCTAAGCCTCCTTCATTTTCTAATCCTAATTAGGGTCACGGAGAAGCTGGAGCCCATCTCAGCTGACTCTGGGCAAAAGTGAGGAAGGCCCTGGACAGCTCGCCAGACCATCGTAGCGCCAACACTCACACAAGCATTCACATTCAGACTCACATCTAGGGTCAATTTGGAAAAACCAATTAGCTTACTGTGCATGTTTTTGGACTGTGGGAGGAAACCAGAGTACCCGGAGAAAACTCATGCATGGCTATTGCAATTTACTTCGTATAAACTTAATTAAATTAATAAAAGTAATTCCAGTATAAAAGCTACACTGCATGGAAAAGCATAGAATGAAGTAGCCTTCTGGGATGCAATATCCCTGTTTTTATATATATATATATATATATATATATATATATATATATATATATATCCTGTCTGTTGGCTTAACCTTCACATTGTAGCTAATGCACAGGAGCAGAAGGGTGAATGTACTGAGCCTACATTACTGAAAAGAATTTTACTGCTAAAAGCTCCATCAGAGACCTCTTGAGTGAAGTGATCTTCGTGTGCTACAAAAGCAAGCTGATGAGATTCAATCGCAGTAAGAACATGATTTAAACTAAATTCAATGGGATATCAAAACATGTACTTAGCATGTAATGTATCCCAGGTTGAGGCTAGCAATCTTCTCACAAAGAAAGCAGAATAAATATATCTGAGTGCAATGGGCCTCTCCATTCTGGACATCTGATTGTGGGGGAGGGGTATGGGATGGGGGATGACACCCAAATACATAAATAAAAATAAAGACAAACCTGGTGGCTACAGAGTGGAGCGGAAGAAGAGTAAATTGGAAAGTGGGTGGGTAAGTGGCATGAAAACTGCATGTCCCAGAATGCAACATTACAGCCGTTCAATCATTCTCCTCGAATAAATTTCCTTGCATCTCAGTCTGTGAAAACCTCATCTGTCACTATATTCACGCCGTTGAAAAACTACACAGATCGCCAATTGTTCTTCATTCGATAACTGTCTTTTTTTTTTCATTTATTTTACCCACAAAGGCTTAATGCGTACAAGATTCAGTCACGTGTTGGCTATTTTTAGCTACTAAACTCCATGAAAACAAATGCTGTATACATTTCTCAAAATACTGATTTCTTTCATTCATCATTTATGTTTAATATTTATTATTTTGCACCAGCTCTGTGTTCCCAATGCATGCTTTTTTACCCAACCTCCCATTGTGATTTTTCAACATTTGCAAAAAGTTTACCAGTACTTCGATTACATGTTTGAGAGATTTGTAATTTTTTGTTTGTTTTTTAAAAAAAATTGTATATCACAAACCTTGGAGCAAGTTCCTTCATTGACTTGTTTGCTGAAACATTTACATGGTTTGCGGGGAGGCTGGTGTCAACCCCCCATCGAACCCAAGTATTCACACATATACTCACATCTATCAGCAACATGAAACACTCAATTTATTGATTTACATTATTATGTATTATTTATTGTTAAAAAAAATTACAAAGAAAATTACTATTAATTATACTGTACTTCCACTGATATACGTTGAGTGATAAATAAAAGAGGAGCACCTGAGGGCAGCCGTGGCTAATAGTTAGAGAAGTGGTTTTTGGGACTGAATCCCGTACGGCAGGAAAAAGGTGTAGCTGCAGCTTCTCTCCTACACCGTCACAGCTAAAGTGCCCTTGAGCAAGGCACCTAACCCCTAACTGCTCTCTAGATGCCCCAGTTTGTGTGGCAGAACACTGCTCTCAGTGTGTGTGTGCTTAGTGTTTACGTGTGTGCGCTCAGTTTGAATGAGTTCAACATTTCCATTTCAGCCTCTCGTCACAGGCTCCTAATCCCCTCAGATTCGGACTAGCTGAGAAAAACCCTCAAAGAAATAAAGTACTCATTACTATCATCATAACATATGGAGCTATGAGAAGAAACGTAACACAACTGTATCAATTTTCAAGCTGAGCCAGGTGAAAAAGGTAAGGATTTTTAATAATACTGGGAAGGAAAAAAATTCCCATAATGCTTTAATTACATTTACAGTATTTTTGAAGACGTTCTTAAAGTTATCACTTTTATATAACTTTGCAATTGAGGGTTAAGAGCCATGCTAATGGGCCCAACAGTGGTGATTTCGGGGATTGAACTGCTGACCTTCTTATCAGCACCCCATCGCCTTAACCACTAAGCTACTTTAATGTCAAGAGGAATAAATAGAATCGTGCATTTTGCTAACAGAACTGCAGTGATCCAGGAAGGAAACTGCTGCATGTGTGTGCTTATGTATCTCCTGGGAAAGATGAGAGAAATGGAAGCAGGAGCCAAATCAGATGTGAAAGGGGGAAAGCCAGAGACTGGATTAACATGCGGTTGTCTACAGCTGCACCAAAGTATTGGAGAACAGGCACTGTAGTGCAGGGGTCCCCAACCACCGGGCTGCGGACCGGTACCGGTCTGTGGCTCAATTGGTACCAGGTCGCAGAAGAAATAATTATTTCCGTTTTATTTGTTATCTGAGTCTGAACAATCTTCATTTTTGAAAAATCTTTTATTTTGAAAAATGACTAGATTCTCTCGGTAACATGTCGGTCACATGAGCGATAAAATGTAACCCACAAGGGGACAATGCGTGGACAGAGGCGCGTTGGACATGCTTCAAACAGCAGGGATTTTGGGTGCGACTGAGCCTGAGCCTTCATTCTCCCTGCTGGTGCACAATCACATGTCTTATTTTTAATTTATTATTATTATTATTTTTTTAAGAAAAGTTCAAGCTCTACTTCCCAACCAACTTTATTTCAGCTGTTGAAAAATAGCATTCATGGAGTGTTTTATTATTATTATTATTATTCATAATAATAATAATAATAATAATAAATAAATAACAATAATAATAATAATAATAATTAATATTATTATTATTAATAATAATAAATAAATTATTATAACTTACAATATGAACAATGAAACACCCCCCACCCCTGGTAAAATTGTCAAGCGTTGATCGGTCCGCGGTGATGAAAAGGTTGGGGACGCTCTAGTGGTTTCTTTTGAAGGCTTGAAAAGAAGCAAACTAATGCACCCCCCCTACTTCATTTGAAGCTGGAGAGACTGCCAGAATTGAGAGCTGTGATACAAACCTTGAGCCAACAAATCAGCTTTGTTCTGCATGTTCAACCATTTTGGCATGCAATTGCTTAGTCCCAAGGAACTGCAAGTCTCACTGGAGAGGTGGAGCACAGTTCCATTCTCTCCTTCCTGCTCTTTCACTTTTCACATCTATAGCCAATCCAAATTCACTCAAGCTGAGGACGACACAAATCCTCCCTCAGATGAATATAAGGCCATTGTTGCAACTGACATCTCTCATGGCATCCGAAATGACAAATATATTATAACAGTTTGTGTGAAGCCGACGTGTCCTTCGCACACGCGTCCTGAACAAATGACAAACAAGGTGAGAAAGAACAAATCTGCCACGATCCTAGAACAGACTCTCAATGAAGTTCGACATGATGGTAAAGAGCAAAGATAATAGTAGCAAAAGAGAATAAAAAAAACGTTTCCATTTGTGGCTCTGCATACACTGACACGCATTGGCATACTACTGTGTTTAAATAGATATGGACAAACACAATCTTTAGTGTTCCAGTGACATATTCCATTTAAGGCAAAATCCTACCTCCTACCACATGGGTTGTCGGAGGCAGTAGATATAGATTGCTGTGCACGTGTGTGTGTGTGTGTGTGTGTGTGTGTGTGTATAGACAATGAATTAGCATTTGAAAGTTCTGTAGAAGATATCAATGTGCCCATTGCCAGTCTTCTTAATAAAACACTGCATTATGTGGGAGAAGGTTTGGTTCGAGATGCTAGCCTTCTTTCATTTACCTCTGGCAGCTCCAGGCTTGGGGACATATGAGACCGTAAGACTGCTAGCTATTTCTCTCACCTTCCCTTAAGTAGGGACGAAAAGGAGAGAGGAAGTCCCAGCAGTGCATCAGTCCTCCCAGATCAAAAACAAATTGCTCTTCATGCTGGAATCTCTTGTGTCTAGACCAGGCGCAAGGTGTACAAAGGAAAAAAAAACATCCTTTATATTCTGGGATTGCAGCCGAAAAGAAATACTGCGCAGCAAGGACATACATTTGTGAAGCTTGCTAGAAACCTACTATCAAGACCAAAAATGTTTTCCATCTGAAACATCATCCAGTATTGGTGGTTGATGATGACGCATCAATATTTTGATTAAGAACAGCACGGCAATTTGGGACAGGACGGATGCTGCTCTAAAAACAGCCTCGATTCTTTGAGGCATGAATTTTGCAAGGTGTTAAAAAGATTCCCATGAGAGTCTGCTCAACGTTAGCACGATTACGTAATTCCTGCAGAACTGTGAGCTGCCCACTCAACTGCCAGTCCACCACATTGTTATGTTCATGGAAACAGTTTGAGAAGACTTATGTTTTATGACATTTTACATTATTATGCTGGAAGCGGCTATTGTAAGACGGATCGTCTCCAAAAGGGATATAAATTCTGTCTTGTGCTGCTGTAGCCCATTTCTCTAAATTCGGTGCGCATTCTGAAATGCTTTTTTGTTCGCCACAGTTCTAAAGAGTGGCTGGTTGAGTATAATGTAGGTATACTTTGAGAATTCTCCACCATTCCGTGTAAACCCGAGAGATTGCCGTGTGCGACCATGCTAGAGTCAGAATCCCTGGGAGCCCAACTGCCCCAGTTCTGACGTTTGACATGACTACTGGGCTTGTGAACTGTATTTACATGATTATATACTGTGCTGATGCACACTAGCTGATTAAATAGTTGTATTATATGAGTAGAAGGTCACAGTAGAAAGGTTGGTGGGTGTAGATTTTTTTCAGGTCACCCAGCACACTAGTTATTGTTGCTTTCATTTTCAGATTACTGTCACCTCCTGGTTTATCAGGTTATTTCCTTTTGTAGTCTTGGCAGTGAATTCAAGTGAAGCTTTTCACAGATGATGTGCATTGACAGCAAGCAATGCTTAGTCAGTCCTGGTTGGTGGTAAATTCTTTGTTGTCAACCATAAAGAGACCTGAAAGATTCTGGCCCAAGTCCAGGCCAGTCAATATTAACGCAAGATTGAAATAGCATCCTTTGGTAAAGGAGAACAGAAAAGCCCTCTTCATCACCCCCACATCAGTCTTTTCTAATAGTCTCTTTAGCTATGTCTCTGAAAGGGCAAGTTCAATGCTAATTCTTTTATATTAGTTGCTGAGCATCCTTGGGTCTGAATGACCTTACAAATCAATCCTGTCAGCTGTGATCAGAAAGGTAAATGCAACTATTGTGTTTGGGGGAAATTAAAACAACCCAATTTGACCTTTTCCTTGTGTCTCTTTCAAAGTGATTTTAAAACAGCAGAAATGGGAGACACATGGAGCAATGTTACATTACAAAGAGTTTGCTTCTTCTGTCTTTGCACTGGAACACATGCCACCTATGGACCATATTATCCAGCACACTATTGATACTAAGCAACTGACAGATTGTATAAGGATTGCAGATGTTGCTAAAAGCATTTGCGACGCGTTCAAATGCACAAGTGTACACCATTAACTGTTGGGAAGAAGAACATCTGCATATTCTTAACCCATAGATTTTCATTGTTTGAACCATAATGTTTTTGGTAAAACTTCCCAAATGCTTGACCATACTATCTGGCCGTTAACGAATTCCTCAAACGATCACAATCTGTTTATTACAATATCAACTCAATGTATGCATCTGTTAAGCTCAAGAGCTGCAAGTACAGGGATCCCTCACTACTTCGCGCTTCAATTAATGTGGCTTCAGTGCATCACGGTTTTTTAAAAAAAATAAATATTAATTGAATTACAAAATAAGGCAATTCAGGAAGAATTGGGTAACACGTTCAGAAAAATGCCACAAAAACAAGGCCAGTTATGCAAAAAGAAAACAAACCCATAAACCAACACAAAACAACCCAAAATATCCCATCAAAACTAGTTACATTGTAACTGAGGTGCGCGTCTCAGCGCCAGCACTTGCATCTGCATGCGTACGCGCGTCTGTATATGTGTGTATTTATATTTTATTTACATCTTAGACATTATTTTTTAAAGTTTAATTGTTATTATAAGCATTTATAGTATTGAATACGTATTTATTGGTATTATATACACTTGTACATGTACGTATACATCAGTCGGGGGGGGGGGGGGGGGGTGATCCTCCTTCGTGGATTTCGATGGTCGCGTTGGGGTCTCGGTCAAAATTAACCGCGGAAAGTGAGGGATCCCTGTAATCTAAAGTTGAGAAGAAAAACATTACTGAACCGATTAAAAATATGTTCAGAAACTGAACCGCAGTCTTTATCACTAAGTGACCTACTTCTTACAAGTAAAAAGAGAAAATTAAAACATGGTGGCACTCAAGTTAATAAAGAAAAAGAAAAATATAGGTTCAGTATTTGTGATGATCCTATTAAGTGTGCCAATATATTGGCAGTCAAGATATCAGATATCAGAAAAATAATAAAATATGTATGTATGTATGTGTATTTTATATATATATATATATATATGATCACTGACAGGTGAAGTGAACAACATTGATTATGTCATTACCGTGGTAACTACCAAACTGTAGGATGGATTAAGCATAAGGTGAACAGCTCTCAAAGTTGTGTTGGAAGCAGGAAAAGCATCTGAGTGAGGACCACATTGTGATGTTAAAATAACTGAGACTATTAATATGCAGTGGCAAGTATCTACCAAAGCTGAACAAAGGAAGAAGAACCAATGAACTGGCCAGACTGTCACTGTTGCCCAAGACTCATTGATGTGTGCAGAGAAAATTCATCTGTTAATCCATCTGCTCTGCTCCCACAGATGAGCTACAGTAGCACAAAGTGCTGAAAGTGTTGATACTGTCTAAGATAGGTGTCAGGACACAAGAGTGTATTGCAGATTGCTTGCATTACAGACAATTCAAAGGTGGTGTTACTGTTATGGCTGATCAGTGTATAATATAGCTTTTAAGCATGATCTCACGAGACCAAACAAATTTTACAGATTTTAAAGCTTGAGCTTTATGAAACATTCAAGGATTTGGTGGGTGAAAGACGTATGGTCAAGAAAAGATTATAGTATACCTGGTTTGTGTTGGTGGTCGATGGCAGAGGGTTAGACACCATTGGTCCAAAAATGTCCAAATCATCTCCGATTGGAGCTGCACTTCCAGATCCCACTCCACTGCTGTTTGCGTTGACTGCAGGAGCATCTAGAAGCAAGAATGATAGAGAATAAACAAGGAAGGAAGGGGTGTGTTGTCCAGAGAAGAACAAATAACAGGTCCGTGTTGACTGTCTCAAATGGCAGTGGGTTCAGGCAGTCTGACCTCTAAATCCCTTGTGCATGTTTGTTAAGGTCTCACAATCACTGTGAATGTCATGGCTTCATGTCTGTGCCCTGCCAAGGGCAATATTTTCTTCTATGAACTTATCCAATTCTATTTTACCAAGCATAAATAAGCAATTCAAACCGCAGGGATCCCTGCTTAGGATAAATCAGTTATTGAAGAATGAAATCTGTTTGTTATTCATTTTTTGAGAGCTCATGAAGGGTGCCAATAATTCTGCTTTTGATGGCAGGCAGAAAGGAATTTCCTTATTTCCCCTGCATCAATTGTTGCTTATTAACGTAACCCAAAAAGGAGAAGAAAAAAAACAAAAACAAAATCACATTCAACCAGCATCTACAACAGTAGAGGGAAATGCAGCTGCTAGCGGTTTACTCTCGTGAGATATTAAAATACACTTTGTCTTTTCATTCAGGTCCCTGCTGGTGTCCGTGCTTCACACACACATCAGTCCCTGGAGAACTATATGTATTAATGACAATATTTTTCCCCTCCCTTATGAGGACATACGAATATGCTTGGGGATGTTCGAGGGAATGAGCCTGTACTGGAACAACAAGGGAGCAAAGGGGTGGGAAAGTAGCAGCTGACGTAAATTCTCTCTCTGTTTTTATAACACACTGCACTGCTTCATGCTGCTGAGGGGAGAGAGGAAACACACAAAGGCAAGACACGATTCCATCATCACACATGGCTCATCATCAGCTCTCTCAGCCCCGGAGCATGCCATAAATTCTCCCAGACACAAACACACACTGTGCCCCTAGTGGCATGGGCACACACTAACTAATCCATCTTGTTTTCCTCTTCCAACCTCTCGTTTCTATCATTTCCTTTTCTCTCTATCACCATCTGAGCCAAGCCAAACACACACGTTCATGCGTGCACGCACACATGCGCACGCGCGCACACACAGTATGAGGGAAATGAAAAATACCAATGTGAGTGCAATTTTGCATGAGGGCTCCATAGTTTTCATTGCTGAGAACATAATGGCATACGTGTTGGTTTTGGTCATCCAGAGGGCTTTGCACTGTCTCTCTGATCAAGGAAGGGATGATTTGGATGGTTGGCTTCCTTCTATGTCATCTAACCAGGACAAAGAGCCAGAAAGCAGCAACAGGACTATTACTCATAGCCTACAGCTGGGTGATGTGCTGTGATAAAAGTCAATATCATGTTAACCCAGCTGCACAAGAAAAAAATTTCCCTCGGTGGAACAATAGCATGTTTATCTCTTCTCATCTCTCATAAATACCACAATACACGTTTCTGAGAGTTCTGACCAACTCCAATGTTACCCAAAGCAACACTGATCCGTCTGATGTACATCATGTTCATTTGTTGTCCATTTAAAAACGAAAACGGATTTTTAATTTTTCTTGAGGCACAATAGACCGTTGACATCTGTATACAGATGTTCATGAGGATGCCTAAACATGTGTTCATGTTTGTATGTGTGTGTGTTTGTGCTTATATCAGGCACACACATGCACGCACACACTGTGTGTGACAGGGTGACCCAGTTATTTGGGGCTCAAATACTAAAAGACCAGTTTAGGGAGAATGTAGAATAAATTTTCACACATGAACTGGCACCACAGTTCTCACCTCAACCCTATTGAGATTCTTTGGGATGTACTGGAGAAGACTTTATGGAGTGGTTCAATTTTCCTGACATCAATTCAAGTTCTTGGCAAAAAATTAACTCGAGTCTGCATGGAAATATACAGCATAGCATTTATGCACTGTATTCAAGGCTAAAGGTGGTCCAATAAAATTTTAGAGTGCATCATTTTTTTTATTTTAAAGTACACAGCAAGTAAATGTTTGGAAACGTAATATACAGTTTTGTCCTGTGCCCTTGAAAAGTCAAGGCCACTCAAATACAAACTCATTCCATCACTCATAGCACTGAGCCAGTATACCACATTTGAAAGCCCCAGCTTCAGCAGATGACTAATAAATGTCCAAAAACTCAAGTGTGATAGACAGATGAGCTACTTTGTTGGTGGAGTAAAGAATAAATGACCACAGTAGCATAAATATAGTAAAATTATAAGTACAATTAAGCTGTTCTACAAATCGGTTCAGACGTGCACATTGGAAGTGTACTGTTTTCTGAGTAAAATGACGTTACTATTACTAAGACTGCTATTTTCCTTTTACTCGTTACCCTCAACCATCCACCCAGCCATCACCTCAACTCTATTCCTGTTGCTGTATCCTAAACAGCTCAGCGAGCTACGTGACTCAGTGGTGCATAAAGAGAGCAGCTTCACTCAGACATGTTGGAGAGAATGATGGTGGTGAAGGAGAAGGGGGGGTTACTCTTTGTCTCTTACCCAGGCCCAGCAGGTCGATGGCAGCCTCAGCATTCTTCTTTGGGCTGGCTCTGGAGTCTATCTGAATGTCCTCTCTTTTCTGCAATTGACAAGAAAAAAATAGGTTGCAAATGAGTTAAACAAACTTGAGAAAACATTTAGTACAGTCAAGGTTTTATATTGTATTTAAAAGGTAAACTGTACAGTGGACGATTAATAGGGTCTGGTTTGGTATGCAAAATAATAACAATACTAATAATCTGCTGAGGCTCACTGCAAACATTGGACAGCAGGGTCATGTGATGTAAAGAAGTTGGAGTTATTCAGCATTCTTATTAAAGATCCAGATCCAGCTGAAGAAAAACAAGCCAAATACATGATGCTGACGCCATCATGCTTCTGAAGTGCTTTTGACAATGTCCTTTTTGGTGATATGAATTTTACTTATTCTTTTCCTTTTTTTTGCACTAAGTATATCTTTTGAGGCCAAAGCCAAAACCTTTGGTCTAAATTATTCCACTTGGTTTGGAAAGACTGTATGTACTTTGACCATTTACAACAACAATAAAAATATATATATAAATATACACACACACACACACACACACACACACACACACAGTTGGCCCTCTACTTGCGAAAACCTCTGAAAACGAAAAACATTTTCCTAAATTTTCGTCCTCTGTATACGAAACAACCTCTTCTTACGAAAAGCGCCAAACGCACCATTCAAAAATTCAAATACGCCATTCAAAAATTCAAACAATGCATGAGTTGCTCTCTTATTGGCTGTCTCCCAACATCCCGTCCCGCTGGCCTCCCATTGGCCAGGAGGGAGCTGAACTGTATCCATTCCTGTACCCATAATTCCTGTTTGCCACACGTGTGAAGGAGAGTTGAACAGGACTGTTGGCTCGCGAGTTTTTTTGAGAGTGATCATTGCAGCGTTATATTTCGTTATCCATCATGGACCCCAAGAAAGTGATTCCCGGTGACACCGAAAAGAAGAAGCGTGCTCCGTTATCAATTGAAGTGAAGCAGTTGTTAAAAAAATACGAAAGTGGGATGCGGTTGAGCGAAATCGCAAAGGAGTATGGCTGAAACCCCTCTACAATCGGGACGGTATTGAAGCAGAAGGAGGCATTAAAAGCGGCAATACAGTGACGGAGGTGATTATTTTGGAAAACGCAACCTCATGAAGGAGGGTGGGGGTGAGGGCTTTTCAGACCAGCAACCCCTGGACTTTAAAGCATCGCATGGGTGGTTCGAGAGATTTTAAAAAAGGTAAATAATTTTCTTTTACTTTTAACACATATTTCATACAAAATTGGTGTACTTTTATAATTTGTAAAGGGTTTATGGGATAGTCCTGGAAGCCTTGGAACGAATCACGCGTTTTACATGTAATCTACTTACGAAAACTCCAGGTTACGAAAAAGGCGCTGGAACGGATTAATTTCGTAAGTAGAGGGCCGACTGTATGTGTGTGTGTATATGTGTATATGTGTATACATATATATACACACACACACACACAAAAAGGATGCCGTTCTGTATAATAATTTTGTGATGTAGGTCTCTTGGCAGCCACTCTAACCATTTTAATCCTGATCCTCTCATCAACTTTAGAGGAACATCTTGTTCATAGTCATGCCACTGTTGGGCAGCATCGTCTCTCCTTGAGCTGTCTTGATAGTGTTCCATTGCATTTGTTTGTAAGAAATATCAGCAAATTCCTTTAGGAACAGCTGTATTTACCATACTGATTTTAATCCATCACTTTAATTAAGGAGTACGAGTAAACTCATTAGTATTTAACAGGAGTATGAAAATCTATTAAGTCTAACGCCTACCACATTCCCAATGACAATAGGGTGGAAACACTTTTGCAAGTTGGTCTATTAAAGGTGAGTTTTCAACCATAAAACATTTCTGGTTATTTGTCACCTGAATTCTGTACAATTCAATTTCATAAAATAGTTGAAAATGTTTTTGTACATCAAGTTCAACTTAATTAAATTTAAGAAAATAATAAACAAAAATTAAACCCGGCTGTTTGGAGAGAGATGCATAGTTTTTTTTTATGTTGAATATATACCACCCCCCCATAAGGAATAAGCATATAAATGCTGCTCAATTTTTGCGGCACATTAACCCTTCTTTGATATGTGACGGGCTAAAGATGGTTTTCTGTTGTGATTAGCTGGGAGGGCCGTTTCTCGGTGAGAAGTAAGAGTGTAATCCAGGCTGAACTGGTGATCGATGAGTGCGGCAGCAGAGGATGGATCAAGGAGTCTTATAACCATTACACACACACAAACACACACCATCAAATGGAAACCAGCATGGGCATGTATTGTATATCTTTTGCCGGTGTACAAAACAGAAGAAAGAAAGGAAAAAAAAAAATCCTAAACCAAACAATACTAATACCACAAAAACCCAATGTGTTTCCATCTGATGCTTTTCAGGCTGTTGAATCAAAAAATCTGAATCCCAGCTTCCATGTGTTGTAAGCTTTATTGGCACAATAAATGAGAACAGTAGATCGTACTCTGCGAGTTTCATCATACACCCACTCCAAAGAAAAAAAAAAAAAAAAAAAAGTGGTTTGACAGCGTGATGAAGCAAATGAAATGTTATAGGATGCTTATGATTCATGACTGATCTTCGTCGTGTTTCTTTTCTATCGTATCTCAGCATGGTCCTGAGTTCAGCTTCCCCCCCCCCCCCCCCCAAAAAAAATCTATTATTAGCTGGCATCTGCCAATTTATTCAAGAAATAAAAACACTGGTTATAGAGATGACATTTCCCCCAGTAGAACTAGCTGCGCCCGTAGCCTTTCATTAATTATACACAGCTAATTCTGACATCATCGTCAAATTGCACGCAGACAGAATTCATCAGACTCTGAAAGCATTAATTACCAAAACGCTGAAACTGCTGCTTTTAATCTTTCTACAGCATTGAAAAGCTCTCCCAGAGTTCAACCTTTTTTTTTTTTTTTTTTTGTACTAAGCTTTTTATGACCTTTTCATTTTTCAGTTGGAGGAGAAGATCCAGCACGATGATGTGAGGTACAGCTGGCCTTTTAAGCAGGAGAACACTCATTCAGCACCACGACCGAAACGTGCAACGGTGAATTACATATGGATCCAGGAGCTCGACTTATTTTCTATTTTGTGCTGACCACATAGACACTCGAATGCACAGATAAAACTGCTAATGCTTTAAGACAGAGCATTCATAAAGCGCATAATTCTGTGTTTTCACACGAAAGTAAAAGGACAGGAACTTGATAGAGAAACGTGAACTCCTTCACAAAATACACAAATCGGAATGAGCCCATAAATGACTGGAGCTGCCTAAGGTGTACTTTCTTCTCTATTCATCGAATCTATCGATCCTGGTTCCTATATGCTTCCCGGGCGATCTTGTTCCTCCTCTTGTGATGTCGTCTTTTTATCCCCCTAGGCTGTTGAGTGAATGGGTGTGAAATGAGTTGAACTCTGTGCTGTGTCTCATGGGCCTCTCATATCAAGGTCATTCCTAATTCATGAACACTTCCCTTTGATGGCACAGTAATTCCATTTGGCTCAGATTCACTCAGACCTGTCATGGCCTCGCTATGCAAACACAACTAGAAATAGACAGAGAGAGAGAGAGAGAGAGAGAGAGAGAGAGAGAGAGAGAGAGAGAGAGAGAGGGGCTCATTGGTGCTCAGACGCTCCACTGAGGGCCACTTGTATCACATCAGAGCAGAATAAGGCCAGCCTCACTAGGCCACTCGACTCCCATTTCAGCTGCTCATATCTGGTGAACAAAACCGACACAGTCCTGTTGGGTGATGTATAGTCGTCTGAACTCCAACAGCTCTTGCAGCGTGTCACAGTGACAGTAATTCCGAGCAGGGGAAATTAAAAACACTAGTAGAGAACTGTAAATATCACCCTTCCATCAACATGCATTTTAAACAGGTACATGCCCTTCGAAATATCAGATCCCCATCATAGAATCTTCCTTGGAGTGGGAAATACAAGGCTTTTTGTTCGCTCTTTGTTTCACACCATAATGCTCCCTGGAATCACACACCACACATGTTCAATCCTGGTGGTGGATGGATTCTTGCCAACAACTCATTTTACTCAATTTACTTCAAGAAAGCGGGCATATATTTCCCGAAAATAAGGTTGATAGGGGTTTTGTTTACTTCCTGTGGAGATCACAATGAGTGCAGAGCTGTGGTTGTAAAAACAGTCCACCTCAAGAAATCAAAATCCTTGCTGGCTAAGTTTGATTTCCTCGCTCAGTGAATGCCAGGCTTTGTTGTTGGAAGCCAAGCACCATGGTGAAATGGAAATAAGCCTAATCAGTTTAGTTTGTAATCAGATACCAGCTGTCAAACTGTCCTCCATGCACCTGCATCAGTGTGGGACCGGAATATTTTAAATGCTCAGAATATTTCAATGCAGATTGCTCCCATTTCACTTATGGGCATATCCAGATTTTATAATCTGTTACATTTACTGGTTGAGACACATACAAGAGAGAAATAGGAAAGGGTGGCGTTTTCATAATTATATTCAAAATGCTGAGTCTAGTACACATGATACCTGGAATAAAAAAAAGATTAAGCATGTGTTCACTAATATACTAATAGTGTTTATTATTTATAACTTCATTCACGCATAAATCTTTGGTGTTTTTACTTAAGAATTCTGTGGAGTTGGTGGATTTTTGGAGGCTTTGTTACTCCAAGGCTGTTCATGTGGGGCAGCCATTTTCTCGTGGTTAGAGACTCGGTTTGGAACTAAAAGGTTAGTGGTTCGTTTCCTGGACCAGTAGGAAAAAATGTCTGATGGCAATGGTGGGTTCCTTCTCTTCCTCCACCTTCATGGCTGAAGTACCCATGAGCAAGGCACCTGACCCTCAACTGCTCTCCGAGCACCACAATGTGGCTCGCCACTGCTCCTGTGCATACAAAATTTATAATAGGTTTCATTATTTAGACCGTGTTTATGAAAGCTCAGTTAAAAATGCAGTTTTTTGTGCTTACTCTGCAATAATGGATCACACATGAAGATAATCGGTTAATGCTAGCATATAACGGGAACATCTTTTGCAATCACCAATGTTTGCCTCATTGTCCTCTACAATCAACTAGGTATTAAAAAAAAAAAAACAGTTCAAAAAAGGGACTCACTTAGACAGACATGCATAGATAGACAGACGGACGGACAGACAGACATGTGTGTGTAAAAAAGAACATACAAACAAGTGCAAAATAACCCACATGACATTTTGGGTAAGAAATCACATGTGGAATCTGCCGTGCTTTCACTATACAGTGAAACGTGCCTGCCGTCATGCACGGAGGAAAAGAAACACAATTTGCTTTCAGTTCTGTATCTACGATTTCAGGAAATAAAAACAAAAACTGTGTTTTAATTTGATGCCGACATGAAAATATAACTGCCAAATGTACACGGACTGTTAATGTCATTTTAATAAACAGTAAAGCAGGCAAGTCGAAAAAGTGTTAGAAAAAAACTGAATGCATTGACTGAGCTGAAACGCATTATGTTGTCATGGTAACACTGACAGTAACACTCAGCATGCATAACTATTTGATCCTTCATTTAATCATTCATTCATTTGTTTATTTTATAAGCTGCTTCATCTTAAGTAGGGTCACAGAGAGACTGGTTCCCATCTCAACCGATTCTGGGTGGGGTGGGTAAACCCGAGATAGGTCATCAGGCCATCCCAGGGCCAACACACATACAACCATTCACACACACACACACACACACACACACACACACACACACACACACACACTTGGGGCAGCTTGGAACAGGACTGTGGTAGTGACACACAATGTGATGTCCATTATTACATACAGGTATACCTCACCCAACGTCGTTAATTGGTTCCAGGAGAGACGACTTAAGTCGAATTAGCTTGTCTCTATGCTAGCATAGGCTAGGCTACGTCAAATTTACTTGTCTAGACTAAACAGAAAATAACCATTCCTAGTTCAGTACTTTATTCATGAATGCAATTTTCAATATGGTTAATAGTGTTGTGCCTAGAGCATATGCGTCAGGCCCAAAGATGCAGGAGACCATGTAAGAAGATTTTATTTTGCACTTTGGAAAATCTAAATCACTGGAAATAATTGATATTATTTATAGCTCGCTGATTGCTGATTGGAAACAGGGACGCTCTCTGGACCTCGCCTCCAGGTAGCAGCCACGCCCCTCGCCAGTGCTTGCAATAAATGAAGAGAAAGTTAACGCCTCCAGCCAGCACAGACCATAACAAATAAGATCTATTTTATTAAACTTTATTTATCAAACTTTATTTTTAATTTTATTTTTCTATACTTTTTTTTGAAAACCGACGTATAATCGAAAACGACTTAACTCGAAACGACTTAAGCCGAGGTATACCTGTATCTAGAAGTCTCAGAACATTGTCATTCTTCATACTTATTCACAGAAATAGGTTTTTAAAAATACTTTAGTGTTCCATAATATGCTGGTTGTCATGCCCAGGTAAATTCTGTGTGTGTGTGGGGGGGAACATACCAACTTTAATTTATTAATTGAGTACTGAATGTTTTGCTTTCTATTTATATTACATTTTAACAATGAACACATTTTTATTGTTGCATTTCCCTCCAAAAAAAATTACTCTTGACTCAATGACATGACCATGAGTTTCATGATCAATTGTACCCTTCATGTAGAATTGATTAGTAAATTGATTCCCCCAGCATCCAACACAGAGAATATAATCAGCTTGCACCATCTTTTTGTAGCTAAAATAGTTAATTACTTCATCATAACAAAAACATGCTCAATTAAACTCCTTGTTACAACTTCCCAGGCTACAGATAACGTAGCCAAGTTTTAATGATCTCTGGCAACTGTACTCTTCTCGAGGCAGCAAAAATGCTGAACAAGGGGAAAATGGGGCATAGTTATTATTTAATGTATTTATCACTCATTATATTCCATCATCCAGCTTTGGGGTGATCAAAACCCAGACAAGAACAAGGAGTGTGCAGCCTCTCATTAGCGCGAGTACTTGCAGTACTGGCATACATATGCACACGTCCTATATATTTAATATTCACATAATTATCTACATAACATTCATTAAATACATTGTGTACATAATGTATACATTCCAATTTTTGCCTTGACAAGTGTCTTGTTGCGAACACTTAAGTTCACTTTTATGATTACATTAATTTCATAAAAAGAATAGAAATGGCCTTATAACTAAAAATATACTGTATTATTGAAGCAAATATATAACATCAGGGGCAGTGGTGGCCTGGTGGAAAAGGTGCTGGATCACTGAACCTAAGGTTAGGGGTTCAAGCCTGACTCTCCACGGGTTGTCACTGTCCCCCCAGTGGAGGTAACTGGGTTATCAAAGTCCGGCCATGTCTCTCACTGTGAGGTTCAAGTAAAAAAACCATTGCTGACTTTCGACAAGAGTAGCTGAATAGCCATGAGCGTGTTTCTGCCCTGCGATGGCCTGGCGAGCTGTCCAGGGTATACTCTGCCCTCACCTCGAGTCAGCTGAGATGGGCACCAGCCTCCCTGTGACCCTAATTAGGATTAAGTGGTTACAGAAAATGAATGAATGAATATATAACATGTTGAAAAAATCCTCTCCAAACATGGTCACAATCGTACCAGACTCCCAGATGCTTGTCAGGATGAATAATTATCATATTAAAAGAATCAAACACCTTCAAGATGTTCAAATTACAAATAATAAAAAATTTGTAAGTGCTACTTGAGGCCCAAAATGATTGCAATCCATTTCTAATACACAAGTAAGCTACTTTAGAGGGCAGCTCGTTCAAACGGTCAGAAAACAGTCTGTCATTAGGCATCTCAAGGGTTGCCGTCACAGCCGTATACAAGTGCAGACAAGTACTGTTCAGAGCTTTTCTTTGAGTTTTTGTTAACACAGTAATTGTGGGATTAAATTGATTTTTGTGTAAAAGCAAAAGTTAAGAGTTGAACATACTGTATGTCCATGTTTTGTGTATGTAACCGGCATGTGTAATCAATTACCGGCAATTAAATACAGCCTGGACCTGTCTACTGACAGCATGTTGGCCCAATTGCCGAATGATGATTCAAAAGGCATGGCAGCTTTCAAAGTTTTCATTGATCAGAATAGCTCTGAAACACTGACAGATAGTTATATCGTTTCTTCTACTGCATTTACATATAAAAAAAATCTGCCCGTCACTCTGCCGGAAGTGGTTAAAATACCCGTTCAAAGATTTTAATTTGGGTTATAGAATGGCTAAATAAATGCAAATCCATGTCTTCGTTCCAGACTGATTCTTTCTGTATAACGAAGGGCTGATGAGTGCCACACTATCCCAAAAGAACCTTTAAGACCAGTAAAAATTTATTATCCTCTGCGCCATCAGAGAAGACTTAGCAGACAGCTGTAGGGGGTTTAGTTAACCAAGCCCTCTAAAAATTTTCTTTGGGAGCTGAAAGTTATCTTCTGTTCAGGCAGGGAACATTAAAATTACTTGCTAATATTTGTGCTATACTCTGTTTTGGGAGAGAAGATTAGCATAATGTCCTAATATTTGTGTTATCCTCTGTTCCATGAGGGAAGATTAGCATTACATACTAATATTTGTGTTATCACCCTTTGTACAGGCAGGGAAAGTTAACAGCAGCTGATCTGTGTTAACAAGTGGAACCGCTGTTGATCACAAGTTTTAGTGTTTTGATTGTGTGGTAACAAAGAAATGTCTAGGAAGGATGCTAGACTAATCCGCATGCCCGAAAAAAAGAAATGGTCTCGCAACTACTTTATTGTCAGATAGCGTATTCAAATCACTGTTAGGAGTGCAAATGCCCTTAATGGTCACTGAGAACGTGAGATGAGAACTAAGTCATGAATATGAGATCCATCCAAACAAGGCTTGGTCTGTAGATGATTGTACTCAGCGCATGTATTCAGAAGAAAAATGTGAACGGCATTATCTGCTGCCAGAGAGAATTTGGTTGTGCACTAGTTACACAACGGTCTCAGTGTAACTCAGAGCCGGAGGAACAGAACAAAGAGCTTCGTACTAGGGAATCAATCCTCTTTGACTAAAAAAATTGAACTGCAAAAAAAAAAATCTTGAGCAAAAAATGAATGTGTGAGAAGTTAGTCAGTCGGATAATGCCTATCCTGATTTACAAGGTTCCGTTGAAACAAATGTAGCTACCTATTCAGTAGTGGATGTACCCATAAATGCAATAAAGGTATACGGCGCTAAGAAGAGATCTCAGTTCATTTTCTGTAACCGCTTAATCCTAATTAGGGTCGCAAGGAGGCTGGCGCTCATCACAGCCGACTTTGGGCGAGGGCAGAGTACATCCTGGACAGCTCGCCAGGCCATCACAGGGAGGAAACACACTGATGGCTATGCAGCCCACTCTTGTCGAAAGTCAGCAATGTTTTTTTTTTACATGAACCTCACACCATAGACAGTGGGAGACATGGCCGGCCTTTGATAACCCAGTTAGCTGCACTGGGGAGAACAGTGACAACCTTGTGAAGAGTGGGACTCGAACCCCCAACCTTCGGATCAGTGACCCAGCACCCTATAACATTAGGCCACTACTGCCCCAGAAGAGATGTCATAGAACTGAAAGTGTTCCTCCCAACTCTTCTGTTGTCCAAGTACAAACGTCTACCAAAGTGCTTGTTTCTAAAGATATAGAAAGACTATCACGGAGTTTACCCTCAGCACGCACACATTTAACTTTCGACGAGCAGTGATCAGCAAAATATGTCTCTACAGCATGTCAGTTGTAACTTACTGTGGAACAGTTGATGGTCCTGAAAGTGAGCTATTTGAGAAGGGACCCCAGTCCGCAACTGGTCAGGTGACCTTATAGCCGAGGACAGAAAAGCATTGCCATTCCTAGACCTAAATTAGTCTAACAGGACTATCTGAAGTAAATTAAACAAGTTACCTCAATTGGAAAGAGATGCTGATGTTAAGGTAAGAGTGAGAGTATCAGCAGCTACGTGAAGAACAACAAATCAAGAACTATTATGGAAAATTGATACACTGGGAGAAAGTGGTGAGGAAGAAGTTGCGAGACAGTAGAAGAAATATTATGCATAATTCTGCTCTTTCTCCACCCACCTGCAACCGTGAAGTAGTACCACTATGCTGAAACTTGAGGACAGCTCGCTCAGGCTCTTTTAACAGCACAATAAGAATAAAGTTTAGATAAACGAATATTTGGGGCTGTCAGTAGACACCTTGCCTCTGCAGTCCATTACAATGACAGAAGAATCTTTGTGAAGGGTGACATACAATATCAATAAATCATTTAAAATTTCATATATATCTACAAATCAAAATTTATACTTGAAGACTTAATACCCACTCTGTTGTGAGACACATTTTAAGTTGCTCCAGAGAAAGCAGTACTGTGGAGTAAATCCTGAAATGTTCCTCGAGTCAGCTTTTACATTTCATTAGAAATATTAACTACTGGTCCTTCTCAAAAATTAGCATGTTGTGATAAAGTTAATTCTTTTCTGTAATGTACTGATAAACATTTGACTTCCATATATTTTAGATTCATTACACACAACTGAAGTAGTTCAAGCCTTTTATTGTTTTAATATTGATAATTTTGGCAAAAAAGTAAAGAAAAAACAAAAATCCCCATCTCAAAAGATTAGCATATTTCATCCGACCAATACAGAAAGTGTTTTTAATACAAAAAAAGTCAACCTTCAAATAATTATGTTCAGTTATGCACTCAATACTTGGCCGGGAATCCTCTTGCAGAAATGACTGCTTCAATGCAGCGTGGAATGGAGGCAATCAGCCTGTGGCACTGCTGAGGTGTTATGGAGGCCCAGGATGCTTCGATAGCGGCCTTCAGCTCATCCACAGTGTTGGGTCTGGTGTCTCTCAACTTTCTCTTCACAATATCCCACAGATTCTCTATGGGCTTCAGGTCAGGAGAGTTGGCAGGCCAATTGAGCACAGTAATACCATGGTCAGTAAACCATTTAGCAGTGGTTTTGGCACTGTGAGCAGGCGCCAGGTCGTGCTGAAAAATGAAATCTTCATCTCCATAAAGCTTTTCAGCAGATGGAAGCATGAAGTGCTCCAAAATCTTCTGATAGCTAGCTGCATTGACCCTGCCCTTGATAAAACACAGTGGACCAACACCAGCAGCTGACATGGCACCCCAGACCATCACTGACTGTGGGTACTTGACACTGGACTTCAGGCATTTTGGCATTTCCTTCTCCCCAGTCTTCCTCCAGACTCTGGCACCTTGATTTCCGAATGACATGCAAAATTTGCTTTCATCCGAAAAAAGTACTTTGGACCACTGAGCAACAGTCCAGTGCTGCTTCTCTGTAGCCCAGGTCAGGCGATTCTGCCACTGTTTCTGGTTCAAAAGGGGCTTGACCTGGGGAATGCGGCATCTGTAACCCAGTCCACTGCTTCCACAGGTCCCCCAAGGTCTGGAATCGGCCCTTCTCAACAATCTTCCTCAGGGTCCGGTCTCCTCTTCTGGTTGTGCAGCGTTTTCTGCCACAATTTTTCCTTCCCACAGACGTCCCACTGAGGTGCCTTGATACAGCACTCTGGGAACAGCCTATTCGCTCAGAGATTTCTTTCTGTGTCTTACCCTCTTGCTTGAGGGTGTCAATGATGACCTTCTGGACAGCAGTCAGGTCGGCAGTCTTACCCATGATTGCGGTTTTGAGTAATGAACCACGCTGGGAGTTTTTAAAAGCCTCAGGAATTTTTTGCAGGTGTTTAGAGTTAATTGGTTGATTCAGATGATTAGGTTAATAGCTCGTTTAGACTACCTGAACATGATATGCTAATTTTTAGAGATAGGAATTTTGGGTTTTCATGAGCTGTATGCCAAAATCATCAGTATTAAAACAATAAAAGACCTGAAATATTTCAGTTGGGGTGCAATGAATCTAAAATATATGAAAGTTTAATTTTTATCAGTACATTACAGAAAATAATGAACTTTATCACAATATGCTAATTTTTTGAGAAGGAGCAGTATATTGTGCATAGTTTTTTCGGACATGCCAGTTGTTTACAAATTGCGACTGATTCATTTTCTCTGTGCCTCCTTGGACTATACACTGAGCAAAAGCACACTCACGCAGTTATCACGACTTCAAAAGCCAGTCAGAAGGCTTTTATGAAAAACTCTCAGCTGCCAGAGCCTAATATATTTTATAGTAGCTGTATCAAATTCTTTTGACAGTCAAGAAAACCCACAATGGAGAGAAGTAGAGAGGAAAGAAAATTCAGGATGAGAAAGTGGACTGTGACCCTCATCTCTCGAAAGCATAGCCACACTTTGAGGACATGAGGAATTAAATCACCTTTGTGCGAATATACACGGTTCCCATCAATGCGAGATCCTCAGATGCGATATGAGTTTTAGACATAGTGGCAGGGGGCACAATCAAGAAGCTCGAGCTCATCTCGACATCAGGGCATTTCTCCCACTTTCACTGGTGCTATATTCCGCCCCTCTTCATCTTCCAGGTTTATTTCATTCCAAAGCAGTATCATCCACTATGCTTCCCGCCGTCCTCACATCCGGCCATTCTTTTGTATTATCACTTCTTCACTGGTGTCCATTTGCAGCCATCCTGAACGCTACAATCTGCTGGAAGCAGCATAAACAAAAGGAGCCGAAATAGGCACCGACAGGTCAGCAAGAAACTCATTTGATATCACAATACTATGGTGGTGTTTAGAAACTCAAGCGATGTTGGATCATATTTGAGCAGATAAATGGAAAAACTCTGAATTAGAAAGTTCCCTTATTCATCTACTTTGAGCATAGAGATGGTACTTGAGCCAGACTGAGCTCTTAACCTTGCGCTCCACATATGAGCTCAACAGTTCATACCTAATTTGCTTTTTGTAAAGGTCAAATGAAATGTTCAACTACCAAAGAACGTCTACTGTGACTCAGAAGGGCAACGCAATTACAGCGAGACAAATCCTTATTGTGGAGCAAGAGACAGTCTCCAGAACATCTTTTCTTACTCTGGATTGTCTCTTCAGAGCATTCATTCATTCATCCAGTCCTTTTCTAAACCACGTAATCCTAATTAGGGTCACAGGAGGTGACCTGAAGGTGTTTCCCAGTGAATAATTGCAGAGTTTGAAGTTGTCATCATCTACAGTGCATAACATCATCCAAAGATTCAGAGAATTTGGAACGATCTCTGTGCACAAGGGTCAAGGCCGAAAAACCATAGTAGATATCTATGATCTTCGGGTCCTTAAACAGTACTGCACCACAAACAGGAATGCTCCTGTCAGGGGAGAGAGAGAAAAAAAAAATCTCAGAATGGGCTCAGCAATACTTCTAGAAACCATCGTTCGTGAACACAATCCACCGTGCCATCTGCCATTGCCAGCTGAAACTCTACAGTACAAAGAAGAAGCCATTTCTGTACAGGACCCAGAAGCGCAGGTGTTTTTCTCTGGGCCAGGGTTCATTTAAAATGAAATGTGGCAAAGTGGAAAACTGTTCTGTGGTCAGACGAAATCACGATTCGAAGTTCTTTATGGAAAACTGGGATGCCATGTCATCCAGACTAAAAAGGACAAGGACAACCCAAGTTGTTATCAGTGCTCAGTTCAGAAGCCCGCATCTGTGATGGTATGGGGTTGCATGAGTACATGTGGCATGGGCAGCTGACACATCTGGATAGACACCGTCAATGCAGAAAGGTATATTCAGGTTCTAGAACAACATATGCTCCCATCCAGACGGCGTCCCTTTCAGAGAAGACCTTGCATTTTTCAACAAGGTAATTCCAGACCACATGCAGCATTAATTACATCATGATGACTGCGTAGGAAAAGGATCTGGGCATTGTAATGGCCAGCCTGCCGTCCAGATCTTTCACCTATAGAGAATATTTGGTGCATCATAAAGAAGAAGGTGCAACAAAGAAGACAGTTGAACAGTTTGATGCCTGTATTAGACAAGAATGGGACAGCATTCCTATTTCTAAAATTGAGAAACTTGTCTCCTTGATTCCCAGACGTTTGCAGACTGTTGTGACATAAGGAGATGCCTCACAGTGATGAAAATGGCCATATCCCAACTTTGAGATTTGTGACACCATGAAATTTAAAATCAACCCCCCCCCCCCCCCCCCAATGATATTTTTTCAGTGTAAACTTCCAAATCATTGCATTCAGTTTATATTCACAATATGTATATTGCCCCAACATTTTTGGAATCTGGTTTATATTAATTATTATTATTACTACGATATTATTATAAAATAGATCTATCGATATTGTCTCCATGTGGACCTCGAGTAGAAATTTTAATTCAAGATGCCATCAAGCTTGGTGCCAGGTCAATAGTCTATAATATCCACAAGGTGCAGAAAACCAAGACGCTGCACTCGCATTAGGCCCGCGGGGCAGCCAGAGAGCAGATTTCATCATCTCCCGTCTTGGAAATAGTCTCCAAGAAAAAGTGATAAAAGTGTGAAAGAAATGCATGAGCACTGCAAAGATCAATGCAAAATAAATTTGGAAAGTGTGATACGTACTGCTTAAAAAGATTGCTTTCTGTGAAGAATGGCGTAATCGGAAAGTAGAAAGGAAGAGGACTGCGGCATGATGAGTGGGTTTAAATACAGGCATCATGTTTTAAAAGGGACAGTGTCAGGGCTAGTTGAAAAAAAGAGGGGGGGGGGGCATAAATCAGTTACCGAACCCTGGTCCTGGAGGACCCCCTGCCTTGCACATATTAGTGTATTCCTTATTCCCAACAGAGCTAATTGAGGAAATTATCTATTCAACGCTGTTTCTGACCTGAAATGGATGTGGCAGAGCAGTAGAAACACTAAAACGTGCAGGACAGGGATTCCAACACCAGGGTTGGGAACCAATGGCATAAATAATGTGAGTGGTGTTATTGAACAAAACACAGCCATTTATATCAATGTAAATTTGGTTAATGCAATCAATTTACTCGGACTTTGAGTGGCATTTTATTCTTTGAAAACTATCCATCCAAGATTTTAAAATGTGAATATTTTAAATGCAATCCTTTCTATTTGAATCATATTACTTTCACAAACATGAAAGTGGTTTTACTTTGCAGACTGAAATGTTATTACATAAAAATAGATGAGTATTTTAGACATGCATTGCATATTTGCACAACTTTTAAGCATCTGAATTTGAATAATATAAATCTTTAGTCACTGTTTTGAATGGGTTTGCATTCATTTAAAGTAAAAAAACAGCCACAATATATAACAAACTGTCTTTTCAATCGTATTCAACAATGTATTTCTCCTCAAGAAGAAAAACCATTGACTAAACAAGAAAATTTTCTGCAAAGTGCAAATGCACTCACCGCCACCGATGATATATTTTCTTGACATTTTCTTCATTTACTGCATATGAGCACAGATGTGACAACAAAATGGAGCTCATTGTATGACATTAGCAGAAGTATGGAGCTCCACTAAAAGTCATAACACAGTTCCTTTAGTGGGTTTTTAACTTACGGTTTCTTAAACATTTCTAGACAACTGAGCAGGTGAGGATTAAGAGCTCAAGTGCCCAATGGTGGCAACTTAATAAACACTTTTTTTTTTTAAATATTACCATTTACATAATTGGGCAGATACCTTTATCCAGAGTGCCTCACATTTTTTTCATACAACCGAACAATTTATTGCTTTCTCAAGGGCCAAACAATGGCAGTATGTGGTATTGGGCCTTGAACCCCCAACCGTTGGATGAGCAACACAGAGCCTTCACCATTGAGCCACCACTGCCTATTCACCTCAGAACCAAGCACAGTGATCCCAGTGAGGTTTAGAAAAACTAGAAGAAACGGGTTAAGAAATAGAAGAAATGAAATATTTCAGCTGGGGGTCAAGGGGGCCGCAGGGCCCTTTGCGGCGTACAGGGGCAGAGCATGTCATGTAAAAAAAAAAAAAAAAAAAAAAAAAAAAATCATGCAATCAAGTTCATCATTGTTTTCTAACATGCATAAACACTAAACAAAACAGCTTCAATAATGTAAAAAATACTAAAAGGTTATTTCAGTGTAGATAGACACGCATAATTCAAGTAGCATAGCCCTGTGGCTCGTCATTCATGTGTAACAATTATGAAATAATTATGAACTAATTTGTAGAATGATCACATGACATATCACAACAAACATTTGTGTTCAACTAGCCAGCATACCTGCTACAAGTTAGTATGTTAATAATATAACACTATAATTCAAAATGTCACAACATTCGCTCTGCACTAGTAAACATTCTTACACTGTACTTATTATATATATATTGATTGTTATGATACATCTCTAGGATGCTCCTGAACACATCATCAGTGATGTAACCTGAGGTCCTCGGATGTTTCGGGTCTTTCAACATCAGACACCCTCGCCCAGGCGACCCAGCCATGGTTGATCAGACCCGACTTGTGTTCAGGTGGCTTTTGCTTTCCATGGATCTCCTCTCCTAATCCACAGCCATCTTGAGGCTTTCTCTGCTTCCTCAGTGATCCTCTTGATGGCTCTTCTCCTCTCTATCCCCGTAATGCCCAGCACACTCAAGGTTTTATAGAGTGATTGGCCTGCGAACCCTCTGCAGCCAACCTCGATGGGCATACACTGTGCCTTCCAGCCCTGCTTACGGCAGCCTACGACCAGATCTTCATATTTGGTCTTCTTTCTCTCATGGGCCTCATCCAGTCGGTCCTCCCATGGCACGGTGAGCTCCAGCAAGATGATGCTCTTTGTCTCCTTTGACACCAGAAGGATGTCTGGCCTCAGGATGGTTGAGACAATACACTGGGGGAACTTGAGTTGTTTCTCCAGGTCAACAGACAGCTGCCAGTCTTTTGCGGTTGCCAGTAGCCCCGATGGGTTCCTGGCTCCTGCGGTTTTTCCCAACTTCTCACCCGCCTTCACAAAGGTGATCAACTGAGTGGTGGGGCAGGACCGTCTGCTGCTTTTGCTGATTCCCATGCTGATGACTTCCGCAATGGGTTTCAGAACCTGGTTGTGGCGCCAGGTGTACCGCCCCTGCCCAAGGGCTACTGGACAGCAGCTCAGAATGTGCTCCAACGTGCCTCTGCCTGGGCACTGCGGGCAGTTGGGAGACTCTATTCTACCCCAAATGGAGAGGTTTGATAGACTGGGCAGAATGTCATAGACCGCTTGGACAAGGAACTTTATTCGGTGCGGCTCTGCCCGCCAAAGCTCTGCCCATGTGACTTTTCGTTCCATGGCCTGCTCCCACCTTGTCCAGGCACCCTGCTGCCTTAGGCCGACTGCTCTGCTGCTCCTCCTCTACTCCACTTCTGCCCTCACCTCCTCCTGCACCAATCGCCGTCTCTCCTTCCCCTTGGCCTTCTCATACTGTGGCGTTGTACATGTTCCCAGACCAGCCCTACCGTGGGTCACTGCTCCGACCAGGGCTCTGTGTCGTATCCGCAATTCAGCGTGTGTGACAGCTTCATCGGCTCTCCACTTCATATATATTATATATATAAATTTATAAAAATGACTCACCGGGCAGTTTGTAGTTTTGTTTTCTCAATGTTTTCTTCTCGGCATGTTTACTCCCCTCACAATGCTGTTTCAATCCCAACCAACCTTTACCTCCATACCTGATCACTTTCTCGTCGCAAAGACCGCAAACTTTCCCCGTATCTTTATGTTTGTGAATGAATTCCGATAGCGAGCATCCGTCTACTACTTTTTCCAGCCACGACCAGTTCCATGAATTTTTTGATCCCAGCATCTAACCCTGATACCGTTCCGCTCTCTCTCTTATGGAGAATGTCTCTGTTCCACGACATGTCGAAATCGAGAAATCCGGCAAGAAATCTAATGGAAATCCAGCAAGAAATTGACTGGAAAGCCAGCAAAGAAGCCGGCAGATGTTTTCTCATTATTTTGCGCACATTTTCGCCGTACTTTACTTCTGGGTGTTATCGAATGTCAACGGAAACAACCGACATCGACCAAAACATATCTAAACCAAACCAACTCGATTGGCACACATTCCACTAATCTATTAACTAGCCACGCAATTTTTTGCAAAATTATACAAGAATAAAAAGAATTATCAGTTTGCGAGTAAAAACCGCGGAATTCCGCTGAATAGCAGACGTCTGGGATCCCTGCAAGTAACAAGTCATCATGGACACATATGGACTTACTTACTACTTGCAGTACGTTATTCACAGCAGCAAAACAAATAATATAATCCTGCTGTCTTCTTCAAATATGACATGTTTTAACTGTGAGCCTCTCAGATCTCACTAGCCACAGAAGATAGAATCTTTGCCTTTTCTTCGACACATCCTGAGCGTACAAGGGCCAACATCACAGCTGGAGCTGCCATCTGATAAACTTTTAATTAAGACTTTGCATAAACCGTTATCTTCACTGAACTGGAGGAATTTCAGCTCTCATTCATTTATCTAAAGGCTGAAGGTTGATCTCATTAAAATTCGCAGGCCAAGTTGTTGTAATCGAAATGCACAGCCTTCACTCCTCAACTGATAACGCGCAGAAAGAATTTGGTGCTGCGCCTCTTAAAAAAAAAATCCAGACAAACAGTACTTCTTCTTTTCCTTTCGGCTGTTCCCTTCAGGGGTCGCCACAGCAAATGATCTGCCTCCATCTCTCCCTATCCTCTGCATCTTCTACTCTTACTCCAACGACCTTCATGTCCGCCTTCACTGCATCCATAAATCTTCTCTTTGGTCTTCCTCTGGGCCTTTTGCCTGGTAGTTCCAACCTCAGCATCCTACGACCAATATACTCACTATCCCTCCTCTGTACATGTCCAAACCATCTCAATCTAGCCTCTCTGACTTTGTCTCCAAAACATCTAACATGTGCTGTCCCTCTGATGTACTCATTTCTGATCCTATCCATCCTCGTTACTCCCAAAGAGAACCTCAACATTTTCATCTCTGCTACCTCCAACTCTGACTCCTGTCTTTTCCCCAGGGCCACTGTCTCTAAACCATACAACATTGCTGGCCTCATCACCGTCTTGTACACTTTTCCCTTCATTCTTGCCGATACTCTCCTATCACACATCACACCGGACACTTTTCTCCATCCATTCCAACCTGCCTGCACGCGCTTCTTCACCTCTTTTCCACACTCTCCATTGCTCTGGATTGTTGAGCCTAAGTACTTAAAATCTTTATCTCTGCCCCCTGTAACCTCAAAGTTCCTCTTGGGTCCTTGTCGTTCACACACATGTATTCTGTCTTACTAAGACTAACCTTCAATCCCCTCCTTTCCAGGGCATACCTCCACCTCTCTAGATTTTCCTCCACTTGGTCTCTGCTCTCACTACAGATCACAATGTCATCTGCAAACATCATAGTCCATGGAGATTCTTGTCTAACCTCATCTGTTAGCCTGTCCATCACCATAGCAAACAAGAAGGGGCTGAGAGCTGACCCTTGATGTAGTCCCACCTCCACCTTGAACTCTTCTGTCACACCGACAGCACACCTCACCACTGTCTTACATCTATCATACATGTCCTGCACCACTCTAACATACTTCTCTGTCACTCCAGACTTCCTCATACAATACCACAGTTCTTCTCTCGGCACCCTGTCATATGCTTTCTCCAGATCCACAAAGGCACAATGCAGCTCCTTCTGACCTTCTCTGTACTTCTCTATTAACATCCTCAAAGCAAACACTGCATCTGTGGTGCTCTTTCTTGGCATGAAACCAAACTGTTGTTCACAAATGCTGACCTCTGCCCTTAGTCTTGCTTCCACTATTCTTTCCCATAGCTTCATTGTATGGCTCATCAACTTTATCCCTCTGTAGTTGCCACAACTCTGTACATCGCCCTTGTTCTTAAAAATAGGCACAAGCACACTTCTCCTCCATTCCTCTGGCATCTGCTCACTTTCTAAGACCTTGTTGAATATTCTTGTCAGAAAATCTACTGCTACCTCCCTA
The DNA here is from genome assembly GCA_024760905.1 of Plotosus lineatus. NCBI lineage: Eukaryota > Metazoa > Chordata > Actinopteri > Siluriformes > Plotosidae > Plotosus > Plotosus lineatus. Next base: position 41,087,427 of record CM045736.1, on the reverse strand, counting down.
GACACTTCCATACCTCAACTGGTATGTCATCAGGGCCAACTGCCTTTCCACTCTTCATCCTCTTCAATGCCCTCCTCACTTCTCCCTTACTAATCTTTGCTACTTCCTGCTCCTCAACGGTCACCCCTTCTACTCTTTTTTCTCTCTCATTTTCCTCATTCATCAGCTCTTCAAAGTACTCTTTCCATCTTCCCAGCACACTTCTGTCATCAGTCAATACATTTCCCTCTCTGTCCTTTATCACTCTAACTTGCTGCACGTCTTTCCCATCTCTATTTCTCTGCTGTGCTAACCTGTATAGATCATTTTCTCCCTCCTTACTGTTCAACCTATCATACAAGTCATCATACGCCCTCTGTTTGGCCTTTGACACTGCTACCTTCGCCTTACGCTGTGTCTCCCTGTACTCCTGTTTACTCTCTTCGGTCCTCTCAATGTCCCACTTCTTCTTGGCTAACCTCTTCTTTTGTACACACTCCTGCACTTCCTCATTCCACCACCAAGTTTCCTTATCTACTTTCCTTCCAGAGGACACACCAAATACTCTCCTACCGGTCTCCCTGATCACATTGGCTGTGGTTGTCCAGTCCTCTGGAAGCACTTCCTGACTACCCAAAGCCTGTTTCAACTCCTCCTTGAAGACAACACTACACTCTTCCTTTTTCAGCTTCCACCACTTTGTCTTCTGCTCTACCTTTGCCTTTTCACCTTTCTCACCATCAGTGTCATCCTGCACACCACCATCCTATGCTGTTTGGCAACACTCTCACTCACTACTACTTTGCAGTCACTGACTTCCTTCAAATTACCTCGCCTACACAAGATGTAGTCTACCTGTGTGCTCTTACCTCCGCTTTCATAAGTCACCCTATGCTTCTGTTTCTTCTGGAAGAAAGTATTCACCACAGCCATTTCCATCCTTTTTGCAAAATCGATCAACATCTGTCCTTCTGTGTTCCTGTCCTGGATACCAAACCTGCCCATCACTTCCTCGTCCCCTCTGTTGCCTGCACCAACCTGTCCATTGAAGTCTGCTCCAATGACCACTCTTTCACCTCTAGGGGTACTCTGCATCACTTCATCTAACTCACTCCAGAATCTCTCCTTCTCTTCTAGCTTACATCCTGCCTGTGGGGCATAAGCACTAACAACATTGACTATCACGCCTTCAATTTCTAACTTGAGACTCATCACTCTGTCTGACACTCTTTTCACTTCTAGAACATTCCTGACAAACCCCTCCTTCAAGATGACTCCTACTCCATTTCTCTTCCCATCCACACCATTATAAAACAGTTTAAACCCTGCTCCTAAGCTTTTAGCCTTTCTACCTTTCCACCTTGTCTCCTGAACACACAGTATGTCCACCTTCCTCCTCTGCATCATGTCAGCCAGCTCCCTATCTTTTCCTTGCATAGTTCCAACATTCAAAGTCCCTACTCTCAGTCCGAGGCTCACGCATTTCCTCTTCTCTCTCTGCCTACGGACACGCCTCCCGCCTCTCCTTCTTCGACGTCTTCGACCAACAGTAGTCCAATTTCCATCAGCACCCTGTTGGTTGACAGCACTGATGGCGGTCGTTGTTAACCCGGGCCTCGACCGATCCGGTATGAATTTTGTTTTGATCATTTGCATTTTTAAATGTGGCAGAAGTTTTACGCCGGATGCCCTTCCTGACAAACAGTACAAAGTGTACAATTCATGCTTGTGTTCCACATTTTAAGTGGACAGTAAATACACAAGTGTCTGCTTTAAAGTGATAATAAGTTGAGAAAAGTTCGAAGCTAACATCAACTCGTCACATAAACCCCCCGCAGTTTAAATGTTGCCTTAGGTAGAGATGGAAGACACACTCCAAACAATGAGAGATGTGTGCTCTATTAAAGCTGCATGGGGAAATAGCTCCAGGTAATCTCTCTTTTTCTGCTGCTCTAAATCAAGCCAGTATTGATCAGGCTCCCTGTGGAAACACTATTGATTAACCGAGTGTGTACGCCTGTGCGTGAAGCTAAGCAAAACCTCACTGTGTGCATAGACGTGAGGTTAAGATGAAGATTGTTTGTTTCTCAGAGCACAATGTTCATTTGGATCAAGTTACAGCATTTTCATGTACACAAACACACTGGCATCACATGCAAAAATACAGATGGAGGACCAGAATGGACCAGTTACATTTTTCCTGCTTGCGTGTGGAGGAGGTGTGTAAAAAAGAAAAAAGGTTACAACAGCAATTTGTTTCACTAGCAGAGATCAAACATATCATTAGACTGCCGAGCTGCTCGCATATTTCATGCTGAACAATTAGATTTACAAAGTACACACTGTACAGACTTACAGATGATTGACAAATTTAAAAAAATCCTCAAGTGATTTCATAAGGTGCTGTTCTGTTATTAGTCCTTCTCCCACCAGCACACTACTATAACCTAATTTAGAACCAGTTTCAGTCATCAAAACAAAAAACACCCCAAAACCTATATCTTCCATCTGGCATTTATATGACCCTGCGTAGTACGGCCAAAGTGACCTCAATCTTTGAGCGATGCCTTCCTTAGATTCCTAAATCTAATCAGTTCATCCATGAATCGGAGTGGACTTTTCTGTAAAGATTGAAGAAAATACCCTCATGATGTCACGTTCACAAAAACCGTATACACATGAACTGCAGTGACCTTGACCGTAGACCTCCAAAATCCAAGCAGCTAAGGCAAGGTGGACATTTCTGCACATTATTTGGAAGCCCTGTCAAAATGTTCTTTTGGTATCGCGTTCAGAGGAATGGCCCGGACAGATGGATTATAAACATAGATAGTTGGACAACCCGAATATATACTCAGTCAAAAAAGAAACTTCACACTCATAAATTGCTAAATATCTTCTTGAAACTTAGTACAAAATTATCATTGTTATTATTAGGGGTAAGTACGTTGACAAAGACACCATGTCACACAACAACTTCCACGTGTACATGCACGAAGCATGTGCGAGCGCACATTCAGGGAAAAGCGTGCTTTCTCGTTTTTCTAGTCACGTGACCTTGTGAGACGCGTGCATTTTTGTTCAAGTTAGCACGACAGTGTGACTTATTGGAAAAACAAGTCTTTACCGACAATTACCCGGTGATTTTCAATGCCACGACTCTCAAACATTCAACATGAACGTGCCATTGGCAGGCTGAATACGGGAACGTCCGTCACTGGTGTTCCCTGGGTTATGGAATGCAGTTGACGGACTATCCATGATCTACGGACACGTATCCAACATACAGGCACCACAGCAGACCGACCTCGTTCTGGAAGACCACGCGTTACGTCACGAGCAGAGGACAGTCAAATTGTCTTCCGTCATTTGCGAAATCGATTCATCACTGCAACATCCACTCGGAATGAAATGTTTAGAGGTCATGGAGTGGCCCTCAAGGTCTCCTGATCTTAACCCCATCGAACATGTCTGGGATGTGTTGGGCAGAAGACTTCGTCAAGTTTCCGTGGTATTTCGGGTGGAACTGATGAAATGATGAACTTGATTTTCATGGTGCGCCATCATTATTGTTAAAGAATGAAATAAAATCATGATTTCCGACCATTCTTTTCCTCTGTTCAATTTATTGACCACCAAACGAGTGTGAAGTTTCTTTTTTGACCGAGTATATAACTCCTCTAGCTTTGGCTGTCGCCTGCACCGAGGCATAAAAACACAGCAAGTGTTGCTGTGTGGTTTTGGGTTTTTTTTTTTGGCACGACATCACAAATTTCCTCATATCAATTTTGGAACCACTGTTGTCAGCGGGCATTCATGGTTATCAAAAGGAAGCAAAGCAGATGTCCTCCATCCACCATGAGTTCCCCTGCAAATGTTACTCTGGTAACCCTTCAAGGGAAATAACTCCACTATATGTGTGGTTCTCAAAACTGTCAAAATGAGAGATGGCTCAAAAACAAAAACAACAAACAAACAAAAAAAAAGCACCAAAAACAGGATGAGCTCAATTCCAGCACCATCCTGGCAGGAGAGCTCCATAAGACTCCAGAGTAGCTTTAATGCATCACAGATTTTCCATAATTGCACCCATGAATGCCAATCTTCCAAAAGTTATTCCCTCTCATCACATTTTGGGGACCGAAAGCGTTCTGAAACACATTGTTTTAAAATTCCTGCAATGCTGTTCAGTTGAGATGAGATCTGAAGACTGTAGGCTATACAGTAGCTTATAAATGACAATTTCCCTACTCAAGCCATTCAGTGGGTGATTACTTCCCTGCAGTTGAAGATGCTGTATTTGTGTAATAGTCCACTCCAATCAGGATAGATCTACTGTTTCATTACAGGATAAATTTAGTATTATCTCTTCGTATTGATTTGCAAGGACACTCTTGTCTAATTGGACAAGTGGTTAGAAAGCCAGCGGAGGTTGGTGTTTTTATATATACACAGTCGAAAGTAGCTCACAGAAATGATGAAATGGTTTGACACGGCTGACATTTTCCTCGTCGATGTGTTCAACTATATAAACGTGTGCACTGACAGGCGCAGGACAGCAAAGGAAACAGGGCTCCTTCTCATCACTTCCTGTTCATCAATTTATTCGTAAAAGACTCTGTGAGTGAGTTCAAAACACCTACTCAGCTGTCAATCATTTCCAATGCATACAATATATTAATTGGCGCATCTGCTGTTTTTATTGGAGGAGAATTTTTGGTGTGTTATTTTTTTAATTGATAAGCCGTACTCCCAAGTTCATATCCTGAGTTCCCAAATAAACTCTACGAAGCTACTCAGAATTTTTTCTTTTAACTGTCACCTCTCGGTATCATGTATTACTGTATTATAAAATGTCCATGCTACCGTCTGGAGGATAATTCACACCTTTACTGGCAGGCACTGCAAAGTAGGACTGAAATCAGATGCTCTTCTTCAGTTTACAAAGTCGTCACAGCCTTGGGGTGGGGTGGTATCCATCTCACACACTCTCTCACACACACACACACGGATAGAGGCCATCTCTATAACACACACTTCATTCTCACATTATTGTTCATTCCTATTCAATATAATGCATCCATTCAGAAGCATACAGAACACTTGAGCTCTCTGTTGAAAAACATTAATCACACTGCAAGGACACGTACACTGCTACGGAAAATGAGCAAACACATCATCAAAGGTGTGTTTTAAGCTTTTAAGCTGCGTACTTACAAGCACCTGTATGTGTGTGTGTGTGTGTAAACTGTTTAGATGTACAGCATGTCTCTGTCCTACAGTAGGCCTCTCTCAATGTCCTTTTAAAAACTGAGGCTGTTCAATAACTCAATGCAGCACTGCTGAAAGGACAGCTACTCTTCCCGCCAGATAGCTGAGGGACTCCCACATGGTGCGTTTCATCATTTCTTTGCAATTCTCCTCTCTTCATCATGCAATTTTGCTTCTCCCTGCAAGACACTCCCAGCAAGTAGCATTCGCCAACCCCTTCCTCACAGCCATATATCTGTTTGAGACTCTTTTCTCTATTCACAGACCAAATCTTACACATCATTTCATTCCCAGTCAGTTATGTCACACTCTTCCGTCAGGGATTTATCGTGAGTCCACAACCTCAGTAGATACAAACAACACTGATGGTAGAAGAAGCCGTGCTTGCTAAACTAGTGTTTACTAGACAAATTTAATAACATAAAAGAGAATGATAATCTTTAATAAAAATAAAAATACAGTCCCCACACAAAATAAAGTTAAAAACAACACTTCAGTTAACAACATGCAGGTGAACCTGTAGACAGAAAAGACCACGATAATGGAAATCACAAATACTGTGCAACAACTTACTGACTTTTTGTCCAGGTCACAAACATGCCATGTTAGAAAGCTTGTAATAACAGTATAATAATCATAAACACACTCCTGGTCTCCATCAATTAAACCAATGAGCTCACTATATGTTATGATGTAAGGGGTAACAGACAGTGAGCTGATCATCACATTTAAATAAACCTTGAGAGAGTGATCAGGTGTTGAATCGCTCATGTTGATTACTGCCTTATCAAACTTATTCCATGGCAATATGTGAGGCACTCCACCAAATGTAGGCGCTTGTCGCAAGTGACATATGGTGCTTGAGAGACAAAGCACGGCTTATCCGGACTTCTGATCCTTCGAGTGAGCAAGTGAAGGTTGAGAACTCAAGTCTTCAACGCGCACTTGATCACTTGAACGATCGGAAGTCCGGATAAGCCGCGCTTTGTCTCACAAGCACCATACGTCACTTGCGACAAGCGTCTACATTCGGTGGGGTGCCTCACATATAGAAAGGAACAAATCTGACGAAATTTTGATTGCCTTCAAATTTGAAAAGGATTTTATTACTTCACATAATGTCATGCCACTTATGAAAGCTATTTAACCTTTATTAGGGTCATTGGGAGGCTGGAGCCCATCCTAGTCGACACCGGAAAAGGGTACACAACAAATAGACAGACACACAATGTGAATTTTAAATACACAATTAACCTAACAGGCATGGGGCTGGTGGCGTAGTGGTTAGGGTGCTGGGCTCATGATCAGGAGGTTGTGTGTTCGAATCCAAGTTAGAATTCCACTGTGCTAAGACCCCTGAGCAAGGTCCGAACCACAAGTGTGCCCCTGTTGACCCAGCAGTATAAATGGATACCAGTAAAAATATACTGGGAAGGTAACCGGCGATGGACTAGCGGCCCATCCAAGAGGAACTGAATTCTCCGGAGCTTCACGCTACAGAAACTAGGGATAAGCACCGGCCTGATGAGCCACTATGGCTCGTGTGTAAAAAGCCCCAATTTACCTTATAGGTTAATTAAGCATGCCTTTGAAGTGTGGGAGGAAACTAGAATACGTGGAGGAAACCCATGCAAATGTAGAGAGGACATGCAAACTCCACCCAGAAACACCCTTGCCCAAGGACTCAAACCCATTACCGTCTTACTGTGAGGCAGAAGTGATTACTACTACGCCACCATTACTTCTGCTACTGATGTTCTCCACAGCAACAGTCTATTCATCTTCCCAATGATTTGTTCGAAAGAAATAACAGCATTGCAGTTATTGAGTACTCTCAAGTTAAATACTCATGAAAGCCATCACTTTTTAATAGCCATGTCCCATAATGCTAATCGGCAGGATCAGATAATTAAAATACAATTAAAATGGCTTAAACAACATAATTATGGATTAAGAAGCTTCACATGAAATTAGATTTTAATATTAGCCTAGATTGTAATAATATCAGTAAAATACATACTGTACTTACAATATAACATAACTGCAGCTGAATATAATACCTGAAATATAGGAAATTACGTATTTATTCCAGTGTAACCTATGGACTAAACCTTTCCCGTTATCTAACTACACACACACACACACACACACACCGTACATGGTGCAGGCGTATGCATGAGAAAATCTTCACCTGTAAATAAACAGATCAATAAAATAGCCCAGGCAGGTTGTTCTGGGTCAGTACAGGAGTGAGAAAAGCTGAAACAGAGCAGGATCTAAGGACATATCATGCTCATTAATAAAGAAACAAAATCAGAAGACGAGAGCAGCTCTGCTTTCTGGCAGAATTCAACTGGAGCAGAAGACTCGCTGGGTCAGGAGTGGCCAACACATCATGCGCAGTCCTTACAAATCTCATTTCAAGCAAATGTCACGAAGGAAGCAGATGCAGTCACTGACTGTGCTATCAGGCTCTACAGGCTTCTGCAGATTTGTGGCTTGGGCAGAATGGAGGCGGAAAGAAGTGTGTTTTAATCTGGGCAGTGTGTGTCTGTGTGTGTTGGGGGGGGGGGGGGGGGACCACACGATGCAGTGGCTGCCAGGCTTAAGGAAAAGTGGACACTGGACCTTGAAATCCCATTCCCTGCATGAGTGACAGAGTGAAAGGTTCAGCATCACCTTTTAACAGTCAAAGCCAAACACACACACATTTCATCTTTTTCTCGACGAACCTCCATCCTCCAGTGCACTCACTCTGCCTTATCACATACTCCTCGATGTCCATTTTCTCCTGATCTCCATCGCCCAAAACTGCTGCTTATTTCACTCACTTGTTCCCCCTCGCCTGTCATTTCCCTCTGTTTTACTTGCTTATCTGTGCCTTCCTCCTACGCCTCATATATATGTCTCCGTCCATTCCTCACCCAACATTTTTCAAATTTAACATCCCTTCTCTGAGCAATTATCTTACCCACAAGTCCCTGCCTCAATCTCTCCATCGTTTCTGATTCCACACATATACATGTCTTAATAGGGTGACGACAGAGATCCAAGGTCGCTGTGAGTAATGATTAAAAGTATGAGTGGTCATTATCACCTAACTGAATTCTTTATTACTTAGTGTCCTACGGCTGGAGGACAAAGTTGTCGTGAATTTGCAAAGAAGGTAGAAGGGCCAAAATCATTACTGAAAGAAAGAAGAAGGGTTCTCGTCTTCTGACCCAATACACAATTACGGAATTATTCAACCTTCATGAAAAAGGACCAGCATTAATAGATTTAGCACACTGTCCCTCCAAAAATAAAAACAACAACTCTATAAAACACTCCCCAGTGTGATGTGATTCCACTCCCCTCCTCCCGCCCCTCAAAGCACGACTGTAATTTTAAATTTATCAACACCTCCGTAGCTTATATTAGGTGAGACTTTCCCCAGAGAGAAAAACGGCACCGAGGCTCTTCCTGAAATGTGTAATGAAGCTATAGATAATCTGGGACTGCTACTTCAAACCAGATCACAGGGTTTTTAGATAACTGTACACCTGCTCATCCATGCAATTACCCAATCAGCCAATCACGTGGGAGCAGTGGGGTGCAGAGAATCAGTCTAAAAATATTCACATCAAACTTTAAATTGGGAAACAAAATCAGATCGACATGAATTTTAAACACTGATAGACAGGATGATTTGAGTATTTCAGTAAATCTAAAACATCAGTGAAATGTTCCCACTCTTGCTCCATTCTGTGGAAACTCTGGTGGCCGTTGTGAAAATCTCATGACATCAGCAGTTTCTAAAAAAGTTTCTATTTAAAAAAAAAAAAATAACTAAAAAAAAAAATTATATATATCAGTGCTTTTGGCATGCCATGCCACTGCCAATATCACTGAGAAAAACTATTTGGCTCAAGAGGATTCTCCTGCCATCTGATTGGCTGACTACATGAATGTGCACAAATGCTCCTAATGAATAGATTTAGGTACAACCAGAAAGCGGAGTTCCTCAAAGATGCCTGTACTGACAGGTGTCTGAGCCTGAGTTTGCTTTTCACCATCTTATTTCTGTTTAAATTTATATTGCTTGTTTTGAAGATTAATTTGTTTGTTTAATGAGTTGATGTTCTGTCAAGCGGCAACAGCGGTGTACCGATTAGTGGAGTTTGCATGTTCTCCCTGTGCTTGCGTGGGTTTCCTTCGGGTACTCCGGTTTCCTCCCACAGTCCAAAAACATGCACAGGAGGTTACTTGGAATTGGCTAAAATAATCCGCGGAGAGGGCTTCGCTAAATTGGATAACTTGTGCCCAATCCCTTTATTCAATGAATAAAATATGTTGCAATCAACAAATCAAGTGATTAGTATGTCCTCCTCACAGCAAGAAGGTCCTGTGTTTGATTCCTGGGCATGGGAATTTCTGTCTGGAGTTTGCATGTTCTCTCTGTGCTTGAGTGGATTTCTTCTGGATCTTTTGGCTTCCTCCCACAGTCCAAAGACGTGCACAATATCGTGATTGGCTGTTCCAAATTGCCGATGAGGTGTGGACATGCGAGTGTGAATGGTTGCGAGTGTGTTGGCCCTGTGATGCTCTGGGAAGCTGTTTGGGGTGGAGTGTGTCCTCGCTCAGTGTAGCTGAGATGGGTTCCAGCCTGCCCATTACCCAAATTTGGTCCAGCAAATTAGATGAGTGATGTTCTGTCAAGCTTTTGATTTGGCCATTTTCTCCGCAAACATTTATTTACATGTAATTTTTTTCTGCCGAGTTACACTGTGTGTTGGTGTGGGAGTCTCTGTTATTGGGTTTCAACCTAATTTATGAAAAATAAATGTGTTTTATTTTTTTTTATTTATTTATTTTTTTTAAATCGCTACCTGTCATCATGCATGCAAAGCAATGCATAATTTTTTAAGTACTATATTTTCCAGACTACTAGTCCTTCTCAAAAAATTAGCATATTGTGATAAAGTTAATTATTTTCTGTAATGTACTGAGAAAAAATAAACTTTCATATATTTCAGATTCATTGCACACCAACTGAAATATTTCAGGTGTTCTATTGTTTTAATACTGATGATTTTGGCATACAGCTCATGAAAACCCAAAATTCCTATCTCAAAAAATTAGCATATCATGAAAAGGTACTCTAAAACAAGGTATTAACCTAATCATCTGAATCAACCAATTAACTCTAAACACCTGCAAAAGATTCCTGAGGCTTTTAAAAACGCCGAGCCTGGTTCATTACTCAAAAACGCAATCATGGGTAAGACTGCCGACCTGATTGCTGTCCAGAAGGCCATCATTGACACCCTCAAGCAAGAGGGTAAGACACAGAAAGAAATCTCTGAGCGAATAGGCTGTTCCCAGAGTGCTGTATCAAGCCACCTCAGTGGGACATCTGTGGGAAGGAAAAAGTGTGTCAGAAAACACTGCATAACCAGAAGAGGTGACCGAACCCTGAGGAAGATTGTGGAGAAGGGCCAATTCCAGACCTTGGGGGACCTGTGGAAGCAGTGGACTGAGTTACAGGTGCCGCATTCCCCAGGTCAAGCCATTTTTGAACCAGAAACAGCGGCAGAAGCGCCTGAGCTGGGCTACAGAGAAGTAGGCACTGGACTGTTGCTCAGTGGTGCAAAGTACTTTTTTCAGATGAAAGCAAATTTTGCATGTCATTCGGAAATCAAGGTGCCAGAGTCCGGAGGAAGACTGAGGAGAAGGAAATGCTAAAATGCCTGAAGTCCAGTGTCAAGTACCCACAGTCAGTGATGGTCTGGGGTGCCATGTCAGCTGCTAGTGTTGGTCCACTGTGTTTTATCAAGGGCAGGGTCAATGCAGCTAGCTATCAGGAGATTTTGGGGCACTTCATGCTTCCATCTGCTGAAAAGCTTTATGGAGATGAAGACTCTCATTTTTCAGCACGACCCGGCACCTGTTCACAGTGCCAAAACCACTGCTAAATGGTTTACTGACCATGGTATTACTGTGCTCAATTGGCCTGCCAACTCTCCTGACCTGAAGCCCATAGAGAATCTGTGGGATATTGTGAAGAGAAAGTTGAGAGACACCAGACCCAACACTGTGGATGAGCTTAAGGCCGCTATCGAAGCATCCTGGGCCTCCATAACACCTCAGCAGTGCCACAGGCTGATTGCCTCCAGTCATTTCTGCAAAAATATTCCCGACCAAGTATTGAGTGCATAACTGAACATAATTATTTGAAGATTGACCTTTTTGTATTAAAAAACACTTTTTTATTGGTTGGATGAAATATGCTAATTTTTTGAGATATGGATTTTGGGTTTTCATGAGCTGTATGTTAAAATCATCAGTATTAAAACAATAAAAGACCTGAAATAGTTCAGTTGGTGTGCAATGAATCTAAAATATATGAAAGTTTATTTTTTCTCAGTACATTACAGAAAATAATGAACTTTATCACAATGTGCTAATTTTTTGAGAAGGACTAGTATACGTCGCGCCAAAGTACAAGTCGCATTGGACAAAAAATGCATAATACAGAAGAAAAAAAACACATATATAAGTCGTACTGGACTACAAGTTGCAAACTCATGCAAACTGTCTACCTTGGCTTTGAAATCTGGTGGCACTTTTTGTGACGTTGTGGTCCTCGCTCTGATACAGAGGCGGTTGCGTTGCATGAAGCATTAACGCCAAGAAGGTCCTCACGCCAAGTCATTTCTATTCATCTCCTTGACAACTGCCCAGGTGTGGAGAGACAACTGCACTGTTGACAAGCTTTTCCTTGAGGCACGTTGCTCAAGCCCCCATGTGCGAGCTCGTTCCTCTAGCTGTGACTATCTAGCTTTTAGTCCGCAATTAGCTTTTTTGTTTTCTTCATTGCAGTAATAATAATAATCTTTGTTTTTCTCCAGTCCCTCACAAGTTTCTTGTTCACTCCAAACTTTATTTCTGCTGCTCGTTACCATTTTCTGCTGCATATTTCACTACTTGCAGCTTGTAATCCGTAGAATAGGATTTTCTTTTTGGGGACATTTCTTCAGGGGTGGATGAGCAGGCACTGGTACCCAAGCCTCGAGTGCCCTCTTGTGCTTGTGAGTGTAAAAATAACAAACGTGAAATTATGTTTGTTATTATTATGATGAACAGAATTATATGCAATAATTCAACATATAAGTCACTCTGGAGTACAAGTCGCACCTTCAGCCAAAGTATGAAAAGGTGCGACTTATAGTCCGGAAAATACGGTAGCTGGAAACGTAAATATGTGGAAAACCTGAGACATTTTGTAAAACACTTATTTTCCAAAATTCTTTTTTGTCTATTTTCTTGAATGATGTCAAAATTTAGACATTTATAAGAATTACACATTTCTCAACAGTGAGTGGAATGTGCTGAAGGTTGAAGTACAGCGGCAGAGCAACAGGCCTGCAGTGCAAGTCTATGTAAGAGACTGATTATTGCCAGGGCTTGATCCTGAAATATCTTAGCATTAATTATGCATTTCGCCTCATCAAGACTTCAAAGGGAAACCATCACCTGGCAGTACCCCCCACACACCTGCTCACATATACACACTGCTGCAAAGTACATCTTTAAGGAACAGCTATGAGCATTGTAACACACTTCTGAAACACTGGCTCATGGCAATATCTACTGATACACCAGCACCAGTCCTCAGGATATCACCATTGAACCACCACATATGCATGCTGGGGAAACTTTTTTTTTTTTTTTTTTTTTTTAATGCTGCAAAATATATATATTACTCAATATGGTGACGCTTAAAGAGATTTGCTTACTCTTTCTGGAAAGAGTCTCCATAAATAGAAATGACTATTAAAGTCTGCACATAAGGTCAGTATAAAGAAGTTCCGTCATGGGTGTAGTGCTACTTGAATTTGTCTCTGAAATATTTATACACCGAGCTTGCACGGACTGGTGCAATTAAAAAAAAAAAATTACATTTCAGATAAGAAGAGTTTCAGTATCTCATTTAAAAGCTGAAGTTAACAACACAAACACACAGACCTTTCTTACTAGTCTTGAGACACGAGTCCAGCCTTTTGATAGTGAGCTCCATGTCTCTTTTGCTGATGACAATGGTGTCAATCTATCTTTACTTTGTTCAGTCTATAACAACCATCCATCCATTGTACAAATCTACCGATAATCAATCTATCTGTCTATAGTATCAATGTCCTTAAATGACTGGCGGAGCAAACACACACATTAGCTGACCTTTCATGTGGAACAAATTCAAAAGTTGGAAAAATGCTTCAGATTTTTGATTCTGTCTTTGCAGAAATGTATTACGAAGGCATTTTTCTAGAATACATGGACACACAGTATCTTTCTGCACAAAATGTTGTGAACATTGTGTTTTTGTCTGTCTGTAGTTCACTAGGACCGAGCACACACAGTGGGCTCGTCAAACACACATACTGTACAATTTCCTGTACAACACAAATCAGCGCATCACAGCACCCTCAATATAGCTCACGCCAAAGGTAATAACATCCAACAGTCTATTTATAGTATACAGTATCCATTCATCCATGCTTCATATAAATCAATGTAGTATTTGTCTGTCACTCAATCTACATAATACCCACCCATAATTTCATTGATCTATCCATCTATCTACCCATCATACTTTGTACTTTGGATGGGTCATTCACAGGTAAATTATGAACTGCTATGCAAGCACGCACACACATACACACACACTCAGAGCAGTGGGCTACCACACACCAGGGTGCCCGGAGAGCAGCTGGGGGTTAGGTGCATTGCTTCAGCTCACTCCCCCACCCCACCCCACCCCACCCCTACCACACATTTTTCCTGCTAGTTTAGAAATTGAACCAAAGACCTTTCTGTCCCAAAGCCCCTTCTATGTAACTATAGGAACCTGTTTCCATGTGGTAACAGTAACCCAGCTTTACATTGGGCTGCATCACAGCACAGCACACCACACAACTCAAGGCTACTTATAGCATCATGGCCCATTCCGTTTTATTCCTTACGTACGAAGTGCAAGCACAACTCTGGACACTTATCAAAACACACTGGTCCCCATGGCTAGTTATAAAATGTACAATATACTGGAAATTTGCCTTCTGCTTATTTAGGGCATAGCTGTGGACAAATCATTTTGCACACAAGCATGCTCTAAATATTACCTTTTTCCTTTACCTTGTACACACATTGTTCAGTGTCGAGGTATGTGCCTGCATTCATGTACTGCTGTGCTGTGCGGATTAATATGAGAGGACTTTGCAGTGCTCTGTAGTGAGAAATATGACAGGATTTTTTTTTTTTTGCTCTCCCATCAGATTGCACCTCCAGAGACCCAACAGCAGCATCACAAACCATCTGGACCCTGTCACCATAAATTCATACTGCTCTGTGCATGCTGTACATGAGGGAGAGGGGAAAAAAGTGTCCAGAAACTGTCCTCTGAACAAAGCCCCTTACCAGCCTGCTGTCACCAGCACAGTAGGGAGACAGAAAGATCTAAGCAAGGGTAGCACTCACAGAAGACATAACACCTTCAGCACACACACGAAACCCGCACAAAGTAGTACAGGCACACAAATAAAAATGAGGATGACAATTTCCAATGTGGCGAATATCATATTCAGTTGTTTTTATATTTTATTCATGACTTGAGCAAAAACAATGCAAAAACATACGTTGCATCTTCAAAAGAAAAACAGGAGATGAAGAGTGAAAAAGAAATGGAGTTAGCTAGGGTCAAAAATTGTTGGACTTCAGTGGACCAAGAAACACAACAGAACAAAAAGCATATAGCAGAACTTGTGCAATTGTGTACATATTTCACACAATATTATGCCATATGATTGAAATATAAAATGCTGGGCAAAGGAAATTTAAACCCAAGATGGCATACATTGTACACAGCTTTGCATGATATTGTTAGTACGAGCTTCATTGTGCGAAAAAAATAGTAATAAATCGTACACCAGGAGGCGACATTGTATTGTGAAAAGTCATACATGACTCATGTGTCTGCGACGATAAATACCGAAGTTAGCTGTACTGGAGTATGTAGCGGTAAAATTTTTTTTTTTTTTTTTCCCTGCAAAGGGACACATGCTTGCTGACATATGTGAATGTAAGCATGTATTGTGTATTTGTGCCGAGTTTTATTTTATTTAGAAATTCTTTAGTTCATATCTGATTCGTTAGTTTAATATCAGTATGTTATCATTAGATCTTTTAACTTTTCTGAAATTAACTGAAATTCACGTTCTGTTCTCGCGATTGCGTGCGTTTAGGAGCCTGAAACGCAAGTCTTTTTAAACTGGCTAATGGAAACTTTCAACCGGATTCGAAGAAGATGCAGTGTCAAAACAGTAAGTAAAAACCACCTGACAATGAAATATATACCCGCTTGTGTAACAGGAACATTTTGAAGGCTTGACCTTCACTTCAAAAGCAAGGAATGATAATAGTTATTTCTTGAAATCATCGTGACATCCCAACAACAATGAATAAATCCAACCTTGCCAACCTCCCTACTTGTGTGCGCTCTGTCTTCCACAAGGCAAGACAGACACAGGGCTCAAGCACCTGAGCTCGTCAACAGCCATGAACCGAGGCATATTTCTTGTCGACATTCACGATGATAACATCAGGTGTTTTCAGAGGCGTGAACGTGACATGAGGTAGTTGAATATAACAATGACACACCATGCTATTCAAAAATTACCAAGCCCACGAGCTTTAACACTCTCTCCCTAAAAAAGTACAATACTGGAAGTATATGTGCAATATTATTTCATTTGAAAGTCAGATATTAACAATTGATACGAAATATGACTTTAACAATGATTTTTGTTCAATGTATTATTTATGAACCCGATTTAAACAATAACGTCCATCATAAATGCTTCATAGAAGCAATGCTTATAAAGGGTTCCAAACAGAACATATACTCAAAACGACGAAAAGAAAAAAATAAATCGCATTCTCTCTCTCATAAAACACCTTGTAACACGTAACATTTTACCAAAGAGGGTCATAAAAAGAAGATTTGAGTACAGGCAAAAACATATGACACCGTGACGACATTTATTATTCCCAAGTTAGACTTTTACTACATGGTAAAACAAGGACTACAAGTGAAAACAGCCTTTTGTTATTTTATTTTTAAAATATATCCATGTAAAAAGTTACTGCTTGTAGTGTTTTTCATAGAAGACAATACACGTACTGTAAAACACACAGATCATCCATAAAATTAACACCAAATGACACTTTTCTATTACAGCCAGCATGAAAAGTTTCAGTGGTTTGTGCTATAGTAGCTCTTCTGTGGGATCCAACCAGATAGATCACGCTTCACTCCCCCCACACACACACACACACATCAACAATCTGTGACACTCTTGCCAATTCACTGGTTGTCCTTCCTTGGACCACTTATGGTAGATACTGAACCATACCAGGGAGACACCACAAAACCTGCCCTTTTGGAGATTAATAGAACCTGTTGCGTACCATCACAGTGTGGCCCCTTGTCAAAGTCCCTCAGATCCTTGCACTCATTTCTCCTGCTACCAACACATCATCTTAGAGGACTGCCTGTTCATTTCCTACCTAATACATCCCACTCTTTGGTAGATGGTAGTGTAAAGAGATCATCAATATTAGTGTATACTACATGGAAATGGCACAATCTGATTGGGTGACTAACTCAGGGCTGATAGACAGGAGTCTTTCAAAACATTTATTTGTTATTGATGGAAGGCCATGAAGTAATTTGCATTATTCTACGAGATTGCTTACTGTATGAGTTGTATGATAAGTTGAACGATTACTGCACAATTGGTATGCAGGACATGTTACTCTTTTTGAATGAACAATAAAACTAATATATGATCTGGCTTTGATCTGAAATAGAGAATTATTCTGTCTCTGAGGGGGTTAGCCACCTTGGTCTGTGAATAAATAATTTTCCATATCATTCTTCACCCTTTTCAATAACTGCTTATTATCCAGAATGAGATACTGCTCGAATAGAAACTGTGGACAAACACAAAATTTTTCCTAGAATTCTTCCTGCCGCACAATATGGCTTTGGTTTGCTTCAAACTTTAAATGGAATTCAAAAGATACTGTCAGGAAGCGTGTGTTAACACCGTTCAGCTTTAAAAATAAAAAGTAGAGCATAAAAACATTTTTTGTTTGTTTTTCTTGCGTATCTGGAAACAGGGATCCCTCGCAACTTCGTGCATTAATTCATGCGGCTTCAGTCAGGTTAGGTCAGGTATGAGGGCATGCGCCGGGACGGCACTTCACTGCGTCCACCAGCCACCTCCACTCATCCGGCCGTCTCCTGGTGATCGACCAGGCCTGCGCAGGGCCCATACCCCCCGGCAGGGCCGCCCTCAGCTGCGACAACCATGTCGCACGCGGTCATCCCCGCGATCGGCTCCAGCCCCGAGGATCCTGAACGGACAGGATCCAGTGTGCTGGGTCCGAAGGCGGGAAACACGCCAGGTTACTCTTACCATCCCCGCATCCCCGAGCACCTTCTGGTTGGCAACAAAGTCCAAGCTCAACCGTGAGCGTCCATGTCTCGCTTGAGTAGAGCAAGACAGGGAGCACAAGTGAGTGAAAGACTCGGGCTTTCGTCCGTCTGCTCAGATACCTCAGGTGCACACCTCACATAAAAATGTTTGTTTTTGTATGTGTATTTAATGCTTTATGAAAATGTTATGCATTCTTTTTGAATGTTTAATTGTTATTTTAAGCATTTATAGTGTTGAATATGTATTTATTGATATTAAATACACATATACATGAACGTACATATCAGTCAGGGGGGGGTTGATCCTACTTTGTGGAATTTGACGGTTGTGGGGGGGTGATCTTGGTCCCAATTAACCGTGGAAAGTGAGCGATCCCTGTAATATATTCTAAAACTTTGAAAGAGCTCAAGAAAAAAAAACCCCGCACAGTTAGGGACCGCACTCATGGAACTCGTCTGCCATTTTGATTAACCGAATATTAAACGGATAAATAAAAATCTTGACTTAGTTTACTTTTTATGTTACTGTGTAGTATATACTAGATCTTCAAACAACGACTTGCCTCAGGCTCCGTGGATGTTGCAGAACTGTCCTGATTAGCATCTCAGAAACTATTCAACCATATCCACCTCACCATCATAGATTATAAGCAATTACTGAACAAGGTGCACGATGATTGAAAGAATTATTAGACCGAGTGGTTGTTACCCACTGAGAACAAGGACTGAATAACTTGGCATACAATAGCTGCCCTGGGGAGCCGTCCAGGGTGTACTCTACCCTTGCCCAGAGCTGGCTGACATGGGCGCCAGCCTCCCTCGACCCTAATTAGGATTAAGTGGTTCAGAAAATGAATGAATGAATGAACATACAAAAGCCAAATTCGATAATCACTCATTTATAGTATCCATATAACATAAGAGTAGACCGTGTGATCAATAACCTCATGACTAGATTGCTGTCTGAGGTTAGCATGAGATATAGCGAGCAAAATTTGATTAATACTGGATGTAAACAGCAACAAAATATGGAATTAATTATTTGATGGCAAGAACCTCTTATTTATTTTTTTTTAATAACCAAGCACGAGTTTATTGACTTTTTGTGAGTATCAGAAAGTACTCAAAGTGGACAGACATTTCTGCGAGGGGGAGAAGATTGGCGACACCTCATGGAAAAGTGCCCTGCCATATACTGAGCACTGCATCCATGAGCTGTACTGTGCTACATTTCTATGCTTACAACAGCAAAAATATTGAGAAAATAAAATGACGCTTTACACCTCAGGGCTGCAGTGCTTTGTTATATATCTACAATGAGGCGTGGCCAATCTGTCTTAACTTATTTCTCTGAGGTACATTGGTACGTGCATGGTCTGTGGTGCTTTCGTGGTTTGAAAGTGGCAGGTTTGTACAAGGTAAAAGAAAACTGAAAAAACAAAAGGTTATTAACCCATTTCACAACACCACACCACATCCTGTAGATCGTGCTTGATTGAACGTGGTTTGTTCCTTCAACAGAACCATGATGAGAAATAAAAACATAGCTCCAAACCATTCAAGTACTATTTAGAGTAAAAAGCAGTCAGCTGCTATTCTCAAAGGACATGCTGTATATATGAACCTATGTATGTATACACACACACAAGAAATAATAATAAAAAAAATAATCTGCTCATAGACTAAAAATAACGCCATTCTACCCTGACCTCAACGCAACCTGCGCTCTGCTTAAAAGAGCAGAAAGACAAAAACAGAAAAGCATTTATGGAAATTTCTCATTTTACCAAACAGAATTCAGCAGCCTTCTTTAATGAGGAAGGAGCCTTTAATGCTAATTCGAATTAAAGCATAATCAGTTTCTCACAGTGGGCTAATGAGAGACTGAGAGCAAGCCTGGTCACTCAGGTCAGGTGTGAACACACACACACACACACACACACACACACACACACACACACACACACACACACACACACAAACACACCCTTCACCTTGCAGTGGTAGAAAAATGTTTGGGAGAGGAAACAAACACATCCATCCATTTTTCGGGGTTTTGAAATGAAGAATAATTTATACTTTAATTAAACATGCAAATCTAAAGCAAAAGCATCAAGCAGAGCACTTGAAATGAAGTAATTTTAAAGATGCACGCGTAAAACGTTTTGTTCCCTTGAATGTGACTACATTTCAAAGGCTGGGCTACTATGCTGACTGACGATATTATTCAAGAGAGTGGAACCAGTTAACAAAAAAAGGGGGGAATCTGGAAAGATGAATGGATTGAGAATAAGGGTCTTTAGGCACAGGGTCTTTATGCTGCCTGTCATTCACAGAAAGCAATTTTAGTAAAAGCCAGGCCTGACTAAGGTGCTGTCGAACATGATTGCAGGCTAGTGTGGATTCTAAAGTGTGTGCAGCTTGTATCTAGGTAGAGGAAGAAAGCTCTTTGTAATCATCCCACTGCTCCATTACAGGTTTAAAAACAAGCAATCACATTGCCTTGCATATCAGCCAGTTATCCAGGATGGGAAGCTGCACAGCCGGGAAGAGTTTGTTCAAGTTTGGGAACTTCATGCCAAAACACATGCATGTGGTTCTGCATCTAATTATACATTCCAAAGTCACTGTTGTTTGGAACACACCTCAGGGCTGCATTGTGCACAAACTGCAGGTGAAACTGGGTTTCCCTTTTCCCACCTGTTTATCCATAAATGGAGGAGAAATGAAAACAATTGACATGCATGCACACTCTAGGACTCACGCACACAACCTGAATGCCAAAAAGATTCTTGGCATTCAGGCAGTGCAGGCAGCAGTGGGATACTATCAGCACAAAGTGAAGCAGGCTGATGATAAACTTGTTGCCATGACTGCACTTTCGTTGCTTCAATAGCCAGGCGCACTTGTTTCAGGAGCAGCATAGTAACAAATGTGCACAATAGAACCTTGGCTTCAGATTGATCTATACATAATGATCTCACCGTTCCATTGTAGTCACATGTCCAACACCACATCCTACATCATTATGCATGCTTGAACCCTGCACATCACCGAAAGTCCCAACAATCAACAGAAAGCATAAAAACTTACCATGGAGCAATGCAAGAAGTTGGAGTGGAAAAAAAAAACAAACACAAAACATTTTCTTTTTCATCACATGGACAACCGGATGCATGTGCGTCACTTTCAAGACAAAGAGATGGAAACGGAACAGATGATGCAATGAAGGTCAGTCACCAGAAGCAAGGTGGTGTTCATGGTAATCTTCTGCTGGGAAACCTTGTGGATGTTGTTTTGACCAATGCCACCTACTGAAACTTTGCTGTGGAACAGGTACACCTGTTTTTGGTGTTCCTGAATGGCATTGCTGCTTCCAACACCATGCCACAGTGAAAAATGACTAAGAAATGATTTGAGGAAAACTGCAAATTTCTCATCCGTTTGATATGCTGGACAAACAAGTCCAAACCATGGAGGCCTCTCATTGTAACTTACAGGAATTAAGCACGGTATAATGCAGGTGATTCAAATGTTATCTCTAAAACACACACACACACACACACACACACACCATGCTATAGTGGCCGCAGCCGAGCTATACCTTGCACTCCATAGGATTTTCTGTTCTTGTACTTTACATAGTGTGTAACTTTACAATGTGAAGATTGGAGCTATGGGGCCGCAACGCCACACATCTCCACACACACACACTCTTTTTTCTCTCCAGTGCATAAAATCTTCGTTCAATTATAAACAGACTGTTGCTTCATGGATAAAAAACTGACATTATGAAGCTATAGTTATATCAGATCACTCACTGTAGTGGTTTCGATCCAAATTCCTAACATTCAGTCAAATTATCGACGATGGCGATTTAATTCAGTATTACTCTCGAATGAGGAGTTTGTCAATTTTCTGAGAGATTTCCTTTCGGCTTTTTTCCCCTTTATCAGGGATTGCCAGAGCGAATGATTCGACGTTTGATTTGGCATAGGTTTTTACATCGGATGCTCTTCCTGACACAACCCTTTAGCAAGAGACAGAAACATGCTGACAGCTTTGCAGCTACTCTTTACGAAAGTCAGCAATGGTTCTTTTACATGAACCTCTCACCATAGACAGTGAGAGACATGGCCCGCCTTTGATAACCCAGTTAGCTGCACTGGGGGAAGTTTGTCAATTTTATAAAATCTGAAATTCATTTGTTTCTTGAAGTCAATCAAACACCTGATATGTTTCCTTCCACAATTCAGGAATCTCTTAAAGCATACCTTAGAGGACAAATTATTTAACTTAGTGCAAAACAAAAGATTACAACACAACGAATTACTGGGCTGTTGGATGAAAATCTGGAACTTGATTCTGAATGCTGCCAATCGCCCTCTTTGGATCTGTTTCAACAACGGTTGTTGTTGCTGACAGTATAATTTGTTATTGACTGAAAAGGTGGTGAACCTTCTGACAAAAATTATAAGTTTTTACTTTGAACACGAGGAATCTGCTGCCGCCGTCTCATTGGACAGGACAATTAACGTTGTTAAGATCAACATTTTCCACAAGTTACTCTTATCTTTTTCAGTGTTGTGATATTTTTAACTCAAGTATTCATCGCAAAGTTAAGGAGCCAGATTTCTTTTTTCATTTGGAATAAGAAGCCACGCAGAATTAAATACAGTCACTTACAAAGGTCAGGAGGTTTGACTCTTCCAAATTTCCTCTTCTATTATTGGGCTGCTAACATAAGAACAATTCAATATTTGCCAATAAATGATGAGAGATTGGCATCTTGGGTGAACTTAAAAGAATATCCTTTGGACAAATATCGCTCACGTCACTTCTTTGTGAAAGATTACTTCTCACACAGCCAACTTCCATCTACTGCTCAGACAGTCCCTGAAAACATGCGTTTGGTTTAGATGACACTTTCATTTAATAAACTTTCACCTGTTGCTCCATCTTACAAACTGTGTTTCTTCCATCACTTACAGATCACAGGCTTTTATTGGGTGGTCAAATCAGGGAATCAGATCCATGTAGGATTTGTTTTGAAACAACACTTTCTGAAGAGCACTGGATCGCTGATCCAAAGGTTGGGGGTTCGAGTTCCACTTTCCACAAGGTTGACACTGTCCCCTCAGTGCAGCTAACTGGGTTATCAACGGCCGGCCATGTCCCTCACTGTCTCTGGTGTGAGGTTCATGTAAAAGAACCATTGCTGAGTTTTGACAAGAGTATCGGCAAAATCCTTCAGCATGTTTCCGCCCTGCGATGGCCTGGTGAGGTGTCCAGGGTCTACTCTGCTCTCACCCGGAGTTGGATGGGATGGGCGCCAGCCTCCCCGAGACACTAATTAGGACTAAGTGGTTACAGGAAATGAACTGAACTTTCTGTTCCTTTGAAGCACTTGTGCAAAGATTTGGCCTTCCGAGTACACATTTGTATAGATATGTTCAGTTTAGAAATGTCCTGACCTGTAATATTGACCTTTTTCTTTGTTGCCCATTACCTTCCCTTACGGATGCTACTTTAGATTGTCAACCTTTCGCAAAAAAGATTATGAGTACTATATATTCTTTACTAGATACCCACAGAATGACAGAATCATTTGAGGGAAAGATAGAGGAAGGACTTGGATGAGTAGATATCATTTGGACTATGACACAAAATGCTGGACAGAATCCATTCGTCCTCCATTTGTGTTAAGCATGTCAGTGTTCGATTGAAGGTAATACATCATCTGCACTGGACTAAAAGATAGGCTGCATATGATTAATATACAGATGTGAACACACAATGTGACAGATGTCAACTCGAACCTGCCACTCTGAGCCATATGTTTTGGAGTTGACAACATTTTAGGAGTCTATCTTCGATAGATTACATATTTTTACATTTTACACTCAAAAATACATGCATGGTGTCTCTCCAGGGTTCTTTGACACTCTGCTGTGCCAATTATGGCTTTGTTAGTTGTGACTTCAAGTCTTCATATATCTGCCTTGTTCAATTACTTCAAGATTACATAATTGTCTCAGACAACTCAATCCATGTGTCCAAATCAGGTTTGCATGAAGAAGTGAATTACAGTGACTAAACTGGTTTGTGGTCTCTTATGTTTTTCCGAAGCAACATGTGGGAACCAAGGCCCACATTCAACTTCCAGCTGATTATCAAGTGGCTCAGGTTCTGGATGAGGTTCACTCATTCATTTTCTGTAGCAGCTTAATCTGAATTAGGGTCGCAAAGAAGCTGGTGCCCATCCCAGCTGACTCCAGGCGAGGGCAGAGTACACCCTGGACGGCTCGCCAGGCCATCGCAGGGTGGAAACATGCTGACGGCTATGCAGCTACTCTTATCAAAAGTCAGCAATGGTTCTTTGACAGCCTCTCACCATAGACAGTGAGAGACATGGCTGGCCTTTGATAAGCCAATGAGCTGGACTGGGGGGGGGGGGGAGTGACAACCTGTTGAGAGTGGGGCTTGAACCCCAAACCTTGGGATCAGTAATCCAGCACCTTTTACCACCAGGCCATCACTGTCTGGATAAGATGTGTGTGGAAAATAGGATAAATTGACGTAGTGAAATGGACCGAAATTAAAACAACAAATCAAAAAGCCATTCATTATACTGCATGAACTCATCAGCAGGTGTACAGGAGCAGAATTAAATTCTTCCCTAAATGTGGCAGGGATTGCAGAAATGCATGACTGACCAGTGAGGGCTGGACAAAAGGGATGCACCAGGCTAATACTGAGTATCGGATTTATCTGAAACATGGAACTGGTATTGGATTGAAATCATATTTTCTGATCCAATAAACTGACATGGATGTGATTGCGAGTGATAACGTCTTGTGCCTGAACCGGGGGAGAGGAATTTGGGAGGGGTGGAATCAAAGTGACAGGTAGCGGTCTAAGATTGATTGAAAGCACATATCAGATAAGTGGAGTTGTGCAGCAAATTACATTTAGCCTGTTCTATACCAACTGGGACCAGCTCCAACATAAACAACACTCAATTCACACAAGCACAGTCTCGACCTGTTATGACCGTATCTGAAGCAAATGAGAAACCTCCTTCACACTGTGTGTCTTCCTGTTATTCTATGGAGCAAAAGCAGCTACTTCCGAAAATGAGTTTTGCCCATTTAACATGCACATGCTGCAGGCGAGAGATTCTTATCTCCTGCTGCTGCCTTGCAGCCGCCGATAAAAGCCCAATATTTCTTAACTACTGTCTCCCCTTTTCTCTCCGTCTCCTTTACATTACTCAATTCACTGCTGTCACTGAATCGGCACAGCTTCTGGCACACTCGTACCGAATATATTTTAATCAATTCAAATACTGACCCGGGGTCAGAAAAACACACACTTGCATTTGCATGGGTTACAGTCTGAGGTTGGGGGGGATTATGACCTCATGTGAGGAAGCAACCCATACACAGATGAGAAATACTTGGGAAATCATTGTAAGGTTCTGAACGTACTTGATTCCTGCACTGGACATTCATATCAGAAGCTTTCATAAGAACAGAATTATTTTAACCACATACTGTACTTTCAGGCTTGCACTTATATTTTTATATATATATATATATATATATATATATATATATACATATATATATATACATACACACACACATTATATATATATATATATATATATTATGTGTGTATGTATATATATATATATATATATATATATGTCGTCTCGTCTTCCTTTCGGCTTTTTCCCTTTTACTCGGGAGTCGCCACAGCGAATCATCTGATTCGCACGTTTGATTTGGCAGAGGTTTTTATGTTGGATGCCCTTCCTGTCACAACTCTTTGAGCAAGGGACAGAAACACGCTGACGACTTTGCAGCCTACTCTTCACGAAAGTCAGCAATGGTTCTTTTACATGCCCTCACCATAGACAGTGACAGACATGGCCCGCCTTTGATAACCCAGTTAGCTGCACTGGGGATATTTTATATATATATATATATATATATATATATATATAAGGGCAGTGGTGGTCTAGGGCGCTGATCCAAAGGTTGGAGGTTCGAGTCCCATTCTCCACAAGGTTGTCACTGCCCCCCCCCCCAGTGCGTATATATATATATATATATATATATATATATATATATATATATATATACATACACACACACACACACATCAACAGCTCCAAATTCACTTTTTCTTCCTGTTTTTTTAAACACACACACGGGGCAGATTTTATTCTATGGAAATCTCTAAACTCCTCACGGTTTGATTTCTGTTTAGTTTGCCAAAATGTGATTAGAAAAACCATTCTAATTTTTTTGCTTTCGACAGCAGGCATTTAAAAAGAAACAAAACAAAACAAATCACGCCACTTGCTGCTGCTATAAACACCACACCTTTTTTCATCACATAAGGCTTTACACATTTCTTTTTCCATCAGAAATGTGGGCACTGCTGACATTTTATATTTCAAACAACAACTTAAAAGTGTGATGCATAAAACCCTTTAAAAGATGATTACATTTCGTTCGTCTATGCAGAATCTATCAGAGAGAATTCAGATGTTCCTCTTATTTCTTTTAATGAGGTATATGAGGAAGTGCAGGAGTGTGTACAAAGGAAAAGGTTAGCCAAGAAGAAGTGGGACATTGAGAGGACCGAAGAGAGTAAACAGGAGTACAGGGAGACACAGCGTAAGGCAAAAGTAGCAGTGGCTAAGGCCAAACAGAGGGTGTATGATGACTTGTATGATAGGTTGGATAGTAAAGAGGGAGAAAATGATCTATACAGGTTGGCACAGCAGAGAAATAGAGATGGGAAGGACGTGCAGCAAGTTAGATTGATAAAGGACAGAGAGGGAACTCTATTGACTGATGACAGAAGTGTGCTGGCAAGATGGAAAGAGTACTTTGAAGAGCTGATGAATGAGGAAAATGAGAGCGAAAAAAGAGTAGAAGAGGTAACCATTGAGGAGCAGGATGTAGCAAAGATCAGTAAGGGTGAAGTGAGAAGGGCATTGAAGAGGATGAAGAATGGAAAGGCAGTTGGTCCTGATGATATACCTGTGGAGGTATGGAAGTGTCTAGGAGAGGTAGCAGTAGATTTTCTGACAAGAACATTCAACAAGGTACTAGAGAGTGAGCAGATGCCGGAGGAGTGGAGGAGAAGTGTGCTGGTGCCCATTTTTAAGAACAAGGGAGACGTGCAGAGTTGCAGCAACTACAGAGGGATAAAGTTGATGAGCCATACGATGAAGTTATGGGAAAGAATAGTGGAAGCTAGACTAAGGGCAGAGGTGAGCATTTGTGAACAACAGTTTGGTTTCATGCCAAGAAAGAGCACCACAGATGCAATGTTTGCTTTGAGGATGTTAATAGAGAAGTACAGAGAAGGTCAGAGGGAGCTACATTGTGCCTTTGTGGATCTGGAAAAAGCATATGACAGGGTGCCAAGAGAAGAATTGTGGTATTGCATGAGGAAGTCTGGAGTGGCAGAGAAGTATGTTAGAGTGGTGCAGGACATGTATGAGAGATGTAAGACAGTGGTGAGGTGTGCTGTCGGTGTGACCGACAATTCAAGGTGGAGGTGGGACTGCATCAAGGGTCAGCTCTGAGCCCCTTCTTGTTTGCTATGGTGATGGACAGGCTGACAGACGAGGTGAGACAAGAATCTCCATGGACTATGATGTTTGCAGATGACATCGTGATCTGTAGTGAGAGCAGAGAACAAGTGCAGGAAAATCTCGAGAGGTGAAGGTATGCCCTGGAAAGGAGAGGAATGAATGTTAGCCTCAGAAAATCAGAATACATGTGTGTGAATGAGAAGGACCCAGGAGGAACGGTGATGTTACAGGGAGCAGAGATAACGAAGGTGGAGGATTTTAAGTACTTAGGCTCAACAATCCAGAGCAATGGAGAGTGTGGAAAAGAGGTGAAGCGTGTGCAGGCAGGCTGGAATGGTTGGAGAAAAGTATCCGGTGTGATGTGCGATAGGAGAGTGTCAGCAAGAATGAAGGGAAAAGTGTACAAGATGGTGGTGAGGCCAGCGATGTTGTATGGCTTAGAAACAGTGGCGCTGAGGAAAAGGCAGGAGGCAGAGCTGGAGGTAGCGGAGATGAAAATGTTGAGGTTCTCCCTGGGAGTAACGAGGATGGATAGGATCAGAAATGAGTATATCAGAGGGACAGCCCACGTAAGATGTTTTGGAGACAAAGTCAGAGAGGCTAGATTGAGATGGTTTGGACATGTACAGAGGAGGGACAGTGAGTATATTGGCAGTAGGATGCTGAGGTTGGAACTACCAGGCAGAAGGCCTCGAGGAAGACCGAAGAAGAGATTTATGGATGTGGTGAAGGAAGACATGAAGGTCGTTGGAGTCAGAAAAGAAGATGCGGAGGACAGGGTGAGGTGGAGGCGGATGATTTGCTGTGGCGACCCCTGAAGGGAGCAGCCGAAAGTAAAAGAAGAAGAAGGTATATTTGTTCAGTTCCTAAGGTGAGCCCACATCCTGATGCAGTTTGTCTATGCAATGAAACAAAATTCAGGTGCACAAATCAATACAACCAGGCACTTGTGATGATAAAAATTCATGATGATTAAAAAATAAAAATAAAAAATAAAAAATATTTTTCACGAAGCCCTCGGGTGGGGCGATAAACAAAACCTCACCACTTTTAAAGGGGACTATTCACTTCCCGAGCATATTAAATAATCATGAAACATACTCTTGGAAATAAAATGGAATCGGTCATAATATCTTAGCGTCAACGACCTCCGCACTGTGTGCCATGATATTGGTATACAGCACCATCCTTTTTTTTTTTTTCCAGTTCTGTTTCTTAGCACTTTATCTTACACGTTTCCATTTTCTACAAATCGGTGTTGTGCTGAAAAGTCATCAAACGTGCACATACATATTTCTCTGGTCACATGGTCTCACTGTTATCTTAAACAGACAGAACCAAAACAAGATGTGAAAAAGGTGAAGAGATACTAAAACTAATAATGTGAGCTGTACATGTGTATTCAACTAAAAACAAACTGAACATCGAAGAATATATTCAGTACTGTACATTTGGGCTAGTCAGTTTCATCCACTGAGCTATTGGCCTTGATGAAACATATTTAAACCTAATCACTGTACACAGAAAAGAAAAAAAAACACACAAACATTATTCTTTCACATTTTCAGCTGAGTACTGACTGAAGACTTACCCAAGATTGAGATGAATCCACGAGAATAAAAGAGGTTGCATTTGGGAATTGAGCCCTGCAGCTCTTTGTGCAATTTTATTTATTTTAGAAAAAAGTCAAAAGAAAGCTGAAAAAAAAAAAAAAAAAAAACACACCATCTGAGGCTACAAGCGACAACTCACTGTTCAGTGAAAAGAATCTACATGTTAGATAAAACTGGTTCACAGCAAATGGTGAGCCAGAGGCTGCTTGGACTGTGAACTGTAACATGTAACTTTCCCATTATTTATTACCATCTGGAGTTCATAGCACCACCCTGAGAACCAGGCTGCCCAGCATCCACAAGAAACAAATGTGATGGCTGTGTGCACTGCCAGTAAACAGAATGTAACATGGCTCTCTGTAGTGTTGTGAAAATGAATTCTCTCAAAACTATGGAACATTTCACACACACACACACACACACACACACACACACACACGAAAATTACAAAGAAATGAAGAATAAAAAATGCACAAAAACAGTGAGATGCCTAGCTTTTGCTTTACTCTATGATTGTTGGGCCCTTACTTCCTGCCTGTCACTCACACTGCACCACACCGTGCCCTGACAACCACCTGAAATTCTCGCTTCACCTCCTAGTGCACTAGAGAGGAGAAAGCGAGGCTGCAGGCAATACCAACAGGCTTTTATACTTTTACGGAACACAATTATTATAATACAAATCGGTGACGCTGAGGCTTATTCCTGCCACAAGATTTTGCCAGTATAACTGTTTCACACATAATAGTACTGTAGCTTTGAGGATGATTTTTTTTTTTGCTGCACTTAAAAGTTAGTATGTCTTCCAAAATTGGTCAAGCTTGTCACTGAAAAGCACCGTACTGCAAGAGCAATACAGTTTAATAAACTATTTTCACATTTATGTGGAAAAAAACAACATGTAAATAATAAATCTCCTCAAGCTTTGTGGGTATTGCTGAATTAAATAGAACTATTAAGCAACATCCACCTCACCTTTGGTGAACAATGTTTGTATACACACACACGCACACCTACAATATATATATATATATATATATATATATATATATATATATATATATATATATAGGAATCCCTCCCTTTTCGCGGTTAATGGGGACCAAGACCTCCCCCCACACACACACACACACACAACCGCCAAATTCCGCGAAGTAGGATTGAACACTCCCCCCCGACTGACGTATACGTATATGCATTATGTGTATATAATATAAATAAATGCATCTTCAAAGCTATAAATGCTGATAATAACAATTAAACATTAAAAATAATGCATAAGATGTAAATAAAATATACTCACACACATACAGACGCACATGCGCACACAGATGTTTGTGCACAAACTCAGATGTACACCTCACATAAAAATGTAAGTCGTTTTGTTTTCTTTGTTTGGAGGTTTTTTTTTTTTTTTGCATAATTGGTCTTGTTTTACGGCATTTTCCTTCACTTTTTCCCTACTTTTCTTTAATTTCCTTATTTTTCGATGAATATTCTTGAAAAACCCGTGATGCACTGAAGCCGCAGAAACTGAAGCACAAAGTAGCGAGGGATCCCTGTATGTGTGCGTGTGTATATTTTATATACATATATACACACATATATATATATATACACACATACACACATATATATATATACATATACACACACACACACACACACACACATATATATATATACACCGCGACCGAAGGAGTGTACATGCATACAAAATCAGATGGCAAGCTGTACAACATCGCAAAACTCAGAGCTAAGACCAAGGTCCGTGAAACCACCAGAAGAGACATGCTCTTTGCAGACGATGCAGCCGTCACTGCACACACAGAATATGACCTCCAGCAACTGATACCTGCAGGAACTCTCTCATGATTGCCGTGACTTCGGGCTGACCATCAGTTTAAAAAAGACCAACGTGCTGGGCCAGTACGTGGATACATCACCTGCCATCACTATTAACAACTACCAACTGGAAGTGGTCCACGAGTTCACCTACCTGGGATCCACCATCACAGTCAACCTGTCCCTTGACACCGAGTTAAACAAACGTATCGGCAAGGCTGCAACGACGCTGGGGAGATTTTCCACTCGTGTCTGGGAGAACCCCAAGCTGACTGCCAAAACCAAGATGGCTGTCTATAATGCCTGTGTCGTCAGCACCGTCCTATATGGGAGCGAGGCATGGACAACCTACAGAAAGCAAGAGCGGAAGCTAAATACTTTCCACCTGCGAAACCTCCGCTGTATCCTCGGCATCAGCTGGAGAGACAAGGTGCCCGAAACCAAGGTCCTGGACTGCGCCGGTCTCCCCACCATGTACACACTACTCAAACAGCACAGAATTCACTCGATTGGCCACGTGCGCCGCATGGAGGATGGCAGTATACCTAAGGACATCCTTTATGGAGAATTTGATATTGGCAAACGACCCATGGCTGCCCACAGCTGAGGTACAAGGCGTGTGCAAACGAGACATGAAAGCCTTGGAAATCAACCCAGTGAGCTAGGAGGACATTGCTTCAGACCGCAGCAGCTCGCGCTGCCTCCTCCAAAAGGAACTGAAGGAAGGTGAAGAGAAAATCACCAATGAAGCCATCGGAAAAAGGGCCAGGCGCAAAGAGAAAACAACTGACTTTGCTGCATCTATTCTTATCTGCTCCTCATGTAGCAAGGACTGCCATTCCCGCATCGGCCTCATAAGCCACAGGCGGCATTGTTAAGAGTGAGATACTACAAACTGACAATAAAAGGGCACAGTTTCCATGATTGATTCCGACCGAAGGAGGCCTACTACTACTACATTTTGTAAAGAATTTATCAAGTTTCCTGACATTGTTTCCAATCTATCGCGCTATAAAGACGAGCAGCGTGCTCATCCCGGTGCTAGAAGATTGTCCCTCTTCACATCCCTGTTTTCCTGTGATCTCTCTGGCTCCTGGTTTCAGCTCCATGCTCACGAGCAGTGACTACGTATCCTCCTTGCTCACGTGCCTCCCTTGTAACAAGAAAGTCTCTCCCGGTCTCCTGCATTTTGGGTCCAGCTGAAAGTTCCTGACGTCACAGTTAGCTTGATAATTTATGGTGCATTTAGGTTTGCACCTTGTACCAATAAACGATAAATTCAGTCGAATGAAATAAGACGATTTTGCAGAGACAGAGAGAGAGAGAGAGAGAAACTATATCCAGTACAAACTTGGATAGGTTAAGCTTAAACGGTACGTTCCCCTCTAAAGAACGCCCTGTAACGACTTGCGAACAAATTCATCAAATGAACGGCTGTTTGGAACGTAACTCGTTCATAAGCTGGGGAGCATCTGGAAATACAGTAATCCCCCTTATTTCGTGATTAATGGGGACCAGCCCTTTCCGCGATATGCGAAAAACCGCGAAATGACTTCTGTCACTTCTTAAGGGGACACACCCACCTATATATTACATAAAATTTATATAGAAGTTAATTTTAAAGTGTTCTATGCATGTTAATGTCATACAGGCAACTTGTATTAATATATAAATAAATTATACACCTTATAGTGACAATAAATATATATAAATACTGTATAACAAACCTTATAAATAACAAATCTGCAACCACGTCAAGGAGGACAATCACTGGCGACATTGGTGCTTGACTGGGGCTCGTCAGCACCTCCAGAGCCTTTGCTTTACAGTAGTACGTATCATGTTAGTGTCCAAACTCATTATTTTTATGGCAGTCCGTAATCCACAACGATAAGGTATTTTCCATTTTCACAACGGCCTTATTGCGCTGTTCCTGTTATGGTCTGTGCTAGTTGGCGGCGTTTATCTCTTGCTCTCTGTATGCACTGGTGAGGGGCGTGGCTGTTACCTGCAGGTGAAATCCAGAGAGCTCACCTGAACTGACTCAGCGCGCTAGAGGAGCTCCGTGCTCGACACTGCTTTTCCCCTCACCACTACGGTGCGCACGATTTTCCCGCACCCCAGTGCTTCCCCTAAGCTTAATAAAAGCCTTTGTTTCATCGTACTTTGTCTCCTGCATCTTGGGGTCCACTGATGTGTATTTTCTCTTCCTACTTCTTAATGAAGCGCATAGTCGACTTGTTAATGAGATAATGGTGAGCCACAGACGCAAACCTTCACCCTTATTTTAATAATTCTAGAAGCTTAACTTTCTCACTAACTGTCATCATTTTCCTTTTCTTTTTCGGTTCACTAGATGATCTTCCTGTGATGCCGGTAGCGTCGGACCCACGCCACGCCCCTCACCAGCGCATGCTGAGAAAGAGAGATAAATACTGCCAACTAGAACAGAGCATAACACTTCCTGGGCGTTTTGGGGCCATTTTCAAGGCCTTTGCGTATACAAGAGTACTTAGGAGCACAAAGAGAGAAAAACTTAGGCACTTGGCTGGAGAACTGCTGATACGTAGCGTAGACGAACTAACAATGCGGCTCGAACACAAATACAGGAAGCCCCATGGTGTTGGATGCTGAGAAACATAATCTCGCCAATCAGCTTGCTGGATTCACAGCCAATCAGAGAACACTCAAGTCAAGCAGGAGAACAGAGCATGTTGGGTAGAGTAATTGAATGTAGTGCGTGTGAATTTTGAATACTGCACTGTAAACTTTAATTTTTTTAAAGTTCCCAATGAGAAATCCGCAATATTGCGGGGACGCGTAGTAGGAAACGTGAAGTGGCAGGGGATTACTGTATGTATGTGTCTGTATTCCTTTCGGCTTTTCCCCTTTTTTTACTCGGGAGTCGCCACAGCGAATCATCTGATTCGCACGTTTGATTTGGCAGAGGTTTTTACGTCGGATGCCCTTCCTGTCTCAACCCATTTTAGCAAGGGACAGAAACACGCTGACGACTTTGCAGCCTACTCTTTACGAAAGTCAACAATGGTCCTTTCTTTTTACATGCCTCACACCATAGACAGTGAGAGACATGGCCCGCCTTTGATAACCCAGTTAGCTGCACTAGGGGGGACAGTGACAACCTTGTGGAGAGTGGGACTCGAACCCCCAACCTTTGGATCAGCGATCCAGCACCCTATACCACTAGACCACCACTGCCCCTTATGTATGTATCTATGTGTATGTATACACACACACACACACACACACACACACACACACACACACACACACACACACACACACGTAAGCTACAACCCTTCCTCAAACAACCTATCAAGGCTATAACATAAGGGACTGAGGTAGTCTGGATGAGGTGGGTTGAAAAGCTTGTAGTTGGGTTCACATATGAAGTAATTCAAATTATATTGTGTTCATACAAAACAGTGTTCCCATTAAGGAGAAATGAGTTGTGTGCCAATACCGTGTTCATATAATTCTGGGTTCAGATGCTGGAGGTATTGGCTGTGAAGCTGCCAATCTTGACGGCATAGCTGGCTTGATGGCAAGAAGCGCTGGGAGGGTGCGAGAAGGGCTATTCCCCGACCTGCAGGATGGGGAGGTCTACTTATTGATAGAAGCAGAACATTTTGACAGATGTTTAACATTATTTATGAACAAGTTGGAGATTGTGGAACTTAACACAACAAAGACTGGGGAAAAAAAATTACTGGCACAGCGCCAATAATTCCTTGCACCAATCTAAAATAAATTGCGCCACTGTCTTGCCAATTCAGCCTAATGGGAACATTGCTTGCAAGTAAAAAAAAAAGTCTGGTGGATCGGACACATTTGTTCACTGATCTTTCGATGGAGAGTGTAAAATATCGTCAACTTAAGCAATGTACTGTTGTAAAGCACAAAAACCATATTCATCAATTTATTTATGCTTCTTTCTTTTGGTTAATCAGACTCAGAGTACCTAGACTGCTCTCCATACAAGACTCTGTAAGCAAGTTGTTCCTATAGAAACAGGATTTGAACCTGTGATTATAGCTAAAGACGGCACTACTGTCACAGCTGCCACGATTTAAAAAAAAAAAAAAAAAAAAAAAATTAAGCCATGCGGCCAAGATAAGTCGAAGCAACGAAAAAATGAACTTAATTAAGTACACGGAGTGGCTGTCATAAACATTCTTACCAGCCTGCCCTTCATTCATTTTTTGAACCGCTTAATCCTAAATTAGAGTTGCGGGAAAGCTGTCGCCAATCTCAGCTGACTCTGGGCGAGAGGGCACAGTACACCCTGGACAGCTCACCAGGCCACAGCCTACCTTATGAAGACATATTCAGTGCAATACATCTCAGTGTTTGTGCAACAATTTGTTGGGCAGAATGCTTACTCTAAGTTCGACATTAAAAGCTCGAGCAGTGTGATGAACGATGAAACAAGGTGATTTGTTTCTTCAGTGGGACTTCATAAACTGCTTTGTTTATCAGCTAGCTCTGCTTCACTGATTTGATTGGACAAGCAGCGTTTGAAAATAGCCAACATGTAGTACATCACTGGTACTCATCATAATCACCGCGTCACTTAGCCGGTTGTCTGTGTTCACCACCATTATTCATTCATTTATTTTCCAAAATGTTTAATCCTGTAAGTATTTCGTCAAGACTGGAGCCTGTATAAAGTATCAGCCAATTCTGGGTAAGCTTGAAGTATACCCCGACCATCTCATCAGTTCTTTGCAGGGAACCTCACACAACCATTCACACACACCTTTACACCTCGGGGAAATTTGTAAAATCCAACTAGCCTAACGTACGAGTCTGTGGACTGTAGGAGGTAACCAGAGAATCAGGAGAAAACTCACAAGCACAGGGAGAACATGCTGGAAGCATCCTGGTGTGAAGTGGACATGTTAACCATTACACGACCATATTGTCCTGTTTATTACATAAAATCCCAAAACTAGCAAGAAGTCATTCTATGAGTTGTATGGCATCATTCACTGCTTTGTCCAGCTGAGTCTTCATTGGAATACGTTTTCTGATGGCACAAACATAAACAGCATTTTTGTCCACATTGTGTCAACTACTCAATATTGATTTTGTTGATTGAACTGTTGTATAAAAGTGCTATCACACTCATAGTCCAGCTGTGGTATCTGATATATGTATGGCTATGAATACCTTTTGGCTAAATCACAGCTGTGCTGTTATTCAGTTGAACAGCCTGAAGTGTGAAATCGCTTAATTATTGTGCTCAAGTAACCGATTATTTATTCATACATGACACTGTGCAGCACTCTGGAGTCACTGCATGCCCACAGAGGTGACTAATGACTTTATGATTCACCCATCTATGTAGATAATGACATTTTTATACATTTTATAACCTGGGTTGGATGCATACTTTATCTATATACTGCCCTGAACAGCTGCACTAACATGTGCCATTCAGCAATAGAATCTCGACCAGGAAAACTGCAAGCCGGTGCTTTTCCCTCGGCCCATTCAGGCTCTGAGATAAAAAGCATCGTTTTAATCACCATCCATTTTCACTTTTGTACACTTTCCGTGTGCCTTTTGCTGCCGTTTTAGCAACAATGGCATAGGATAGAGAATTCAAGTCAGCAAATGAGTAATGAATTACCTTGTCAAAGACTGAGGGCTTGTTCCCTTTATCCAGTTCCTTTTCTTTCTTTTTCTCTTCTTTTTTCTTCTCTCTCTCCTTCTGTCAACACAATGAGAAAGAAGGAAAAAATAGACTGTTAGTGCTCGGTGCACTTTGACCTTATAAGATCAAACTCAATGTCTCCATCACACAGTCTCACTCACTCTCTCCGTCTGTCTGTCTCTCTTTCTCACACACACACAAACACGCAAAAGTATTAAGCACATGCAAAGGAATGGTGTAGAACAAAGACACCCTATATTTACAGACAAATTATGACAATGGATTATAGGTCTCTACATAAAAATTATATACAGCACAGTAAGCAGTAATAAATGAAACTATTTCAATATTAGGTCTGATCACTTTTTGTTTAAAAACAGAATTACATCAAGTTCAGTTTGTGCAATTTTACAACGACAGTATCTACCCCAGGTCTCACAGAACCAGACACAGGTCTCCTGGAAACGTTGGCTGTCAGACTTGATTCTTTATTTCCATGTAAATAAAACTTACATTTTATATGAAAAGTGGCCTCTTATACATAATATGCTGCTTTGTTTATTGACATACTGTACTAACTTTTTAAAGTTTAACATTTCATTGCATGCTGAAAAACTAATGTTTGGAAATCTAAAGTATTTTTGTAATAATGTTCAAATCGATAGCAATGTTTATACTAAAAAGGTAGTGTGCTAAAACCTATATTTTATACACACACACACACACACATATTAGACAAACACACACATATAAGCAGGTTGAGAAAATGCAGTTTTTCCAGCTGTCCACAGGGGATAAAAGACTGGATTAGATAAAGCCCAAACTAATTTCAGACTAAATTAAACCTTATTAAAGCTCTGACAGCTTTAGTGCAGGACTGTTCTCCACTTTAAAAGATAGCGTTTTTTCCCCCAATGGTCATTAAAAGTCTCCTCTAATGGGACTTGAATTGGTACATAAGTAGGGCTTTACAGTTATGATGACTAATACCACGCAACACTCCGATTGCCACCACACTATACTATGCAGCCTACCACCGAATGCTTAAAATCAAACAAAACCTTCACACACGCACAAAAAAAAAAAAAAAAAAAGAAGTTAGATGGTGGCCTGACATCCAGTGAAAGGTGGAAGGCTGTTTTTCCTGAAAATAAGCAGGGAAACTGGGGCAAAAACTGAAATGTGTCACAAGACTAGATCTGTACATCAGCCACTTGAAGCACATTATGAGCACTTCGATTTGTTCATTTCCCCATGCAGAGCTGACAGAGCTGCCACCATCGATCGGCTCTCCACATAGCACTCGCGCACAAATTAAACCTCGCAACGGCCTGGCTCTAAATGCACAAACCTCACACCACAGATACAGAAAACTACCCCTTTACTACTACTGACATGGGTATTAATCTGTTCACTGAATTCCAGATTTCGATGGCGAAACAACCATTTTCTTTTATTATTTAATCATTTTTCGGTCTCTGCATAAACTGTATGCGCACAGATAAAAAATGTGAACAAGTTGTAAAATGTGATAAATATTTTCAAAACAAGTGTGAAAATTTAATGTGACAGATAAAAAACATCAAAGATATTCAAACAATGAAAGGAACAATCATAAAGTGTAATACAGTAAAATCAATATCATCATTACTCTCAAGTATAGTTTGCAGAGGTTTAGAAGGAAATTGCTTGGTAAGTTGGACACAGTTTGGGGAAATTATACTGCCTTCATTATATCTGTCTAAAATCAGTTTATTTCTAAATGTATTAATGCACAGAAAAGTACAATTGATTTCTGTGAGATGAAATTGTTGCGTTTGGTTGGATTCCTACTTATTCAGGGTGTACCCTGCCTCAGCCCAGAGTCCGTTTCAGCTGAATCGGTTTAAGTGGTTTGGCAAAAGAATTAATAAATGAAGCAATGTTTGAAAATTGAAAATGATTTTTAATGAAAAAAAATTTAAAAAACGTGTTCCAGAGTGTTAATGCTTTTCCACTGTAAAGTGTGGTCTCATTTCGAAATTTGCTGAAGAGGAAACACACAAAACCCTATAAAGTCTGGAAAAAGTTACACACTTGAAGCCCACTGTATTCACAGTACAGTTCACAACTTATTTGCATGAAACAAATTGTATACACTATTAATTCTTTACAAAGCAAATGTACAGAATGTTACTTGTTATTGTTGAACGTTATTGAATTTCTGTGAGAATTTCCAGGATAACTCGGTGAAATATTTCCTTATAACAATGCATGAGGGTTTGTTCATTTTAATGCAGCCGTGAGGGGGGGGCACAAACCAGTGTCTCTCCCTCACGCCGGTCCCAAGCCCGGATAAATGCAGAGGGTTGCGTCAGGAAGGGCATCCGGCGTAAAACAAATGCCAAATAAACTATGCGAATCACAAGAAAGAATGACATACCGGATCGGTCGAGGCCCGGGTTAACAACGACCGCCATCAGTGCCGTCAACCAACAGGGTGCTGATGGAAATTGGACTACTGTTGGTCGAAGACGTCGAAGAAGGAGAGGCGGGAGGCGTGTCCGTTGCCAGAGAGAGAAGAGGAAAGGCATGAGTCTAGGACTGAAAGTAGGGACTTTGAATATTGGAACTATGACAGGAAAAGGTAGAGAGCTGGCTGACATGATGCAGAGGAGGAAGGTGGACATACTGTGTGTTCAGGAGACCAGGTGGAAAGGTCGCAAGGCTAGAAGCATAGGAGCAGGGTTTAAGCTGTTTTATCACGGTGTGGATGGGAAGAGAAATGGAGTCGGAGTCATCTTGAAGGAGGAGTTTGCCAGGAATGTTCTAGAAGTGAAAAGAGTGTCAGACAGAGTGATGAGTCTCAAGTTAGAAATTAAAGGTGTGATGGTCAATGTTGTTAGTGCTTATGCCCCACAGACAGGATGTGAGCGAGAAGAGAAGGAGAGATTCTGGAGGGAGTTAGATGAAGTGATGCAGAGTACCCCAGAGGTGAAAGAGTGGTCATTGGGGCAGACTTCAATGGACATGTTGGTGCAGGAAACAGAGGGGACGAGGAAGTGATGGGTAGGTTTGGTATCCAGGACAGGAACGCATGAAGGACAGATGTTGGTAGATTTTGCAAAAGGATGGAAATGGCTGTGGTGAATACTTTCTTCCAGAAGAGAGAGGAGCATAGGGTGACTTATAAAAGCGGAGGTAGGAGCACACAGGTAGACTACATCTTGTGCAGGCGATGTAATTTAAAGGAAGTCAGTGACTGCAAAGTAGTAGCGGGTGAGAGTGTTGCCAAACAGCATAGGATGGTGGTGTGCAGGATGATGCTGATGGTGAGGAAGGTGAAGAAGGCAAAGGCAGAGCAGAAGACAAAGTGGTGGAAGTTGAAAAAG
This sequence comes from Plotosus lineatus, assembly GCA_024760905.1. NCBI lineage: Eukaryota > Metazoa > Chordata > Actinopteri > Siluriformes > Plotosidae > Plotosus > Plotosus lineatus. The sequence goes on along the minus strand of CM045736.1, from coordinate 41,047,514 downwards.
GAAGAGTGTCGGGTTGTCTTCAAGGAGGAGTTGAAACAGGCTTTGGGTGGTCAGGAAGTGCTTCCAGATGACTGGACAACTACAGCGAATGTGATCAGGGAGACAGGTAGGAGAATATTTGGTGTGTCATCTGGAAGAAAAGTAGATAAGGAGACTTGGTGGTGGAATGAGGAAGTGCAGGAGTGTGTACAAAGGAAGAGATTAGCTAAGAAGAAGTGGGACATTGAGAAAACCGAAGAGAGTAAACAGGAGTACAGGGAGACACAGCGTAAGGCAAAGGTAGCAGTGTCAAAGGCCAAACAGAGTGCGTTTGATGACTTGTATGCTCGGCTGGAAAGTAAGGAGGGAGAAAATGATTTATACAGGTTGGCACAGCAGAGAAATAGAGATGGGAAGGACGTGCAGCAAGTTAGATTGATAAAGGACAGAGAGGGAAATGTATTGACTGATGACAGAAGTGTGCTGGGAAGATGGAAAGAGTACTTTGAAGAGCTGATGAATGAGGAAAATGAGAGAGAAAAAGAGTAGAAGAGGTGACTGTTGAGGACCAGGAAGTAGCAAAGATTAGTAAGGGTGAAGTGAGGAGGGCATTGAAGAGGATGAAGAATGGAAAGGCAGTTGGTCCTGATGACATACCGGTGGAGGTATGGAAGTGTCTAGGAGAGGTAGCAGTAGATTTTCTGACAAGAACATTTAACAAGGTCTTAGAGAGTGAGAGGATGCCAGAGGAATGGAGGAGAAGTGTGCTGGTGCCCATTTTTAAGAACAAGGGAGACGTGCAGAGTTGTGGCAACTACAGAGGGATAAAGTTGATGAGCCATACGATCAAGTTATGGGAAAGAATAGTGGAAGCTAGACTAAGGGCAGAAGTCAGCATTTGTGAACAACAGTTTGGTTTCATGCCCAGAAAGAGCACCACAGATGCAGTGTTTGCCTTGAGGATGTTAATGGAGAAGTACAGAGAAGGTCAGACGGAGCTGCATTGTGCCTTTGTGGATCTGGAGAAAGCATATGACAGGGTGCCGAGAGAAGAACTGTGGTATTGCATGAGGAAGTCTGGAGTGGCAGAGAAGTATGTTAGAGTGGTGCAGGACATGTATGAGAGATGTAAGACAGTGGTGAGGTGTGCTGTCGGTGTGACAGAAGAGTTCAAGGTGGAGGTGGGACTGCATCAAGGGTCAGCTCTCAGCCCCTTCTTGTTCGCTATGGTGATGGACAGGCTGACAGACGAGGTTAGACAAGATTCCCCATGGACTATGATGTTTGCAGATGACATTGTAATCTGTAGTGAGAGCAGAGAACAAGTGCAGGAAAATCTAGAGAGGTGGAGGTATGCCCTGGAAAGGAGGGGAATGAAGATTAGCCTCAGTAAGACAGAGTACATGTGCATGAATGCCAAGGACCAAAGAGGAACGGTGAGATTACAGGGAGCAGAGATAAGAAAGGTGGAGGATTTTAAGTACTTAGGCTCAACAATCCAGAGCAATGGCGAGTGTGGAAAAGAGGTCAAGAAGCGTGTGCAGGCAGGTTGGAATGGTTGGAGAAAAGTGTCCGGTGTGATGTGTGATAGGAGGGTATCGGCAAAAATGAAAGGAAAAGTGTACAAACGGTGTTGAGGCCAACGATGCTGTATGGGTTAGAAACAGTGGCCCTGGGGAAAAGACAGGAGGCAGAGTTGGAGGTAGCAGAGATGAAAATGTTGAGGTTCTCTTTGGGAGTAACGAGGATGGATAGGATTAGGAATGAGTACGTCAGAGGGACAGCACATGTAAGACGTTTTGGAGACAAAGTCAGAGAGGCTAGATTGAGATGGTTTGGACATGTACAGAGGAGGGATAGTGAGTATATTGGTAATAGGATGCTGAGGCTGGAACTACCAGGCAAAAGGCCTAGAGGAAGACCAAAGAGACGATTCATGGATGTGGTAAAGGAGGACATGAAGGTCGTTGGTGTAAGAGAAGAAGATGCAAAGGATAGGGTGAGATGGAGGCAGATGATTCGCTGTGGCGACCCCTGAAGGGAAAAGCCGAAAGGAAAAGAAGAAGAGGGTTTGTTCATTTTAATGTCAAAGAAACTGCAAGTTTCCACTTTCCTAAAAATAAATAAATAAATAAATAAAAATTTTACTTAAAAAAACCCAAAATATTATAATTATTCCATCAAAAGCTTGGATGTTTTTTTTTTTTTAGTAGTACTTTGCTTTGATCAAGTATGCAAATTATATGTATTATACAGAGATCCCAGTGAGGTTTCGAAAAAATAGAGGAAACGGATTCGGAAATAGAGGAAATGAAATATTTCAGCTGGGGGTCAAAGGGGCCGCAGGGAACCTGAAGCTGAAAAAATAGAGGAATTCCTCTAAAATGAGAAGATCTGGGACATATATATCTATAAATATGTACATTTCATTAAACACAGTGGTTTCATAAATCCAGATTTTGTAAAACATCAGAGAAAAATTACAGGAGGAATATCACCAATCAACCGGAAAAGATTGCTTATCTGTTAAATATTTTAAAAATGACTCAGCTCCCCAGGTAACATGTCTTAAATGATGAAATATTGCAGTGATTTTCTTTTCGTCTGATCCTGCAGTTTATAAGTAAATATCATTAGTACCGTATCTGTACTTAAAGTATGATGTTTAAGTTATTTTTATGTTTCATGCTTTATGTTGAGAGAAATTTTGTTGTACACTGATATTTTTTTTAATAAATTGAGCTTGAAATCTACAGAATTTGCCTTTTTATAGACATTTTCAAACGGAGGAGTCTGGACTTGGTTATCAACTCATTCACTAATGTAGTGACATATGTGAGACGCTCCATCGAATGTAGGCGCTTGTCGCAAGTGACGTATGGTGCTTGTGAGATAAAGTGCGGATTATTCGGAGATCCGATCTTTCAAGTGAGCAAGTGCACATTGAATACTTGTTTAGTACTCAACCGTCACTTGCTCACTTGAAAGATCGGAAGTCCGGATAAGCCGCGCTTTGTCTCACAAACACCATACGTCACTTGCGACGAGCGCCTACATTCGGTGGAGCGCCTCACTTATAGCTGCGAGCACGGGGGCCAGTTCTAACCTTCAACTCGAGCAGAAGATATATTTTTTGGCTTCAAAATGTAAACATGGAATCAAAGTGTGGGAATTGGCAGACAGTACCAGCAGCTACGTGCATGAAATGCAGGTGTATATAGGAAAAAGTGAAATCAGCCTCCCAGAAGATGGTCTCGCCGCACGTGTCATTACTGACCTCACCAGGGAACCTTGGGTGCGGGGGAGAGGGGGGGGGGTGTTACCATTTGTGCGTGTGTGTGTGTGTATATGTATATATATAGAGATACAACTTCTTTTCCGGCCCCAGTCTTATCACCAATTTGTTTGACAAGAAAATCTACACAGCTGACACAGTAGGTAACAATCATAAACGATGAGCTCCGCAGTTGCATTCAAAATGCATTTCGAAAACGGAGAAGAGCAGAAGGGTGTCTGCCGTCATATGAGTGAAATATTCTTGAGTTCCGCGTAAAACACGAACCAACCAATCAGAATGAAATACCAGCTGGCGTCATAATGTCCTCCTTTTTTGTACACAAACATTTAAAAATACATTCCATATACAATCAATCAATGTTCATAAGTATCAGATGGTTTGGCAGCTTGAATATCTCACATCAGGCTATATGATCTCTGGATCAGGGCAGACTGACCACTTCAGTGGTTCCCGGGGTTTGAAAGCTCAGTTTTCGTCAGCGCTACAATGATTCGCAGGGACATGGGAGAAATAAAACAGAACCTCTACAGTGGTTCACGGTAGCCAATGGGTTAACAGTGAAATGTAAACATTGAATGGCTTTAGTACAAACACTTTTGGGAAAGTATGAGGAAGACAATCTGCTTTTAACCACAATGTTCCGGTGTTTGAGGGTTGGATAAAACTACAGAACAGCGAAGTTAATACATTCATTCTCTCTGGGTTTCTTACACTCTAAATTTTCCCCAAGTCTAGTAATTCATTTTATAATTGTTACCAAATTCACCACACAAGATCACTGTGCACAATCATAGGCAGTCGCTTGCAGCACAGAGTCATGAACAGAAGTCGTTCCACAGGCATAGAGTTAATGCTGCTGAAGGCTCAGCTCCTGCTGGACAGATCATGTCAACAGAATGGACAACGATTACATCCCCAACAGCTGATGTTTGGCAAGTTCAAGAAGGGCTCAGACAGGCAGTGAAGGCCCAAACTGAGCTATAAAGGCCCGCTGAAGAGCAACCTCAGATGGTGCAACACCCAGCCACGTCAGCTTGAAGTCTCTGCCACAGACAGGAAAGCCTGGAGGCTGCCTACCCACAAAGCAATAGCTGCCTTCAAAGACGATAGCGTCTCACTGCTGTAAGGGACAGACATCATAGAGTTGTGTCCTCCTCAGTTCAGACCACAGACCACCACTGTGACACCTGTGGGCACCTGTTTGCTTCGAATCATCGGATTTGACAGACGACTAAGATATACCAAATTCAGCAAATGCACTTACACCTGCATATAAGAGAATAAGGTGATCTATTTATGTCATTTATTTTCTATGGATTCTAAGGAAATGCTGAATACTTCATACACAATTTTCTTTTCTGCACAATTTTATGTCTTTTTGATGAGTTGATTGTTAAAGAATGAGGGGGGGGGGCCCTTAAACTGAAATAAACAAATTCCAAGGTTCTTATTTTGTCATGGATTTTGTTTCCTCGTTTGAAATTCTCTTTCTGCCGAGCAGTCAGCAATGCCACGAAATTGGGATTGATTAGTTGTTGCAGCTTCATTACACACAAAACCTTGCCGTGTGTGATCAGTCTGCAGTGCAGCTTCTCTTCCCTCTCCGCACAAACAACCTACTTCACATTAAGGCATCTCCTAAGATGTGTGTGAATGTTTGTTTACAAAGTGTGAGGACAGGACCACACCGTTCCTGAACATCTTCTGACCTGTTTGGCTCTGGGCTTTACACAAACTCAATGCTTTTCTCCACCCAAACCCCTCTCCCCGTTCCTGTATGAAACCCCTTGAAACAAGTGAGAGAGGGCGTGACACAGACTGTTTATTCCCATCAACAGTATACAACGAACATAATTTATATTTTAAATATCAAGTAAAGTAAAACATTTCAATTCATATCATTTGATTGTTTATTAACAGCTTCATTATGTTGGAGGAGGAACATTTGCAAAGACAGAGCTGTCAATCAAGACGATACTGCAGATATTTTCCCTTGTGAAAAGCCAATAAAACAGCATATATGAAAAATACATGAATTCATTAATTTACGAAGCTGATGAATTCTAATTAGTGTTGAGTTAAGGCCGGCACCCATCCCAGGCGACTCTGGGCGAGGGGAGAAAATATAAGCTCCACACTGAAACGTGTAGGCCAAGAAATCAAACCCAGGCCTCCTTGTTGTGAGACAGTTTTAACCACTACACCAGCATCCTATAATGGAAATTATTCACCAATAACCTGTATGTTGCATATTACAGTGAGAGGAAATAATATAACGGTCAATAATACAAATTTAACTAATGGACCAAGCCAAAGTAATAAAAATCTGTAATTCAACTTAACCTGGAATAAATAAATAAACAAAAAACACAAAAAAACAAAAAATAAATTTAAATTGATTTTTTAATAAGTGATTTGTTCCACACTGTATCGATTTGCTGACATATTCAATTGTTTCAAATCCAGGTTAATGGCACAGCCATCCGTGACTGGGAGTTCATGGTAGCCAATTGGCCGAGCTCTCATGGAACGCAAGAATGACATTCACTCACTTCCCTGTCACTCACTGCTACTGCCAGCAAATCATGGGCTTCTTTGAGCTCATTCGGTTGAGGGCGTGAATAGCACTTGCCCTCTCAATGTGTGAAACACACACTAAATGCACATTCGCAGCAGTTCGGAAAGAGCATTGCATGTCATGGAGGGGCCATGTGCATGCTTTCGGCCCTTCCTGACTGGTGGTGATCCTGTGATAGGAAGGCAAGAACTTGATGGGTCGGAATTAGATATGACTAAATGGGGGGGGGGGGGGGGGGGGTTTAAATTAAGTAGATATTGTGCAATGACCACTTAGTAAGGCTGTCCCTCTAATGTGTCACATGACCTACACACACTAATATCCACCCTGGGATATCCCACCTTCAAAGCTTTACGCACTTAATAACAGGAGCAACAAAAATAATCAAGACTTTAAAGACAATGAGCAAACATTTGCATAAAATTACTTTAATTTTCATCAATTATCCCCCCTCACATTTTCACATCATGTCTTCCCATGTACATATGTTTTAACAAAAACTTTTTAATGGTAGCAAGCTTGACTGTTGTGAAGCACTGATGCAGAACAAAAATGTATTTTATTTAAGACGGTGCTTCAAGCACATCAGTCTGTTTATTATTATTCTTCGACTACGCAGTGCACTTTGCAGGCAAATCCCCATCAGTGGGTTTTTACTATGAAAAAGATGAGGTATTAGAAAGACAGTAATAATATACAATAAACTGGAGTTTTTATAATATTAGAACTGTGCTGTCGTAGAAAAGTAATCAACTTTCTGTGCAACTAGGTTTTCAATTCACCACTTTGTGTTAATTTTCCATCATGCCCCGTAGTGGTTACTGGGAAGTAAGGCAAACGAAATAAATTCTTACCTGATGCAGCATTTGATTGGATTAGCAATGTCTTATTGTGAAAAGAATCATACTGATCCAATAAATAAAGAGAGGAAACCCAATAGTTTTAGGATAGGCAATTGGATTCAGGGCTACATAGTCACGCTTTCAATGGAAGCGATATCTACAATGCTACAAAAACTGAACAGTGGACTTGAGTGGGCTTTGGGCCTCATTTAGATCACTTCTGAGTACAGTACATCTTTCATAGGCACACATGTGGAATTACATTTAAAAACATGAGATATTTAAGCCACTCACATTAAATTAATACTTTGGTTTTTAAATAATGTTTTGGTATGTAAATTGTTGTTATCCTGAGTTGATGTGTCATTCATATATATATATATGTGTGTGTGTGTGTGTGTGTGTGTCTATGATATATATATATATATATATATATATATATATATATATATATATATATATAAATATGACGCCGCTCCCTCCCATTGGCTATTATGGAGCTGTATCCATGACGGAACAATTCTATTTAAATGTTTAAATGGACAGGGTGTTGTATTTAAAGCAGAATTATAGGACCTGTTTGAAAGATCAGAGGTCCTGATTTAATATTAACTTGCTTCCTTGTGAGATCGGAGGTCTTGTTTCACAGAGCACCCTGCTCATGCTTCAATATCGTGCCGAAATAATCGCCTCCGTCACTGTATTTCCGCTTTCAGGTCTCCTTCTGCTTCAATATCGTCCCGATTGTAGAGGAGTTTCAGTGATAACGAAATATAACGCTGCAATGATCTCAAAACAAGCAACAGTCCTGTTCAATGCTCCTTCACTCATGTGACAAACAAGCTTTATGGGTGCAGTACGATGGACATTCAGCTCCCTCCTGGCCAATGGGAAGCCAATGGGGCGGGATGTTGGGAGACAGCCAATGAGAGAGCAACTCGCGCATCGTGTGAAATTTTGATTGATGCGTTTGGCGCTTTTCATAAGAGGAGGTTGTTTTCGTTTACAGGGGACGAAAACTTAGGAAAATGTTTCTTGTAACCTGTAGTTTTCATACCCTGCGGGTTTCGTAAGTAGGGGGCTGACTTTACAGCTTTGCGTGGGGGAAAACAAATAAAGCTTATCTAAAGGGTCCTGAGAACATACACTAAAACAAACAAAAAGAACAACAAAGAAAAAGAGACTGAATATTGTCCTGTGAAATCGTCATACATCGCAACAGACATGTTATACAAATTACTGTACAAACCTGGGGCTTGTGTTTCTGAACGTTTAACATGATAGGAGGTTCAACAGTACACACAGGAAAACAACAACTAAACAAAAGCACAGCCCAGCACACTCAGCCAGGGCACTACAGTACCTCCAGTTTATTTTTCTCAGCTGCTTGTGAAGAGGGAGAGGATACCAAGGGCAAAGCAGCATCAGAAGATTTCTGCAGAGAGCCAAGAAAGAGAGACAAAGGGAAAACAAAATTAAAGGGGATGGCAAGAGAAAATAAATTATGCAGGGTGGATGTGAGAGTTGTGAAGTTTAAATAGGTATAAGAGGGAAGAAAAAAAGAGAAAGACCGAGAGAAGAGCAGAAGCAGTTGATGAGTAATTGCAATTATTCAGCAGGAGGGACATACATAGTACATGCACCATTTAATTGCGTGGTCGAAACAAGACTATACACAAAGAAACCAAGTGCTGATGCCATAAAAGGAAAAATATATAATTAAACCATAATTAAACACAACTGGTTCATGAATAAAAAACACTCTTGTGCAGCTGTATAGATCTCTCCCTGGTTTATCTTCCTGATAAAGAAGTCTTCTGGAAAATAGCCATTCGACTGCAATATACAACCTGCATATCACCGTGCACACTGGTATCCTGCTGTCCTTGTTTATTTGGAGTGTCTTCCTATATTGTTCTACGGCCAGATAAATGGTCAGCTGCTTTCATCAAGACCCCCCCCCCCCCAAAAAAAAGTCTTTTTTCCATGCTGCGAGGAAACAAGTGATGTTGGAAGAATGCCAGGCATTTCACTGTACCATCATATGATCTCCCAGGTGATGGAACAAAAGGGAAAGGAAAGAGAACCGTTACTGCAGACAGGACTGAAAAACAAAAGCTACGACATCCCACGAAGGTTTACAATCATCAAGGCAGTTTCTGAGCATCTCAAACTACTTTTAAAAACAAAACCACCAGACATCTTCTCTAGGTCAGATGTCAGAGATTCTGTAAAATAATCATTCTTGGCTCCCCAGATAACATATTACTTCATGACCATTGATTCATTTTTGGGCACTGCCGCAACTAAATTTGGGAAACATTTACAATGGGAATTAATGTAGTCATTCATCTCTTTTAACTTTTGTTTGCACCTCCATTTGTCCATGAATGCATCCATACATATATGTTTCTTTCTATTTGTCTGATCACCATGCGATGCTACAAAATAAATAAATAAACTAACAAAAAATACATACACCAATCCCATGTTTTCTGGGAACGCAAAAGAAGCTCTTCTGGCACCCTTGCATTTAACTGGCAACTCAACTCGTGTTTTAAACAAGCAGAAAATCTGCCATTATCTGAGGCGCTTCCAGAATTCTACTCAATGCTTGTCAGCTCCGTAGCATTTAATCAAAACCTATTACAATACAAATGCTTGAGAGCGGGACAAAAACAAAAACAAAAAGAACGCCAGAAAAACGAGAAAAGAAAAGTAAGAAGGAAGAACTTCCACAGGGAAAGTGAAGAACAGAAAGAAAGATGACCCGATCTGCTTCTTCTTTTCAACAGCAAAGTGGTGCTGTCAGCAGCATGAGTCTATAGAGACCCAGTAAAACAAGCAGGTCGATTATAGCCCTGGTTAGTGTGTAGCTGTCCGGATTGGGCCATTACCTGCTGATGGATCCTGCTCATAATCCAGCGTTATTGGTTTAGCATGAGCACCATCCTATGCTATGCTGCAGCATTAAAGATCCAATAACAGATATGCTGCAAACCACCTCTCCTTTCCACTACACGTTTCAGTAAGACCTCTATCCAGGGAAATAAGCAGCAAAGTGCCCACTAGAGAAGATGGAGGCAGGCCAGTCAATATGCAGGGACAGCCATCATTGAAGCGCTGAGGGCGAAGCCTATCATCGACTCGATCTTAATGCAATCTGGGTAGCAGCAAAGGGCCTCACGTAATTGGGCTCCAATTTTCTGAGAAGAGCCGAGGACTGCCGCGAGGGGCCAGAGGTGCCTGGCTCTGTGCTAGGAAGTAATAGAGAGCATACACATCAATGCGAGACAATGCAACCCAACCCAGATGATGACAGGGTCACACAATCCACTAGCTAGTCGATCAGTGAGAAATGCCAATTACTACATGAAGAACAGAAGAGTGAAGAGCAATCTATAATCTGATATGTGTTCAGATCTCACACAAAGTAATCGCACATAAAAGCCAATATCACATGAAGCCTTTATCTTGATTAGAAAAATCAATTTTTAATCACTTTTCTCCATATATTTTTAAGTTGTCAGTAACTCCACAGTTAGCGATGTATGAGGCCTACAAAAGTTTACTTCACAAGGTCTGTCTGTCAACCTCTTTTGGGAAACCATTAACATAATGCTCAAGCTACATGAACAAAGGGTTCATATCAGTATGACAAATAACCTCGTGAGACTCATTATTCTCTGATGTTCAATTCGATCAAAGTAATGAAAAAATACCAACCACAAAAAGAAGCAAAAGATAAAAGGTAAAAGCCATCTTATGAAAACAAGGACAGCGACTGATGGTTAATATCCTGCTACATTTACTTTCCATGGCTTTGCTCGTCGGCTGTACACGCGATCATTTAAATGGTAGCAAACCAAAAGAAAGACAAGATGACATCACCGCGGTAGCTTTAATAAAAGATGTCATTGTTTTTCTTGAAGCAGTGGTGGCCTGGTGGTAAAGGTGCTGGATCACCGATTCTAAGGTTGGGGGTTCAAGTCCCACTCTCCACAGGGTAGTCACTGTCCGCCCAGTGCAGTTAACTGGGTTATCAGGGGCCGGCCATGTGTCTCACGGTCTATGGTGAGAAGTTCATGTAACAGAACCATTGCTGACTGTCGTCAAGAGTAGGCTGTATAGCCATCAGAGTGGTTCTGTCCCTTGCTAAATAAAGGGTTGTGTCAGGAAGGGCGTCCGACGTAAAAACCTATGCCAAATCAAACATGCGAATCATTAATATGACTTCCATGAAGATGGAGGCAGACAATTCGCTGTGGCGACCCCTGAAGGGAACAGCCGAAAGGAAAAGAAGGTGTCACTGTTTTTCTTCGACAAAACAGGACATATATTCCCTACTGATGGTCGCATACCTGAGGATGGACGACCTTGAAATGGAGGTGAAAAAAGCCAAGACTGATTCAGTAAAAGGAGAAACCTTTGGCAGTACTGCATGACCGCAGTCGAGATAGAGACATAATGCACAACACTGAGCAGAGGTTCTGTTTTTCTGCCCCAAAAGCCAGACGCTGCTTGTCTTGTGGCTTCATTTCACACTTGGTTTTCTTGTCCTAATCACATCAGCACTGTATAATGAGGGATGGAACTAAGGGGGAGCTCAGAGGGCCAAAAACTAAAGACCAGAAGTCATATTCTGTAAACTTTTCTTGAGTAAACTGGATCTGAAGTTCAAGACTAAAACAATATATGCGTATAAAGGTTGAGGGCACAAAGGACATGAAGATGTACACTAACAGTGGTGGGCCATCAGGGCCAGCAAAGCCTTCTCTGTTGGCCTAAGCACTATCAGAATCACTGACCTACATTTACACCTTAAAATCTAGTATTTGTCCCATGAAATTGCATTAAATTATTCACAACAGTCCATTCTCTTCATCTCACAGCGTGTCTATTGTCTACACTGCTTCCACAACGTGTATATTAGCTTTTTTTGTCCAATCCGATTTCAGCTTCTATGTTCTACCTTGTCGGTCTGATCTCCCAAAGGCCATCAGAATCAGTAGTGTTGGCTGATGTCCTTAAAAAGCATTAGCCATGGAGCGGTTTCTTTCACCAATCAGATTTCAGATGCACTGCACAAGGCCAGCGAGCTGGCCGACAATAACATCAGCATTTTTGCATCCTGTGACTGGTTGGTCAGAGAAAAACTAGCTGAATCTGACAAGAGGAGGAGAAACTGACTTGGTGTTGGACATTCTTAAAATTTTCAAGGTGGACTTTTCCACAAAAGCTCAATATCGTAAGGAGAGGTCAAGGAGGGAAGGTTTACATCCGTTATATTTGGCTGAACACTAAATTTACCGGCAGCTTCCACCAGTAAATGCCGGTGAAAGTTATGTAATGCTCAGAGTTACTAGTGGAAATGGGTGAAATACCGCTCTCTGCAATGCCACGCCTTTATTACATTGTATTTTTGTATATTATTGATGTACAGCCCGCCGCTGGTATTTAATATATACTACATGGGAACAACACAGTGTTATTGGTTTTCTACCTCAGGGTAATGGACATCATTATAAAAGTCAGATCATGAAACTGGCGCATATAACCCACTACACAACTTCAAACTCCAATAAACATTTCCTCAACCAAGTTTATGAATCAATGCATAAAAATCAGTGTATGACTATGAGATATTATCATACCAATATATGTACCTATGGTGAGCACATTTTTTTAATAAAGTATATCCACTACTAGTTTACACCTTTTCACGCTTGATTTTGTGACCAGAGACAAACCTCGTTATTTTCCATGTCCTGCTGAGCCGCTGCTAAGGTCTCCAATCATCACATAAATCGGAGCACATGTGCACTCACAATAAACCAAGGAATTTGTATGTGCATGACAAAATAGGTAAATAAGCATCAGACTTGAATGGAGATCTATGGAATATGTAACTTTCACTGTCCGCGTTACATGGTTTATCTTGTGCTCCCACCGATCACTGATTTTTTGGGATTTTTACACCCGACCTCAGTGGCTCATCAGGCCGGTGCTTATCCCCGGTTTCCATAGTGTGAAGCAACCCGCAGTACAACTCCTTCAAGATGGGACGTTAGTCCATCGCAGGTTACCTTCCCAGAATATTTTTACTGGTACACATTTATACTGCTGGGTGAACAGAGGCACACTTATGGTTGAAACCTTGCCCAGGGGTCTTAGCACAGTGGGGGTCTAACTGGGATTTGAACACACAACCTCCCGATCATGAGCACAGCACGCTAACCACTACACCACCGGCCCCACTAGCTGGTAATTAAGCCCACTCCAAAACACTCAGTACTGCCTGGCAGCTTGTTACATTTAGAACTTCAATAATGTGGCACGTACCATTGAACAAACACCACAGCAAACCCAAATCAGTCTTTTCTGGGAACCACTGCATAATTGGACCATTCCCTAAGCGTGGAGCTGTTAAGTATCACTGATTTATTGGCGTTTATTACCTGTAGATAATAAAGAAAAGTTGAACATGTCAAACACTATGAATTGGCAGAGTGCAACTAATTACACAATTATTATCTCAAGCTTTTAATTAGGGAATAGAAGGCCATTCATTCTGTCCATGTTACAGACTGACTTTTTGAGTCGTCCTACTGTTAATTTGATGTTGCTGCTTCTCCAAGAAATATAATCCTACATCTACCAGGCTTTAATAGTATTGGCCTCATACATTAAAAAATGGGGAGGGGGTGTTTTGAAATCTGAAAAAAAAAGCTAACAGGTCAATGTCACACATTTCAGTACCAGTTTCGTGATCAGACCCATGTATACTACATGGAAACAATATGATCTGGGCAGTGGTAGGTCAATGGGTGATTATTGAGCGAAAGGTTTGTGGTTTAAGACCCAGTTCCACCAATCTCCCACTGCTGGGCCATAGAGCAAGACCCTTAACCCTCATCTGCTCAGTTGTATAATTGACAAAATGTCTGTCACTCTGGATAAGAGTGTCTGCCAAATGCCATAAATGCAAATGTAAAATGATCTGATTGGCCCACTATCTGAGGTTTAAAAGGTATCATTCTGAGTGGGTAATGCATGAAGCAAAATGATCGACAATCATTATTTTCTGTCCCTTATAGCAGGTGATGTCATCATTATCACGCTATAAAATGGAAAAATAAACCATAACACCTTTTTATTTTTCCTTGTGCTTTTGGATAGCATATATTAACTGCCTTTACTGAGTGCAATATCGTACGTACTATGCTTTAAATGAGGGGGTTTAAAACAGACACACTTTTACCTGCACAGCATTTAGCAAAATGCTTTTCTGTTGTACCACAGGGCAGTCCAAGTTGTTTGCAATAAAAATTGTGACTGAGTGAATGTAATTCAGGCACATGGCATTTTTAATGTGATAATAAACAAATACCAAATGAAATGCAAGAATCATGAAAAAGATGACAATGAAAATGTCAGTTGCGTGTGTCAAACACTTCAGCAACGTTTCAAATGAGAAAGCTCACAGATGTTTAGTGTCAATTATCCTGCATTTAGAACAGATGCAACTCCATCACTTTCGTTCTGCTTTTCACACACACACACGCGCACACACAAATACCCAATCAACCACAATGTAAACACCTTGAACTAATACGGAGTTGTTGTAAACAATTAATCTACGAATAAAACAGACTGGGGCAGTGCTGGCCCGGTGGTAAGGTGCTGGATTACCGATCCTAAGGTTGGGGGTTCAAGCCCCACTGTCAACAGATGTCACTGCTGTTCCACCCTGGTGCAGCTAACTGGGTTATCAAAGGCTGGCCATGTCTCTCACCGTCCACGGTGTGAGACATGTAAAAGAACCATTGTTGACTTTCAACAAGAGTAACTGCATAGCCGCCAGCGTGTTTCTGCCCTGCGATGACATGGTAAGCTGTCCAGGGTGTGCTCAGCGCTCGCGCCGAGAAGGCTGAGATGGGTGCCAGCCTCCTCGTGACCCTAATTAGGATTAAGTGGTTCAGAAAATGAATGACGCATCACTTTGGTCCTACCCAGGAACACAATTTCTCCCTCTCTCCGTTTACTCTCTTTAAAACTCTTTCTGGAGCAGACTAAGGCTACTGAACTACTGCATGCAGCCATGGACGTCATCTTTCCACTGTTTCCTGTTCTCAAGAGGAGTGCACTGAGCTACATATTGTGTATGACCTCTGCACTCAGGGCATCTTTTAATCGATTGATTTTCTTTGGCATTCTAACAGCATTGCTCTCACTGGCTGTACTATATATAAATAGATTCTTTATCTAAAAATATTCTTGAATAAAGACTATTTATCACATGAGATGCTTGAACATAGTTGTACATGGAGCACAATAGTGTCCACTCACTCTCACTTATTTTTTATTTTCTGAACCACAATTTGGAACAGCCAATTAGCCTAATGTGCATTTCTTTGGACTGTGGAAGGAAACTAGTGTACCCAGAGTAAGCCTATGCCATTATGGGGAGAGCATCCAAGCTTCACCCCCCCCCCCCCCAAAAAAATACCCAAACAAACAAAAAAAACCCGCCTGAGGCCAGGAATAGAATCTCTTTGATTGTCTCAAGTAAATTGAGTCCAATTGAATTAGTTGTATGTTCTTGCATGAGCTGCTCAGCTTTGGCTGATGAGGCAGCCGTTATTTCAGCCTGCCCTGCTGGACTGAAGTTAAAACGTAGACATGTGTGTAAGATAGTGGCATGCAAAGCTGCACATAAAAACCTGTGCCTTCATTTCATGTCAAATCGGTACACAATTACCTGGAACAGGGTTTTAATAATTAAACATGGAGATTAATCATAAATTTGTTGGGCACGCATAACAGACAAGCTTGGCTTTCCACATCACGCCGATAAGAGAAAATCCAATTTTATATCAGCCTCTTTATAGAAGGGTGGATTCGCTTGACCTGTGCATCATTTCACAGTTTTTCTTTGTAAAAAGGGGTGGCTCAACGTGACATGTGTGAGAAACAATCGTCTGAGCGGTTCAAAAACGACCGAATACGACCGAACTGCTACCGAAGCTGTTCGCTCGTGTTCGAGCCACGTTGGATATGCATAACATTTTGAGCATGTCCAAAAAATTTCTCCAAGACCACAAAAATGGACCATTTATCTCGAATTCAACCGACTACCTAAGAAAATATGCAACTTCCAGTTTGGATACAGTTAATTGCCTTCGAAATAAAATTTTCTTCGATATTCAGACGTGATTGTTGACATGTGAGTAAGGTCAACATTAGCAGTTATAGTAACATAGCAAAGGATCAACCAAGAACTGTTAAAGTCGATACACTCTACCACTACCAGTTTAACCAGTGAAGTACAACCACCCAAAGTCTTTTCCCAAACCGGATTCAACTCTTGTGTCTTCTGGAGCGCTCGCATCAACTTGTCTGAAATCCCAAGAGTATTTCTCAGCTGTCAAGTTACTCCAGGGGTCACCTGGTTAGCATACATTGTGACATTACTGTTGGTTGACATTGCATATACTTATAGATGGTTCATCCATTATCTGTGCCATTACCATCATTGATGGTTTCAGGTAAAATCCTCAGAACTTTGCCAGTAACATATTTCTCTATATCCAAAAGAAAAAGAAAAAAAGAAGGTCAATCTTGAATTTTTTTTTTTTTTAAGTTTCTTGTCACTGAGTTCTTGATAGTATTTTCTGTTCACTTTAAAAATATCTGGAGCAGTGGACATTCCCTTGTTTCTTCAGAGCGGTTTTCCTACAAGCTTTTATCTTCAACCAAAATTTAACACTCCTCTTTCAGCTGATCAAGAACATTTTACTCAGTGATTAAAGGACCAGGAATTGATCCAAAGTCTTACAGGGATAGATGACCACTGATTTAAAGACTAAATACTTCCACAATTTCTGTTTCTTTTTTGAACAGATTGAAACAAGAAAGAGTGGTGGTGGTGGGGGGTGTCTATAAAAGATTGACAAGAAACCGATGTAAACACAGATGTCCACTGCAAGCCATAATGCAATTTTCCAAATGATACTCCAGCTGAAAACACTCCATTTATTGCAATTTTTAAGAGAAACCTGTCTCCAAATCAATCTAAAAGCTGAAGGAAAACCATTTTCTTCCGCCACACTACACAAAGCTCATGAGGACTTTGTGAACTTGTCAAATGTTAAAATTGAAAATATCAGGCAAAAAATTGATTCTGGAAATTTAAAGACCCTTTTGTCAATTACTAAAACAAACAATATACGGATCAGCAACCTAGGGTTTTATAGCGCCATTCAAAAGACAATCTTATTAATTCCCTCATCAAAATCATCAAGCAGTGTGCTTGATCCAGTACCAACAAATATTAGAAGTGATCAACCCTTTATTAAATGTAATTCATTATTCCCTTAGCATTGGTTATATACCGAAAGCCTTTAAACTAGCAGTTATCAAATCTCTGATTAAAAAACCTGATCTCAACCCATATCAGCTGTCCAACTACAGACCAATATCAAACCTCCCGTTTATCTCCAAGATTGTAGAAAAAGCTCTCGCGAAGCAGTTATGTTCATACATGTGTAGGAATAACATTCACGAAATGTATCAGTCAGGATTTAGGCCTCATCATAGCACAGAGACAGCACTTGTTAAGGTGGTCTCTGCCCATGTTTATCTCCCTGCTTGTGTTATTTCACCCAAGTGGAGCATTTAACACTGATCATCCGATTCTCCTCGACAGATTAGAAAGGTTGTTAGAGTTAAGGCAACCGCCCTCTCCTGGTTTAAATCTTATTAAACTGACCGTTATCAGTTTGTAGATGTAAACGGTGATGTTCTAATCGGAGGTGGAACGGTGGCATAATAGCCTTTCTCTGCGACGTTTGCATATTCTCACTGAACTTGCATGGGTTTCCTCCGGGTGCTCCAGTTTCCTCCCACAGTCCAAAAATATGCATGCTAAGTTAATTGGCTGTTCCAAATCGCCCCTAGGTGTGAAGGGTTGTGCGAGTGTTGGCCCTGCGATGGACTGATGAGGGCGCCAGCCTCCCCGCAACCCTAAGTAGGATTAAGCCGTTCAGAAAACGAATGAATGATCTAATAGGAGCATAAACAAGCTCCAGTTAGTCCAGAATACAGGATCAAGAGTTCTTGCAAGAAATAGAAGACAAGGGCGTATTACCCCGACCTTATTTACATTGCACTGGCTACCAGTTGAATTTCAAAGTGAATATAAAATACTTTTAACCGATGAAGCACTTAATGGTCTCGTGCCATATTATCTTCGCGAATTTCTGTAATTTATTATCTAGTACGCCCGCTAAGATCAAAAGGTGTAGGATACTTAGTGATACCTCAAATAAGAAGGAAGACTACTGCAGGGGGCGGACCTTTCTCTTACAAAACCGCACAGTTATGCAATAACCTTCCAGTTAATGTTCGGGATACAGAGACAGTCTCTCTTTTTAAGACGAGGCGAAAAAACTTAGTTTTTAAGTCAAGTATTTTGTTACGAGCCTTTTTTTAGGTCACGGAGCAGATCTGGGGGTCTCAGACATTGAGTTCTGGTAAAGTGATATTCGGATGCTGTCGCTTGATCACTCTCCATGCTCACCCAGGTCCGTTGACAGTGGAGTGACTGATTGCCCAACATCACAGGGTGCCTTTGTGTCTGTCTTACTTCTGGTTTTCTCTCTTTTAGTTATGGTTCCATAGTCAGTTATGCTGGAGTCCCTACTTTCACTCAGCAATAATTAATTCTTCTATTTCCATTACACTGTGATGAGTCCCTCCCTCTGGCCCTCCTGAGAATGGTACACATTCTTCTTCTGAGATGCTAGTGATCCTGATCCTTCTGCTTTCTGAGTTCCTCCTTCCTTCCTGCTGATGAAGATCTATATGGACCCAGATGTGCACTTACTGTGACGATGACTTCTCACTACCAGGTGATATAAA
>CM045736.1:40961395-41016395 GCA_024760905.1 Plotosus lineatus | reverse complement strand
GAGAAAAGAAAAAAAGGCAAAAAGAGAAGTAGTAGTCCCGGAAGTCGACCAAAATCCGGAAGTTGAACACTAAAAAAGCACAAGAAAAACTGAGAATGACCGAGACCAAGAAGGAGGGGAAATGCACGCTTTCCAGAAATCCAGAAATTGTTGAACTGTATCACCCTGACAAAACTAAAGCTTGCAGCACTGTGAACTAAAAAGCACGAGAAAAAACGAGAATGAACAAAAAACAAACGAGACCGACAGAGAGGGGAAATGCATGCTTTCCGCAAGTCTGGAAGTCGTTGATACTATGTATCACCCTGATAAAGCTAGCAGCGCTGTGAACACCTTTAACGATGAGGTCATGAGCCACTTCCGTAAGGTTTTGTAAAGAAGGCAGAAACAAGCCACGTTAGAAATGTTATTCAAGAAAAGAAAGGAACATCCTGAAGAAGAGTCATCCATGCCAAAGTGGTAGCAAGAGGGAAAAAAAACACCTTTGGTTGACTCACCTGAAGCTGTTATGGAAGGGGATCCTCCCCCTCTTCAACATTTACGTATGCCAACTGCTCACCACCACAAAGGTAAAAATTCTTATCTTTATTGTTCTTATGCTTTAACTGTACTGTGGTTTTTATTTTATTGTACTGTATTCAATAAGTTTTCACTTAATTTGCAGACCTATGGTATGAGTTACGATACCATTAACGTCTATTCAAAAGATGACGGAATGGATTCAGACCATTTACATTATTTGCAAAAGGGTTGAGTCAGGAGGGGCATCCGACGTAAAAACCTATGCCAAATCAAATGATTCGCTGTGGCGACCCCTGAAAAAGGGAAAAAGCTGAAAGGAAAAGAAGAAAGAAGAAGGAGAAGGACAAATAGACAAATAAGGTCTGAAACAACTAAAAATACCAAACAGGGGAAGAAAAAAAAACATGAGAAAAAGTGAAATGAACTGCCATGCTTGAGAGAATAATATGAATGCATTATACTCATTTTTTTTTTTTACAGTTTGTACAACAATCTGTCCATCTGTATACCCACCATTATAAGAACCCTTAATGTAAATATCTTTAGTAAAAATTAAAACACTGAAATCCTGGACATTTAACCTGAAATTGCATCTCAGAAGAGTTTTAATAGAACAGAATAATCCCTCCCCCACCTCAGTGTAGATGCACAGATGCTATTTTTCGACTGAAAGCAAAAGTAATAAGTATTGAGTTTGTTCCATTTTGCAAATTATGAAAATTTATGGTGCACCACACTCCTCAGAAAGACGGGCAGAAAATTACTACTCTTTGTACTGGAGGGAAGACAAAAGAAATTAAGCCTCAGCCTCAAGACTGAACTGAGAGATAGTGAGTCATCAAACGAGTATCAATCCATTTAATACAACTGCAATTATCTATAAACCGCTTTACCACCTACTTTCAATATTGTGTTGGACAAACTGAGCAAAAAAAAAAAAAACTATTTAGAGTGTTCTGTGGCATTACATTTTCACAGAGTTTGCTGAAAACATGCACATTCAATTTTGAACTGAACTTGAACTGGATTAAATTTTTTTGCGTGATAGCAGCTCAAGAGAGGAATCACATTAAAGTTCAGCACCAATCACTGCTGTTAGCAACAGTATTTTACCTTCAAAATATCGAGCAGGAAGAGGAAGCATTTTAAATTGGAGAAATTATTTCTCTCACAGATTCAGGAATTACAAACTGTTCAATTAAATTTGAAGATTTCAAAGATCAAGATGATAATTACAATTGCACCTTTTCAGGAAGTAAATCACTGACAGACCATTAACCATGTCACCTGTAAGTGATCTGTTTCTTAGTCTGCACTATTTAGTTCTTCATTTTATTTCGGAGGATTAGAATTAGGTGTTCATGTAATTTTATAAAACCATCTCAGACTATTCTAGTAAAATCGGGCTAATTAAAGCACAGGTGTGAACGCCATGCTATATTTTACATTTAAGATGAACCAGAGACACAAAGATTTACTTATTTGCATCAATGCACTGATATAAAAGATCATAATCACCCTGAATGAAAAAAATTGCACGCACCACATACGATTTGGGATTAACTGAGGACGTGTCATTTAAACTATTCTGCATCAGTAAAATGCAATTTATTAATGTAGAACTAATAATGCAGTGGAATAGCAAGTTGTTCATTGTGTACTCTGCCTTTGCCAAGACTATGCTAATGTAGGCTTCAGCCTACCCACGACACAATAGCAAAAAATAGGTACGGCAAATTAAGGGAAGAATGAATGAATAAATTAATAATAGAAGTCCTATGCGTTTATTATTAAGAAATGTGACCTACAATTTTTTAATCATAATTTATTATAAAATTTATATTATATTTTATATTGATTCCTCTCTGAACTATTTCTCAAGCATGCACTCTCATCTCCACTGCTGTCAGTGGCCAACTCTCATCAAGTCTTTCCATCAAAGCTTGTGTATTGAAAGTGTTCCTGGCTAAAAGGACCTATAAATAATACCCAAGAAAGGTATGAAGGAGAGAGAGAGAGAGAGAGAGAGAGAGAGAGAGAGAGATGTGGGATGCTACTTCACATGATGCGTACTGTGCACAGACAGAGAGCCGGAGACGGACGAAAACACAGAAGCAGACAGACAGGGAAACAGAGAGAGGGAGAGGGGGGAGCGAGAGAGAGAGAGAGATGTGGGATGCTACTTCACATGATGCGTACAGACAGAGGCGGACGAAGACACAGAAGGAGACAGACAGAGAGAGAGAGAGAGAGATTACTTCACATGATGTGTACTGCGTGGGCCTCAGAGATCGAGATATACAGCCATAATCTGAGTTAATGTAAACAACACTGAGAATATGGAGAACATTCCTGACAGATACAGTTTTGCTTTTGGATCCATGTCAGAATGACACCACAAATCATCCATTATATTCCTATCTTTTATATTAATAAGCAAACGAGAGACAGAAATAGAGAGAAAGAGAGAAGGATAAAAGTAGACTGCTGTTTAGTTTTATTCATTACCGTCTCTTGCTTTCTGTCGTGAGCACATCCTTATTCCTGTTTCAATTTAAATGAAGCGTCAAAGACCAAGAACTGCATGAATCAAGGTGAGGGTGAGAGAGTGAGCTGAAGAGAAAAACTAAAATAACGGTGTTAAAGGGAACAAAAGAAAAAAGAGACTAAACTGGGAGGAGAAACACAGGAACAACAGATAGGAGAAAATGCTCAAGAGTTCTTCACACTCTTCACAGGAACGGCGCTATTTGGCCGAGTCTCCATCTGGGGGATAATATACATTCGCAAACGGAAAACGCCGACAAAAATACACTCACACTTTGACCAGGCTGCTTGAAAAAAGTGGCACAATCAGTTTCATGCTTAAAATTAGACAAACAAACCAAATAAATAACACATTTAGTTATTCTTGTGTTTCTTTCTGTGTAGTACATAATTAACGTTTTATTTAGCACCACACATCATTTATGCTTTATTCACGGACTATGCTAAGGTCACCTGAGGTGGCAGTGGTGGTCTAGTGGTATAGGGCGCTGGATCGCTGATCCTAAGGTTGGGGGTTCGAGTCCCACTCTCCACAAGGTTGTCACATGCTTTATTCACGGACTATGCTAAGGTCACCTGAGGTGGCAGTGGTGGTCTAGTGGTATAGGGCGCTGGATCGCTGATCCTAAGGTTGGGGGTTCGAGTCCCACTCTCCACAAGGTTGTCACTATACTGCAAATGGGACAAGTCTTCTATTCGTGGGATTAATAAGCACATGAGACAAGGAGCAGAGGCGCAGAGCGTGACAAACATCTGGTTGAGGGAAAAGGTTTACAACATGAGATGTAAATCTCCATTTGGAAAACCAGTCCCTCTGGATCAAGCAAGTACTATAAAAGGCTTTTTTTTTTCCAGAAGAAAAAAAAAAATCCAGATTAATCCATTTTGACAGTTAAGAATATTGTACTGCAGCGGTCAGCATAGAAATGAAGTGATTTCCACACCCACACCAAACACTAGAGCAAAGATAAGCAGGATGGCTGCCAAGGAAATTCAATTAAAGTCCGCAAAGGCTCCAAAGAGGAGAATGTGGAATTAGCTGTGCTGCCATACACACCCAATTAGACCAGCTGTGTGTGACAGGCGGCAGGAAGGAAAAGCATTGCAAAAAAAAAAAAAAAAAAAAAAAAGGCAGAGAGCTGTTGCTATTCCAGATGCACGCGCACACGCGCACACGCACGCACGCACGCACACACACACACGCGCACGCACACACACGCACACACACGCACACACACGCACACACACGCACACACACGCACACACACGCACACACACGCACACACACGCACACACACGCACACACACGCACACACACTTCACCTTTCCTCACGGCAAGCTGGTCCAACTCAAGGTGAGAGAGTTGGCTGTGAAACCTTCATGCCACTCTGCATTAAAATACTATAAAATCCTGTGTAAGGCACTTGTATCTAAGCACTAAATCTAAGTGAGGAGTGTGGAGACTCCAGCTTGCCTAAGGGCACAGAAGTTCCTCCGTACATTATAAAAAGAGAGCGATGTGAATTCTGGACTCTCATCTTAGAACATTACTTGCATGATTATGTTGTAATGATACAGTCAAATATAGACCTTATTATATATTTATGAGCAGTAATGGACCTAACTTTAACAGACAGCAAAATGGCTGTCAATGTCATTTAAAAGTGAACTTCAATATTAATTACTGTATTATTATTCTGCAGCCATAACATTAACACCACCTTAGTGATCCAAAGAAAGCTGCAATGCACTTGTGCACTGTCTTTTCGGACACCTTTCGCTCATAGCCAGCATCACAGCAAAACAGTTTGTGCTGCAGTAAGTCTTCAGTCACATTAAAACGGTCGTACTAGCCTTCAAACCTTGGTGCATGAGTGAACCTGGGCACACATGATACTCTTGCAAGAGATTCTTACACTTGCTGATTTTTTGTGCTTCCAGCTAATCAAATTCACACCAACTTTCTGCCGAGTACACCCCACTCCTTGGCAGGTACCATGGAAGTGCTCATATGTTTATATGTGGTACACTTCATTAGTGTTCTGATACATAATATTATATAGTAAACTGACAAAAGAATTGCATGAACACACCCATATGTGTGTCTCGAACAAACTGAACAACTGTTTGTGATGCTTAAATATTTTGTCGCATTACAAAATGCTCTTGCTTTGGAATGGGATGGTTAAAAAAATCCACATACAGTATGTGACCCATCACAGCAAAGTGGGTACTAAATCAGAAATTATTAATTCAAGTTTGCGGTACATACTGCAACTGGTACGCTAAGCTTCAAAATCACACTACATTTATTAACATACATGCCAAGATTTTGAGAAAATTAATCAAAACCAACCAGGAACTTTGCCTTTTAGGCAACTTTAGAGAAAATTGCATTAAAAGTCCACGGTATTTCATAATTGCTGATTTATTACCCACTTTGCCGTGATGGGTCACAGGAGTTTGATTGACAGGAGTCCACATACCTTTGGCCATAGAGTATATTTTTGCAAAATTTTACAGGAACAGAGTTAAAGCTGAGTTATAACTCATGTAATACGTTTTACAGAGTGCTTATTTCCATAAAGAGAATGTTTCTATTTGTCCAATGCCAGGTCGTGCCACTTAAATGCAGAAAATGCGTTTCCAATTCAATTAATCAAAATATTACTTTTGATGTTTGTTTCATTTTGTGATATTTAAGAGTATCTTTAAATTCCCATGTTTCTCTGACCATATGTTCCGGACGCATTTTTTTTTTTCATACTTTGGCTGAAGGTGCGAATAATACTCCAGAGCAACTTATATGTGAAATTATTACATATAATTCTTTGTCATAACAATAAGACACAATTTCACATGTTTGTTATTTTTACACTCACAACCACAAGAGGCACTCTCGAATTGGGTACCAGTACCTGCTCATCCACGACTGAAGAAATGTCCCCAAAAAGAAAATCCTGTTCTGCGGATTACAAACTGCAGTAGTGAAATATGCTGCAGAAAATGGTAAACTATCAGCAGAAAGAAAATTTGGAGTGAACGATAAACTTGTGAGGGACTGGAGAAAAGTGGAGATTATTATGACAGAGATTTCCTTTTGGCTTTTTCCCTTTATCAGGGGTCACCACAGCGCATGATTCGCACATTTGATTTGGTATAGTTTTTTTTTTTTTCTTAATGTCGGATGCCCTTCCTGACACAACCCTTCAGCAAGGGACAGAAACACGCTGACTGCTTTGCAGCCTTCTCTTTTTACGAAAGTCAGCAATGGTTCTTTTACATGCCTCTCACCGTAGACAGTGAGAGAGAGATATGGCCTGCCTTAGATAACCCAGTTAAGCTGCAATGGGGGGTTCGGGACAGTGGCAACCCTGTGGAGAGTGGGACTCGAACCCCCAACCTTAGGATCAACGATCCCGCGCCCTATACCACTAGACCACCACTGCCACGGAGATTATTACTGCAATGAAGAAAACAAAAAAGCTAATCGCGGGCTAAGAGCAGGATGGCCACAGCTAGAGGAACGAACCCACACATGGGTGCTTGAGCAACATACAGCTGTGTCTCAGTTCAGGTAGTGAAATTATTATATATAATTATGTTCATAATAATAACGAATATAATTTCACATGTTTATTTTTACACTCACAACAGCAAGAAGGCAACAAAAGGGAAGAAAAGCAGAGATTATTATTACTGCAATGAAGAAAACAAAAAAAGCTAATCGCTGGCTAAAAGCTAATCGGCCACAGCTAGAGGAACAAGCTCGCATATGGGAGCTTGAGCCTCAGGGAGAGACTGGTGAACAGTTCAGTTGCGTCGCCACGTCCAGGTAGTTGTCAAGATGAATATAAATGACTTTTCGTGAGGACTTTCTTGGTGTTATCGCTTCATGCAACGCAACCGCCTCTCTATCTGTGAGGACCCCGATGTCACAAAAACTGCAACAGATTTCCAAGTCAAGGTAGACAGTTTCCATGAGTTTGCGACTTATAGTCCAGTGCGACTTATATAATGGGGTGTGGTGTCCTGGTGGTAAAGAGCGCTGGATCGCTGATCCTAAGGTTGGGGGTTCAAGTCCCACTCTCCACAAGGTTGTCACTGGCTCTCCAGTGCAGCTAACTAGGTTACTAAAGACCGGCCATGTCTCTCAGTGTCTATGGGGAAAGGTTCATGTAAAAGAACCCTTGCCGACTTTCGTAAGGAGTAGCTGCATAGCCGTCAGCGTATTCCTGCCCCTTGCTAAAGAGTTGTGTCAGGAAGGGCATCTGACAAAAACTTCTGCCAAATCAAACATGCAAAACAGACGATTCGCTGTGGGGACCCCTGAAAAAGGGAAAAAGACAAAAGGAAAAGAGTCCAGTGCAAATTATATACAGGGCTGACAACAGCAAAATATATGTTCAGCTGAACGTTAGCGGCTTTGGGCCAGGGCGGAGCCTGTTTGCTATCTACAGTTGGGCAACATATCATCTAATGCATAGACTAATTGAAATATAATTTTATTTGTAAACATATATGCACAGTGATACCTCACTTTACGAAAGTCTCACCAAACAAAAAATGCAGGTTACGAAATGCATTTTCCTAAAATTTTTGTCTCTGGATACGAAACAAGTTCTCATTATGAAAGCGCCATCTTAAAAATTCAAATGCGCCATTCAAACATGAAAGCGCGCCATTCAAACATTCAAACGCGTCATTCAAACATTCAGGCAATGCACGACCTGCATCAATAACGTTCAAACATCCCTCCCCACTGGCCTCCCATTGGCTAGGAAGGATGACGCCGCTACCGCCCACTGCCTATCTCCCAACATCCTGCCCCGCTGGCTTCCCATTGGCTAGGAGGGATGACACAGCTCCCTCTCATTGGCTATTATGAAGTTGATTCTACCATGATGCTTTTCATGTAAAGGACAGATTTACTGTTGTTTCATGCTTTATTTCTTGACTCAGGCTTTTAGCCTTCCATAAACATTTGTAAAATTATAACTCTGCTAAGAAGACATGGTCAACACATGTCCGCGCGCACACGCATAAACGTGTGATTTTCGGTGCAAGTGAGAAGAAACGGGATCGAGTGATATTGCAAAGGAATATGGCCAAGCCCATCTACCATCGGTATGATATTGAAGCAGAAGGAGGTCTTAAAAGGTATGCTTTGATAATTCTTAAAGGGTTTATGGGGTAGTATTGGGAGCCTTGGAACAAATCACGCGTTTTACATGTAAAATGCGGTTCAATTCACGAAAAATGCAGGTTACGAAAAAGGCGCTGGAATGGATTAATTTCATAAAGTGAGGTATCACTGTATTTGCAATATATACACAGAATTGAGAAATAGGTCAACCATGGCTCTATGTTTTGTGTTGTATAAATGAAAGATGAAAAAAAAATACACAAATATTTCATGTAAACCACTTTATAAATTTATGAAACATTTTCAACTAACTGTCCCAGCCTGCTAGTGACTAATTAATTGAGATACTACTCAGGTAAATAACAACAACAGTGTATTAATTTTTATGACAACCATCAACGGTGTATTGAGTATTTTCAGATTGAACACGAATTACTTACGTTTGGCTGCAAATTAAAAAAAAAAAAAAATGAATAAAATGAAAATCAAATTTCCATACATATTAAACTGTTATCATCAACAATGTGAGTAAGTTTATCACACAATAATTTTACCAATACAGATTACTTTTATGAAGTTACATTTCAATGGGATTTCACGTAATCTAAACAAAATAAATATTTAGTAATTACCTCCGAGTGCGCTTGTCTGTCGGCCATAAGTGCAATACATCCGCGAGATCCATAATTGATCAGGTCATTGAAATAAACACACAAGGCCTTGTTGGTGATGTCAGATTTCTTTATGAAACTCGCCAAAGGTTCCGATACGTTCTGAGTCTGTTTGCCGATTTTCACCTCAAATTTCACAATCTTCTCTAGCCATTCCCACTTAAACTTATTCTTAACATCCTTATCTATTTCTGACACGCGGGATTCCTCTTCCTTCGTTAAAGTTCGCACCATTTTCGGGATTTTCTAACCAGACATTCTCTTCGTAAAAACACAACACGCTGCCATTTGCATTGAGCCAAGTCACTTTAGCTTCATCTTAAAACAGCCAATCAATGAGCAGATTACAATATGTGAGGCGTTCCAAAAAGTAGGCACTTGTCGCAAGTTCACTTGCTTGTGCTCGAGACAAATATTATCCGGATTTCTGATCTTTCAAGTGAGCAAATGCCCCTTTGAATACTTGTTTAGTACTCAGCCTTCACTTGCTCACTTGAAAGATCGGAAGTCCGGATAAGCCACGCTTTGTCTCACAAGCTCCATATGTCACTTGCGACAAGTGCCGACTTTTAATGGCCCTATATCCCTCTAAAATTTTCTCCCTGGATTTAGACGATTCAGAGAAATGACCAATTTGGGTTAAAAACCGCGGAATTCTGCGGATCCACGGAAAATTGTCATCCCCATATATATGTTTTTTTTCTTCTTTATTACGCATTTTTTGGCCACTGAAAACTTTTGCTCCGGAGCGACATATATTCCGGAAAATAAGGTAGTCGTGTTTTTAGTCTGTGATTGTTACCATTACACTCCCGCAATTTTCAAAGGTGAAATATGATGACTGTAATAAGGGGTGCTAAAAATGGGTGCTATCGATTGATGAAGAATAATGTCGAACACATGCATTGCAGGGTAGAAAGTTTATACTTAACATTGTTTTACTTCACAGAAGGTCTTCATGTCAAATTATATTTTGATGAGCTTGTATTAGTAGATGGATATAAAACATGGACTTGTATGCATATTTTTGTTGTTAAATATGCAGTGAATCTGCTCTACCATCAGTGTTCCCATGAGGCTAAATTGGCGAGACAGTGGCGCAAATTATTCTAGATTGGTACAAGGAATTATTGGCGCTGTGCCAGTAATTTTTTCCACCTTCATTTTGTTTCAAGTTCCACAATCTACAACTTGTTCATAAGTAATGTTAAACAGCTGTGAAAATGTTTGGCATCTATCGGAAATAGCCACCCCCTTCCGCCCTTGCAGCCAGTGCCTACAGCATCCGAATTGTCTGAACACCGTATTGGTGCAAAGCTCGATTCTCCTTCATGGGAACACTGTCTACCAGCTTGAATCAACTCATTGGTATATTACTGGGTTCAGCAGCAATGAATCTGAAGCCCAGGCACGACTCTGGGAATACAGGACTATAGCTGAGCATCCATGGCTTATCTTAAAACACACATTACCTGGCTTTTAACCCTATACCAGATTAAAATCAGAAACATTCTCTCACACACAAAAAAGATACTGGTCAGTTTGTGGCCGTCTGAAGTTATCTGGCAGATGGGCTTCATACATCTGTCTGGCCTTGGTGTTGCCCATGTTCTGCACACTCTACACACAGGAAACAAGAGATGGGAAGAAATGCATTAATAAAAACACTGATGAACTAACAATGTGAGGAATGAACATTTTTAATTTTGTGCAAAGGCAAATTACCACAAATTTGATGGAGCTCCTCAAAGAACGAGTTAGGAGGGGAAAATGTCACGCAATTATTCATCAAGAATTAATCAACTATTAAGGCTCCAGTTAGTATTCAGAAAGGAGAAGCTCTCTCTTTGTGCTGCTCATTTCGACAAAAGGAAAATAAATCATTCATGCTGTTTTTAATAACAGCTGTGTAGGGCACTGGCTTTAAAATACTGGTTCATGACCTTCTGGTAATGAATGAAATTTTTCCCCTTTAATTTCATTTGAAATACAAAACTAGATTTTTGAGGGTTTGGAGTTCATTATGTGAACAAATGTGTGCTGCAAAGCCCCGGAAGAGCTAAAACCTGTGGGGGATGTGAAATAAATAAATAAATAAAAATAGCAAGAAAAAAAAAATGGAGAAAGAGAGACCTTACGAAACATTTAGCTTATATGGGATATTCAGATATGTATCCCTATTTACCAGCACGTATTCCTGACAAAAAAAATAAATTACCTGAAGTCCATGAAGGAAAAAATATCCCATTTTCTCCTTGATTAAAACAGTAAGTGTGTTTCAGAGTGCACACTTACAGCAGTTGCATCTTTCTAGAAACGTAAACAACTCACAGAGTGCTTCTGCTATAACAGCAAGGAAGAGGAAGGTGCTTCCACAAAACAGCTTTCACATACGAGGTAGGAATGTGGAGTGGAGTGTTGGTGCATTTCATACATATTTCTAGGTGTATAAGGAAACAGAAAAAAAATAAAGAATGCCCTCCACAGTTTACTTACTCACCTCTGGGTTTGGAAACATATTACCGTTCCTAGCAGAGTGTGGTTCTTCACAGAAGCTTGTTGTTTAATAAAATGCATTCCAATACTTCACAGTCCTGCATTTTATAGCCCGGTACAGTGTAATGGCACAAGGGTTATTAACCGTTTCGAACCGGGTTGTCATTAACTGTGAGGTCATTTGCCTTCAAGTTTTAGCAAAGGTGTCAGAAACAGTCAGGAGTTCGAGTATGAGCTTTTCAATATTCAAAATTTAATGACATCATAATTGAATTCTTATATTGCGTACTTTCCATAAAATTATCAAGCGCACAATGCATGGTGTCTGTGTAAACAATATACAGGGATCCACCACTACTTCATGCTTCAATTCATGCGGCTTCAGTGCATCGCGTTGTTTTTTTTGCTTTTAATATTCATTGAATTCAAAAATAAGGAAATTAAGGAAGAATAGGAAAAAAGTTCAGGAAAATTCTGCAAAAAAAAATCCAACAACACCAAAAAAGAACCCAAAAACTTCCATCAAAACTACTTACATTTTTATGTGAAGTGCACATCTGAGTGTGCGCACACGCGCGCACCTGTACGTGTGTGTAAAAAGGTAAAGTCTTTTGGGTTTTTACACCCAAACCTCGTGGCTCATCAGGCCTGTGCTTATCCCCAATTTCTGTACCGTGAAGCGACCAGGAGTTCAACTCCTCCAGGATGGGACGCTAGTCCATCACGGGTTACCTTCCAAGTAAATTTTTACTGGGACACATTTATACTGCTGGGTGAACAGAGGCACACTTGTGGTTGAGACCTTGCCCAGGGGTCTTAGCACAGTGAGGGTGTCAGTGGGATTCGAACTCACAACCTCCCGATCATGAGCGCAGCATCCTAACCACGACACCACCAGCTCCATCCATGTATGTGTGGGTATTTATATTTTATTTACATGTTATGCATTATTTTTGACTGCTTAATTGTTATTATAAGCATTTATAGCATTGAATATGTAGTTATTGATATTATATACACATATACTGTACATGTACGTATATGTCAATTAGGGGGGGGGTTGATCATACTTCGTAAAATTCGGTGGTTGCAGGAGGGATCTCGGTCCTAAATAACTGTGGAAAGTGAGGGATCCCAGTAATACATAATATCTATATAATTATTCAAAATATACGACACTAAGTTAAAATACCTAATGTTAAAATACTGATAATGATAACAGTTAATGGAAAGTTTCCTTAAAAAGATACGTCTTCAGACGGCACTTAAAAATCTTAAGATCTGTTAAAAAGTGAATCTCACGTGGCATTCCAGAGTTTCGGAGCCGCAACCTGAAATGACCCATCACCCAATGTAACCCTTCTTCTCTAAGTTGATACTGCAAGCAAAAAACCATCCGATGAGGAGCTTAATTTATAATTTCCTGTTTTTTTTAATTGATACAAATTCTCTTCAATAAGTCGGCACGTTTCCATGAATAGCCTGAAAAAATATATAAATAAACTAATACTTTGCAAACCGGTAACCAGTGAGGCTCACACAGCAGCGGCGTTATGCGACATGAAAATATATGTTCTGCGATGACCTGGCAAGCTGTCCAGGTTGCACCCCGCCCTCACTCAGAGTTGGCCAAGGTGGGCGCCAGCCTCCCCGTGACCCTAATTAGGATTAAGCCGTCCAGAAAATCAATGAATGGATCATTGAAAACACATGTTGAGTCCCATTTTAGAGTACTAGTTTGAGATGATGTTTATCGAGTGCACCCAGTTAAATTCTCAACTTAAAACGTAAGGCTAAAGTAACTGTCTTTTAACGCATGATTCTTTTGTGTAATGCTAAAAAACAATTATGTTTTTCTGGTTCGTGGCCAATTCGTGGTACCTTGGTACACCTGACATCAAATAAATATAGTAGAATCGCATCGCGCTCAAATTAGATTGAGGAAAATGACTGATTGAGAGAATTTCTGATGACAAATTCAGGGAAGAAAGTTTAAAAGTTATTTTCTTCCTGTTGAAGAACTAAACATGTTAAGAGCACGGTGCTGCCCTAATTTAAAAACTGTATAAAAAGCCAAATAATGACGGTAAGACGATCATCAATGTTTTGTATTATATGCAGACTGAGGCTAAGGTCTAAAATAACCGTTTGATATGTGGCTGAGCCTACTGTGGATATTCTGGTAGATTTCAAGATCTCTTGCAAATTGGGGGGAGGAAATATGTTCTATTTTCACCTCAGAAATCTAGGGTAACATCAAGTAGACCAGGGGTCACCAGCATGGTGCCCATGGGCATCAGGTCTCCCACAAAGACAATATGAGTCGCCCGCGAGCCTGTTCAGGGGTCAGGAACCTAACCTAACCTAATTAGGCTCTTTTGATGACTGTATCTGGCTCTCAGATAAATCAGGTGTCTTATCCTAACAGAATAGACTTACTTTCATCTGTTTTACGTTTTTTCGATTTTACGTTTAAAAAAAAAAAAAAAAAAAAAAAAAAAATTGTCAAATTTTGAGTTCAGACGTACCTACGTAGTACGCTGACGTAATGACGCAATGGCGTTGTGTCCATTGTTTACAAACGACAGACTGAACGTGCCCCTCCTTCCTCCCAGTTCAGTTTTATTTATATATATATATATATATATATATATATATATATATATATTAGATACACATACATTGACTTATAAATATATATATAATGATAAAAATGAAACTTTCATATATTTTAGATTCATTGCACACCAACTGAAATATTTCAGGTCTTTTATTGTTTTAATACTGATGATTTTGGGATACAGCTCATGAAAACCCAAAATTCCTATCTCAAAAAATTAGCATATCATGAGAAGGTACTCTAAACGAGCTATTAACCTAATCATCTGAATCAACCAATTAACTCTAAACACCTGCAAAAGATTCCTGAGGCTTTTAAAAATTCCCAGCCTGGTTCATTACTCAAAACCGCAATCATGGGTAAGACTGCCGACCTGACTGCTGTCCAGAAGACCATCATTGACACCCTCAAACAAGAGGGTAAGACACAAAGAAATCTCTGAACGAATAGGCTGTTCCCAGAGTGCTGTATCAAGGCACCTCAGTGGGACGTCTGTGGGAAGGAAAAAGTGTGGCAGAAAACGCTGCCCAACCAGA
The DNA here is from genome assembly GCA_024760905.1 of Plotosus lineatus. Taxonomy (NCBI): domain Eukaryota; kingdom Metazoa; phylum Chordata; class Actinopteri; order Siluriformes; family Plotosidae; genus Plotosus; species Plotosus lineatus. Next base: position 41,001,857 of record CM045736.1, on the reverse strand, counting down.
AGAGGTGACCGGACCCTGAGGAAGATTGTGGAGAAGGGCCGATTCCAGACCTTGGGGGACCTGTGGAAGCAGTGGACTGGGCTAGAGGTGCCGCATTCCCCAGATCAAGCAACTTTTGAACCAGAAACAGAGGCAGAAGCGCCTGAATTTTGCATGTCATTCAGAAATCAAGGTGCCAGAGTCTGGAGAAAGACTGGGGAGAAGGAATTGCCAAAATGCCTGAAGTCCAGTGTCAAGTACCCACGGTCAGTGATGGTCTGGGGTGCCATGTTGGCTGCTGGTGTTGGTCCACTGTGTTTAATCAAGGGCAGGGTCAATGCAGCTAGCCATCAGGAGATTTTGGAGCACTTCATACTTCCATCTGCTGAAAAGCTTTATGGAGATGAAGATTTCATTTTTCAGCATGACCTGGCACCTGCTCACAGTGCCAAAACCACTGGTAAATGGTTTACTGACCATGGTATTACTCTTCTGACCTGAACCCCATAGAGAATCTGTGGGATATTGTGAAGAGAAAGTTGAGAGACACCAGACCCAACACTGTGGATGAGCTTAAGGCCGCGATCGAAGCATCCTGGGTCTCCATAACACCTCAGCAGTGCCACAGGCTGATTGCCTCCATGCCACACCGCATTGAAGCAGTCATTTCTGCAAAAGGATTCCCGACCAAGTACTGAGTGCATAACTGAACATAATTTTCTGAAGGTTGACTTTTTTGTATTAAAAACACTTTTTTTAAATTGGTCGGATGAAATATGCTAATTTTTTGAGATAGGGATTTTTGGTTTTCATGAGCTGTATGCCAAAATCATCAGTATTTAAACAATAAAAGACCTGAAATATTTCAGTTGGGGTGCAATAAATCTAAAATAAATGAAAGTTTAATTTAATTTTCATCAGTACATTACAGAAAATAATGAACTTTATCACAATATGCTAATTTTTTGAGAAGGAATAGTGTGTGTGTATATATATATATATATATATATAAATATAAATAAATGTGTGTGTGTATATATATATATATATATATATATATATATATATATATATCAGTTATATAGCGTGTTACCTTTGTGTTAAGACGTCGTCTCTGTAATCTTTGTGTTTACACTGTTTTTGCGGACTTTTGTTACCCTAAGCAAATATGGTTGGTCAAAAGCGTACTGGCATTGGTGCAAGTCTCATACAGAGATGAATTAACCATCTGCTAGGATTGGCGCAATCTACCATGCATACTCATTTAAGCAAAGAGACTTGTAAAATGATGAAAACCCGAATCCAGAAAACAAAGAGAACTCTCTGCTCTGCTGGTGATTCACATCAGTGAAGGCTGAGTCCTAAACCAGTATTCAATGGTGCCCTTGCTCACTTGAAAGACCGCAAGTCCATATAACCCGCGCTTTGTCTCAAGCACAAAATAAGTAAACTACTTTCGGTGTTGAGCGCCTCACATATTGCAAGCGTTGATTGGCTGTTTTAAGCTTCATGTAAAGTGACTCCGATCAGCTTCATGCAAAGTGACCATCCGTCAACCATTGGAACTATTTACAAGCAGAAAGATCGCACCATAGAGAAGGTGAAAAGGTTGATACTGTATTTGATATTTGATGAGTGAATTTGATTAAAATTTATCTATTTGAAATTATTTTGCGTGAATTTAATTTATTTGAAATTAATGTTGATATTATTTTACAATGTTACCGTAATGGTATTTATGGATGTATAGTGCAGTATGACCATCATACGTCACTGGAACAACTTATGTTCACTTTCAACTTACGTTCGGTCGTCCGTAACCAATTAAAAACGTAAATCGGGGAACGTCTGTAACAAATACATAATTTCACTGTCCTTTAAATAAAAATACAGAAAAAAGGCATCAAATAAAACAAAAACAAATAAATCTCACGCATTTAAATCTATAAATCTATTTTCAATGCCACATGTCCCTGTGGCGCGCAGCGGAGAGCCAATCCTTTCTGCACTCCAATGTGTGGGCGGGGCTGATACCTTGAAACTCTAATTTTATTGGATTATATGCAACAGCCTGCGCAAGTTGACAAAAACTTCAACCTGCAGACCAGCTGATTGCCTTGGGACGCGCTTCCTGTCACAAACACTGCACTGTGATTCCTGTCGTATTGACCATGTTCGGCTCCACATGCGCACGCGAGCAATCCTTCTAACAACTGAAACGCATCAAGATCACCTGCCGTCACGTGTAATAGATGGAAGCCTAATTGCCTGTGTGCAGCTGAACTTCAGCACGTATCAACCAGACTAAAAAAGCCATCAGCAACACCATGCAGCACCAGAAGTCCCATTAATAGTAAGAAGTACTTTTCTTATTTCTAAATAACTTCGTTATAACAATGTTGCTTAAAATAATTTCAGAGTCGTGTTATACTCTAAAATTGTTGTATTAAATACTCAGTATTAAAAAATATATTTGGCTCTCAGAGGATTAGATTTTAATTTTTTTTTTTTTTGGCTCTCCGAGTCAAAAAGGTTCCCGACCCCTGACATAGAAGAATATCATTAATTATTAATAATAACATATAATTAAAGGTAAATTGAGCAAATTTGTTATGTCACAAGTGTGTATCGACCTGGTAGCCCTTCGCATTAATTGGTACCCAAGAAGTAGCTCTCAGTTTCAAAAAGGTTGGTGACCCCTGAAGTAGACCTTGTATGCCTCATGGTTTCAATGGTTGAATTAATATGGTTCTCGACCCACAAGTATATTTTGAACATGACCAAACATTTCATGAATGGAAGTCATGTTCCCCAGTTTTCAAAGAGGCTCCCGATGTCAGTTGACCCCCACAAGGAAAAATTCATCATATCTTGTCAGCTGCAGTTATACAAGTTACTGCCTTTTGGCGTCTCTATTCACATAGTATTCCTGGTAGATTTTTTCCTCCGACCCTACACAGCACCTGGTATACTCAAGTTTGAACCAAACCAAAACCTGCCTAGCTTCCGAGATCAGACAGGAATGAGTCCCCCACTGGGTGAATGGAAAGCTCATCTATGGTAGTGTGAAATATTTCCAGCTATGTGAGAACAAGGTACAACTCTTTGTCTTTAAAATTTACGAAGCACTGTAGCACAAAAAGCCTAAGACGCCAATTACTGGAGCACCAGTATTAAATGTTCATTTTACTGATTCCGAGTAAAAGACAGTACCTGGATTTGCTCGGGAGTCCATTGGTCCAGGTTGACTGATTTGACGCGGGATATGTGCACACCCAGGTTCCGGTGTATTCCAGCACACCTGATACAGATAAACACTCCCAGATTCCAGGAAGCCCATCGAGGCCCTGAGCAAAGAGAAGAAACAAAAACAAAAAAAAGGCTCGTGACACAGATCTCTTAACTTCACTTCATCCACCACTGTGGCTTTAAGTTTGTACATAGACTGTAATGAGAAGGTATAAACAAATGTCAGAAAACAATTCTTGCATCCACAAGGTGTCGACCTAAAAATCATCTTCCTGAAACCTATAGGAAGAAACGCGATACATGACTAAACACTTACACAGCATTATAGCAGGAACATAATCCAGTGGAGCACACAAGAATTCAGTCCTAGGATAAAGGCCTAATTTTTAACCAAAAAGCCCGAAGAATGTTGGCATTGCAGTGATAACAGTAATGACTGTCTTATCATACTGGAATGCAGATCACAGAAGTGCTAGTATAATAACTTTCTTTTTTTCAGTCTCAACACATTGGTTAATTGGGAATTATTGACACAAAACACACAAAAACTGTGCCGTATTTATTTCAGTTTATTTTAATGAAAGTATCCCCAAACCAGAATGTCCTCAATGCACGTAAATTTGTTGTCTGCATCAACAGATGACAAAAGGACTTTTTAGCTCCTGCACGCAAAGTGACTCGAGGCAAAAGGAATGGGTCCCGTCCATCACACTTTACATTGTACAGTTTCTGGAAATTTACTTGCCACGTGCTGAGGCTTTCAAATTTGGTATGCTGGCTCACTACAGTACTTTCTTTCTTCCTTTCGGCTTTTTCCCCGTTCTCGAGAGTCGCCAGGGCGAATCATCTGATTCGCACATTTGATTTGGTTTTTAAGTCAGACGCCCTTCCTGTCACAACCCTTTAGCAAGGGACAGAAACACACTGACGGCTTTGCAGCCTACTCTTTACGAAAGTCAGCAATGGTTCTTTTACATGCCTCTCACCATAGACAGTGAGAGACATGGCCCACCTTTGATAACCTAGTTAGCTGCACTGGAGGATGCTGGCTCACGACTGTGAGTGCTAAAATGAGTTTGTGTTTGAGTGACCTTGACTGACATTTCAAGGCCACAGTGGCAAAACTGTATATTAGGTTTCCGGAAGTTTACTTGTCGTACTCTGAAGCTGGGACTTTCAAACAACTTGCTATGCTTGTTCTTTATTGGCATATTATGAAACGGACTTATCGCAGGGGAGTGTCTGGACCCCTGTGGTTTAGTTGTTTTTTTGTTGGTTTGTGCCTTGTCTGCAATTGTCTGAGGGTTTTTGTTTGTTTTTTTGAGAAACCTTGCCACCAAAAAAAAGGAAAATTGTATTTGAAAACCGTATTCGACATGATAAGCGCCCAGGGCGCATTAAAAATTGAAGTGGGTGGACGCTATTAAAATAATTACCAGCAAAGTGGAACGGTAAGTGCTTATTACCATCAAGGTGGAAAACATGAATAATAACAGAACAATGAAAGAGTTTCACTAGTACTTGTGTTAATTTTGTGGTATCAACCAAACTACTTACATGAGAGCTGAAATAAATAGAAAGCAGCATAATTTAAAAAACAAACAAACCAACAAACAAACAAAACTCCTTACTTTTCCGTCCCGGTAAATGCCCAAATTGTCAACAATGGCGACAGCCATTTTCCTGAAATATAAACAAAAGTACATGTCCAGGAACATCCTTAAATTTATGAAGTTAGTGAGCAAGAGAATCAAGTGAAAAATACTTGTCATCACTTTCTGATCGGCCCAGATCTGGCTTATTAGGCCATTTATTCAGAGCATCCACTTCAAGTCGCATGTTTTCAGTCAGCTGGTCATGCGCATCATCAAATCAAATGTGTTGTTACTGATGAACATTAAAGACATTCCCCAGTGGCAAGGGGTCTTGAAATACCGTGTAAACTCACTTTTACGGGCAGGGAACGCCTCATTTTACCATTACAGAGACTGATCGAATAAAATTGGTAAGTTTGATCTACGAATTTGCTCCCAGTACCTAAGGACGGTTATTAGACGTAAGATCAAAAACACTGGGGGGGGGGGGGGGGCGCCACATTGGAGCAGAGTGCTTATTATGTCGAATACGGTAGCTCTATGCTGCATTTGACACACAATTAGCACCAACAAACCTAGCTATTGTTAGCGCCTGTTGTGAAGTTCTGTGCTTGTATATGTATAAAGGTAGAACCCATTGCGAGACATGCCACGTCTGTGTAAATTTTCTAGCTAATTGTGCAAACAATTCAAGCATTTTGTACATCACATTCAGCTATGATATTTTCTTTGTCTTCATGAGACCAAAGTTCCACAGTGTGTCACATTTTCTCATGCTCATCTGTGCTTTGGTTCAGTTTGCACATGGTCTCTAAGACAAACAGCACACAGCTACACATATCTAAAGAGACGACCCAAAATGCATTGCCTGTTTGGTTCACAACAAAATGCATTGCCTGTTCGGGGTCACTTAACACAGTCAAAATGTGTTAGTCTTGGAATGTAAAAGGTACAAGAGCACCCAAACTAGGCTACCTTTTTGTCTGCAACCAAGTGTGATTAGTGCATCCTCAACTGCTAAACAAATGGCACCAAAAAAAAGACAACAATGTTGTAAATCTTGCCAATACATGTGGAGATGGTATATGTGGTATTCATGCTGCTGCCAATGCATTCCCCTCATTCCGTATTGCACATTTCCATTAACCAGATAGTTCTCTTCGATCATACAATAAGTACTAACCTGGATTTCCTTTGAGACACATGAATTACAATAGAGGAGAATACGCTTTTGTACACATAACTGCACAGGCTTCCACAACTGGCTAGTGTTGCTGTGATTGAGAGGGAAGAGAGAAAAAGCATGCTAATTCTCCTATTCAGGGAGCCAAAAGTGACCAGATGGATGGATGGATGGATGTGGCAGTGGTAGCTCAGTGGACTACTGATCAGAAATTAATGAGTTCAAATCCCAGCATGACCAAGCATGCACTGCTGAGCTCTTGAGCAAGGCCTTTAACCCTGAACTGCTCCGCTGTACAAATGAGATAAATACAAGTTGCTCTGAAGAAGACCACCTGCCAAGTACCATAAATGTAAATGTCTGCCCCTTGACATAAAACCTCTGTGGCATTGCTGGGATCTGACTTCCACAAGTTCTTACGTAGTTCAATTCAAGTGACTAACTGATGTTTTAAAAAAGGAATGAAAATAATTACATTCCAAGTAATCGTGCAAGATTCAGTTTAGAAAAACAAGCAACTTTAGCAGCATTTGATTTCATGTCTAATGTATAATAGGAGGGAGAGACCGTGTACACCTGCAGTGCACTTAAAGAAGATACTCAGTTAATCACACAGCCAAATATGATAGGGGATAAATTACAACCCTTGCTGTAAAATGGGGAGTTTTTGTGACTTCCAACCACCATTTAAACTTACTCCCCACTCTTGTCCTAACAAACAAACAAACACACACACACACACACACAGCATGTGATTCACACTTCCTTCAGCATGCTTGGCACTGGCCACCATGCCCACTGGACAGCAGGAACTAGGAAGAAAGGTCCACATGACTCTGGCATTGTTCGTACCTTCTGGCACACTGACTGATTATCCACACATTCATATGCATAACATACAGAACAGCTTATTAGCATAACAAACAGTGAGGCAAGATCTCTATTTTTTGAGCATACTCATAACTCATGTATGGCACTGCATAATTACACAAGATATTAATGACTGTCTAAGCGGTGTTCTCCACCTATTGAACAAAAGAGGAGTACATGGAGCGAACAGGCGATAAGTCTCCTGGTGCAGCACAAACTCGGGTAGAAACACGGTAATGAACGGCAAGTCGCTTATCTCTCCCCCACCCAAACTATTATCCAGCTCAATGCACCCATTCCCACTGCCACACACCCACATTTATTAATCCAATAAAGGGCTGGGAGATGGTGTCTCACCCTTGAGCAGCAGCCACTACGTAACTCATCCACCATTAAATATGTTTCATTAGTCATGGCGTGGAATTGAAACTGTGGGTTGGCAAATTGAAAGCCACCTCATACGGAGAGATTTCTAGCTGGATATTACGGTTTCAAAATGTTCTGGGAGGATAAATCTAACTTTTAATGGGGCTTTTTTAACGATCTGAGGAAATATTGCAATCATGAATATATATTGTGGCATACACGTCACATGTGCAAGAAAAAATAGGTCTGTAAGATGAATGGGTTTTAGTGCAGTAGCACATGACACAGGGATACGGTTTGGTATTTACAGTGAGAAAAATACCTGTTTAAATGAGATTCAAATCAATGGCACATTCATATTCTACTTGATAAATGTCGTCTATTCAGAAAAAAGTTGCCATATATCCAACCCCAAACCCCAAGAGAAAATTATATTTTTAACTTCCAAAACAAAGAACTCGAAAGCACACACATTATTTTAGATTTCTTCTAAACTTTAGATTGTTATGTGGACTGTTGTAAAATTACTAAGATATAAAATTAGCTCTTCATTCAAATTAATTTTAAATAATTCATTAAAAAAAATCATCATGTTTGGTGCACCAAAAAGAGGCACGACTAGCAACCTGTAGGTTCGAATCCAGGTTGATGCACAGAGCCATTCGATGCTGGGAGTCCATGGGAGCTAACTGGCTGAGCTCTCAAGGAAGGAAGGAACAGCACACAGTCAGTCACCTCCCTATTAGTCAGGGTGACCACCTGCCAATTATGAGCTTGGGATTTGTGAGCACGTGCATATAGGACGGCGGACAGAGCTTTTACTCAGTTTGTTAGGCCGCCCTTGAATTCCCATGTGCAACAATATCATTAAGTTTCAAGTGGCAGCATCACACCCCTTCCTGGAGGGTCATGGTGATGTATTCGGGAGGCAATACTTGCAGGTGAAAGTTTTCTATGACTAAATCAGGAAAAAATTCATGACAAACATCCCAAAGAAAGACCAGAGAAAGAACGAGAAGCAAATTCAAGCTGCTGAAGGTGTTTATACTGTATGATAAAATTAAATTAAGTTTAAACATTAGTTCCTTGAAATCCATTGGCACTGACAACATTTATCAAACGTCATTATAGATTTATAATGGTAACATTCAAAATATATTTTTGTTTATCTTATTAAAGGAGACTGTTTCTCCACATATTTGTTCCTGCCTGTATTTTGTATAGTTTGTATGGAAGGCGGTCTTTTCAACAACTTGTTCTATATTAACTTCATTGTACAGTTGTATTTTTTATTGTAAAACATTCAAAATTAAAATATATATTTCTTTGGCTTAAGGAGGACTGCACTTCCAAATATTTGTGTGTGTTCCACAACAATGTCAATAAACTTCGGGTACCCAAAGAGGTATAAAATAAACTTAACTTAATGGCATTTGGCAGGTTCCCTTATCCTAAGCAACTTAGATTCTAATTTAATTGAGCAGTTAAGGGGTCAGAGAGCTCCCAAGTGGCACATCGACAACGTGTGTGACTATTAACCCGGAGATCGCAAGTTCAAATCTGGTTTAATGTCACAGCCATCTTTGACTGGGAGTCCATGGGAGCAAACTGGCCAAGGGATGGCATGCGCTCACTTACAGTGAGTACAAGTCAATCATGGACATCTGTGAGCTCATTCGAAGGAGGGGGCGGATAAGTTTTCCCCTCAAAGTGTGTTAGACAACTGCCAAATACACATGGTGCTACGGATCGAAAAAAGGCATGCTTTTGCCCCTCCCTGGTTGGTGATGGGTGGGGATTGGATATGACCAAGTTAGGGAGAAAGTATAAAGAAAAAAAAAAGTTTAAGGATGAGGGCCATGCTCAAGTACCCAACAGTGGTAGCACTGAGGATTGAACACTTCACCTTCTGATAAATATACCAGAACCTTCAACACTGAGCCACCACTGCTCCTAGAAATGCTGAATGCTCAAATGTTTTTTTAATTTCACTACAATTTGTTGTGCAGGCCATTAAACTAGCACCAGTGCTGTGTGCAATAGAAAATGTATAGTCCTGCTTACAAAACAGAAATTCAGGCTGTATATAAACCTGAGTTCCTATCGTATTTTCCGGACTATACGTCACTCAGGAGTACATGTTGTATTGGCCAAAAAATGCATAATAAAGAAGAAAAAAAACATATATACACAAGTCGTACTGGACAAACTCATGGAAACTCTACATTGGCTTGGAAATCTGCTGGCAGTTTATGTGACATTGTGGTCCTTGCTATGATAGAGAGAGGGGGTTGCGTTCTCTGAAGCGGGAACACCAAGAAGGTCCTCACACAGTCATTTCTTTTCATCTCATTGACAACTACCTGGACATGGAAATGCAACTGCACTGTTGATGAGCCTATTCCTGCAGCACGTTGTTCAAGCACCCATGTGCGAGCTTGTTCCACTAGCTGTGACCATCTAGCTTTTCATCCGCGATTAGATTTTTTTTTTGTTTTCTTCATTGCAGTAATAATAACCTCCGCTTTTCTCCAGTCCCTCACAAGTTTCTCGTTCACTCCAAACTTTCTTTCTGCTGCTCACTTACCATTTTCTGATGCATATTTCACTACTTGCAGCTTGTAATCCGCAAAATAGGATTTTCATTTTGGGGGATATTTCTTCAGTGGTACAGGATGAGCAGGTACTGATACTCAAGCCTAGAGTGCCCTCTTGTGGCTTTGTGAGTGTCAAAAACTAACAAACATGTGAAATTATGTTTGTTATGTTGACAATCAGAATTATATGTAACAATTTCACATATAAGTCACTCTGGAGTATAAGTCGCAACTTCAGCCAAAGTATGAAAAAAGGTGCGACTTGTAGTCCGGAATGTATGGTACCTGTAAATCAGCTTATTATAAAATGCAAATCAAAATTACTTTGAAAGTATCAACTTTCACTGTCCTCTGTGTTGAACAGTTATGGAGATACTCAGTAAATCCTTTTAGAACAGAGTACCCCTGTTAACACACATCCTCCTTCAACGACGGTTCATGTTTACAGACAGAGGACATTCGAATGCATCTGAGAAATATTTTTTAAAGGATTCTCTGCTCTGAACTCAGAGAACAGGTTATTGAGACCCATGCAAAAAGAAAACTTCTTTCTCCATAACTTTGCCGGTCTCAAAACTGCAGCCATAAATTTCTGTGGGAAATCACGCTACCACCCACCTTGAAGGCGATGGCAGTAATTGGAATCCATTTGCATGTCCTCATACTACAGTCAACTACACCTATCTTGAAAGAAGCTGGGGTTCAGGGAGCAGAGTCAAGTAGTGTACAGTGTTCCTAGAGGAGTCATGGATAGTTTTATGGCTGCAGAATAAATTTATTTTGGTGGATAATTACACACACTTCTCTCTGCATATTCAAAAGTTGACGCAACTCCTTCCAAGTTAACACCCAAGCCAAACCTACACAATGCTGAACTGAACAAAAAAAACACATTAAACTAATGACCGTGTCGATGAGTGGTCGCACTATGTTGTGTCCTGCATTGGGTGGTTTTGCAGCACTGTTCGATTGAATTGAGTCAGCATCTGTCAAAAACTCGAAACCATAGTCAGTGCTGCTTAGAAGCCCAAACACCAGAGTTTATAATCTTACTCATACCGGTGATGGACAGACAGACACTTACTAATCTGCAGGGTGCAACTTGAAGTATTTAACTCAGGCACATACATTCACACTAAGTGGCATTCATTTATGAATGAAACTGGTCAAGTACTTACTGTATATTTTTTTGCAGGTATATTCTTTTTACTCTGAACAGGAAATAATTTCAAAGCAGAGTCATCACTGACCAAGCTACCATTTGCAAACTAGACAACAATGTCTGATTAATTATTACAATAATGACCCTATGACTTAAAGCTGGGGCAGGTCATCTGAACCAATGTGCCTGAAATTAAAAAAAAAAAAAAACATCCTTATTTAAACTCATTTGACTTATGTCTTAATATCTCCATCTCGCTCAACCTTTCTCTTCGTTCCTGTTAGAAATTTTTTCGTGTTGTTTCTTGAGGGGGCGTTTAATACGTAACGATCACAATACATCCTAACGTTAGATAAAGAGCTCTGTTCAAACAGGAGACAAATTACACTTGGTCACATTTTTTTTTTTAATTGATGGCATGAGACCCAGTTATGTAACTGAGGGAAAACATATGTTGAACCTCAAACATATGTTGAAAACAAACACTTAATCTGTAGGACTTAATGACATGAAAATCCAGATCATGACAAACTCAAAGAGGGACACATGGCATGTTTCATGCCCTAACCCACCCACCCACACAGAGCGAGGTTCTTCATTCCTATACATTTCATATTGTTTGCTTGTGCAAAAAACTGCTACTCCATAGAGTGACAATCAGAGCACCACTGCCAACTAGTGGAGTGGAGGTACAATTACACGAATACCATCATACCGCGCCCCACTATTGGAGAAGCACTACTCTACACCATCACAGTGAGAGTGACTCTGCCACCGAGTGTAATTGCGCATCCTCTACAGTAGGTGGCAATGGCGCTCTTACTGTGTTCCCTGTGAACACAGTGAAAGCGCCACTGCCACCTACTGTAGTGTATGCGCAATTACACTTAATTCTTGTACAGTATGGCAAACAAGCATGTTCCCCAGGGTCAGACATGCCCCAAGGCATGCCCCACTATTTAAGAAGCCCTTCCATAGAGCCAAGTGAGGACCCCATTTCATTCAGCGAGATGAACTATGTCTCAATCAATTTAGACACCCAACACTATTAAAACAGCAGCTGTGGTGAAAGGTCATGCATGAGCAGGGAGACATGAACATTTGATTTGATATCTCAACAGAATGAAGGCAGTGATTGGTCAGTGTTTTTGCTGGATTACTGTGGTAACTGATTTTTTTTTTTCTTCCCTTTGTCCAGATCTCATAAGTTATTGAATTAAGTCATGCTGAAAGACCATTTCAACCAGTATAACAGTTTGAATTCAAGCTCTTTTACACAAAACAACTCACAAATTTTAAGGAAAATTCATTCCTCACTATGATTTTCATGCAGCTCAAATATTTATACTTTGCCTAATCTGTCAGTAATTTTTGTTTAAAAATGGATTATACACAATAAATTATGAAATTTTACTTTGTGCCATCAGTGTGAGTTAAAAAATTGACTAGTTTGGGCATCAAAATGACAACATGGCTTTGCCACATATCACAAGAATTGACTGTCATGTCTAAACTTCTCCATCACCTCATCAACCACAGCCTTTTATTTATCATTAAGTAGCTCATAAAGCTTTATCATACAGAAGACATTACAGGAGACATCAAGGTCAACTGAACTAGTAAACATGATCGAATGCAACTCCCGATGATAATTGTGAAGCCATAACCTAACATGGAAACCGCATCCATTTACTAACATGAGAAAAGGTCAGGTTAAAGAACTGTATAGCAGCCAGCCATGAGAGGACCGGACTGACATTTTGGCTTCAGCACGTGCGGACACATACACATGCACACACACACACACACACTAGAGGTAGTGTCCAACTTACAAAAGCATTTGGTTCTGACCAACAGGTCGTAAGACGGTTTGGACTCAAGTTGGGTCTGTACATGTATTAAAAATGGAAAAATGAGCACAAAGATTGCACTTCTTCCAAGATCATTAGTCCTTAGCATCCAAACATTTTTATGCACCTCAGCCATATAAACTTTGACAAAATATGTATTGGAAGAGTTTTAGAAAGAGATGATAAGAGAAATCATCCTCATTTTAATCTGACAAGCACTTTTTAAACCCATAAGTCACTGTGGTAAGCCCCAAAAATTAACAAAAAACGACTACTGTATTTTTTTTTCCATTTCTGTTTATTCCAATAAGATCAGTGTGTATCTTTGACATAATATAAAAGGTTCAAATGCCATCAAATGATACTGATCCTGATCAATGATATTGAAAAAAACACTGTCAGGTTCAAACAATCACACTGAAATTAAGAAAACTATATTTCAGAAAACCATAAAAACAAAACTCTCTGATCTCTTTATACAAGTAAGCTTCATCAACTCTGCCCTCAGCATTATCATCTTCATCTATATCCTGCTCAGTAGATAAGATCACATTCTTCACAAACACCAGTCATCACACTTTTATTAACAGATGCCTCTTCTTCATCAACACAGCTGGCATCATCATCAGTTTGTGTATATGTAAAAGGTATGAAACATTGAAGTATTTTTCAGGTCTTGACCAATTTTCGTACAAAACTAAACAGTCCTCGATCCAACATGTCCAGTCCAGACAAGATTACACACAAATGAAATGATCAAAAAAATTAAATAATCGAATTTTGCATGCAGAGAAAAATACCAATACTCATATAATACTCATTAAGTTTCTAAAATACATAATACTGAGCATATGGGATTTTCTTTAACTGAATTGCAATGGAATCATGTCTTTTTCTTAATATCGCAGCCGACCTGAGGTATCTCACACACACACAGAGAGAGAGAGAGAGAGACAAAGACCCACTCCCTTCATATATTTTCCTCCATTCAAATTGCACTAGTTCATCTGGATGCTGCTCATTTAACCGTTTGCACACTGCGTGCGTGTGTGTGTGTGTGTGTGAGAGAGAGTGAGAGAGAGAGAGAAATAATCTTCAAGAATGCCAAGCATTCCGGCATCTTCAAAGCCAAATTCTAACGTCGAATTTAACATCTATAGTAATGCTGCTAGACATCACAGATGACATTTCACTCTCCAGAAATTTAGTGTATTTACAATCTTATAAATAAGCTTACTTACTGTTATTGAAGAAAAAGTCGGAGATAAGTTCCGCATGCGGTATACTAGAGTCAGGAAGTAAACCAGACGTTAACATGTGACGGACACTGAGCATGTGCAAGCCCGAGCTGACCAATCAGTATGCTCGTTTCAGATCTTCCTTAGTTACTCACCTGCATTGTTTACGTGCAATATCGTCTTTATAACCGTTATTTTATTTACTGAAACAGCATTTTAAAATCAAAACAGTATCCAAAATGGAGACTACTTCACGACCGTTCTTGTGGAGTATGGATTATAGTGTGTCTTGTACCGAACTCAGTGAAGAACTGCAACGGAAACCAGTAAGTTTGCTACTGTTTTTATCTAGTTTTATGAGGGTACTTCTCAGAAAAATGGAAATAAAAGAAATTTTTAGTGAGTTTTAGTGGATTTCACATGATTAAGTGAGTTGAATACTTGTTTTAATAGTTTATGCAAAAAAATCCAAATTTCAATTATATATATATATATATAAAAAAATAAAAAATAAAAAATAAATTAAAAAAAAGGACCATTTTTACTTTTTTGACCTTTATCTCAAAAGTGGTCTGTGCGACAAGCGCCTACTTTCAGTGCAGCACCTCACATTTTTGTCTTGTGACAAATGCTTGAATCTCTCATTTTCTTATTAAATACATGTACCGTATTTTTCGGACTATAAGGCGCAATTTTCTCAAAAATTAATGGTGTGCCTTATAGTCCTTATTATAAGCCTTATGTATTGACAAGGCCACACCGCTTGATGGATTGTCGGAGCATTACATCTACCATAGTCAGCTGACTCTCTGAGTACGACATGAGTGGCTGAGAGAAGGTTACGTCAAGGGACCGGATGGCTTTTTCCACAAACCTCCGTCCCAGTTGATCTGTGACTCCACGTGTGGCCATCTTACTGATACCGTCAAAACCCAAGTGAAGCAAACTAATTCGAAGATTACAATCATTCCAGGTGGATTAACCAAAAAACTCCAACCACTAGATATTGGTGTCAACAGGTAAGTTAGAATGATCCAAGCTTAGGTCAGACACTGAAGATGAAAAATTTGATGGATTTGTCGAAGAGAAAAAGGTGAGTTTATTGTTTTATATTGTTTCAACTGAACAATGTTGAGAGTTCTTGTGAGGGTTGAATAAAGTTTGACTTATCTGACTTTTGCTTCGCTTAATGCACATTATAATTCGGTGCACCTTATAGTCCACAGAACACGTTGCTTGGTTTGGCTCATTTGATCCTCACAAATAGGCAAGAATCAGGCCAGCTAGGCTGATGATGCTCACATACATGATACCCAAGTATGTAAGCAATTCATTAATTGTTTTTAGACATGGGTGGTCGTAAAGTCAAACTGTCGCAAGTCCACGACTACCTGTAGTTGTCTTGTTAGCCGATTCAGAAATTCGAAAGATTTTATAAAAATATGAACACGTTTATGTAATATGGACTTCGTATGTATTTCACAAGACGCAAAGAAAGCACTTTATCTGAATGAGTTTCAAAAGATCCTATAATCAAGTGTATATGACCACCACCATCATCATCATTGAGAAATATAAAAATATATTTATTTAAAATAATTACAGTGATATTAATTACTGCATACTCCATTTACCCGCCCTGAAAATCCACCAAACTGGCACAAACCACCACACAGCCTAATGATGACAGTCACAAATTCTTTCTCGTCTTCCAAAAGATAAATGATTATTGTACCTCCACCTTAGAGGCCAACATGAAGAATAGTCCTTGTTTACTTTCTGTAATCCAGGCCATGCTAAATCTTCATTCATTCAACCCTTACACCTATCTGCCAGTCTCTCTTTCGTTTTCATTTCCAGACTTCCTGACACAGGAGAGCTGAGAGCATCAGTGTAGAGGAGAGCAGGGGCTCAAAGCTAACGCGAGCTTAACTAACCTTGTCCTATTTGTGACTGTCTCTCTGCACGTCTGCATGGACCCAAGCCAGTCCCAATTGTCTCGTGAGGAGACTGCTGCTTTCAGACAAGACACACACTTGCTTTCATACCGTGTTGTTTCTTTTTGTTCTTTATATCTTCTGCTACACAGCTGGTTGCAGCAGTTCCAGAGAGAGAGAGAGTGAGGGGGGGGGGTCAATGCTCTGCATTAGCAAGGACTGTCGAACACCATGGCAACAAATTACATATGAACACAATGTCTGCATACAGGTCCCTGAGCTGGGTGGTGCTACCTTAAAATGCGATTAAAAGGCAACCTAAATGAATCCCTCTCCATTTTTAAATTTAGCCGGACCGCACTGGCACAGTCTACAGATCTCTGTGTGCTCAGGGAGGAGAGAGAATATAGAGTGGGGTACAGCTCTTCCATATCCCTGTGGCTTCTGTACAGTTCAACCTGAAGCCAGGAGATACCAGTTTATTACTTGTAAATACAAAATGAGTGTTTTAATCCAAGTTAAACCGATCTTACCAACATCATGCTAGGACACATCTGTCTTTGTTCTGAAAAATTTGAACAGAAGAAATGAGGGCAATGGAAGATTTCTTTTTCTCTCCAAATGAATGGCGCTGATGCATTTTATTATAGCAGAAATGGTTTGTTTCAGTCTGAAATAAACAACAGCTGAAAACTCAACATGAAGTCTACACATTTTCCATTTTCAGCTCCATGAAGCATTGTTCTCGCTCAGGATCCCCCATCACTGCAACACACAGAGCAGACACAGGACACGTTCGAGCGTAGACTCTCACTCATTACAAGCTCATTCTCCAGTGTCAAAACACAGACTTTCGCACAAATAGTAGCAAACAGCAACCAGTCAAAACATAAACCTGTTTATCAAAAACAAAGGCCACAAGCTACCAAAATAAAAGCCTCATTTATTTTATACTGCACCAAATCACGGTTTAAATGTTAAATCATTTACGAGTACAAGCATGTCCACATGATCTGGTATAAAATTATACCATAAACCAAACCTGAATTTACACTGGGGCACCATGTCTACGATCTGTGCGATTTAAAAAGGCGTAGAGAGCCACAATTTATGAGCATGGTTGGAGCAGGATTTGGGAATAAAAAGGAGGCAGCGCGCATCAAAGAGATGAAACTTGAGAGAATCGTGTTCAAGTTTATCAGGATCCCCGACAATGGCACCTCGAGGTCCGTTTACGCTCTGATACAGTCTTTTAAGCTCGACTGCACTCTTCCACGATTCCCAGGTGCTATCATGAGTGGCATCAAATCATAATAAACACGGCAAAATATTCAACAAGTGAATTCCCTCAAGATCTTATGACCCCAGACACGCGTCACAATTTTCTCAAATCAATGTACATGAGTTTCCACATACATGATTATCATATCCAGGGCATGAAATCAGCGCCGGTCCACCAGCATTTGCCGGAATTTTTGTGTTTTTTTGTTTTTTTTTAATAAATGGTGCAATAAATTGGTACCGACTCAATAATATTGGAAATCATAATATTGATAATTTTTGGCTCGTCATTATGTATCAAATAAATCAAGCGCTTAGGCTCCTTACCAGAAGCTAGAGAAGATGCAAGGTGTTTGAGTGGCATCATAGGGCTGAAATAATCATTAAAAACACACACAAAAAAACAAACAAACAAACAAACAAAAAAAAAAACCGTGAATTCACAATTCAAGCAATCACGTTGATTATATGTGAGCTAAGGAGAAAAAAACTCCACACCATCTGCAACAAATCAGCAGGAGGGAGAAACAAAAGCTCTCAGCCATTGGCTAAATTTGAATCACATGCCAGTAACTTCAGGGGTTGCCTCTAATCTGCGAGTATAATAAGACAATTTAACTGTAACTAAAGATGTCAAAGACAAAGTTAACTGTTTGTAAAAGATAAAAAAAACTGACCAAAGTGACGCTGGACCAAGTAGCACTAATGTCATATTATAAAGATTATGAAAAGAATCAACGTCCATAGAGGACTTTTCAGGCAGGACCACTGACTATACCCACACTTTAAAAGTTTGAGTTCATGCACTATGTTATTTAAAGCTAACCATGTTGTAATAATAGTGTAATAGACCTGAGTACAATTGTACATTGCAAACACCAAAAAATATTGGTCAAGTTAAAGAAAATATGACTGATTAAACATTTTAATTTGATCAGCAGAATACTAAAGAAGGAGTTGTATATGATAGAGAATTGGTTTGCATGCATGTTTCTTATTCAGTAGTCATAGCTACTGTACACCAAACACACAGACAGGTGAACAAGTGAATGAAAAATAATAACAGATTATCACATAATTAATCTTTCCAGAAAAAGTGGGGTCCAGTAAAATTCTTAGGGGTCCTGCAGATTTTTTCTTTTGACTGCCTCCCTGTCCGGTGGAAAATTTTCTTAATTTCATGCCCTGACATCAACAATGCGATGCATTCATTAATTCACTTTCTAAGGCACTTAATCACAATTAATGTTACGCAGAAGCTGCCGCCTATCTTAACCAACCCTGGGTGAAGGTGGGGTACCCCATGGACGATTGGCAAGGTCATCGCAGGGCACACACACACCTCTAGGGGTCATTTCGTGCAGCCAATGAGCCGACTGTGAATATTTTCGGACTGTGGACGGAAATTGGAGTACCCATTTGGAACTCATGCAAGAATATGCAAACTCCGTATAGAAACTCCCAAGCCTGAGAATCGGGCCCAGGACCTTCTTGCTGTGAGGTGGACATGCTCACCACTGCTAAGCCCAATGTGATAAATTATAAAAATAATAACTGACAATTTACCTGCAATTTTCATCATATAAAAAACATTGTAAGAACATTCAGGAGTACTTAATATTAATTGTAGAAATATTGATTTACAGAAACCATTTCAATGCGTATGGTTTTAAAACAAACAGAATATAAAATTATTCTTCCTTTTCTTCATTCAAAAATTTATGACCGAAGACAAAGAACTCCGTGTTGTAACCCTCATCCCCTCCTGAGTTATCAAATCTATACATAGAGACCCACACTGTGCAAATGTAGTTATCTGCTTGGAAGTTACGATTGCTCACCTGCTGACAGAGAATACATAATTTACATCATCATATACAAGCAATTAAATTTTAATCCAAATTGCATATGCCTTAATGGAATAACCAATTAAGACACAATAAAAAAAAGTTATTCTAAATTCTTTCGAAACAATAGCTTACATCACTTCCATAAACAAATATTCAGCCAGCTGACTATATACATAAACTGAGCACACAGCTTGTGTTTAAATGGGTCTCCCGCATCGTTTTGTCAATGTCACCCCAAGGCTACCAGAATACATTTGTCAAAATAAACCGTTGCCTTATCTTCTCCGTCTCTCAAATTTCTGAAGTCATACTACTCATAGGGATGGCAGCTTCTTTTTCTTCACTACTGCCCTACACCCTGGAGCAACAGAGATTATATACATATATATATAGTGTGTATGTGTGTGTGTGTATATATATATACACACACACACACACATACACACTATATATATATATATATATATATATATATATATATATATATATATATATACATACACACACACATATATACATACACACACATACATATATACATACACACACATACATACACATATGAGTTGGGTGGCAGCTGAAGGCATGAGTTCTGTTGGACCGATCCTCGGCTATTTACTTACTTACTCTGACCCTCGGGACATGGAATGTCACCTCTCTGGTGGGGAAGGAGCCTGATCTAGTGTGTGAGGTGGAGAGATACCGACTAGATATAGTCGAGCTCACCTCAACGCATAGCTTGGACTTTGGAACCACCCATCTCGAGAGAGGCTGGACCTTATTCTATTTTGGAGTTGCTCATGGGGAGAGGCGGCGAGCTGGTGTGGATATTCTTGTTGCCCCCCCATCTCGGTGCCCAAATGTTGGGGTTCTCTCCGGTTGACGAAAGGGTAGCTTCCCTTCGTGTTCGGCTGGGGGAACGGGTTCTGGCTGTCATTTGTGGTTATGCACCAAATGACAGTTCAGAGTACCCACCCTTCTTGGAGTCTTTGGGGGGCGTGTTGGAGAATGCTCCCCCGGGAGACTCACTCGTTGTCATGGGAGACTTCAACGCCCATGTGGGTAACGATAGTGTGACCTGGAAGGGTGTGATCGGTAGATACGGCCTCTCCAGTCTGCACCCGAATGGTGTTTCGTTGTTGGACTTCTGTGCCCGTCAGTTTGTCTATCACGAACACCATGTTTGAACATAAATGTGCATTTAAGTGCACTTGGCATCAGGACACCCTAGGTCGCAAGTCGATGATTGAGTTTGTAGTCGTGTCATCAGACTTGCGGCCATATGTTCTGGACACTCGGGTGAAGAGAGGAGCCGAGCTGTCTACCGATCACTACCTGGTGGTGAGTTCGCTTTGGTGGTGGGGGATGCTGCCTTCCAGACCTGGCAGGCCCACGCGTGTAATCAGGGTCTGCTGGGAACGTTTGGCGGAGTCCCCTGTCCAAGAGGCCTTTAACTCCCACCACTGGCAAAGCTCCAACCACGTCCCAAAGGAGGCGGGGGACATAGAAGTCAAATGGGCCATGTTTTGTGCCTCCATTGCTGGTGCGGCAGCCCATAGCTGTGGCCGTAAGGTCGTTGGTGCTTGTCATGGCGGTAATCCCTGAATCCGGTGGTGTACACTTGCAGTGAAAGGGGCCGTCCAGCTGAATAAGGAGGCCTTTTGGGTTTTATTAGCCTGTGGGACTCCCGAAGCAGTCAACAGGTACCGGCAGGCCAAACGTGCTGCAGCCGAGGCGGTCACAGATGGAAAATCTCGGGTGTGGAGAGTGATTATCGGTTGGCCTCAAAAAGGTTCTGGACCGCCATGTGACGCCTTAGGAGAGGGATGCAGTTCTCCACAAACACTGTTTACAGTGGAGATGGGGAGCTGCTTACCTCGACTGGGGATGTCGTCGACAGGTGGAGGGAATACTTTGAGGACCTCCTCAATCCCACCAACACGCCCTCTGTGGAAGAGGAAGACCCTGGGGGTTTGGGTGGGGGTCCACCCATGACAGGAGTGGAGATCACTGAGGTTGTCAAAAAGCTCCTCGGTGGTCGAGCTCCGGGATTGGACGAGGGCTCTGGATGCTGTAGGACTGTCTTGGTCGACACGTCTCTGCAACATTGCTTGGTCATCAGGGGCTGTACCTCTGGATTGGCAAACCGGTGTGGCGGTCCCGATTTTTAAGAAGGAGGACCGGAAGGTGTGTTCCAATTATCGGGGAATTACACTCCTCAGCCTACCTGGGAAAGGCTATTCAGGGGTACTAGAGAGGAGGGTTTTTGTCCTGGCCGTAGCACTCTTGACCAACTGTATACGCTCCACAGGATTCTGGAGGGGACACGGGAGTTTGCCCAATCTGTCCACATGTGCTTTGTGGATTTGGAGGCTTTTGACCGTGTCTCTTGAACAATCTTGTGAGGCGTACGCCGAGAGTACGGCGTTCCGGACCCGTTGCTACGGGCCATTCAGTCGCTGTGTCACCGGGGCCAGAGTTTGGTCTGTCTTGGCAATAACAGGTCGAGTTCGTTTCCAGTGGGAGTTGGAGTCCGCCAAAGCAGTCCTTTGTCACCGATTTTGTTCATAATTTTTATGGACAGAATTTCTAGGCGCAGTCGAGCCGTTGAGGGGTTCTGGTTTGGTGGCCCTCGGATCTCGTCTCTGCTTTTTAGCATATTTCATCCGACCAATTTTAAAAAAAAAAAGTGTTTTTAATTTTTAATACAAAAAAAAAAGTCAGCCTTCAAATAATTATGTTCAGTTATGCACTCAATACTTGGTCGGGAATCCTTTTGCAGAAATGACTGCTTCAATGCGGCGTGGCATGGAGGCAATCAGCCTGTGGCACTGCTGAGGTGTTACAGAGGCCCAGGATGTTTCGATAGCGGCCTTCAGCTCATCCACAGTGTTGGGTCTGGTGTCTCTCAAATTTCTCTTCACAATATCCCACAGATTCTCTATGGGTTCAGGTCAGGAGAGTTGGCAGGCCAATTGAGCACAGTAATACCATGGTCAGTAAACCATTTAGCAGTGGTTTTGGCACTGTGAGCAGGTGCCAGGTCGTGCTGAAAAATGAAATCTTCCTCTCCATGAAGCTTTTCAGCAGATGGAAGCATGAAATGCTCCAAAATCTCCTGATAGCTAGCTGCACTGACCCTGCCCTTGATAAAACACAGTGGACAAACACCAGCAGCTGACATGGCACCCCAGATCATCACTGACTGTGGGTACTTGACACTGAACTTCAGGCATTTTGGCATTTCCTTCTCTCCAGTTTTCCTCCAGACTCTGGCACCTTGATTTCCGAATGACATGCAAAATTTGCTTTCATCCGAAAAAAGTACCTTGGACCACTGAGCAACAGTCCAGTGCTGCTTCTCTGTAGCCCAGGTCAGGCGCTTCTGCCGCTGTTTCTGGTTCAAAAGTGGCTTGACCTGGGGAATGCGGCACCTGTAGCCCAGTCCACTGCTTCCACGGGTCCCCCAAGGTCTGGAATCGCCCTTCTCCACAATCTTCCTCAGGGTCCGGTCATTTTCTGCCACCCTTTTTCCTTCCCATGGACATCCCAGTGAGGTGTCTTGATACAGCACTCTGGGAACAGCCTATTCGCTCAGAGATTTCTTTGTGACTTACTCTCTTGCTTGAGGGTGTCAGTGATGGCCTTCTGGACAGCAGTCAGGTCGGCAGTCTTACCCATGATTGCGGTTTTGAGTAATGAACCAGGCTGGGAGTTTTTAAAAGCCTCAGGAATCTTTTGCAGGTGTTTAGAGTTAATTGGTTGATTCAGATGATTCGGTTAATAGCTCATTTAAAGTTCCTGTTCATGATATGCTAATTTTTAGAGATAGGAATTTTGGGATTTCATGAGCTGTATGCCAAAATCATCAGTATTAAAACAATAAAAGACCTGAAATATTTCAGTTGGTGTGCAATGAATCTAAAATATATGAAAGTTTAATTTTTATCAGTACATTACAGAAAATAATGAACTTGATCACAATATGCTAATTTTTTGAGAAGGACTAGTATATATACACACCCACACACACACACCAAGAGATTCTACTGGTTTGTTCAAAGTTCACTGAAAAGCTGCCAGCACAGCGTCCAGCTTACCATATCATTGCCTGACACCATGCTAAAATGGATTCAAAACCAGACTCCTGATCAGGGCCCAGCAGACTCACACTCGTATGAGCAGAAGGTTTCTGCTCCCTTCCCTTCTCTTTCTCTTGCTTTCACCATCTGTACATGTAAATGTGAAACTCGCAAACAAGCTCGGTTCATCAATAATTCATGGAGGTATGGAGTTTAAGCTGATTACACTCTGCATAATCATGCAATCATGCAACAACAAAAACAGAACAAAAATAAAAAGATATGATAAATATTGAATACAAGAGAAGAATTTCACTCAAGACATTTTGTGTCTGTCAAATCATGTTAGAGACCTGAGTCTAGGCCTGAGGTAATGTGTTATGAGAATGTGTGCGTAATGTGTTATCAGAATGCATGAGATGGGAATAAAGGTTCAAGGAACTTTTTTTCTTCCCCCCCTGCATGTTTTGATTTTCTGTATCAGGGAACTATGGGTAGCTCACACCAGCTTTGAAAATAAGGTCTTGAACTAATATGTGAGAGATAACTGAAAAATAATAAATACTAACAGAAATCTTTCAATAGGTGTCATCTCCTGCCGATGTACCTTACCTTGTTAATTCTAGGAGGAAGTTCAGTTACAATCTGCCATCGGGTCACTGACCAACATTTCAGCGATCATCCGATATGTCAATCATGCTATACATTCGATAAAGTATAAAAGTGTGATATCTGTACACAGCAGCTGAATAAAAATCAAGAGGATTCAGCTCAAACATTTCAGTTAATCTTTACATCAAACATCAGAAGTGAAAGGAATGTGATCTAATGGTTTCTGGTGCCAGATCGGCTGCTTTGAGTATTTCAGAATGTATTGCTCGCCTGCGATTTTAACAGACTGAACGGTTTACACAGAAATGTGCAAACAAAACACATCAAGTGAGTAGCAGTTACACAGGTAGAAACATCTTTTTGAAGGGTCAGTGGAGAGTCGCGAAACTTGTTCAAGCTGATAGGAACACTAAGGGAACACAAATCTTTTTCTTTTTTACAGACTGTCAAACCTTTTAGCTCAAGGGGTTACAAAAGACCTCAGACTGAGTTCCACTTGTGCCAGTCAGTGTGAGTACAGGCAGTGCATTCGCTGAGACCAAAAACTGTTCTGCTCCAATCTTCAACTATGCACCTCACAAAGAGCCCATGAGAACCCATTCTGTGGTTTGATGTGAATATTACTTGAAGATCCTGATTTGTCTGCCATCCGCGTATGCTATTATGAATGCTTTTGTAAGGAGCCGTCTTACTTTACTCAGCAATTTATTTAAACTTAATTGCCACCCAGCATGAAAAGAGATGACAGCACTAACAGCTGTGGAGAATGCTCAGAAATAACAAGACAAGGCCTCTCGAGTGGTTCATCTATAAGGTGCATGACTATTAACCTGGAGAATGCAAGTTCAAACCCAGGTTGACGCCGCAGCTGGGAATCCATGGGCGTAATTGGCCAAACTCTCATGGGATAGAGGAATACCATACGCTCCTGTCATTCACAGCGATCACCAGCCAATCCACGGGTGACTGTGAGCTCACTGCATGGACTGTTAGGTCGCCTCTAAATGCACATGCACAGCAGCTCATAAAGAGGCAGGTGGCAGTGTCATATGTCACAGAGGGAGCGTGTCATTGCTTTCACCCCTCCATGGTTGGTGGTGATTGATTGTAATCGGGAGGCAGCACAACAGTTGGGATATAGTTCTGGCTAAAAAAAATGGAGGGGGAAAAAACAGAGAATTAATAAATAAATAAATAAAAATCATTTTTTAGTTACCATCTGTCCAGTGCTGATCTTGTCCATATCTACAAGATCACTTCACCAGCTGTCCAATTAGAGATAGACAGAAGACATTTTATTTATAAGCTTCTTTCTGGACAATCAGGAACACTGAACAACACAAACAATCAATTAAAGAGCAATGAATAAAACCAATATGCAATAAAAGCAATAACAATGGTCATAGTGAGCAGCAGTATTTCGGATGTCTGATGGTGGAGCATTCCGGTGCTGAGGCACAGAATGGCTCTGCACAGAAACGCTCTGCTCTCCATGGTGCTGAGATGAGCAGAGGGCACAGTGAGGTGGGTGGTAGAGGAGGAGGATCCGAGAGATCAGGCTGGATTGGAGATATAAAGGAGCTCTGACAAACAAAAGGGGTAAGTTTGAGAATGGCCTTGAAGGTGAAATGGAGTAGTTTTAATCGAATTCTCTGCTGGACCGGGAGCCAGTGAAGTTGTTACAGGATGGGGCAAGGTGATGGTATGAGAGGGTGTTGGTGATCATACACCCAGCAGGGTTTTGAACCCGTTGGAACTTATGGAGGGATTTTTGTGGGAGGACAAAGCGGAGAGAGATACAATAATCGATACGGGTTAAACAAGGCTGTGAGCAAGGATGAAAGTAGTATCCGGGGTGAGGGAGGGGCAGAGTTGGTTAAATGTTTTGTAGATGGAAATATGTGGACCAGATGATGATGTTGATGTGGGATTGGAATGGTGGTGTGCTGACAGGGATGTCACCCAGACTTTTAACCTGAGGCAAGGAGGAAACTAAGGGGCCATCAATTGTGGTACGGAGGGGACTCTCAACTTTTGAAGGTGCAGCTTTGATGTGAATAAAGATTTTTTTTGCTTGGTTTTTTTGCACTGTTTAATTCAGAAATTTGAAGTGACCCAGGATTCTATATCAGACACGCAGGAAATGAGGAAGGCAGGTGAGAATGTGGAATTCAGTTTGCTGGAAAGGTAGAGCTGGATGTCATCTGTGAAGCAGTGGAAATGAATGTTACACTCAACCCTCAATTTAACCAAACAAAAGTGTGTGAGTGTGTGTGTGTGTGTGTGGGGGGGGGGGGGGTAATCAGTCCGGTACAGAGGACAGTACAGAGAATCATTCGGAAATGAACGATAATTTCATTACAGAAAAATTCTACACATCATCCAATGTGACATTCCAGAATGTATCCACATTGATGTACGTGCCAACTTGCGGCTGATTTTTGAAACAGCAGCTCGATTCTGCTGCTGCCATCAGATTCGGCCACTCTAGACTGTCCACAAGACAGGGTCTGTATATTTACAAAAAATTAATTTAAAAAATGTAATTCTATTACTACAGGCATGACACTTCAGCATTGATAAAACCCATGGGCTAAGTCCCAATATAACAAAGCAGTTATTTAATGCTGACGAGTATTTTTAAAAAAATAAATAAAATTAAATTAAAAAAAAAAAAAATCAAGAGGAAAGTGTTCTGAAAGCTCAAAGAATAACAAATAACTTTGAAAGAAATGCACTTCAGAGAGTTCAAGATAAGATCCCAGTGGATCTCTCTAAATCTCCCAATAGGAGAAACTCATGGAAACCTGTAGGATTTTACACATTGTGCAGCCACTACATGAATGAATAGATGTATATGAACCTTACACAGAGAGTTGCGTGGCGTCTTCACTCATACTGAGTGCGGGATACTTCCGGTTAGAAAAAACTATTAAAAGTCATTAGGATCAGTTATGAAATGTGCTCCGTACTGTATACGTATTTGTAAATGCAAATCTTAATAATACTCAGTATTATAAAGTTCTCATTACAAGAAAAGACTATGTGTGTTTTGATTGGGCGGCGTTGCCGCAAAATTGTGTCAAGTACAAAACAACTGGAAAATGTGTTGAAAATTCAGTGTGACATGTTAAAATGGCAGGAACTGGACAGCTCTAATTACAGATTTGTCAGGGTGCATGAGTGTCTAATTTGTCCTTGGTGAACACTCATAGGGATTAGGGAACATGTGAAATTGGTTGGCTTTCAAGGAAGCTGAGGAATTGCTTGGCAATAAGCTTGATTGGTCTGAAACACACCCATGTAGAAAAGCATGAGTGCAGCGTTAAGCGAGATCATAATTTTAAGTTTAATGCAGGATAATTCTAGCCATTCTCATGGTCATATTCGCAGGAGATATCAATATATAAAACTAAATAGAACAAAATATCCATGCATCACAGCGCCGTCACGCAAGGAGATATAAGCATGTCTGACAGTCTATCGTCTACTTCATTTAATCAGAGTCATGCCAGTTTTGCTCATTCAAGGACATTCCAGTGTAGATCACTGAGGAAAGTTCAGTATATTATAGTGTGAAACCCCATTGTTACACTGAAGAGGAAGAGAAGCAGAAATGCCTTCTGCAGTGGACTTAACTCGCATAGTCAATATAGCCAGTAGGACCTATGCAGTAGTGCAAGCTCTATCTCTCTCAAAAGCTTCTATTTATTTTCCTAATTATATGAGATTAAAAAGGAAAAGACATAAAAAGTTGGTGTACATGCATTTATCTCAGTGCTTCTCAATTATTTTCTGTGACGCCCCCTCTAGGAAGAGGAAAAAAAAAAAACCCATTTCACACTCTTCCCCACTGCCCCACACGCAACTTCATCTCATTTGCTCAGCGCGGAAAACCCCTACATCATAGCCAACTACTGTAGTGGATGTGCAATTACACGTAATTCAAGAACAGTATGGCAAAAAAAAAGCTTGTTCTCCGAGGTCATCCCACTATTTGAGAAGCACTGATTTATCTTAATATGTCCTTTTCCAGTCAATCACAATCTCAGTTAGAAACAGAACATGCTGCAAAAAATGTGCTGTTTGCTCAGCAAACCATGCAAACCAATCATGGTTGAATATCCACATGGGTGTCAAAGAAGCATTTTCTCCTAAATTTATATGCTGTAATCTATGTATTCCAACTCGGATAAATAACATTGTACCAGTCTTGAAAGAATTGGTTGACAATAGTCCAGTAAATTATGGTATAATTAATAAGCTGTGATTTACGGTGAATATAATTTTTTTCTTTTAATTTTGATATACAGTCGGCCCCCAACTTACGAAATTAATCCGTTCCAGAGCCCTTATCGTATAGCGGGGATTTCCTAAGTAGGGGTTGCATCTTGCATGTTAAACGGCCAATTCGTTCCAAGGTTCCAGTCTTTGGACTGGATAAACCCCATAAACCCTTTAAAAATGATAAAAGTACACCAATTTTGTATGAAATGTGTTAAAAGTAAAAGAAATTATTGATTAAACCTTTTAAACATTTTATTAACATAGTAAACCATTTTATTAACATTTATTAATAAAACCATTATTAAACATTTTTTATTAACACACACCTCTCTCTCTCTCTCTCTCGCACGTGCGCTGCGGGCCACGCCCACAAGACGTGGAATTCAGCATTCCCTGCTTGACAAACTCAACCTTAATTTGATTCCTTGAGGGATGCACCCACATTTATTAAACATTGACTGAATTAAACAACTTAAAAAAAAAAAAAAAACTAAAAACTAAAGCGTTATTCCTTCTCTCTCTCCGTCTCGCGTGCTGCGAGCCATACCCACAAGACGTGAATTCAAAGCGCATTCCCTCCTTGACCATTTACTGAATTAAAACAACTTAAAAAACTAAACTAAAAACTAAAGCATTATTCCCTCTCTCTCCCTCTCTCTCTTTCTGTCTCTCTCTCGCGCGCTGTGGGCCACGCCCACAAGACGTGAATTCAAAGTGCATTCCCTGCTTGACAAACTCAACTTTAATTTGATTCCTTGAGGGATCGGAATTCCAGATGACCTCAAATGCACACACATTTATTAAACATTTACTGAATTAAAACAACTTAAAAATCTACACTAAAAACTAAAGCGTGAAGCTTCCTTCTGTCTCTATCTGGGAGGCCAGCGGGGAGGGATGTTGAGAGACAGCCAATGAGAGAGCAACTCGCGCGTCGATTGGCGCGTTTGAATTTCTTTACGTAAGAGGAAGTTGTTTCGTATCTCGGGGACGGAAACTCAAGAAAATGGTTTTCGTAACCCGGGGATTTCGTACACAGGGGTCTTCACAAGTTGGGGGCCGACTGTACTGTATTAATCAAGTAAGGGAAATTATTTCCTCTGCATTTAACCCATCTGAAGTGAGCACGCAGGCACACACAAACACGTAAACACTGAGCACTCTCCGAGCACTGGACTGCCTCACACACACACTGGGGGTGCACGGAGAGAAGTTGGGGGTTAGATGCCTTGCTCAAGGGCACTTCAGCCACCAATATGGAGGAAGACAAAACGTGCTCCTCCAGCCCCCACCAACACACTTCTGGTTCGGGAATCAACCCAGCAACCTTTTGGTGACAAAGCCGAGTGTTTACCCCTAAGACGACGGCTACCCACACATACAACATTAAGTCACTGCATGACTGATTGAGACCTAATTACTTTTTTTTTAATTACACAGCTACAGAAATATTTTTGTCTCAAACAACACATCATGGATCAGAAAAATATTAGCAATTTTGTGACGTCAATTCAGCATCAACATGTGCAGTAAAGTGCTCTTTCATGCTCGCACACTGTTTGTAGCGAAGAACAAACACCAGGTAAGAAAACATTAGTGAAGGCCAGAAAAGGTTGTAAGTGAGACATGAAATCGAATATGTTTGGAAGAATGGCTGATGAATCTGAAGCCCAATGTTCAGTACAACAAATTTTAAACCGCAACAAACAAACTGAACACCACTTGTTTCTGGTAATACACCAGAAATGATACTGTCGACTTTCAAAAAAGTATAGTCATCAGACAACTACTCTTCTTTGCATTTTACACCACCCACTGGTCTCAGATGAACGGCCTGCTCCAGTGCTTCATTCACTGGTTAAGAAAATATAATATGCCTATGTTTATCTGTACTGGTGGTGGCCTAGTGGTAAGGTACTGGATTACCGATCCAGAGGTTGAGGGTTCAGGCTATACTGTCACCAGGTTGTCACTGCTGTCCCCCCGGTGCAGCTAAACTGGGTTATCAAAGGCCAGCCATGTCTCTCACTGTCTGTGCTGAGAGGCTGTAAAAGAACCATTGTTGCCATTGTAAAGAGAAGGCGCCTGGGTGAGCTATCGAAGGTGTACTCTGCCCCGCTCAGAGCCAAGAGATGGGCGCCAGCCTTCCCGTGCCTCTAATTATGATTAAACGATGCAGAAAATGAATGGATGAATTATCTGTACTGATTATTAGATTAACATATCAGTGCTTCTTATACTCAAAAACATCAAGCCTACAATATTTACCAAAAGTAAACAGACACCCATCAGTACGGAGGTTTATCTATGAAACTCATTTTATCAAACTTGTGAATAAATATACAGTATCCTTGTTTTTTTATTGTACCTTAGAGAATATAAAATATTTATAGCAGATAGTTATGCTGTAAACACCAGGAGCAAAAGAATTACCTGATTTACAAAGGTAGTGTATTATGGGTCAATCTGAGGGTGGTCTCAGGCAGCACAAACCCTTGGGATTCCTCTTCCTCGAGTCAACAGAGCGATTATACAATTCACCAGCAAAGGCAAAGAATCAACAACACTCCCACTCAGGTCGACCGGAAAAGCAACTGATGCTGCAGGGAAACGCCAAGTGAGTCGGAGTTGACTACTATGTATATCTATGCATAACTTGTTCAGAAATTATGTCGATTTACTATTCGTGATGTAGGTTTGGTGTACTAAATTTAACCTTAACTAGTACAAAAACACTTATGCCAGAAATATTATTGTTGTTTGAAAAGATAAGCACCCGCTTTAAATTTGAAATAAACCACTCAAAAGAAAAAAAAAAAAAAAAAAAAACTGGAATAGGGCTTGTTTACCACCGAGTTGCATCACCTCTTGTTTTAGCAGCACTCTCAAACATTTGCAAACTGAAAACAACAACTGCTGGAGTTTTGAAAGTAAAATGTCCTATTTTTACCAAAGGGAGGATTACATCAAAATCAGCCAGCTAAGGTGGTCCAGGAATCTATCTGTTTCCTCGATGTCTCCAAGGAGAGGTGCTTCAAACAAGCCTGGCCAGGAGGAGGCCATGGGGCAGATTTAGGACTTGCTGGAGGGACTCTCTCTCTCTCTCTCAGCTTAGGAATGCCTTTTATACTACCAGACAAACTCGAGGAGATAGTCAGGGAGAAGGCGGCGTGAGTGTTGCCACTGAAATTGCAGCCTTCACGCTCTAGGTCCAAATAAGGGGTTGACAATGGACGAAGGGTTTTATGGGTGGATGGATAACTTAGGGTAAGTGGTCACCGACACTCAAGGTGTAATAGACAAGCGACTCATGAAAATCTATCCCCCCCCCACACACACATTCTAAAATACCTGTCAAGACGTTGTGGGATTCCAGATACAAGCGAATATTTTGTGTGAAAAAAATCATAAAAAGGGCATGCAACAATTTTTGTGACTGATTTGTAAGTAAGTCGTAGATATTTGGCCAAAAAGAAAAAAAAACATGTGAACAAAATAAGAATGTCAACATGCCATTCAAGAAACAATGGAATTTTCATTTTTTTTAATTACTTCCTGTAGATGGTGTCCTCCTGTACGAATGCATTCTTGAAATGTGCTGTTGAGATTTCTCATTGATCGCTGCAACATCTTAGCTTGGATACTGTGAATTTCATCATGAATTCTCTGTTTTAACTCATTCAGAGTTCTTGGTCGAGTCAAGTTTAAAAAAAAAAAAAGGGCAAATCTGACGATCTAGGAGGCTAGGGAACGTTACCGAAGCTTGAGATCACACGGTTAACGAATAATTCTCGCGCAGCCTCCAATGACTGCCATGCAGTGTGTGATGTCGCTCCATCCTGTTGAAACCAGGTTTCTTGAATGTGTGGAAAATTGTTCAATTCAGGTGTAACGAAGGATTGTTACATCTCCATGTAATGATGCACAGTGACAGTGGCTGAGATCTCCTGAACATTTTCAAAAAAATAAGGTCTGATGATCTCATGTCATGAAACAGCACACCATACTGTCACCTTACTAGCGTGTAAAGGGCGCTCATGAACTTCATTAGGATTTGTGTCTGCCCAGTCACAGTAGTTCTGCTTATTCACGTAACCTGTGAGATGAAAATGGACCTCATCTGACATCCATAACTTGCTTAGAAATTCATCATCATTGTTTATGTTTATCATTTGTTGACAGAATTCTAATCGCAGCTGGTAATCGTTTTCTCTCAGTTGCTGCACTATCTGCAGTTTGTATGGATGAAATTTCAAATCTAAAGTCAGAATTCTGCAAACACTCCCGGGACATTTCAACCGCAGCTGCTTGCTTACGAATTGAACGCCATGGGCGACGTAAGACAGACTCACGTACAACATCAGTGTTCTGTGGAGTACGAGCACGACTTGGTCGTCCTGTTGGTTTCTTCTTTAGGGCAGATCCAGTCTCTTCAAAGTCATTAATCCAGTATTTTATCACGTGTTTTGATGGAGCAGCACCACAATGTCCTAAATTGTAAAAACGTTGGAACTCCCTCTGCGCAGCTGTCAAACTATCACCATTTTTATAAAACATTTTTATGGCTAAAGCACACTGCTGCCCGTTCCACTGATCCATGGTTCCTAAAATGGCGGAGTGTTTATTTGCTCAAGGTCACTTTCTCGCAGTGGTGCCATTTGCTCATGTCTGCCAATACCCACTTCAAAAATTCCTGTTTTTTTGGACCTCCGTGTGTGTGTGTGTGTGTGTGTATGTGTGTATATATACTTTACTTTACCTTACTTTATGAAAGTCTCGCCAAACGAAAAATGCAAGTTACGAAACGCATTTTCCTAAAAATTTTGTCTCTGTATATGAAACAAATTCATGTTACGAAAGTGCCAGCTTAAAAATTCAAATGCGCCATTCAAACATTCAAACAATGCACGAGCTGCTCTCCTATCAATGACGTTGAAACATCCTGTACCACTGGCCTCCCATTGGCTAACAACTGAGCTGTCGTTCATGTCGCCTTCACTCGAGCGCCATCTTGGACAGGTCCGCCTGATGCCTTCTTGGACAGGGATCCCATTGGCTAGGAGGGATGACACAGCTACCTCCCATTGTCTATTATGGAGCTGAATCTACCATGATGCTTTTCGTGTGAAGGACAGAGTTACTGTTGTGCAATGCTTTATTTCTTGACTCAGGCTTTTAAACTTCCATAAACATTTGTAAGATTATAACTCTGCTCAGAAGACATGGTCAACGCACACACACACACACACACACACACACACACACACACACACACACACACGTGCGCACACACACACACACACACATGCGCGTGCGTGATTTCCGGTGCGAGTGAGAAGAAACAGGCTCGAGTGATATCACAAAGGAATATGGCCAAACCCGTCTACCATCGATACGATATTGAAGCAGAAGGAGGTCTTCAAAAGGTATGCTTTCATAATTTTTAAAGGGTTTAGTGGGGAGTATTGGGGGCCTTGGAACAAATCACACATTTTACATGCGGTTCAATTTATGATGCAGGTTACGATGCAGGTTACAAAAAAGGCTCTGGAACAGATTAATTTCGTAAAGTGAGGTACCACTGTGCGTGTGTGTGGTGTGTGTATGTGTGTACTAGTCCTTCTCAAAAAATTAGCATATTGTGATAAAGTTCATTATTTTCTGTAATGTACTGATAAAAATTAAACTTTCATATATTTTAGATTCCCTCCCATGGACCCACCACCCGTGGGAGGAGTTTTAGGGGTCGGGTGCAGTGTGAGTTGGGTGGCAGCCAAAGGCATGGGTTCTGTCGGACTGATCCTCGGCTGCTTACTCTGACCTTCGGGACATGGAATGTCACCTCTCTGGCGGGAAAGGAGCCTGATTTGGTGCGTGAGGTGGAGAGATACCGACTAGATATAGTCGGGCTCACCTCAACGCATAGCTTGGGCTCTGGAACCATCCATCTCGAAAGAGGCTGGACCTTCTTCTATTCTGGAGTTGCTCATGGGGAGAGGCGGCGAGCCGGTGTGGGTATTCTTGTTTCCCCCCGTCTCGGTGCCCAAATGTTGGGGTTCTCCCCAGTTGACGAAAGGGTAGCTTCCCTCCGTCTTCGGGTGGGGGGACGGGTCCTGACTGTTATTTGTGCTTATGCACCAAATGACAGTTCAGAGTACCCACCCTTTTGGAGTCTTTGGGGTGTTGGAGACCGCTCCCTCGGGAGACTCGCTCGTTGTCTTGGGAGACTTCAACGCCCATGTGGGCAATGATAGTGTGACCTGGAAGGGTGTGATCGGTAGGTACGGCCTCTCCAGTCTGAATCCGAATGGTGTGTCGTTGTTGGACTTCTGTGCTCGTCATAGTTTGTCTATCCACGAACACCATGTTCGAACATAAGGGTGTCCATAAGTGCACTTGGCACCAGGACACCCTAGGTCGCAGTTCGATGATTGACTTTGTAGTCGTGTCATCGGACTTGCGACCATATGTTCTGGACACTTTCGGGTGAAGAGAGGAGCTGAGCTGTCTACTGATCACTACCTGGTGGTGAGTTGGCTTCGTGGTGTGGGAGGTTGCCTTCCAGACCTGGCAGGCCCAAGCGTGTGATCAGGGTCTGCTGGGAACGTTTGGCGGAGCCCCTGTCCGAGAGGCCTTTAACTCCCACCTCCGGCAGAGCTACAACCACGTTCGGAGGAGGCGGGGACATGGAATCGAATGGGCCATGTTTCGTGCCTCCATTGCTGAGGCGGCAGCCCATAGCTGTGGCCGTAAGGTCGCCGGTGCTTGTCGTGGCGGTAATCCCGAACCCGGTGGTGGACACCTGCGGTGAAGGGGCCGTCCAGCTGAAGAAGGAGGCCTATCGGGTTTTATTAGCCTGTGGGACTCCTGAGGCAGCAAACGGGTACCGGCAAGCCAAACGTGCTGCAGCCGAGGCTGTCGCAGATGCAAAATCTCGGGCGTGGGAGGAGTTCGGTGAGGGCCTGGAGAGTGATTATCGGTTGGCCTCAAAAAGGTTCTGGGCCACCATCCGACGCCTCAGGAGGGGGAAGCAGTTCTTCACAAACACTGTTTACGGTGGAGGTGGGGAGCTGCTTACCTTGACTGGGGATGTTGTTGAGAGGTGGAGGGAATACTTTGAGGACCTTCTCAATCCCACCAACACGCCCTCCGTGGAAGAGGAAGACCCTGGGGGTTCGGGTGAGGGTCCGCCCATCACTGGAGTGGAGGTCACTGAGGTTGTTAAAAAGCTCCTTAGTGGTCGAGCTCCGGGGTTGGACGAGATCCGCCCGGAATATCTCAGGGCTCTGGATGTTGTAGGACTGTCTTGGTTGACACGTCTCTGCAACATCGCGTGGTCATCGGGGGCTGTACCTCTGGATTGGCAAACTAGGGTGGTGGTCCCAATTTTTAAGAAGGGGGACCGGAGGGTGTGTTCCAATTATCGGGGAATTACACTCCTCAGCCTACCTGGGAAAGTCTATGCAGGCGTACTAGAGAGGAGGATCCGACCGATAGTCGAACCTCGGATTCAGGAGGAACAATGTGGTTTTCGTCCTGGCCGCAGCACTCTTGACCAACTCTATACGCTCCACAGGATTCTGGAGGGGGCATGGGAGTTTGCCCAATCTGTCCACATGTGCTTTGTGGATTTAGAGAAGGCTTTCGACCGTGTCCCTCGAAAGATCTTGTGGGGCGTACTCCGAGAGTACGGCGTTCCGGATCCGTTGCTACGAGCTATTCGGTCGCTGTATCACCGGAGCCAGAGTTTGGTCCGTATTGGTAACAGCAGGTCGGATTCGTTTCCAGTGGGAGTTGGAGTCCGCCAAGGCTGTCCTTTGTCACCGATTCTGTTCATAATTTTCATGGACAGAATTTCTAGGCGCAGTCGAGGCGATGAGGGGTTCTGGTTTGGTGGCCACCGGATATCGTCTCTGCTTTTTGCGGATGATGTTGTCCTTTGGCTTCATCAAGTCGAGCCCTCCAGCTCTCATTGGAGCGATTCGCAGCTGAGTGCGAAGCAGCCGGGATGAAGTGCAGAACCTCCAAGTCCGAGGCCATGGGACTCAATCGGACAATGCTGGAAAGCACCCTCCGGTCGGGAATGAGGTCCTGCCCCAAGTGGAGGAGTTTAAGTATCTTGGGGTCTTGTTTACGAGTGAGGGAAGGATGGAGCGAGAGATCGACAGACGGATCGCTGCAGCCTCTGCTGTTAAGCGGTGCCTGTACCGGTCCGTCGTGGTGAAAAAGGAACTGAGCCGCAAGGCGAAGCTCTCAATTTACCAGTCGATCTACGTTCCAACCCTCACCTATGGTCACGAGCTTTGGGTAATGACCGAAAGAACAAGATCACGGATACAAGCGGCTGAAATGAGCTTTCTTCGCCGGGTGGCGGGTTCTCCCTTAGAGATAGGGTGAGAAGCTCCGCCATCCGGGAGAGCTCGGAGTAGATCCGCTGCTCCTCCGCATTGAGAGGGGCCAGTTGAGGTGGCTCGGGCATCTGGTCAGAATGCCCCCCGGACGCCTCCCTGGTGTGGTGTTTCGGGCATGTCCAACCGGGAAGAGACCCCGGGGTCGACCTAGAACACGCTGGAGGGACTATGTCTCTCGGCTTGTCTGGGACCGCCTCGGTGTCCCCCCGGGAGAGTTGGAGGAAGTAGCTCAGGAGAGGGATGTCTGGACCTCTTTGCTAAGGTTGCTGCCCCCGCGACCCGACCCTGGACTAAGCGGAAGAAGATGAGATGATATTTTAGATTCATTGCACACCAACTGAAATATTTCAGGTCTTTTATTGTTTTAATACTGATGATTTTGGCATACAGCTCATGAAAACCCAAAATTCCCATCTCAAAAAATTAACATATGAAAAGGTAGTCTAAACGAGCTATTAACCTAATCATCTGAATCAACCAATTAACTCTAAACACCTGCAAAAGATTCCTGAGGCTTTTAAAAACTCCCAGCCTGGTTCATTACTCAAAACCGCAATCATGGGTAAGACTGCCGACCTGACTGCTGTCCAGAAGGCCATCGTTGACGCCCTCAAGCAAGAGGGTAAGACACAAAGAAATCTCTGAGCGAATAGGCTGTTCCCAGAGTGCTGTATCAAGCCACCTCAGTGGGACGTCTGTGGGAAGGAAAAAGTTAAAGAAGGGCCGATTCCAGACCTTAGGGGACCTGTGGAAACAGTGGACTGAGTTTGGAGTAGAAACATCCAGAGCCACCGTGCACAGGCGTGTGCAGGAAATGGGCTACAGGTGCCGCATTCCCCAGGTCAAGCCACTTTTGAAACAGAAACAGCGGCAGAAGCGCCTGACCTGGGCGACAGAGAAGCAGCACTGGACTGTTTCTCAGTGGTCCAAAGTACTTTTTTCGGTTGAAAGCAAATTTTGCATGTCATTCGGAAATCAAGGTGCCAGAGTCTGGAGGAAGACTGGGGAGAAGGAGATGCCAAAATGCCTGAAGTCCAGTGTCAAGTACCCACAGTCAGTGATGGTCTGGGGTGCCATGTCAGCTGCTGGTGTTGGTCCACTGTGTTTTATCAAGGGCAGGGTCAATGCAGCTAGCTATCAGGAGATTTTGGAGCACTTCATGCTTCCATCTGCTGAAAAGCTTTATGGAGATGAAGATTTCATTTTTCATCACGACCTGGCACCTGCTCACAGTGCCAAAACCACTGCGAAATGGTTTACTGACCATGGTATTACTGTGCTCAAGTGTCCGGTGTGATGTGTGATAGGAGGGTATCGGCAAAAATGAAAGGAAAAGTGTACAAAACGGTGTTGAGGCCAACGATGCTGTATGGGTTAGAAACAGTGGCCCTGGGGAAAAGACAGGAGGCAGAGTTGGAGGTAGCAGAGATGAAAATGTTGAGGTTCTCTTTGGGAGTAACGAGGATGGATAGGATTAGGAATGAGTACGTCAGAGGGACAGCACATGTAAGACGTTTTGGAGACAAAGTCAGAGAGGCTAGATTGAGATGGTTTGGACATGTACAGAGGAGGGATAGTGAGTATATTGGTAATAGGATGCTGAGGCTGGAACTACCAGGCAAAAGGCCTAGAGGAAGACCAAAGAGACGATTCATGGATGTGGTAAAGGAGGACATGAAGGTCGTTGGTGTAAGAGAAGAAGATGCAAAGGATAGGGTGAGATGGAGGCAGATGATTCGCTGTGGCGACCCCTGAAGGGAAAAGCCGAAAGGAAAAGAAGGAGGTATTACTGTGCTCAATTGGCCTGCCAACTCTCCTGACCTGAACCCCATAGAGAAGAGCTCAAGACTCCTCTACATCAGAACCCCCGTTTTGCAACATGAGCAGACATGTCACAGGTTTGAATTTTTTGCGGTGACTTCACACACCGAGCAACCAAAATGGAATGATAAAAATGTAATGTAAAGTGCTAGCAGTGGTGGCTTAATGGTTAAGGCGATGGGTTACTTATCCAAAAGATCAGCAGTTCAATTCCCACGATCAACACTGTTAGGACCTTGAGCAAGGAAGGCCCTTAACCGTTAATGGCTCAGTTGTATAAATAATAAAAAATTTTTTAAAAAAGGATAATGCTAAGTCGCACTGGTTAAGACTGTCTGTTGCATGCAGGAAATATAATGCCAATGCCACACCACACGTTCAGCTAGCCTTTAGCGACATTTGCTATTCTCTCTCACCTCTCGTGTGATCACTCCCTTACTAAGTGCCCTCCCTCCCCGGCTTCCTGTTGTACGTGTTTTGAAACCTGCTGCTGGCACCGAATTCTAAATAAAATTGAAAGTATTACCTTTAGCTGAAACGTATTTATCCCAGATTTAGCATTTTATACATTGCTTTGTACTCTTTTCAAAGAAATATAGGGGTTTCAAATCATTGCATACTTTACACAGTGCCTCTGCTTATTTGGAAAACGTGTTATGCATGTGTTAAACGCCATTGTTTGCACAGACACCAACAGCAGGAAAGTTTAATTGCTGTGGAAAGTAATACTTGGCTTGAATACATTTAAGATGCTTTAACTGTTTCCTCCACTAATTGTTTCTGAATCGCTGTTCATTAACTCGTATGAAAATGTAAACATTAAAATGATGCAGAAAATACATCCCTGTACAAGACTGCAAGAAATATGGTTGGTGGGCACAGGTTCACACACCTGCTTGCTCAGAGATATGTCGACAGACTCCCATAAAAATAGAGGGAGAACATGTACTTCAATCAGCCACAACATTAAAAACATTCTAAAATACTGACATGAACTGAATATTACATGATACATTGGCACTTAGTAGGAAGTGAGAGGTATTAGGTAGAAGGCGAACCATCAGTTCTAGAAGTTGATACGTTAGAATCAGGAAAAATGAGCAAGTGTGAAGATCGGAGTGATTTGAAAGGGCCACATTGTGATGATGAATCACACCTTCATGGGTAAAGTGCCCTTGAGCAAGACACCTAATCCCAAACTGCTCTCTGAGCACCCTCAATATGTATGCCAGCCCACTGCACTCACTTTGGATGGGAATAGCAAAACAGTATAGCAAAAAATAAATAAATAAAATAAAAAGACCCAGTCCATTCATCTTCGAAACAACAGATCTTATTAGATGTTCCTAGTATGCAGTGGTAAGTATCTGCCAATGCGTCAAATTGAGGTCAACCAATGAACTGCCAAGTGCCAGCGGTGATGGCGCTGCGATTAATGGTCTGGATTTCTGATCAGAACTCGTGTATTGGGGTAGGGGGGGTGTTAATATCACATTAAAACCAAGCTGCTACTGTTAGGCCTCTGAGCAAGGCCCTTCACTGCCCAGCTGTATTAAGATGATAAGTTGCAAGTCACTCTGGTACAGGGAATTTGCCAAATGCCATAAATGTAAATGCGCCATGGGTGCCGAAGGCTCATTGATGTTAGAACATCTGGTCGGATCCCTGGAAAAGCTTCTGTAGCACAAACTGATGAAACTGGGAATGCTGCGTTTAACAGAAGGGAGACGGAACATACAGTGCACTGCAGACCTGTCAGGTAGTGGTCATGTTATGGATGATCAGTGCAGAGGAACTCATCTGCTTGGTTTGTTGTTTACTGTGACCTCCTCTCCGTGTGTTTTGGGGGATTTTTTTCGCACTCTAAAAGCAAAGACCACTTTTTTTTTATCTATTCTGCACGGCTGTATTTTGCCTACAGATCCCACGGGGCACCATATGACAATCAGCCCAAACCAGTGGGGAAACGCGTGACTTAAAAAGAACACCTTTAATAATTCCATGCACAAAATCTGCCTATAGTGTCATGGCTGGTGTGTTTTGATCTTGTGCTTATTTAATAATTTAATCACTGCCTTTGTAATGTCCCGGG